>OY728143.1:206723654-207948390 GCA_963277665.1 Viscum album
GAATGTATTAAGGATGAATTACACGAAATTATATGATATATATGAAATAATAATACAATATTAATTATAGTATATATATTAATGTAATTTTGTTTCATTCTTTTGATATGTTAATAAAACATAAATTAGCGTACATGCATACGTACAACCTATCATCTGCATGAACTATGTATTCCATTTTTAAACATCTCTATTATATGGATTATTAAAATAAAAATTGTATATGATATATATTTATTTAATTTATTATATTATTTAAATAGTGATATAAGTATATGGACCATGGATATAACAAATTAAGACACATGTGAATAACAAAGTTGATATTACTTGAAGTGAAACCTAAACATAAAATTGATAAAAAGATAATAATATAAATTCATAATAAAACAATTTATTGAATAATATATAAGAAAATTATTCTATAAAATATGTATAATAAACTAAAATTAAATATAATATAATCTTGTACCAGTATGAATTGTGTCAAGAAAATAGATAAGGGAATTTAATCTCACTTTTCTATAAGATACATGCTTTATTCATAACTCAATCCTTTTGTGAGGTGAATAATGGCCCGGGAAGAATTATATGATTACTATTAATAATTTTTTGTGTATCTAAATATTCAATTTATTATCATTATTTAATAGTTTAATATTTCAAAATATACCAAATTGGTAATGTAGTATTGTCTCAATTTTCCTTCTTTGGTACACAATCCATACTATGAACCTATATATTCCATGAGGTGTATATAATATATTTGAAAAGTTATATCTTGAATATAAAAATTTTAATTGTATTTTAAACTTCATTTAATATCATTTTCTAAAATAGAGAGTATGGATGAAAGTTACCATTTCCCAAGAGTTTATTGAAACAATCATATCGCTTTTCATGATTATTTATGATTATTATTCCATTGATGAAATATTATGATATAAATCTCAAAACAAGTCATGAGATTAAATTAAATTTATTTATTAATGGTATTTTCATATATTTGTGCCATTATTTTCAACTTATGGTACATAATATTAATAAGAAATTGTTTTCTAAAAAATTGAATTTACATCTCTCTTCAATAAAAAATCATTCATAATATTTTTTATGAATTACTTATATATTTTAAATGAATTTAAAAAGATAATGTTTAAAGATTATTTTGAGAATTATTTACATGTTTTCAATGTATTATCGAGGAAATGGTTTTCGAAATGTTTTCTAGATTTATTTAATAGTTTTCTAGGATTTATCTATGTAATATTATTTAAAACGTTTTCAATATTTCATTATAACTTTTTGATGTATATTAATTGAAATTTTGATAAAAATGATTACAAGATATTATTATACTTTTTAAAAGTGTTTTAAAATGTTTTGAATTTCTTTTTTAATTTTTCAATGAAAACTTTTTTCAAAAAACATTCAATCTTTTGTTTGTAAGTTTTATAGGGAAAAGGTTTTAAAAATTATTTGCAATCCCCCCTTCAATGTTTTATATTTATTTTTAATTAAAATGGTCTCCAAAAGGTGTTATGTATAAAAAATCATTTTTTAGAGAAGAAATTATTTTTTATCCAAGAAATTTTTTCAACACATATTTCGATGTTTTTTTACGTCTATGATGACATTTGGTAGTGTTACTCATGACCTTATATATAATGATCTAGATGTTAAAGTTATATTATTCCTAGAATGGTTTATCTTTTTATGGAAAAATTCTTTTGACACCCATTTTGCTTACATGGGTTATATTATTTTGAAACCCGCTTCTCTTCAAGGTTCATGCTTTTGATACAATTATTATGAAACATTTATAATTTTCAACAATATATGATATAATTACATTTTAATGATACACAGTTCATTTCATCGTTTATGAGATGATTGTTTATCATTTTCTATCAAAGGTATATATGATTTCATTAAGAAATGGGTGGGACCTATATATCCCTATAATTCATTGGGTAATGATTTATATATCGTGATATAGACATGGATGGAACAATAAATATAATAGATTTATTATTAGAGGGTTGGAATGGGGATTGAACTCAATTCACTAATATAGGGCTAGAAAAAGTTGTGTATTCTGTTTTGTAAGGGACTTTCCCTATTAAGATTGCCTCGAAAGTGATGACTTGACTTCTATAGAAATCATTTTATATGATTATTTATCTTCCATAATTCCATGTATTATTCCTATGTTATGATTTCATGGATTTTTTCTTTATTTATTTATGATTCACGTGTATGGACTACAATGATTTATACCATGAATCTTGTATATGATATTTGATATATAGGGTATGATCTTCTATTTTCCTGATCATGATCGCATACCCATATTACCATGTTTATAGTTATATGTATCACTTTTTCCCCTTTCTAAGAATATGATCTCACCCAAATTTATGATTCCTTCCCTATAGTATGATGATATATTTGTTTTATGATATGTCTGAGAGGGGTTCTAGTCTTGGATAACATAGTGGGAGATTATGTAGCTCACTCATATTCTAATGTTTAATTTTATTTGTTTTCAAAGGAAGTATACAAATACGGACATTGAGAATCTATTTGTATTCTTTTTTAAGTATTCTGTAAAAGTGATGTAATGTTAACATATGAAAACTGAGTTTCACTATAGATATGATAATTTATGAGCTCTGTATAATGATTTAGTAGTTCCAAAATATAATTATATATAACTGAATGATAGAAACAGTATCAAATGATGTATATACTAATATTTTATAAATATAAATGGTATATATCACTAATTTTATATCTATATAAATTCCCATTTTTATATTATCCACTATGTAATAAATAACTTCTCCAAATTACATTGTGTATAACCCCGTTTAAAATGAATAACCATACTATATTGGTTATCCACTTAGTTTTATCGAGCCTATACCACTATCTATTGTGGTAAAAACATGGACAACCATCATCATGTGACTAGATAATCCCCACAAGTAATAGATCTTTTCTCTCTATATACAGAAATTATTTCATTGTGTAGATTTTTCACATTGGCAATATGTAAGTGTTATGTTACCTAATATTGAAGATGATTTTGGAGAATCATTAATCTAGGATTGAACACCATGGATTCCATGATGAGAATCATCCTACATTTACAGTCCCTTAAATGGACTGCTCATTCCAATTTTATGAGTATGAAAAAAATTTCATAAAACTCTACATAATATTCATGTCATGTTCTACAATCAATTCAATATCCATAACATCAACATATGAGCTAAAATTTGGGAAGAAAAATAAGAATTAATATATTTTCAATGTCCCATTTCAACCCTATGGGAATGTTATATCTCATTTAAAAATAAATGATGTTCGAAATGAAAATGTTCGATGAAGTAGTTGTCATAACGATTCATCATTTGATCACCAATTTTGACATTAGGGAACTCAATATACTTATCCAATTAAATTTATTATATAAATAATTATTAATTTAAATGATCATTATAGTCCTTCCATGCCTACCCCACATTCATCCCCAAAAGAACTATCAAGTCCCAACACCTTTATCTAGTCCCTTCAATGTTGAAGCCATCATATTTCATTATAACAAAGATAGGGTTATCCATGAACTCAATGAGATTCACATATTTCTTAAAAAACAGCTGTTTATTAGGAAACATTGGTACCCTAAAAATTTGGTGACTTTAGATTATAGAATTACTATGAATTATCTCTAAGGGAATACAACTTTTTAATGAGCACTAAAAGATGAAATGGAATATATTTAGCCACCTGGATGATGTATTGGATATCATTCCTAGGAATTTACACAAGGTTTTGATTGAATTGAGGATTCACATGTTTGGATTCATCAAAGGCTCTATTAAGAGGTTATTAAATCTTTTTGTTAGGCGAATTGTACTATACATCATTAATGGGAGGCAAGGGAAACATTAGGCAAGAGATAAGATATCATAAACTCAATCAATCAGAAGTCAAGTGGGGAAAAATATAAAATCAAGTTTTAGGAGAATCGTGAATTAGACCATAATATTTCCCCAAGGATAATATCCCCCAGGATCCCATAGAAATGTAAGGACTTTTATTATGTAATATGTCTATGAAGTAACACTTAACAAACCCCTTAAGTAAAAAAACATGTTCTCATATCTTCCAAGATATCCCATATATCATATTGACATTAATAAAGTTGCACGACGTCTATAGAAAAATAATTTCATGAAAAAACAAATACAAATTCCAAAAGAGGTACCAAAAGTAGTCCTACTATGGCCCTAATGGTATTCTCGATCCCCACAAACATGTGAATACATTTGGGGAATCAAGAATAATTGATGGAAATATATTCCCTTCTCGAAAGAATAGATCAAAAATTAATCTCACTGATAAGAATCAAGAAATAGTCCTTTTAGAAAACACACTCCAAGAGAGGAAAGAAAAATTTCAATAGATACAATTCATAAAACATGTCAGGTTAGGATAAGACATTAGAAGTGAACATTATGAAATCAACTCAACTATTCCATATAATAATTGGATCACATGATCTACTATTCAATTAAAACTCCAAATGACTTACAAATCCATTACATCCCTGATATCATAATGGTTATTTCCATTTACCTATACCTCACACTGAAAAATATATAAATTTATGAGGGTAGTGTTTGGGTATGAGTAAGAAATATTAGTAGTATTTCAACATGAATTTCACAATAAAACAATAAGAAATAAACCACCACAAATCAAATTAAAATAAAACATGGAATTAAATGGTTTATAAAATTTATATATAATATTTATTTTTCAAAAAATAAAATAAATGCCTTTTATAAAACAAGAATCAAACTGTATTTCTATAAAATATGGAAAATATTGGAATATTTATCAATGCAAGTATGAACAAGTCTTTCTATTCACACAAACCTGAGAATAAAAAATCAATCATTCACTAGCATGTATAAATAATTTTCAATCATTATTAGTCATAGTACTGTTGGAAAATTGATAATCTTATTACTTGTCAAAATTTTCCATAGTCTCTATTAATTATAGATTGATATGTGCACTCATTCCCTTGATCTACAACTATCATGACCTGTCCACAGGGGCTCGTACAATGACTACCCCCGATCCCACCTTCCATTGGCTAGGGGCTGGTGATTAGCACCGAAATGGTGAAACTAAAAAAGGAAAGGCATTTCTTTTAATCCTACACACATAGAGAGATAGAGAACACTATGCACAAGAAAAACACAACCAAAAAAGAAAAATGCAACTACTACTAAAAACCACAACTAAGAGTAAAAGTAAGTACATAAAGTAAATGGGGCCAGTATACACGCCCAACTGAAAATGAAGTACAACAAAAAGGGAAAATGGGCTATGAATGTCATCCAACAAGGATCCTACCATAAGGGTAGTTACAACTCATCGTCTGTCATCACTACTGCTCACCACATCAATCAATCACCTCTAAGAACTGTCTAACCCTGACTCCCCAAGTCTCAGTCAAGTTTTTTGACATCTGCACAAGATAAAATAAAGGGTCAATGAAGCCCATGTAGGGGTGAGTATAACAATACCCAATAGGGACTTCGAGACCCCCGATGGTCTTCCAGAATTCCATAGTGGAAAAACCACAAAGCATGATCTCAATCAAAGAGCTTAAAGTAAAAGACAGTTCACACCAGGTATACAACATAAAGAATATGAATAAATATTATTAGTGATAAACTATATCATTTTATTATGTTAAGTGGATCATCTACATATCCAAGAAGGGTTTCTCTACTACTGATCCATAAAGGGTGACTTTACCATGGATCCTTGAAGGATGTCTCTATGGACGACCCACATCGGGTCGCGCTACTGCTAATTCATAGAGGGTCGCACTACTATTGATCCACAAAGGCTTCCACTACAGCCAATCCACATAGAGTCTCACTACTGTTTATCCACAGAGGGTCCCAATCATGTCCATCCATGGAGGGACTCTCCATTTCTGATCTACATAGGGTCTCACTACGGCTGATGCATGGATGGTCACTCTCATGCCGATCCATGGAGGGTCGCTCATCACATGAAAACTAGCTGCAAGATTCTCGTAATTGGAGAACTTGTGTTCCAGAGAATCTGATCCTCATACCATCAGTTGTACTTTAACTGACATGAAGTCCCTCTTAGAGATAACATAATGTATCATCTTTTCATAAGGGTTCCAACTCGATAGACGGTTCGTCAATCGGACACCCGGTCTGTATGATATAAGAAAAATGATAATAGGACCCAATTTGATTCGTGTCCGATCCAACACAACCATATTCATACTCCATCCAATACAAAAGTGTATTAAATTAGAATTACCTCATCATCACAATGTTCCTCACTCCGTAGAAGGCACATAAATCAGATGATCAATTTGCGAGTTACGTATGTTTTAGAGCAATGGGGTCGGACGAGTCCTAGTCTGGTTGGGGTCCAGTCTGGTCGGCCCAACTGGTGGGTTTTTCCCACCTGGAGATCCTAGACCACATGCGGGCTTGTTTTAATAGATCAAATGAAATGCATCTAATTCCCCAAGCTTGCAGTGCCAGTGGGGTGCAGCCCCACCTCCCAAAATCGCCGGCTCTATAGGTCGTTGCAAGTCCAGCTCAGCAGCCCGAGTGGGCATCTCCTCTCCCAAGTAGCGCACTAGTGCCACGTCTTCCACTCACTGCAGCCATCTGAACATTGAATCCTACTACAATGAAAGCTACAGGTGCCGCCAAACCCATATGGCTGGCACTATCTAGCCAACACCGCCAGTCACCAGTGCTGGTGGCACCTTCCACAGACCACCAGAAATGCTATGTTGGTCTGTTTTCCTTCTTGTATGTGCCTATGGGCCGTTTGGGTTTCTGCCTTCACTTATATCCGCGTGTATTCACCATTCCTACCCATTCCTCAATCTACCATGGATAACACACAAAACCCAAGAGTTACAGAGGGTATGGGACTTGTTCAGATTGGTCTGCTCCCTTCGCGTTAGCGTTTTTACACGGGGAATGAATCAGTCATCAAAAAGATTATGATTATCTCCAAAATAAATCCCGCAACCACCACCCACATTAAAGCATGAATCTAAGATCAACCCTTTAGTCAGTTGATCCACGTTCTACATAATTTTCCAATAACTAAATAAGATAAAATCATTATTCAATTATAATAAATTAAATACCCTACCAGGATTCCGTGGAATTTACTACGGATGAAGGAATGAATACCGCACCCATTGACATTCATCTTCATTCATCACCATCCACATCAACTCCTCCAACATACGTAATTCGGTCACTGTTCATTGTTAGAGGGTGAAATCATCAGAATTTCGTCAGATCATTCCCTGCAGTTTCCAAATTGTTCCCCTAATAGATTAATTAAATAAAGAATTAAAGAATTAATGATAGGATCCTTAATTGTTTTCATTACCGAACCTTAATTAATGACCAAGTTTAACACATGATATTTTAGGTTACATAACAAAGATTACATGTCATTTATTAATCTTCATTTAATGCCTTATGTTATAATTTGGTTCTTCCAGACAAGGCTTAACCGGAGGAAGAAAAGAATATAATAAATTGTAGTTATTTTATTATTAATTTTCTGAAAGTCTGAAAAATAACATTTCCATCTGACCTTTTCTAGTCAATGTTATGTGTCACCTATGAAAATCCTAGTTCTTCGAGTTCAGCAGGGCCCTCATATTTTCAATTTTTTCACTTGTTAAAAAGAGAGAATTTCGTGCTCGCACGTTTACTAAACATACCTTAAAACGATTAAAATTCTATTTTGGGCTCTATGGGCCTCAAAATCACATGTTGTAGAATTTATAACTGTCGTAATAATCCCATATAATTTTAAAAATATTATACTGAAAATTTGAGTATTTACATTCCCCCTAAATTTGGATTTATATCCCCAAAATCAACAACAAACGATAGGCAAACAAATGGGGGTACGAAGCACGAATCTATACAACCCGATCCCATGTGATCTCCTCAAGGTTCCCATGCTTCCACTAAACTCACACTAGATGTATCAAACTTACATGAAGAAATTTATCCTATGGATCATATATCTCTACCAAACACTCCATGGAAGAAACCACATTGTCAATGTTAAGCTCTTCCCAGTGGATAATGGGTGATGGATTATGCACGTATCTCCTTTGTTGTGACAGGTGGAAAACATTATGCACCCGGTGCATTTTTCGGAGAATATATTAGCAGTGCGCCACCTCTCTATCTCTGCAAAGAATCTTGAAATGTCCGATGAACCTCGTCGATAACATGTCGGCCGGACCAAATCTCTAAAATCCTCATCAGGGTGACACTCGTATGAAGACATTGCCACCCTCCTCGAACTCCAAGGGTCTCCAACTACTGTCAGCATAAGACTTATGCCTTATCTGTGCATTATTAATTCGATCCTGAATGATCTTCACCTTATCAGTGGTAGCCCCTACCAACTTTGGACCCATAAGTGCTGACTCCCCTGGGTCTTTCCCGCATAGAGGTGATCTGCATGGTCACCCGTACAAGGCCTCAAATGGTTCCTTGTTAATGGTGGAGTGGTAATTGTTGTTGTATGTGAACACCCCCAGTGGTAGGTGGTCCTACCCACTGCAACAAAAATCAAGGATGAAAGCACAATGTATGTCATCAGGTGTCTGTATGGTCTACTCTATCTACCCATTTGTCTGAGGATGAAAGGCATTGCTCAAGTGTAGTTGAGTCCTAAATGACTCCTGTAATCCCTTCCACAACGGGGATGTAAAAGAAACATCATGATCTGAAATGATCGTCGATGGATCCTCATGATGTCGTACTTTCTCTTGAACATAAAGGCATCCCATTCCCTCTAATGTATCCTACTCACGGATGGGTAGAAAATGGAGAGAATTGGTGAGTTGGTTAACAATCACCTAGATAATGTTGTGGCCCCTAGACATGTGTGGTAACTCAAAAACGATGTCCATGGAGATACCATCCCACTTCCATTTTTCTACCACTAGTGTATGTGCTAAGCTAGCTAGAACCTATTGCTCAACATTCACATTTTGACAATTGTAACATCCTGACATGAACTATGCCACTGCCTTTATTATCCCTAGCAACCAGTACTGACTTCAGAGGTCCTCGTATATCTTTGCCACTCTAGGATGTACTTCCAAAGGAGATGTATGGAACTCCCACAATACCTCATCCAAAAACATCACTGGTACCATATTACTCCCTTTAAAAAGGGTTACATGCACTCGACATATCAAATATCCATTAAAAGCATGTCCTGATGATATCTGAGAACACTAGGCCTCGCAGTCAACGTCCCAATGTTGTGCCTCTCGAACATGTTGAAGCAGTGGGGAAGTGATAGTCATAGACTGGAGGTATGCTACACTAACATTATCCATGAAGGATATCTGTAATGTGGTTATCTACTCCGTCACCTCACTCAGAAGCTGTAGAACCAACCTATTGTTGAGTGTGGCTGTCACTAAAGTTTCCTTCCCAAGAGTGTATACTATCTCAAAGTCATATTCCTAGAAGAAATCCAACCATTTCCATTTTCCCATGTCCAGGCCCTTCTGTGAAAAGATATATCTCAGACTCTTGTGATCTTATTAGACTGTAAACGGTTCATCCATCATGTAGTGCCACCACATCTTCAATTAAAATACCATAACTTCTAACTCCAAGTCATGGGTTGTGTAGATCTTCTTAGGTTGGCTCACTTTTTGTGAGCTGTAGGTGATCACCGCTCTCTCCTTCATTAGGAAGCATCCCAGGTCAGTCCCTGATGTATAATAGTAGACTACATACCCAACTCCATTTTCTGGTAGACTCAAAATGTGGTTACTCTTCAGTCTCTACCTCTTCCCCTATAAGATCTATTGGAATATCTCCATCCATACGATGAGTTTTACCTTCATTATCAAAGATAAAATGTGTGCTGGTACTCTGGAATAGTCGGGTACAAATCTCTAGTAGTACCCAGCCAACCCCAGGAAACATTACACCTCGGTCACACTTTTTGTGTCTCCCTATCAAGCACTACATCTATCTTTTATAGATCAAATGCAACTCTAGTCTATGAGATAACATGTCCCAGAAAGACGAATTGCCACATCCAGAACTAGAACATCGATAGATTTCCATAAAGTTGGTGCTCTCATAGTGTATCAATGACTATCTGTAGATGTGTGGTATGCTCCTCCTCCGATGATGAGTACACCATGTTGTCTTCAATGAATACCACCATTTTGAAATTGAGATAATGATATAATATCTTGTTCATGAGTCCCATGAACACTACTAGGGCATTAGTCAGGCCAAAAAGAATCACCATAAACTCATAGTGGCCATACCGTCAACTGAAGATTGTCTTTAGTATATCCTCATCGCACACAAAATTTGATAATATCCTAATCTGAGGTCTATATTCAAAAACCACCGTGCTCCCTTTAGAAAATCAAAGAGATCTGTTGTCCTTGTATATGGATTTATGTTCATTACAATAACCTAGTTTAGGTGCTGATAGTCTATGCAAAGCCTCAAGTTCTCATCTTCCTTCTTCTCAAACAAAACAAGTGCTACCCATGGAGAAACACTAGGCCTTTTTAACCCATTCCTTTAAGAGTCCTACAACTGTACCTTCAACTCACATAGCTCCACGGGATCTACCTAATTTTCTGGTGTTGATATCAATGTCATCCTGTTGTATATGTCGATGTAGAATTCCTCCTCTCTGTGAGGAGGTAATCTAAGAACATCCTCTCGAAGGAAATCCACAAACTGGTCCACCCCAGTTTCATAGCTCTAACTCCTTTCATCCACTACAACAATGGTGAGACTAGCCAACTAATGAGTGATCGGCTACACCCTCCTTCATGAAATTCCTTCCTGTACTGCAAAAGTTCACTTCTCACTGGTGAATAAAAACATGGTCCCATCCTCATGGACACACTGATCTTTTCCCGAAAAACATTTGATCTGAGCATGGACCTTGGATAACCAATCCATACCCAAGAGGATGTCATAAGGCCTAGACGCTACTATGAGGCCCACATAACCAAAGCTCTCTCCTACTAGAGTACGTTCACAGAACCAACACTAGTGTTTAATCATTGAATTCCCTCTTGTTGCATTCTCCGATCCTAAGGATATAGCCAATGACTCCACCACAGTCTCTGAGATTCTAATAAGATCCATGGCAATAAAAAAGTGACTAGCACCTGTGTCTATAAAAAATAAACTATGGTGGAGTAGACACAGACCATACCTCGAATAATCTCTGGCTTTCCATGGTCATAGGCCTTTGTCTCGTAAATATGAGATTTTCACTATCTACATGCTCCCTAAGGTCAGGGGGGACCACCTAGAGTTGGTGGCTGTAGTAACTCAAAACAACGTCCAACACCTGCTGCATGAGCTTCTCCTCTTCCTCATCTACCACCCTGAGGTCCTCCTCACTCAAACCCTTATCGTTGTCTCGATGGTGCCTCGATGACCTGTTGATCATTTTCACAATAGGTCAGGCAGTCACGAGCCAAGTTACCTTGCCCACCACATGAGTAGCATAATCTACTCATATGTGGACCTCCTCTTCCTCGTGAGCTCTGCTCCACCAACCGTACATCCTTGGGTCGTCCTAGGGAAGGTATTTCCTACTTGTGCCACTATGCCATCTTCCTACTACATGCTAAATATTCCTCAACTATGTGACATCCGGTTGTGGATCTCATCATCGGTGCCTGATCACCTAGGAAGATCCCCAACAATAGTGCTCACTCTATCCCTCCAGCCTATATTGAGATGTTAATAGATATCATAGAAAATATAATCTCCCATAAAAGACCCTGCTCAATGGTCCAGTCCCTAATGAAAGGGTCTGATACGATGTTGGTGGGTTACCGACAGAGGTCAGTGAATCTCGCTGAGTACTGGGCCACCATCAAGGTGCCCTGTTGTAAGTGCAGTACCACTTGAATACACACTATGTGTAATGTTACTGGTATGAACTCCTCCATAAATACCCTATCAAAGTATTACCTGGAAAGTGTATTCTCCTCTTGTGTTTGGAGTGTCAGGATCCCACATCTCTGTATTGTGCCCTAGGAGAGACTAGAAATTGGGATCACCATCGGTTCAGTTGGTGTCCCAACCAAGATAAAAACATGTTCCCTAGCCTCTAGCATGTCGACAACTACCTGAAAATCTATCTCACTGTGAAACATTAGAGGCCCATGACTCTAAAACTCATGAAAAACAATCAATTTATGTGCACATTATGTGGATTGGGATAGTGGAAACTTCTTCCCTATGGGTGGTGGTGCTACTGGTACACCACCCTGATGTACTATCGTTGTAAGAGGGACCTACATCAATTCCTCATCGCTCAGTGGGTCTTCATCGGGATCTATCAATAAAATCCTAGTTAAAAATATATGTGGATGCATCCTATAAAAAATAGATGTTCGACAGTCAATAAGTTATACCTTGTGAGCTGACTCCAAGGAGATCAAAAGAAAAACATTTAAAAAACACAGGGAAATAGTGATTTCCTGTAATGAGTCAGAAATCAGAAATCATGGTCCTTGTGTATGGATACATCGTATTCTGAACCAAAACTGGAATCCCCAATATTTAATCTGAACTCAAGACACTTAGCACTATTGATCCATTGAAAACAAAAACTCTTAGTACTTCTGGTAGAACCGACCACTCTCTGATACAACGTCTTCTTAACTCGTCCCATGGGGCCCATTTTTTGACTACCCCGAGCCCACATTCCATAGGCCAAGGGATGATGACTAGAAATGGAAAGGGGAACCCAAAATGGGAAGTCATTTCCATTAAACCTTTAGACACATAGACATGGCATACTGCGCACAAGAAAACACAATGGAAAAAGAAATGTAAAACAACTACTAGAAAGGACCACTTATTTTAAAAGAAATTACTGAATGTAAATTTGGTTAGTATACAAGACCTAATGAAAATAAAGTACATAAAAAAGGGAAAAACATGCTCTGATGTTTGGCCACCAAGGATCCTACATGAATGGTAGGCACAACTCACTGTATGTCGTCACTGCCGCTCCCCACATCTTTCAATCACCTCCGAACACCATCTAGCCCTAGCTTCTGAAGTCTTAGTCAAGATTCGTTTCATCTAAACAAGAAAAAACATAGTGCTGGTGAATCCCATGCATGGGTGAGTATAAAAATACCTAATAGGGACCCCAAGAACCTGGAAGGTCTCCAATAATTCCATAATATAAAAACCCCAAAGCATGATCTCAATCATAAATCATAGAGAAAAAGACAACTCGCACCAGGTATACAACTAAAAGAACATGAATAAAGATGAATAGTCTTAATCTACATAATTTTATTCTATTATGTGGCTCAACTACTATTTCCAGAAGGGTTTCTCTACTTCCAATCCAGAAAGGGTCTCTCTGCCATGGATCCTCAATGGGTCGCTCTATGGTCATCCCATTTTAGGTCGTACTACAACTGATCCATAGAGGGTCTCAGTAGTGCCGATCCATAGAGGGTATCAATACTATTGATCCACAATGGGTCACACTACTGATTCTTTAGAAATTATTTCTCTCAGGTTGAATCATGATCGTTCGTTCCATTTTGTTTTCCACAAAGGGTCGCACTATTGTCGACCCACGGAGGGTCTATATTCACTTGACATCCAGCATTCGGATTCCTGCACTTAGTGTGCTTGATTTACAGATATAATTCAAATCATACATTCGTTCATACCTCAATCACAGCTAATTCACACTAATAAGTATCCCAAAGAAACATCATGTTTTAAAGGCTCCAATGTGACAAACAATGCGTCAATTAGACATGTGGTATATAAGATATAGGCAAAATGTAAATATTGGACCGGTTGGATTCGTGACCTATGCAACCCATTTTTACTCCAACATCTTCCAATAATCACGTGGAATATCTTAAAATGACCTACTTGATTCAAGGGTCCTCACACCAATGAATTCGTGTAAATCGGACACCCGGTTTTCGAGATATGTTAATTTAAGTTGAATGAGGTTTGTTGGGTCTTGGTCTGGTAGGGGTCCAGTCCAGCTAACCCATTGGTCCGATTGGTTGTGATCGACTCGAAAACCCATCATTCATGTGGTCTAGTTTCACTGGACTGGATGCAATGTGATTGGTTCTACCAGGCGGTGGTGCCATCGGGGCACCACCAAACCATCAAAACAGACAACTCTTCCGGCTGTTGCGCATACAGCTGAGTGGCACGAGCGGGCTGCTCCTCTCTCCCACGTCGTACCACTGCCACATCATCCACCCACTTTGGCTTTCTAGAAATGGCACCCTACCTCTATTATGCATGCAGAAACTGCTATCTCCACGTAGTCAGCATGGGGCGGTTGCCACCACCAGTCGCTAGTGGGACCATCCGTGGTCCACCAAAGATGATCTAGTAGTCCGTGTTCATTCCCATATGTGCCAATGAGCCTCTCGTGTCACTGCCTTCACTATGATCACCTTGAATTGTTCTTTCCGACCCATTTCTCAGTCACCCAGGAAGAACTCACCAAACCCACGAGTGGTGGAGGTTCTGGGCCTTGTTCGGATTGGCCTACGCCCACTGTGTTAGCATTTTTACATGGGGAAAGAATCGATGAATAAAAATAAAATATTATATCCAAAATTATTCCCTCAAAACCAAAAATAATAACAAACAAATAATGGATCAACCGGTTAGTTATTTGATTCGTGTTATACATAATTTTACAAGAACAAGATAATATATAATCATTATTAACATAGAATAAATTAAATCCCCATCCAAGATTTGATGGAATTTGTTGTAACGAATGATGGAATTCTATATTTGTTGAACTTATTCACCTGTAATCTCCCTCTTGATTGAATGCTCCATCGGACGTCAATCGATCAACATTTATTGCTAGAGGGTGATGTCGTCAGCGTTTCGTCAGAGCGTTCCCTGCAATTCCCAAATAATTCCACCAACTAATTAATAAAATAAAGAATTAAAAAGTTAACTATAGGTTCGTTAATTTGGTTAATTAATGAACAATAATTAATGAACCAATTAAACACATGGATGTTGTGGTTACACAACAAAGGTAATAGGTCATTTATTGATCTTTGTATAATTCCTTCTATTTTGTTGTGGTTCTGCCAACCGACACTAAACCATTGGAAGAAATGATAAAAATAACTTATTGTGATTTTATAATTTATTTACCAAATTTCCAATAATTAACTTTTCCATCAAACATTTTCTGGTAAAATATATGTATCACCTAAGCGAATCCAAGTAATTCATGCTCAATAGTGCCCTCGTATTTTCAATTCGAGAACCATTTCAAAAGATTGAAATTCTTGCTCACACATTTACATAACATACCTTAAAAAATGTTCTAAATTCCATTCTGGGCTTCCCTGGACTTGGAATCACATGCCATTGAAATTCTCACCTCCCAATAATCGAAAATATAATTTATAAAAAAAATTATAAAAAAGATCTGGTTTTCTACAACAACCGTAGGAGGAGTACGATAAACACACAATGAATGTGATTCATACCCTCATGTACTTTTTTTATGGTCTACATCATATAGATGTTATACAAAATTTTAATTTGTTTTTATTACTTCATCCAAACATTTAGAATTACCATGTTCATCTTGCTAAACAATCATACATGTTTTTGTAATTTAATTTAATAATTCATTCAATTAATCAATTAATTCATTAAAAATAAAATATTTTAAAACATGAAATTTATTTCAAAAACCAATATCAAATAGTTTTTATCAGAACCTTGTATATTTCTTTCCATATGATTTACTTTTAGTACATCAAATGATTCAATCATTTTTATCACATTAACTCTTGATTTATATCATTCATCTCACATCGGGATCATTTTTTAAAAATCAATCTTTTTGAGAAACCATTTTAAATTGAATTTCATTCGATTCATATACATCATTCCATCTAAATTCAGTTATGATAAACCCTCAATTAATATTTATAAATCAATTAGATAACATAATTATTTTGAAAATACTATGTATTTCAATTGGTAGTGATTTCCTTATGAAACGTGATACCAAATATCATGATCATAAATACCCAACCATATATCTACAAGGAAGGAAAAAGGATATTAAGATCAACAGAGAATCGTAAATCTATAAATAAATAAATCAAGATCTATAAAAATCATCGTCATGAGGACATATCTCTCTCAATGAAATATAAAATTACAAGTAATGGGATTTTACTTATAGGAAATAATCCATTTCATTCCCCCACACATTGATATAAAGTTATTTGATCTTTAATGACACGAAATCAACACTAGAGATACACAAAAGAACAAAAAATTATATTATTTTTGAATGGGGTAGATTTGTAATGAAATTGGGGGGGGGGGGTCAGGAAGGTAATAAATTTTTTTTTAATTCAATTCTCATCACGTGATTTTTTGTGGTATCCTGCATAGTTAATAAAAAACATGAAACCATCCAAGCCCACTAAATATGATAAATAAGAGAGATGCATGGTTTTTCTAAGTGGGTTGGAAAATCAGGTACCATTATTGTGTTCTCACTAAGAATTATTAGAATGGGGTTTATAATTATTTCATATGGTTTGGAAAACCTTGTCCCAACCTTGTACACCATCTATCCAAGCCTCTAGGTTTGAGGGAAATTTGACACAATTTGTAGTAATTGTTCCCCCATCATAATTCCAAAATATGGAACATGGGTTTTTTGGTTGTCTTTCTTGATTTACCCTGATCATTTGATAATCTGAAAATGGCATTGAAATATTCTAAAACTCCAAAAATACCTATAAATGAGATACTAAAATTATTTGATCTATCCCAGTGATAAAAGTTCCTGATAAGAGTTAATTATATGTGTAATGACCCAAAATAGACTTAATTAAACCCCCTTATTGATTTAATTAAATATCTTATTATGTATTATAGTTATAGAAAACACATCCACACCCTTGGTATTATTATATATTATCAGTTTGAAAATCCTATTGAACATCATGGCCACTGATGATATAACCATTGAACAATGATCAAATTATTAGTATAAATATAGGTTTTTAACCAATCTAATTGAAACAGACCAATGAAGTGATGGGAAAAAGTTGTAGGATTGTACCTTATGAAGCCCATTTATCGGATCTTATGAGGGAGATATAATCAATGTGATTTTCCCTTGACCAGTTTTTTTCTGAGATAAAATAACATTAGCATGTGATAAATGATTTACGAGAGATGTTCAAGCTCATCGAGATCATGGCCCAAACAATGTACACAGAACAACCCCATGAAAGTCTCACTATCACACACCGTACTCACAGGGTGTCTATAGGAGTATTAATGGGATATATATCAAGGCACTAGAAATATGAGTATGTAAATTATTTTTCATACCATAATGAATATATTATCATCCTATTGTTCTTACTTTATAAATTATTTTTATATAATAAAAAATAATTTATATTTTGGGGTAATATTCAAATTCAATTAAGGTGTGTCTTTTTCTGAAATAATAGACATATGAAATAAATAATATTTAACTAAAATATTATTTTTAAATATTTTTTATTAAATATTAATGATCATATTATTTTTAAGAAGTCAAAAATAACTTTCATTGAATTTTAGAAACTATTATTGTCAAAAAACCAAGCATTTATCAATAAATTATGACTATTATTATAATAGTGGAAATACACATAATTATAAAATAATTTGTTTAAATTTAATTTAATTTTTGGAACCATAATATTGAAATTATCCAAAATTAAATATTTCAGAATTTTATTTGATAGTTAAATTTTTAAGAAAAAATTAAATATTTTATATATTTATAGTGCATATTATGAAAATATAATGACTTAAATGTTATTAAATAAATAGTATAAAAGTTATAAAATATAAAATATATTTTTTACCATTAAAATAATTATATTTTATGTTTATTATTTTTATTTTATAAATTCAATATTAATATTACAAAACAAATAATATATTTTAAGGTTTTAAAATCAATTATTTAAGAGTATGACTCAACTCCCCATATGAAAGGGTGTTATTTTACAAATCTTGGTCCATGGACTTATAAAATAGCTTAAACCACTCCCATTTGGATGAAATTAGGGTGAAATCCATGGGATTTTTTTAGTCTATGATTATTTTGTAATATAGAGTCCAAAACCTAATTATGATAAAATATAAAGAATTACCCACTCTTTCCCTATATAAACCCACCTAGGAACCCATTTACCTTCACTAAAAATCCTTGATGATCTTCCTTATTCTACCCTCCTCTATCTAGGGTCCTCTAAATGGGGCCGAATATCTCACGAAGCACCTCTCAAGAATGTTTTTTCACACGCTCAATTAATGGATCCTCGCCTTAAATTTGTTTTTCATGTTTCACTAATATCTTATATCTGTTATTTAAAATATCTATTTTTGGAATATTTTTTCCATGACCCCATTACTTTCCATTTAATGTCCAATTTTTTAGAGGTCGTATCTCTCTCATCAACCGATCTTATGAATTTTTATGTGACCTCATTATCGAAAGGATGCTACATTTTTTCAATACCACGAAATCGTGTAGTTAATACAATATATATTTCATATCAACGGTATTAAAAATTATTCAATTATAATTCAATGACACTAGACATACATGTATTTATTCAAAACTCCATGATTGTGGAAAAAAATTTCATGAAAAATGATTCCATGTCATAGGATCAATGTGGCTCAATTATGTATAGAAAGGAAATGAATACGACGGATATACAGAGAATTAGGTTGTGTGGTAATTCATTGGGTAATGTTTAGTCAAATGAGACTACATTTTGGGATAGGGATTGAACCTGATTGCCTTAAGGGAGTATTTAAATAATTATGTCTTTGTAGTTATCCTTGACTTATGTTTATGATGTAGTGCTTTAAGATGTTTCTGTATTTCCAATGTTAGGATTATAATGTTATATCACGACTTATTATCCATGTTTATGATTACCCAAAATTATATTACCCATTTATATGCCTATTGTATAATATGTATCACCTTATTAATTATTTATTCCCTTACTCTGGTTTATATATCACCCCATTCGTATGTATTTCCCTAGGTTATAACATGAAAATATGAGTGCGAGCATGTTAATGATGTTTTCACTAAAGATGTTGTTTTTATTATTTTAAAATTGTTATTTAAGGTAACTAATTACCAAATACACTTCACATATTGTTCATCCAAGTTGTATTATGTGAACTTTTATATAATAAATCATGTAGTAATGTGAAATAAAGTGAAGGGTTGTTATAGTTTCTATCAAAGGAAAAGATTAGATGTTTTTGGAATTCTGATTACAAAACTCTATAGAAAGACTTAGGGACATGTCTAAATATATAGAATCATAAACAATTATTGTAAGTATAAAGTATGTGGTTTGTCATGAAAATACATCTATTTCTGGATAATAAAAGAAGATGTGGTAATGGAATATTTGTTCCTAGGTGTATCAACTCTAACATGGGGTGCCGGGTCTGGCTTGACCTAACCTTATATATGAAAATTGGCCTTACTACACACCAAGTTTGACAATACCAGGGGATATGATTTTGAAAAATTATAATTTAATTATTAACCATTATTAATGGAAAAAAATTATTATATGAATATATGTTTGGTAATAGATTGTGGATAACATATATTTAATGCTATATATTCTTCATCATAAGGAAATAAGTTGAACTTATTAATTATTATATTATTTCATTAAATTCAAATTTATTACTATTTGATTAAAAATATTCATCCCTAATTGTTACATTAATCTTGAAAATTTCCAGAAATAGGAGGAATGAGGTAAAAAATCAATGAGACAGGAAATGTGATGACTTCCCTTGTGAGATGTCAAACCCAAGCGGAGCAGGAATCACAAAATTTATGATGATACTCTCTCTCATGACTTAGTTTTTGAAATAAAACCTTGTTTAGGATCAGAAAAATACTCATATGAATGAATGAACAACAATTAATTTCTTTATAAGATAAAGGCCACTGACATTCAATGGGCCATATGATCCCTTAATCACGAAAAAATAGATCAAATCCATTGATAAGATATTATCCATACTTCAATGTTTTGAAAAAAAGAAGGTTCAATAGGAAGTTTTTAATTGGAAGGGACTAGATGATCAGTGGCAGGCATTGATCAAAAATAAAAATCTTGATAAATATATTGTAACTATGGGGTGGAAAGAATTCTAAAAAATGTTTTTTTGATGAATATTTTCCTCGTAGTATCAAAATTAAAATTAAATGGTATTTTATTTCCCTAAATAAAATATTTGATGAATATATCAGAAAATACAAGGAAAAAATATCATGACTTTAATTATATGCCTTTTTATTTGTCGTTACCCTCGAATTCATGGTGGACTACTTCTATGCTAGGTTAAAACAATGTCTACAAAAAGCCCCGACATCTGTGACTTTGATAGGTATAAGGAAATTATTCGATTTTACCTCAAATTTGACATGTAGATCGTTGAATTTCAAGGTAGTCATGGGGATAAGATGTGGATAGTTGGGTTCAAATTTAGAATTATGACGAAGAAATATAATAGTTTAACTAAATTTCAACATACCACAAGGAAATGGGTGGAATGAAGTTGCCTCGAAATTGACTTAGGGGTGGGGAAATGATTTTAGTGTGGGAAGTATGGGAACCTAACTAGAGATTAATGATAGGAGAAACCCAGTAATACAATGGATTAAATGATTTCTCCAATCATCCCCCAATTAATTTTTTATAGATTCAACTGAAAGGAACCATGGAACATTACAAACCAATGCAATAAGACAAGGGTTTTCATATATCACCCACAACCTCCAAGGTATCATGGTTGATCATTTTTTATCACAATATCTAAGTTGGATCCCAACAGTGAATTAGTTATAGGTATTATAGTTATTTATTAATTAATAGGGAACATGCTTTTTGGTTTTGGTTTTACAAATTCTTTCTTATAATTAATGTTTAGTAGAACTATTCAAACAATACAAAAAATAAATATGTGGGGTTATTAGTAAAAATGGACGATGGTGAAATCTTTGGATCTCAAATATATAACCCCTTCCCTCATGATATATTTGTGATGAAATTTCCAATGAATTGTGTGATACTCCATTTGATAGAATTTGACACAATTATGGGCACATATTGGCTTTCTATATATAGATCCTACATAAATTTCAATTAGAATGAAATCACTCTACATTTTTTGAATGGTCCTTCAATTCAATATGTTTGCATGGTGGTAGATGAATCTTCATTAGCACCAACATCTCAATCATGAATATTATTTCCCGATAAGAAAGAATATCTAGCTCATATTATTGGGTCTATGGAATGAATCATCCATGAAGACATGCTCATTGTGAGGGTCTAATTTGTTTTTCAGGAATTTCCAGGTATTCCTACTAGCGGGGAGGTTATGTTTTCAATCAAGATTATACCTAGGTAATTACTATTATCCAAAAATCCATATAGATTGGCTCTTGAGGAACATGGGGGGTCTAAATAATCTAGTGCTTGATAATATGGATAAAGGGTTCATATGCCCATTTGGTTCACCATGGGGTGTACTAGTCCTCAGTGTTATGTATATGGATGGGTTAGTGCTCCACTGGGTTGATTATCCTGAGTTCAAGTGTATCATGATAAAGAACAAGTATCAACATCTTATGATTGATGAATTTTTAAATTAGCTACTTAGAGAACACCACTCCCCCAATGTGTATTTGGGGTTGATATATTACCATGTTAGGGTGAAGAAGGATGATATCCCTAAGAATTATTTTCAAACAAGGTACAGTAAGAATGAGTTCATAGTAATGGCATTCAAACTCACTAGTCATTCACCAATATTCATGGAAATGGTGAATAGATTCTTTATATAGAACCTCAAAAACGTTCAGTAGTATTTATAGATGATAGAATAACACAATATAAAATCATGGAGGATCATGAAGAGAATTTGAGCACTATAGTAAAAATGTTATGATATGAGATTCTCTAGGACATGTATAGATAATTTGAGATCTAGTAGAAGGACGCCTCATTCTTTTGACATATCATCAAATGCAATGGAATAAATATAGACATTGATTGGCAAAGGTAATTAATGGATGGATGAGGCCAATATTTATGAATGATATCTGGATTTTTCATGGATTAGTTGTGTATTATCATTAATTTATGAGAAATTTATCATGATTTTAATACCCAATAACCCTGAAAAATATGAAATGAGTCTTGTTTTCATTGAATAATTAATGTAAATACATATTCAAGGAGATGAAAATGAGTCTTATCACTACCCCTATGCTCACAATAACAAAAAATATATAACTTTTCTAACTATTCAGTGATTCTTTGAAAACGTAATGGGTTGTGTGTTAATCCAAAATCGCATTGTGATATCATATACTTCAAGGAATTTAAGAGATTATGAATAGGACTATCCCACTCATGGGATGGATTTTTTTATTGTGATATTTTCATTGAATATATTGTGTAATTTTCTCATTGGGGAGAACTCTATGACATATACAGATAACAAAATCCTCAATAATATATTCACAAATATAGAGCTTAATATGCACCATCAATGATGGTTAGAATAGATCAAGGACTATGAATGCTCAATCCACAACCATACTAGTAATGAAAATAAATTGGTAGACCCTCTAAGTAGGAAGGATATAGAAACTCTAACATTCATGAGATTTGAGATGGATCCTATCATCTTATACTTGAAGTATATAGACATGGGAATCATAAAGGAAGGAACGTTATCAACACATTCACAAATGATTTGTCAACCGTCTCTTTTGGAAAAGATAAAATGTTCTAAGAAAATTATTTTTGAATTTAGTTGAATGTTGAAAATTTAAGAAATGGGAAATACAAAGAGTTCAATATTAGTGAATTAGGAGTTATGTGATTTGGGTCAGGGATTCGTTTACAATCTGACAAAGAGATTAAAATAGAGATTTTGAATGGAGTGAATATCACACCCTTCTCTATTATCCCCGAGAGTAAAAAATAATTATCTAGGTCTCTGATAATCTAATGGTTTAACAATATGGGGGAGGAGTTTACTAAATATACATCAGAGTGCCTGGTATTTTAGCAATTTAGGGATAAAAGGAACAAATTATGAGGGGATGATGTAACTATTACCCTTACCAACATGGAAATGGGAAAAACATTACCATGTACAATGTCACTGAAATTATGAATAAATCGTGGTGAAAAAATTATATATGTGTTTTTTAACCATCATATTGTGATAGCATAATTTATCACAATTCAAGATGACTTCTCACATTACCACCATACACAGATAGGCATCATAGAAGTGGTGATGTCGAATGGAGTACCACTATAAATTGTATCTAATCGAGACCCAAGATTTACCTCCATGTTCATGAAAAGTAACCTATATGATCTAAACACTATGATTAACTTTATAATTTCCTATCATCCTCAAACATTTGGATATTCTAGGTGGACTGTTAAGACAATGGAATAAATGTTCATAGAATGTTCTATGGTTTTTAATAGTTGATGAGACCAATATCTTCCCCTAGTCGAGTTCCCATACAATGATAGTTTCCAATCTAGCATCCAAATGACCCACTATTAATACCATTATGGGAATGGGTGAAGAACACCTGCATTCTATGATGATGTTGGGGAACTAATACAACTTGGTCCTAAAATGGATGAAGAAATGTTGGAAATGGTTATGAAAATTTAGTATCCCATTAAGGTTGAACAATTTCGAATGAATATGTAATATGAAGATCATCAATGAGGCCTAGAGTGTGATGTGGGAGACATGGTATTCATCCACATATCTCCAAGGAAGAACGTTATGAGATTTGGGAATAAGGTATGTTATAATATAAGATACATTGGTTATTATGAGATCATTAATCGCATTAGAGTGGTTGCATGCCAACTATAACTCCCACCTTACCTATCTCATGTACATGATGTATTTTATGTATCCCTCTTGAGAATGTACATAACATACCCCTCACATGTACTCAATCCAAATGAAATTTTATTTGAGAATGATTTGTTATACAAGGAGAAGCTGGGGAAGAACATAGATCATAGAGACAAAGTTATACGAAATAAGACAATGCACCTTGTAAGAGTGTTGTGGAGAAACTACATGTTTGTTGAAGTAAAGTTGGAACTAAAGGAGATGATGAAATAGAGTTTCCCTCGTCTGTTTTATTAAGGTAAAAGACAACATAAAGAGAAAATTATCTTAAGGGTGGAATATTTTAAAGACTTGAACTGTTAAAAATAAAATTCCCCATCTTGATTTTATGAAATGTCTTATTATTTATTACAGTTATAGAAAAAACATGAACATCATTGGTTTTTTAATATACAATCAATATTAAAAGACCATTACACATTATAATTTTTGATAATATAGAAATAGAATAGAGATCACAGGGTTAGTATAAATATTGGTATTAAAGAAATCGAATTGACACAAACAAAGGAAGTGTTATCTTCAAGTAGTATGATCAAACCATATGAAGGTAATTTATCATAGCTTTTCAGGGAGATATTATCTCTAGGATTTTCTCTTCTCCTATCCCATGTTGAGATCCAATAGCTTAATCATTATTAAAACCGTTTATGTGAGAAGTTCCATCTCATCGAGTTTTCAACCAAAAACATGTACACCAAACCACCCCTTTAAAGTCTCAAAGTTACACCCCTTCACCCTATTATTATCAGTATGTAATAAAATAAACTTAATATTTTTGGGTAATAATAAAATTTAATTAAGGTATTTATTTTGAATAAGTAATGTATATTTTAAATAAGTAAAAGTTTTATAAAATATTATTATTAAATATTTTTTTAAATATAAATGATAATATAATTTTGATGATGTAAAACGTAATTTTTATAAGAGTTCAAAAACTGTTGTTAACAAAAAAAAAAGCAACATTTATCAATAAATGATGGTTAAAATTTTAAAAGTGAAATTGACATATTTATAAAATTATTTTGATAAATTAATATTAGAATTAGAATTAGACTATCTAAATTATCCACAAGTGCGTTTTTCATATGTTTTTTAGAGAGTCGTATTTTTTGGTAAAAACTAAATAATCTATAAATGTATGTGGTGTATTATTTCATCATAATGAACCAAAAGTGATGTAATGAAAACTATAAAAGTTATCCACGACAAAATATATTTTTTCATTAAAATTATTTAATTTCAATTTAATTTTATTTATTTAATAAATACATTATGAATCTCAAAATCATATAATTTATTTTAAGGTGTCAAATTCCTTATTTAAGAGAATGGATAACATATAAAAAATAAAGGTTATTATTTTACTAATCTAGGACCAGAGACATCTAAAATAGTGAAAAACACACCCATTTTTCATTAATAATTTTCAAAAATAATGGGAAGGCCTGTGGATTTGTTTATTTGATTATATACAGTCCACAACATATGTTTTTCCAAATAATAAACTATTCCCTACACTTTTCCTATATATACCCAACCATGATCCCATTTATCTCCACTCAAAATCCTTTTATCACTTATTTTATCCTCAATAATATCTCAAATTTAATCCAATTGCTACCCTAATCTCTCATGATGCTCCTCCCAATCATTTTGAGTCACACACTCAAGTAAGGGATCTAAATATTCTATTCATTATTGAAGTTACATTATATCTTACGCATTCTATTTCAAATTCTTAATGTTGGGATATATCTTTATATGTCCTTATTACTACTAATTTCATTTCAAAATGATTATATAAACATTTTTCTATCATCAAAACATTTTATGAATTTTTTATGATGACATTATGCTGCCGAAATTTTACCTTGATTTTTCCATGCCATAAGAATTATATAGTGAATACCATACCCATTTATTATCAAGGGAGATAACATTTATAAAATATACTTATTTGAATAAGGAAATAAATGAATGTATATCATAGTCCTTGAATATGGAATAAAATGTGATGAACAATTTTTCCATGTTACTTGATCTATGTGGCCCACTTAAGAATGAGAATGATATTAAATAAAAGTGATAGGTGTGACCAAAATTATATATCACACCAATGCATTGGGTCAAAATTAGTATCCTGATACGTAGTGTGGGATAGGTATTGAACCATATTCCTTTATGGGTTTTTTTCAATCATGAATTCTTTGAATTTAACCTTCACCTATATTTATGATGTTATGTTTTATAGAGTTTCCACATTTTCCATGTTATAATTATCATGTTATATCATGCCTTATTATTCAAGTTTATGACTGTGTCCTATTTTATTCCCCATTCATATTCCTATTTCATAACATGTATCACCTTACTCCATATTTATTCTCTTTCTAGGATCCATATCTCACTCATTTCTTATGTATTTCTCTAAGTTATCCCATGTAGTTTTGAGTGTCAGCATTGTAAGGAGTTTTTCAATAATGATATTATTTTTCACATTTAAATTGTTATGTAACATAACTAATTCCAAAAAAACCATACTCACCATTCTTCATGACTGAATTATGTTTATTGTTATCAAATAAATCAAGTGTTAATGTGAAATAAAGAGAAGGGTTTTCATAATTTAATACTTATTACCGACTCTAATACCAATATTATTGATCATTTGGGTTAATTGTTCAAAATGAATGTATTGAAACCCATACGAAAAAAGCATTAATTTAAAATGTTAATATATTTAAAACATTACCTTACATAATAATCACATAATCCAATTAATATAGTGATTTAGTGACTATGGAGACTGTAATAATTTGAAAATCCATTTACAATACATAAGAATATCTCCACAGAACCACCTCTGACGTTATAGTAATCTAAACATATAAGAAGATAAAAATCATCCTCATAGCCATGTAAATGGGAACATATGAAATGGGTAACCTAAAATTCCTGATATGGTAGTAATACACATATCAATATGTTAGTCATGGTGACATCATAACCAAATGAGGAAATAAAAATAGAAGAGAAATATTTTATCAAAATAACATGCAATCATAAAAACAATGAATTAGAATAATTGGAGAACTTGTAATCACATATGATCAAATGTATAACCTAGGGTAACTATTATAAAAAACATGATACATAAATCAGATAATGGGAGATTAGAATAGTAAATAATAAGAAATTATATTTCATAGACAAAATTATTATAAATATAACATATTAGACATTGATTCCCCATATATTTCTTATTAGGTATTAGAAATACCTATACGATTCCCATAGTAGATATGGAAACCAAAAATATTTCACAATTTATATATGTGACATGGTAAAATGATTTTCTATGTTAGAGTTATAATACAACAAGAACTCATGAATGTTTCCCAATAGTTAAGAGTATATAGCCTAGTGGAAAGGTCTAAGAGGAACATCATGGGTTCACTAAGTCCATAGTCAAAAATATTTAGAGTATTTAATCGAATATATAAAAATATTTAAAAAGTAATGGTTAAATAATTAATCATTACCTTACTATTATTTTAATAAATAAAAGCCATGAAATTTTAGTGTAACATATTAGTCACCAAACCAAAACAAAATAATGGATCACTACATGTGGTGGATCAATGTAATATGTATAAAAATATAAATTATAGTGTGTGACATCCATGAAAGATTTCCATCTAAAAATTCCTCATAACCTATGTAATCCTGCTCAATTTCCCGCCATAGGGCTGTTACCTTCAATAGATTCATTGTAATAAAATTTATAGATCCAGCAATACACCTCAAATGTTTGTCCGTACAATACCCAATAGGATACAAGAATGACCAAGATTGAAGTGATGAATAAGAATATAAAATATATAGAAAATAAAAATAGTTAACATTGTATAAATTGGTAAATGGGATAATAAATATACTATTAAACAACTTCAAAATAAATAATATTCTCAAAAGAAGAAAATTGTGAAACAAATATCCATTACACTTACTCTTGACTTCAGTAGAACTGAATTGATTACATATTTCATATTGATAGACATCTTAATTCCATATTAGAGAATAGAACATGCACTTATTTTCCATTTATTGTACTATATATAATTATTTTATATGTTTATAATAGTTTTTTTACTTATTTACAGTTCCCAATGTCTATAATTTTGACCATTTATTCTAGTTTTATAGGTGTTGAATGAGTATATGTTATTCTTCCCTTGTTTATCATTATTATATCACATAAATAAATATAATGTAATATTTGTAATTATCTAAGAGGTGTAAATAACTTTAATGAATTTAATATATGTTATCCAAGAAGATGAAATTTACAACATGCTTTTTTCTGATTATTTTACAACAATTGGTATTTTCAATGTTATTGAATTAAATGTCAATATAACACTTCAAAAAATGCTATTTTTTGAAATATTTATATCATATTACATAATTATTTACGTTCTCAAAATATTCAAGGAAAAAATATCATATCATTGTTATTGTAGGTGATAAAACATACTAAAACATTAATATAACATGGTTTATAAATAATTATGTGGTACTTAAGTTTCGAAATCATTATACAATATAATAATGATATCATTATGTTTTTATTAGTGTGATATATTAGAATTATAATGTTTTAATAGAAGAGAAATTAATATTAAACAATGATACTCATATTATAAAAATAATGTTCATACACTAAATTGATTCATATATCCATCCATGAAATGGATATTGAAAAATAAACTCTCTTATTTATAGAGATGATAGTATTCAAAAATGCATGCATCATGTTTTCATTTTACATATGATGGAAAAGGAATGAAGGTTAATGATTACAATATCATTATAATAACATATCATTATACTATTGTTACAAATGTTATCATTTCAAGATGGTGTAATAGAATATGAATAAATAAAAATTCATAAAAAGAAAAATAATTGATAAAGAGTTCTTAGGAACTTTTACCACACATCTTGTATTATCTCCTTTTAAAAATGGGTTATGATATTGAGGAATTCTCTTTGGAGATGAAAAGAACATAATTTAGCTGGATGTTAAGGTTGATAATTTTTTTTTCAATATTTAGGATGAATAAATTGAGTAGTGGTGTTTCTGGATGTGATGAGAGTTTTATCACCGAAAAAGAATAAATTAATGGAATAAAAAACATGATGGATTTCTTATCGTGCAACATCAATCCTAAATTGAGCTGTAATATACAATAAATTATTATTACATGAATCTAAACATTATTAAATTTATTTTAAATTTGAAGATATGAATAGTAATTATTAAATTATAAAGAATATACATATGTTTTCAAGGTTGAAAAAAATTATTATTTCATAATAAATGTGTACTGAAATTTCATTAGAACCAATATATGGATAAATAATAGTTTTTGTTAAAAATATGTGAATATTAAATTTATTGGGAAAATAATGTTTTTAAATTATAACATCCATATAATTTTTTTTCTCATATAATTGTTTTTAAATTATAATTTCATGAAAATATTAAGGAAAATTTTGAGAGTATTTCAAAAATATATATTTTTTTGTGAATAGTGAAGAAAAATATTTCGATTTCCAAATTATTTTTTGGAAAGTAAAATACTGATTATGTTTTCAGTTTTTTATTGAGGATACATAAGTCTCATTTATTTAAAAACAATTTAATTATTTACATATGAATCATCATTATAATTGAATTTGATGTATGCTGATTTGATTTCATTAAAAATAATAAAAATTGTTTTGATGAAAAAAATGTGTTTTTATCACTGGACATTAAATAGATATATCTTGATAGATATAATTAATTAAATTTATATATTATATATTTATAAATATATTATAACATAATTTGATTATTTTTTAATGCAAATAAATTATGTGCTATGAATTGAAAATAATTTCTCTAAAAACAGGTATTCATTGTCATTTCCACACTTATAAAAAATTATGTGCTTCCAAACATATAAATTTCCACTGATAAAAATGATTAACTAATTTTTATAACTCGAAATAATATAACTTAATTTAATCAACTAAATTATTTTCCCCGCTAAATAGTAAAGATAGTAAATTTTGATTACTATATTTACAGGTAAAAGTATTGTACCACGGTGTTGACAAAGAAATTATTGTAATATTTCCATTTTTTTACTTTTTTGTTGTTTAATATAATTCAATCTTATATTATCATACCATGGAATATATGACCGTTATGAGGCAATTTACATTAAAATTTTCCATATAACATTGAAAACTTTTATGAAATTGTTTATATGTCCGTCCCCTCACTTATAAAATGGTAACTCCCTAGATTCCTTATTCACCATATTTTATCTTTAAGATCATGAACTAAAATCTGAACTACCACCCCACATTCCTTGCCTATATCTTAGATCTTGTAGTTTTTTCTTAATTTCAATCCATATTTTCCAAATGTGTAAGCCAATAGAGGTCTTTAAAAGAAGAGTTATAAATCATGACAACACCCTTTCTATTTTTTATCTCCACACACCTTCTATAAACTTCATGTATAAATCATGAAGTGTTGAATAACATATGATAAATATATTTAGAAGTTATCAAAAAGATTTCTCAATCATTTACCACATCTACACAATCAATGAGGTAATGATATTATCTCTTTTATATACGTATGGTCTACCACATCACTGTAGTTATATGATTCCTTTTCAACCACCATCATCCATTGAAGATATTTATGAATATTTTAATTTATATATTTATAATGAATTAAGTAATTACAATTAATTAATTAAAATATATTCTCAACATTCTTTCTATATAATCCATTGGTAAGTTATAATGTTGTGCATGCATACGAGTAGACAACAACTTCTATGAAGCGAGGTAATTTTTTTATCATTTATGGTTTACATGAATGGTGATTTATATATATTTATTGAAAATATGTGATATTTTTTATATAATAAGATCCATTTAATTTTGAATTATATTTTTTCCTTTATTTAATTCTATCAATTAAAAATTAGAAACATCAATCGTGTGTATATATGTATTTTAGTTTCCAAGAAGTAATGTAATTAATTTTCCCAATTATTGTTTATGAATGGATATTTATCTGTATATAACGAATAAATAAGATATTTTCAACATTTAAAAAATTTATTATACGGATGGAGCCTGATCAATGTCTAAGGACCATATCTACCAAACTAAAATATAATTATAAATGAAGTATTTAACACAAAAAATATCAACATAAATAATCCTTTGATAAAAAATAGGTAATGAAAAGATAAAAGTGGATCATATAAAATATTATCCATATGAATATTATTATATTATATGAATATAATAAATAAATATTTATTATATAAAATTTTATGGTGCTTACTATCTGGTTGGATATAATTTATGGGTTTTGTGAAAACATCTCTTCATTTAGATATGTTTTACTATTATATAACAATTAATTATTTATACGGAATATATACATACAAAGAATATATTTTGTATAATAAAATCATTAATTAATTGTATTTCTGAAACTATAAAATTTTAACACTTTAAATGATTTTTTTTTCAAAAATTATGAATATTGAAAGGGTTCTCAATCACAATTTTGTTTTTTTGAGGCATGTTTTATTTTATGCATCTATTTATACATTACATTTGTATGTAATTATTTTTTGGAAATTTTATATATTTTATCATTATATATTCATTGTATTTAATGTTAAAATTCAACATATTTCTTCAAAAGTTTTTTATGGTTTCCAAAGTAGAATTGGTTTAACTTGTCAAATTGTCTTCATTTGGACACATGATACACTTTAAACCTATAGTCATTAATGAGGTATATCTACATACCATTTTGTACATGAATATACTAATTTTAGTGTTATTAAAATTTTAATTTTAATTTAATTAAATCATGGGGATCAAGAATGTAATGTTACTAAAGTGGTAAGGTTTTAATGTTAGAATCTAATTTTTAGTTGGATTGTTTATGAATAATTTTTTTATGATGAATATTTATTAAATATCTCTCCAATTTATTAATTAATTAGTTATTTTCATTTCATTTCTTAAAATTAAATATTTTTCTTTCAATTTCCCCCCATTATGTATTTGAAGAGCGCGAAAAAAATTTATTAAATAAAACTGACATTTTTGTCTATTTGATCAAAAAAAGTTTTATTTTCATATATTATTGAAAATGATTCAATAATATTTTTATTGATTTTAAATGATTAAAAATTTCATTATTTAAAAATATCTAACATTTGGAACTAAAATTTAAAAGGAATGTTTTTATTATTATCTGAAAGTGGTACTTTTGAGTTTTTACTAAAATGGTGAATTAAATTTGGGTTCTAATATACACATATTGAATAAATATTCCCACCATCTTGAATTCCCATTTCATTGAACATAAATTAAATAGTTTGGATGGTTATCATTAACTAAAATTTTTACCAAAATATTTTAAATATATTTATATATTAAATATGTTATTTAAAAATTTAAAGGTAATATTCTTCAAATATTAATCTATTTATATTTGAAATGTATTTTATTTATCTAAAGATTGCATTTTTTATTTTTATTTTATTAATGGGAAATATGATCCAATCATAATATATTTATTATTTTAGAATATGTTTTATTACTATGATGATGAAATTTTTATGTAATGTGTATTTTATGGAATATTCATTGATGTAGTGCTAAATGTTTTCAAGATTTCATGGAATACGTATGTCTAGATTACGTTTATGTGGTGACTAGTTCTATTATAAACCAAGAATTGGTGGTTATATTATTTACCATGATGGGTGATTACATTATAAACAAATGATGTTTGGTTCAATAATATACATCCAAGGCATTGAATAAGGATAACATAATTTAGAAAATCATAAGATATTGACTACTCATAGGGAATTAATAGTTTCTTACCAGGATAAAAGAATTTTTAATATATAAAATTACAAAAATTAGTTCCACACACTAATAAAATATATTAAGCACGATTTTCATGCTCAAAATATTGCAAATAGTGAAATTCGTATTACAGAAATACAGAAATAAAACAATTTATTTGATTTTTTTATGAAAGTGATAGAAGGAACATTGATTTGTATTCAATTTCCATGTTAGAAAATGTGTTGGGGTTTGTAGATTTAGTGATCCAGTGAAATGTTTTTTGAAACAAAATTTATTTAATTATTAATTGTTACAGATTCATGATGAGGGTGATACAGTTGTCAAGGTATCCCCTACTACATAAAAATACCATATTTTTCATTGTCAGGTATTTAATGGGATTACAAAAAAATGTTTATCTTGATTTATTTTTTATTCCAATTTTTTTATATAATTCAATTATCATGAAAAGGTGTTGGAAAATTAATTTCACTATTTTAACTGTGACATTTGAGATATTTTCTCAATGGTCATGAGAAAATATAAATAAAGAGTTAGAAATGAAAATTATTTTTATGAAAACCAAAAAAAATATGAAGATAAATATACAACCCACCGTACCCCTTTATCTACGTCACCCTATTATATTTTTTTTGAAAACCCTCATAGAATTAATATTCTAGTAATATTAAAGGATAATGGAACAAAAAATCATAATGAAAATAATAGAAAAAGAATTGGCAGAGGACTCTACAAAGCAATATAACACAATCTAATTTGATCTTCAGATGATGATCCATAGAGATTGTCGATACCTCATTTTCTTGTATCTGTAGAGACATTAGTTAATATTTAATTCTCTATTAATGTTTCATTGATGAGTATTATGTCAATCACAGTGCAAATAAACCATTTAATGTTCTAAAGATGCTTTTTTTTGATTATTATGAAACTCCCAAAAACACTATCTATCCAATTCCATTCACAATATGAAAGTTTTTTCGCCCCATGAATTCATTGTGCTAAAATCCCGGCTTCGGTTCTCAACACCTTTAATTCAATTTATTAATTTCCTTCACTTTCAAATTTTGAACTGAGAATTCATGAAGTGAATGATGTTTATCTATCATGAAAAGCTTTATTTCACTGAGATTCCTTATTTTCAAGCATTGGAAATTTCCCATGAATATACCAAATCATGGATTGTCTTATTTAAGAGAAATAATGATAAAATATTCAAAATATTCAATCTTAAAAAATAAGTATATATTTCCAAAGATTAAGAAAACATTATAGAAATGGGTAAATTTTTTTATCAAATTAAAAATTATCAATATATTAATTATATTATTATTTACACCTGAATTATTATTATAAAAATTCAATCATACAAAAATACAAAATTTTCTTCACTGATTAAATCTTAACTTTTGAAAAAAGGATTCTAAGTATATTATAATTTAAATACAATTTCAATAAAATTACATGATAAAATAGGAAATTAAATGTTCAATCACCATCGAATAAAATTTATTTAAATCCATAATATTCAGATATTATATTAAAAATTCAATATTTTATATTAACTTTTGAATTAACTCTCCATATTCATTATAACAATATTATTATTCAATACATTTTTAATCTTCATTTCATTTTTAATTTTTCTCCCATTTACTTTTCATATCATTTTTAATGTAAAGAACGTTTGTGAAGTTTTTATCAAACATAATGTATATGTCAGGTGAAATATGTTTGAAAGGCATAAAGAATCTCCAACACATAAATATAGGGATCATAATTACTCCTTAGTACATTTCATTGTGTTTCAAACAACTCTATAGATTAATGAATGTGGGTAATAAATATAATAATAGTGAAAATGATGTTTTACGCTAAATTATGGTGCATGATGTCAAAATATTAACTCCAGAAAATAATCTAGTAAGATGAGTATGTCATATGATCATACCATAATGATCAAATTTGGAACATTATATATTTAGGTTATAAAACCATAGGATTTTAAAAAATAGCATTATGTTCAATAATGTTTTTGGCACGTAAAAATAAGCTTAAAGGATGCATAAAATAAATTATTTAAATATCAATGTTAGAACCAATTCATTAAATCTGGGAAATGAATATGAATAAAAAAACTAAAAAATTATATGTTTTACGCATGTATAAAATAAATAAATAAATTTATAATAAATTAGAAAAAAAATTATAATTATCTGAATGAAAAGTACATATCTATTAGGAATATTATTTATATGTGTACTGTGTTTTATATTAATAAATTGAATTATTCAAAATTGGTGAATTATTTTATTAATAATTTTTTAATATTTATTAAAAAAATTATCATTCATTTAATATTATCCATAACCACGAAAAATGATAAATCAAGTATTATAATTAAAATATTATTTTTCTTCAAAAAAGTGTCATTGTATTACATAGACTTATATAAAAGTTATTTTATTAAAAAGAAAAACAATTTATTTGAAAAAGTTGAAATTATATTTTTTAATAAATATTACAAATTTACCATAGAGTTAATATTGTATAATTTTCAAAGAATATTATTTTTTGGATGAATTATAATAAATATGGATTTTCATTGAAAACTAACAATAAAATAAATAGATTAGAAATTTTAATTTTTTTACTAAAAATTATTAAAAAATTAAAATAAGATAAATTATATTATATTATTATTATTCCATTTTAATTCATTTTAATTAATTTTATATTTATTTTTTATATAAAAGCATTTTTTATTTGAAACATATTTTCATTGGAAATCAAAATGTTCAAAACACTTGTAGGTTTATATTTGTATTAAATATTTCCAATAGTATGAATTTAATTTGAAAAAAATTAATCTATATTTGGAATAATAATTTTATATATTACATCATGAATTAATCATATTTTTTTCATTATGATTATTAATGAAAGTAAAATTTAATTTTCTTGGTTAATGTTAAGACGAGGTTGTGCATGTTATATGCACCTATGTTAAAATTAAATTTCTACATAGATTGTCTTTCTAATTGATAAATTGGGTTAAATATTTATATTCACCTAGTTTAAATTATATAGTATGAATCATTTCTATTTAGTATTATCATAAAAAATATAGGGTAAATTAGAAAAATCTAGTTGTCGTGGTGTAAACTAAAATAGTAAAAATATATAAACTTAAAATAGGTTGTAGTTTATTTAATAATGTATATTTTCATGTCATAGAGGTTTTAATAGACCTTATCTTGCACCCAGTACATTTTTTACCCATTTTGGAGTAAATTTCATTATTATTGGCATCCCATTGTTGAATAGTTTTGAATGTTTACAAAAATGGCACTCCTCTTCAATTATAAAAATTTGCATCCAAACCTTACTTATTAACAACTCCAATTCCATTTGGATATCAAAACACCTTAAAAAATATATCCCCAACATCATTAAACATGTTATTGATATTATATTATTAAAAAAATTACAACCCTATGGTCTTTAATAAGATAACCCAAAGGGGATTTACTAAGAAAAGATATTTGTATTCAATAAACATGTTCTTCTTCTACTTATTCATTTATAACATTAATTCAAGTATTAGAAATTTCAATATGATAATAAAATATCTACCATATACTGAAATTTTATTATGTATATGGATTAACTTATATACATATCCTCTTATATTGAATGGGAAATGAAACCATTGATCGTGTCTAGAGTGGATTACTACATTATGAATTAGGGTAATTAGTTTTCCATAGCAACCTATCATGTCTGGATATTGAAATAGAATTTATTTATATTTATGGTCTTCTAGTAATTATTATTCTATTTGAATTATAATATCACATTTTTCGTCACACAATCAAATCCACTGTGAAATGAAAATGTCGCTTGTGCGTACATGTGGGATGCTTCCTCTATGAAGTAATGTGAATTTTTTTCATGTAATTTTTACATATATTGTAATATGTATGTATTTTATGAATGTATATTATTTTTAAGATATTATAAGTATTATTTAACGTTGAAATATTTTATCCCTTTCTTTGGTTTCATATATTCAAAAAATAAAACCATGTTCATATGTACATATGGTATATGGTCTCCCTGAACCATGTTTCTCATTTTTCTAGTTATAACATTTTTAAAAAATAAAAAGAATCGATTTCATGAATAAATATAAAATTCATGTCTTTTATAACAACATGGACATTATTAAACCATGAAAAATTTATAAGGGATGAAACAATAAAACCAAAAAATACATGAAAAAGAAGTAATTATTAACCAAAAGGGTAATTTATACAAAGAATTATTAATAAATGGGTGATAATTTATTATAAGTAAATCTTATACAGTGTCATATATGTATAATTATGTTTTTATAATAAATTTACATTAAGTTTATTTAAATTTTAGGGGAGTTTCTGACACATGTGATGGTAGTCAAACATCTCGTAAGGGTTTCTCAGCTCACCCTTACTTTAATGATACATATTCCATATACACCACTTATTTCTTTTTTATTGTAAATATTCTAACTCTAATTAATATATTGATTATATTTATCTCCATGTTATTTAATGTGTCCTTTGAATTCATTTATTTTTGGGGGTTTTCTTTCAGAAGTTACAAATGTTGTTGGGGTTTAATTCACATGTTCATCAATATTTAGGAATGTTTTTGTTTTTAAGTATCTACTGTGGGAATTTTCCGATCTCTCTAAAATAAAAATGTTTTTTTATTATCCTTTTGTAACTCATGAAATTTTAAAATAATAGTACTATTTTTCTCTCTTGGTTAGTTTAACTCATTGAGAAATTTCTTTAAAGAAAAGTCATCTTCATATCTCTTTTCAATTAGAATTGAATTTTCTTCCATATCAATATATCCAAAAAAAATTATATAAATCATATTATTAATGTTATCCAATGTTTTATTATATAAATTATTAAACATGATTATATTTCTGATTTTTTTTAAAAGGGTTCGTCCTCTAATTTTCTAAACTATGTAATTTTTTGAATTTCATAATAACGTTTGGATGGAATTAATTTTAACTTATTAAACAATAACTAAATTTTACGGCATAATGAAAAATAAATGATCTTAGTCCTCCATCACATTTTTTCAAGGGTCCTTTCAAAAAAATTTGTTTCCATGTTTTGTGGGAATTTTAATATTTCATTTTCAATGTGAAAATTATATTTTCTTCAAGAATGTTTTTAATGAAATAATATTTATTTCCATTCATCAATTAAAAGAACCATCTATCAAAAATTTGTTCACCTAGGGATATAATGTAATGATTCCATCATTATTATTTATTCGAGATGGATTGTGATTCATTTTTTAGTGGATGTGCTATTTCAAAATCAATCTCCATATTACTCTTGATGTATTGTTTTTTCGGTTTTATTATCATGGAAATTTTTAAAAATTAATATTTTTGTTTTTAAATATAAATGGTTATGTTTGTTATATTTCCCTTCATTCATATGAAGAATATGTTGGACTTAGTATGATATGGGACGGTCCCACTATATCACCTTGATATATTGATAAGTCTAATGAAAAAAATGTTTTTGGGAAATATTCAAAGTCCTTATCCATTAATGGGAGATGAATTCACATTAGTCAGATGATTTATTTTTGATTTTTTGATTTTTTATGATTTTAATGGAATATTTTTATATCATTTTATTATATATATGTAATTATTTTTTCATCATTTACTCATTGAAACTTATTTTTGTTTCACATGTTACTAATAAAATGGAATGTGTTTTTAGATATTTACTATTCCATAACAATTGTTCCTTACTTATTCATGATAGATTATATTGTATTAATTCCATCACTCGAGATTTGAGATAATCCCTTTCTAATATTCCCTTTACTGAGAATTCTAAGAAGTGTATTATTGCAATTAGGACAGGATATGTTAATGTTATCACCTATTTTCTCATAGAAAACACAATATGTCATTTCATTGTTTCTATTACAATGTGATATTCAAATAAGTTTCTGGTTTCCCAAAATTAAAAAAACTATTTTAACCTTTTTAATGTGATCATTTTTATCTAGTACCAATGTAATAATGTAACCATAAACTCCAGGCAACTAGTGTCATGATCATTACCACATGTGTCAAAAAAATGTTTAGTGGAATCCCTGGGAACAAGATTAAAGAAAACAATGATTATGGAACAATACACTACAATGGACATTGTAGAAAATCCACAAATAGATTAGTTTATTGATTTATATTAGTATTGTATAATATTTATTTAACATCATCAATTAATATGTTTAACATCTATTATATGTTTAAATTCATAGATACCCCTTATAGGGATTTATGTGATGGATGAACATTAGAGAAATTTACTGATGTTTAAAAGATGTTTGTGATAGATCTTACCCTTACGTTCAATATGAAGTATTATTTGATTAAGAATTATCTTTTCATAACTCTAATGGTATAGATAAACTTCGATATTAATATTATCATTTATTTAAATGTAAAATATCCCACCAATATTATTTGATTTCATGTAAAAACTATTTTGAATTAAAAACAATTGTAGTGAAAATGTTATTTGATGATGAGTATTATTTTAGGGGATGATCATCATATTTTTGGAAACAATATTTGATTTATATAAAAATTTTATTAATAAATAAATCTTTCATATTGGGTGAAATCATATTACATATGGTAAGATCATTGGTCTTGAACCCAAAATTAATGTTTGATAAGTGATAAATTTCTACCACTAGACTACGTGTTGTCCTCATTAGTATCACATTTTTTTCATATTAAAAATTTTGAGGATAATTTTTATGTTGATTTTGGGATCCATATTATATGAAAATATATTTTATATTTGTTATTGATTGATGATATTTTGGGAGAAGTTTTATTTAGATGAAGTTTATATATAACCATTATCCTTAACAAAAATGATTCCTTTGGAAAAATGTTACTAATTTTTTCAGGCATGATGATGAGTATGAGACAAAATTTGGGGATTTAATATTCATTAATGTTTATGTTATTGATTTTACTCACAATGTTTTTCTATTTTGTTAAGTAATGATTTATGTTAAACCTTTGGTTTTATTATCGAATTTTTGAGATTAATGTGTCAATGTTAATTCATTTTCAGTATTAACTTACATTGTGCATACTATTTTGAATTTATTAAAGATATGATGACATACTTGTTACTATTTTATGGATTTATAATATGTTTAATACTTATTCTAGTTGTTCCTTCATAAAATAAATCATATTGGATATTCATTTTAGAGTATGAAATAAAGTTGGGGTAGATCATATTATAACCAATGAAACAAAAATAATTTTATGAAATAAAAAAATTTAAAGAATATTTTATATTGTTCCCAATGTTAATAGTAAATAATTACTTAGCTATAGGAAGGTGATCTTTAAAAAATAATGTTATCCTTATACATTCATTTCTGAAAAATCAAAGTACATTCACCCAATATAGATTAAGGGTTTTGTACAAATTATTTATCCCCTGATCAAGTTTTTTATCACCATATATTTCTCCTTTACCATTTTATTTATCTACCATGTATATACATCCACTCCCCACTAGTGTATTTATATTTTGAAAACTAAATAATTTTCATTCTAAATGTCCATAATATGTTATTATCTCTCTTACCAAGAGGATGTTTTATCAACACATTTTCAAAATAGTATATTTAAAAGTTATTTTTATTTGGAAAATTCTTGATATGTGAGTTCATGTTAAAATTGTAATGGCTAAACATATAGAAAATTTGGAAAGTTTTACACCGTGGGATTTTAAAAGACAAAAAAGTGTCTACAATTACATATTCAACATGAAACATAAAGCATAAAAGACACATGAAATACAATATAAAATTATGAATGTTATAACCTATCTAATAAATTAGAGGACATTAAGATGAATAACTAAATTAAAAAAATTATATTTTTTAAAAAGGTATATAATAAATTCCTTAATTATTGTTTTATTAGAAATAAAAAAGAAAAATCATTTAAACATAATTATGAATGATTTATCTAAAAAACATTTTGTATGAGTAATGTGTGTTTTTTATAACAAGAAATAAAAAAATAGTCATATTAATTAATTATTTTACGGAAATTTATGTATTATTTATAAAAAACCATTCATCTAAAATTTTTTAATCATAGGATTAAAATAAATACTATTTGTTTTAAAAAAAATTTAAAAAATTCAGGTTCATCGGTATTCATGTACTAATATTTAAATTAATTTTTAAAAAATAATGAAAACTTCTGTTAAAAATTAACTTAAATTTTCAAGTATATAGTTTAAAATTATCTTAGAGTGGGTTTCTGTGAAATTTTTAAAATAAATTTTTTAAATGATTAGTAATAAATAATGATTTCTATTGAAAACTGAATTTTCATTTAAAGGATTCAGAAAGATAAATTCGGTTTCATAATTTAATTAAAAGTAAAATTAGTTCAATTATATTATTTATAGCACAATTTTGTTCATTGGAGTTGATTATATATTTAATTTTGAGATGAAAATATTTTTTACTTGGGAAAAAAAAGATTCATTCGAAGACCATATTTTCATCACGCTTGTGGGATTAATTTTAAATTAAATCCATCCAACTTTATGATTTTAATTTTAAAAAAATGCTTCAATGTTTAGAATTATCATAAAATTAATATATATATATATATATATATTGGACTTATCGTTTTTCTATAAGGATTAATCAAGAAATTTGGGTTCTTTACCATAGTTAAGGTTCTGTAGAGGTTTTGCGTATTACATGAGCCTCTCTTAAAAATAACTTCACAGACACAAAAGATTTTTAATTTATGAATTGTAATTAATATTTATATTAAATATCCCAAAATTGTATAATAATTTAATTTTACTTTTAATTTATAAATTACCTAGGTAAATGAAAAACCCAATATAATGGTAAAAAAATAAAATTTTAAACATAAAAATTCATCGGGGATAAGTGAATACAATTCTAAACAAATTAATTTCATTTTTTGTGGTATTTATTTACCATAAATTAACACAAATAAATTATATTCCAACATGCGAGGAACATTATTTTAGGGTTAATACCTATTATAAAATAGTTTTTTTTTATAAAAAAATTTCACTCCTTGCAAATTTTAAAATTAATCCACCTCCCCACACTTATTATCATATATTATGCCATTTAGAGAGAACATATCATAACAAAAATATCCTGAAAAAATTTATACAAATTCATTATGTGATTTTATTCCAAAAAATATCATCCCTAGAGTCTATAATTAGTTCTCAAAAGAAGTATTTTCTATGTAATTTCTATGGTCTTTAATGATATCATTATTTTTTGTTCTTCACTTACCACCTTAATTCATTACATACAAATTAAAATATTATAAAAATATTATCTAAGATATACTAATATGTTATTGTGATGTTTTTATAACCTATTTTCATTTCATCTTCCCTAAAAAATATTTTAACAAACTATTGATCTCTTGTACGATTTACAACCGTCCCATGATTAGATGTAATTCATTTTCAATAACCACATCTCATGGTAAATATAATGATGGATTTAAAATATATATTTGTTTATTTATTTATTAAGTAATTATATATATAAATTTGAAATATTTTATCCACATCATTTCCTTCCAATCCATTATAAAATGATAACATCACTCATGTGAACATGTATATTGTCACCCTCATGAAGCGATATGATTTGGTTTTGATTTTATTTTAACATAGATAGTCATAAAGATTCATTGGAAGATATTTTATTATATTATTTATTTAATAATTATTCTATTAAATATAATCATTATTTTCCTTTATTTAATTCTATTGAGAAAAAAAATTTAAAATATCTGTCATGTGTACATACATCCTAGCATCTCCATGAACGATGTAACACATTTTAAAGTATATAAATTTTATCTAATATTGAAAATAATTATATAATTAATATATATGATATTCTTATCATTGTTAAAAAAATTCAGATGATGGATCTACGGTAAATTATAATGATAAAAACTACCAAACCAAAATATATATATAAAACAAAGAAGATATCACCAAAAATAGTAATTTTAAAAATTATTGTTAATAATGTAGTGATAAAATATTATAATAAAATAAAAAAAATGATATATGTGATTATGGTATTTTAATATCTTTATAATGAATCAATTATTATTATATAAGATTTTTGGAAACCTATTAATGAAGCATAACACGAGGTATGTTTTTCTAATCTCACCTTTACATCTATGAGAAGTATTATATATTATCCCTTATTTTTTGTGTATATAATTAGCCATTGAAAATTTATATCATCAATATATATATCTATGACTTTCTGTGTGTGTTAATGGTAATTTAAATTTAATTTGATGTTATTTATATCATGGAGGTTATGATTCAAAATATATCGAATTGGTAACAGTTTAATCCAAAATCACAATGTTATTCTGGATTGCTCAGGATTAACTCTTCATCGGGTGAATTGTTTTATATTTATATCTTCAATAAAATTTTTGTTCTATTAATATATTTATTAATGATATTTACAAGTAATTGTATAATTTTCACTATTTTTTCCATTAAATAAATTAAGAAATTATATTAATAAATTCTAGATTTATTTCTATGTTCAGTTGAAACATAAGTTTCTTCCATGTCAAAATTTTCCATATAACTATTCAGCCATATTTATTCATAATATAATATTTTCCTGAATTCATTTGTATCCATGATATAATTTTTAGTTTCTTTTTTAAAAATAATCATCTTTTTATTTTCCCTTAATGGTGATTTTTTACATTTCCTGAAAATGTGCGAAAAGAATGTTTCTTTAACATATAAAATATGGATGATATTTACATCCATAAAGAACAATAAATTATCCTAATATTAATTCACATGTTTCCAAGTCTATTTTCTATGAAAATGGTTTTTATAATAATATCTAAAAATTTTAATGTGATATAACCTCTTAAAATTTAATTTCCTTAAAGAATATTTTTTACATATTATGGTATCTCAATTAATTAATGACAAACCCATTATATTATTTCTTCCTTAATGAGGATTTGATGTAATTATACAATAATTATTATTTCTCAGGATTGTTTATTTTGATTCTAATCTGGGGTATATTATTCCAAAACCATTCTCCTTCTTTCTATGTTTATTTATTGTTCAGTTTATACATTTGGAAAATTAATTAATTTTCATATAATATTTATTCAATATGAATTTTTACATTTACTATGTTTTTACCCATTCATATGAGGAATTTATTTAAAATATTATGTGGTGGATGGGGACCCTATAGGCCCATGGTGCATTAGAAGGTCCCATGAGACAAACTAGTATAGGTATCTAGCTAAGGGCTTTCCAATTTATGTAAGATGTCTTGAAATGTGGTGATGATGCAACATTTTTTCGTTGTAGCGTAAATTATTCCATCATTATAAGATTATATATTGATGTTGATCTGAATATTTTATTAGTTATGATATACATGGAATAGATTTAGAATCATGTAAACATTTATATGGCATCATTTGATTATCATTTTTTATTTCCATATAAATTTTCAGGTTTGTGTTATTGATTAAATGCATGAGTGTTTGGATAAAACCCTTTCCATTTCTATTGTGATTTATATATTTAAGATATAATTAATTTTATAAGTACTCATACTCATCATTTGAGCTCACTAATTATTTATGTTTCATTTCACCAAGATGATAATATGTGCATTCTGAATGATATGAAGGGTTATTCCAAAAATAATTATTTAGTTCTTACATGAAATACTATTTTATATTTTAGGTTTTATATTATAATACGAGGTTCATTTATATATTTTGTTTTAGGGGGATATATAATTCTATCCACTTTAATTTGATAGATTGTATCGAGTACCAATGTAATAATGTAATCACCAACTCTGGGTGACTAGGGTTGGTGTCTTTATAAAGTAAAATGAATAAATCACCCTCGCTTCTTCGAATTCTTTTTAATTTATTATTAAAATAATATGTTGTTGATAAATACCAAATTAATAAATTAACAACATACAACAAAAATATCATCATTCTGAAAATGCTACTTTTTGATCGTATAATTAAATAACTCTTTTTCTAAATATTGATTAATAATAAAATTCAATGATAACATATCATCTACGGTAATATCAAATAAAAAACGTTGAAAAATACAATGAATATTTTTAGTCCCCATCCACCACGGAGTTCCTTTAGAAACATATATACATATAAATATAATGAAACACAATGAGAGATGAGTAGGAAATGTTATATTGGGTTTAAAACAATGATATTTTCTTATTATAGTGATTCATAGATTCTATGGGAACATAAAGGACTAATGAAAGTTGTGTCTAAGGATGTTGGGAAATACATTAAAATTTTACTTCATATTAAAAGTAATTCTATTTAGTTATATCGTTGATAATATTCCACGAACATTTTACATGAGAACATGACAAGATCTCTATATAAATATACAATGGAAAAACAATGGGAATGAAATTTTGGATATGATAATGACTTGAGAATGAGAAGAACGATTGATATAATTACTTATAAAACAACATATGAATAATAAATTAAATTAATTAAAATATTATAAATTCATGTGATTCTAATAATAATAAAATATCACTTAAAAAATGTCTTATCTCTCAAACTAATGACTCATGCAATGAACATCAACATATTATATTCACTAGAAATTTCTTACTATTTTTCTCAATCAAATTTATATACAAAAAAATCAATAACATGGAATGATGATTTTTATAAGTATAATATTCCACCACTCATATTTTATTGACTAAAAAATAATGGCAAGGTATTAAAATTTTCTGTTCAAAGCCCAAATAAATTAAATGTCGAAAATTAAATATAAAAAATTAATAATTAATACATTTAAATTACTTTAAATGATGTTGTTGGTATGAGAAGTGGATTAGTTTTTATATACGAGACAAAATGATTATCATTATTTTTGTAGTGAATTATTACCTCACATCATGAATTTTTTCTCTTATTGAATATTTTTAATAGAATATTCAACCACTTACTACTATATTATAGTGTTTTCATATTGGATTATTAAAAAAAATTAAATAATTATAGCACCTTCCATTTTTAATAAAATTAAATATAATTTTGGAGAGGGTTTGAATTCTCCAAAATGCCTAAAAACAAAAAAAGTAAAAAACAATAGTAACATCTTGAATCATATTTTTTAGTATTTCATTTTCCAAAAAAACCTTTCTAGATTATGTGATAGATTATTTAAAAGGTTATACATGGACAAAACCTAATAATGGCATCAGATGTGACCTATCTATATAGGTCAACACTATTCATTATTCTAAAATTACCATAACTATTTCCATTAGATGTAACTACATCATCCCTATTAGAATTATCCAAAATTTCTTATTTAATCCGAATAATATAATTGGATGGTATTGTACCACCGATAATTTTTTATCTTTTACCAACATGGTTGGATCAACCACTCCATTGGTATCAATGGTCTAATCACTAAACCTCCATTTATTAATTTTTGTAACATCAATTTAAACTCTCTCTTGTGTGACAACATTAACCTTATTCACTTCCCCCATTTGAATAGTATACTCTATTTCATATATCATTTCTTCCAAAATCACTTACTAATTATTCAAAACATAATTCTTTATTTTTTTTTTTGGATTTTTAAACATTAATGTTCACTACCAACACCTATACATAGATCCAAACATTGAACACCAATCAATTCTCATTCGGTATTAAATAATTTCCTTTATAAAATTAGAGGATTCCTCTCTTATTCAATGTTTAGAACTAACAAATCTACTACGTGGTAGAACTTTTCATGTTTAAAAATAATATCTTCTATAACCTTTGAGGTTTATTTTAATTTTGAATCTTCTTAATAGTGGTAAACCATGTTTTTCTCCATCCTCCCCAAAGCCAATAACACGGAATTATTAAATGAAATTACCTTTAGGATAGTACAGAGATCAAAAAATGTACGCCCAGTTTAGTTAGAGCCAATTTTAATTAGAATTGGATTCCTTTATGGGTCCTCCTTCTTCTTAGGAAATTCCATTGATGTGGTAGACAATAAATTCAGTGTTATAGTATGGTTCCAATTTCTTCTAGAATTCTCTTTATGGTCTTTAATTCTTTAATAAATATGAAATATGAGATAATTTGGGTTAGGTATTTAAAAAATAATGTAAATATGATTTTTTTTGGAAATTTTAAATGAATTTACCTTTTTGTTCATCAATCATTCATTAAAATAACCATTCTAGAAATGGTCACCTTTTAATGTATGACAGTGGTTATTCTTTATCAACTTATGTAGTTACATTCCGGTTTTCACTATTTTGTTTAGTTACTTATTATTTATTTATTATTATTTTTATTCTATCATACCTAGCTAATGGTTTTATTTTATTTTTTACTTTTAAGGTTGATGAGATTTTAATATTAATGGGCATGTAATTATGGTCATCCTAGTAGCATTTCACTTCTTATCTCTCTATATTTTTCGAGGATATAATAATATTGAAACACTTGATTTCATAGTGTGGATTTTATCCCTTGATTTATAATTTAGCTCCATTATATACACACCTTGATCATTTAAGTCGTTCTTCAGTTCTATAATCACCATGCCCATGGTAGTCATAAAAATGGAAAAGGTCTCCTCCAATGTAAGCACTTGAAATTGTTGTGATTCTCTTTTCTACATTCCAAAACCTAGAAACCTATAATGATACACATGACCTTGTTTTTTTGTCTACCAACCCTAAAAAGTATTACCTTAATAGTAGTCATTATAGTATTCTCCTTCTGTATGCATATGTTGGGTTTTTAATGGTCCATTATCATGTATATTTTTATTATAAGATCTCCCATTTGTTCCATTTTCCATTCATTAGTATTAATCATATGGATTCCATTTCATTTTAATTTTTTCCACTATGAATTATTCCTTTCTATTTCATCAAAAAAAATCATTGATCTATTTAGGTGACATTTCCACTAGTGACCGTCCATCTAAATTGTCCAGTATTAATATATTCCATTTTAAATATCCATTCAAAAAATGAATATTAACCTACATTCCATACGATGACAAGGATATTTGGATTCACAATTTTGAAATATTAGCAATTACAATGAATTGATTCATCTCAAAATTGACTAAAATTAAAAATATTTACACTTATATCAATTTACCATGAAGTGTGGATGATGTGAGTGAGATATTCCACATTCAAATCATCACACGTAGTAATTAAAAGAGCTGGTAGATATTGTATTTATTCCTATTACCAATATCTCAAAGAAACTATCGATTTATAAAACATTTCCAAGTCACTTTAAACATTATGAAATTAAAATTTCTCATATAGTGCAAGAAATCCCCCTAGTGACTGTTCAGATCATCATTCAGTAGTATGGTAAATTTCACAGTGTTGAAGATCATCTCAATGATTTATGGACGAGTATGATAGTGATTTTCTATAATGAGGATCATATAGATGATTTTTTAGATGCCTTTTCTTATAGACACCAATTTTATACGAGTGTGTGCATCCCCGGATCTCTTATTATGACTCATCTAGTAGCTAAATGATTCATTAATTTTATTTTTCACTATAATAATAGATTGATCTCATGTTTGTATTAGATTACCTCTTTTCATTGTCTTATTTGACGTAGGTATGAATAAAAAACAAAAACTATTTGATTTAAAAGATTATCAAACCCAACATAATAATGAAAATTAAAATAAAGCAACAAAAAATTTGAAAACTAAACAAATAATTTTCATCTATCCACATCTACTATGATATTAATTTGACAGGTCATAGTAAATCATCAATTTCTACTATGGATAAAAAAAATAAATAATTTGTAAAACCTACTAAAATAATAAAAAACCAATTTAAAATTGTAAAGTATATGTTTCAATTATAACATTAGGAGATAGTGATATTAGTTTATTAAGAATTTAAAATAAAAAAATTATATTATTTTTTGAAGAATGATATAGATGTAATGTAGATTTTTTTTTATTATCAGGTTCGAAAAAAAATATAGGGTTTTATAAATTTAGAAGCTAGAATCAGATGGATTTAGAAATTAAATTATATGGTTCATGATTTGTTTCAGTGTCTATAAAATTGTGACGTAATCATCATATAATCCCAAAATCAAAAAAATACCCATATATCCCATGGTCATGTAATTTAGTGTTTTAATAAGTCCATTTAATCTTGAAAATATTTTTGGAAAATAATTTCCTTACACTATTAATGGTCATGAAATATTTTTTGGAGGTCATTTAAGAAATTTTGAACGTGGATTTACATATTTTTTACTCAAAGATAAATAGAAATAAAAATAAAAAAAATATTGGAATTGGAATTGATTAATTGTAGAAAACCAAGATGAACAAAATAAGAAAAAAACTAATAAACCATCCAAAGTTATCAACAACATCCATAAATATACTATTGTTACAACTTATTCTTGTAATTAGGGTGTAAGAGGGAAGGAAAAATAAAAAAAATTATGAAAATTGGAAATGAATAATTTGTGGACGAATTTGCAGAGTAGAAATTTTCACAAGAAATGATTTTTGAATGATGATCCCATGAGAAGTAGTCTTCTTGGATATTTTTATCACTAAATTTTTCTTGTTTGATTTAATACCCCATTATTTATTAATAAATACCTCTTAGGTCACTATGATTTTTATTTCTTTGTTCAATTTCACAAATGGCGTATTTCATCAAAGATTATACAAAACCTAAGAAAACAATGCCATTCTAGAAAATTTGATGAAATGACATATGTGTCATGTTTTGAATTCCATGGAATCCAATCCCAGGACAATTTCTTCAAATCAAGAATATCTTTTTAAACATAATTAATAGTATATTCATGATGTTGATGATGTTCTTCCAGCACCAGAAGCTCTATTTTATCTTGTTTCATCAGTTTCACAAATAGAGAAAATCCCATGGATATCCAAATTCATGGAAATCATTATTTTAGCAGAAATAATGAAAATTTTCTCTCCTTTTCTTTTTTTCAACAAAAAAATTATCCATCCACATATAAAAAATTCAATAATCATCAAGAATGAATGATCATCTAAACAACATGATTTAGTTTATTTAAAATGTGAATATGTATTCATCAATTATATGTATCAAATATGGTAGAGTTAATAAAATTCTTTGAATCAATATATTTAAAATGAACTCATAATACATTATAGAGTTAACTTGATTGAAGTTACTCATAAGAGGATGTAAGAATCAACTAGGAAGGTATTTCCATTATTGTACTTGGCCCATAATAACATTCTCAAGAATGATGATTGAATAAAGAAACAATTTTATAGTCAAAGGTGAATTATGAAAACTTATATGTTATTATTATTATATGTTATCCTTTTTCAAGATTGATTAATGATTATTATACACTCTTATATCATATGTATTTTGAATAAAGATATTTTCAGCAATGATTCGTTATTAATTAAATTTTACCAATTTGGTATGATTAATGTTTGTTTTTATCAAGTTCTCATAATCTTGTACTTTCCTTATTAAATATTACGATAATTTATTTATATCTCTTATGTTAAACCATATTATTAATATGAGTTCACCCTTTATTATGCTTCATTTTTCCAAGTATATAGAAAGTTTGTTATAATGATATGTCTATTATGAGTGAATTTTTTAAAGAAAATAATGGAAAATGATGTAAATTTTTAATATATATATTATTTATTTATCAATGTATCTATTAAAGTTAAAAAATTATGTTTTTTAAAGGATTGTATTATCATGTAATTAATATTCATCTTTTAAGGTGTGATATTTATGTTTCAAATATTTAGTTCTCTATTGATGGTATAAAGAAAAGTTATTTTTTGGTTTTTTAGAGAAATAGAATAAACAAGTAGTGAAGACCCTTAGGACTAGTCTAAATATATGAATAAATCCTAATATATATTAATTAAAGAAGTGTGTTTTCTTACAAAATACATTCTTATCAAGATTGTAGCATGTGGATATGGTTTTTAGTATAGATGAAACTAGGGGTAACAACCATTAATTGGGATGATTGGATATTATTACAATTGTCACTATGAACTAATAGTAATACTTAGAGTATTCACCTAGATATACATTCCTTAGAGATATTCTAGGGTAAATTCAATTCTTTATTAAGGTCCATTATTAATGATTTGAATAAATAATGACCAATGATAGCATTGGGTAAAACAATGGTTTCATGGGTTGATAAATTAATGCATGGTTTAGAAACTATATGAATGGTTACATAATGATAATATTCTATACCATTACTTTTACTCACTGGATGTTTTTTGTTTTAGTTAATAGTTGGAACAATCAGGAATCATGTTATTTCCAAATTTGATGAATGACTCAATGACCTTCCTCTTGAGAATGAAAATCAAAGGGGATATTGAATGTGAGATATCTTGATCATGACGAACATTCTATTTATATATATGATTGAAAACCTAAACATAGGAGAGTTTCCAAAGAATAATAAAAAGAGATAAATATATATTCATGATTACCATGGTGGAAGGATGATTTATCTTACGACATGTACAAAATATGGTTAGAATCCCCTAGGTAATTGTATGAACGATATTAGAATATGTTTTTAGTGTGGACAATAAGTACATAATAAAAGTAATTACTATGGAAATATGAATATGTCAATTGATGGAAATAAAGTACATCATAATGTAACAACTATTTTTCAATGTCATATGTCTGGGAATGTGTGCACTATCCATTTCAATGACATAAACCAATGGATAACAACAAGACCAAGTAATTAACTCTATTATTCCATTTGTATAAGTGGATTAATATGATTGTTTGTTTTTTAGATGAGATAATTATGATAGTGAAGTTATTTACTATTTATATTCAGTTTATAAGAATTAGGAAACCACTATTGATTTTTCAAAATTAGGTTTTCATTCAGGATTTTTCATAATGTGTTGAATGATTTTGTTAATATAGAAAAGTGATTGATTGGTAACATGATATTTTTGAGATGAAATTATCAAGGGATAGATGACACATATTATAATTATAATGATAACATTATAATGTTTTTTGGATAAGGAGTTCATTGATATTGATGGAGTAAATTATATTATATTGGTGACATTGAGATTGAAAAATGATCTTATGGTAAATCAATTTATATTACATTTGAGAAAGCTTGTGGAATTATTATATTTCGAAAATATGTATTTGTTTTATTGTGATTTTATTTATGGGAAACTAATATAGTTATTTTTTATGCATAAAATATTTCATTATTTTTTTATAGTGAATTAGGTTATTTTGAAAAAGGATTAACATGATTTATGTAAATATGATATCAATATATTCACATGTTTGGTTTGAAAAATTATGATCTTATTTATGTTATATAAAGACTAAATCTAGGTTGAAGTTGGAAAATTATAAACCTATTTTTCTACATTTTTTGTTCAAAATATAGTAATTTATATTTTAATGGATTCATAAGGATATTTATTATAGATGACATTAAATTGCCCATTACGAGTTCTTATTGATGTTATAGAGATTAATATATTAGTTTATAAAATTACAATAATCATAACATATTCTCTCCATTTAAAACCATTAGTATTTCCTTGAAAACTATTGGTATAAATTATACGCATAGTGCTATGAACCATGGGTACTCAAGCCAACAAGATATTATTTTATCCACGGTTTGATGGAAATGTGTGTTTAAGACAAATATTCTCCTAGATCTAAAGACTTTGCTGTATGCAATTCAATTTAAAAACCAATACATGTTTTTTGAACAAATCGTCGGTATAAATCTATCCCCATGATATAGTCAAACTGTGGTCATAGTTTATTTATTAAAAAAATAAATACTGGGATTTTATCCCTACACCTTACTCCTACACTTCAATGACTTAACGATTATCCTTAAACACATTTTGTATTCTTATATTCATAATTAAATATATATATATATATATATATATTAATATTAAATTATTATTATTATTATTATGAAAAAAATAATGGTCCAACCTATACCCATGGTTTGAGGAACAGATGGGTATTATTCCTTTTTTGAAAAAGACCTCTAATAGGAATTGATCTGAGCATCTTTTTCCTATACTCCAATGAAATTACCATTATCCTATAACACATTTTTTCTTTATATATTCAAATATATATATATGTATATATGAATAGATATTTAATTATTAATAAAAATTATATACTGTTTTTTATTTTTGTTATGGGAAACAATGAGCATAAAAATAACCCCATTTCGGTCAAACCATGGGAATAGGTGACCTATCCCAACAGTTTACCCAAATCATTGGATTAAGTGACCAAAAAAATTCCAAAACCAATGTTTTGATCAAACCATTTGTAGAGGTTCTTCCCGTGAATTTTTTCAGCAATTGTAACATATTACATTGGATTACAAAAACCATGGGTATATGGGTTACCATTTTCCATGTTTGTTTTAGAACCAGGGGTGTCGGTCCTTACCGCATAATTATTTTCCCCCATGAATCCAATAACCACAGTTCTCCAAGAACATTGGGTCTAGGGTTGACTTATACCCACATTTTTTTTGAAAAACGGTATTAGATCATCCCATGAATTACATTTTTGCGTCAATAGGTGCAACCTATAACCACCATTTTCCACCCCTAGGAATATCCTTGTTTTCCATTATTGTAATAAGAATATTTATCCATATTTCGTAAATTTTGATAAAACTATATCGTAAATAACTAGGGTTAGAAGAAATAAATTTTCATACATTTAGAAATCTTATTATCCATTAAATGTATCTTTCAGTGCTTCACGAATTAGGAATTCAAATTAATCAGATGTCGAAGAAACAATTGAGATAGAGTTGGGAATTTATTGATGGATAAAAAATGTGTAATTCCGTGACCCATACCATCTAGTCTATATCGGGGATTGATAAAACATCATGCATCCCTCTCTATAATTAAGAGGCTTCACACTAGAAGCACGATTTTTGAACACCATTAGTGGGAAGACATTTCCCTCAGTACCATATCCTTGAACAATAAATATTATAAAAATATATAACAATCCAAGATGTTTGTAGAAAATAAATAATCAAAATTTCATATCACATACATTTAAATAAATAAATAGATAAATATTCTCCCATTGTGCGTATATAGACCATATTAACTTATGTACTTATTAATGTAAATGAAGCATTAGTATCTCGAAGTATGTCATATCATCGCCTTCATCTCTATCTATAAGGCCCTGGTCTTAAACCTTGCTTAATATTTAATTAAATGAATATTTCACATTGTGGATCATTTCAGGTTTAGAGTTTTAGAGAATTAGATCATAAATCATGCATTACAATCCACATTTAAACAAAGTGGTTACATATAAGTTAGTAATCATTTTTTCCATCAATGGAAACATATTTAAAATAAAACATGGAATATTTCTTGACACTTCCTTGACCCTATCATCACATCATGTACCTTTCCCTTGACCTGTGAAAAACATTTCAAAAACATGTGATGAGCATAAAAAGCTTAGTAAAGGATATAAAAATATGCAAAGGAAACATGAGTACATGTATACATAAGAATCAATGAAATCATACTTTACTCATAAATCATAATCACTTTAACATAACTTATCAAATCATGAATAAATCATAGAAATCATAAGACATAAAGGTAACATGAGGCATTTATAACATTCTTACGTAGGGAGTAACAATCTTGGTTATGTTTAGAATACCCATCAAAGTATATTCCATAAATCTCTTCGGAGAAACCTTAAAGTTTAACTCCTTTGCGATACCCAATGAATTGGAGAGCTATATCGGGATCACCATCCCTTAGTTTATCACGGAACCACCCATCTTCATAACAATGCCCAAGAACCAAAACATAATCATATCACATAAAACATACATAAAGGAAACATAACATTTCCACTTTTCAATCACAATATATCAATACAAAAAATTGATATAAAAACATTATGAAAACCATTTTCAATACGAAAGTAAAAAAAAAGTAAAACATGGTATTTATTTTTCATTCAAAAAAAAGTTATGGCTTGTAGAGGAAGCCGAAACTCAAATAATGGTCACGGCGGCGGAGAAGTCATTATCGCCGCATACGTATGACAAAAAAAACATTCCAATTTTTCGTTTAGTAAATAATTAGTATAAATAGATTCCTTTTGAATAAACATAAAATTCAAAGGGGTTTATACACCATATAAAAGAATGTTGTGTATAAAACAAAATATGCCTCAATGAAAGGAGATTGAGACGATGTCCCATACCTCGGGTCCGACTTGACTCGATCGTTCTTTAACCTCATGAATAATAAACTTGAGTTAATTTAAACTTTCTTATGAACTTTTTTCAAGTTCATTATTCCTTTTATATCACTTATTACCATTTCATGAACACTATGTAATTATTTAAGTTAATAACGGTCATTTTAACGATCATTGGTACTTGAGTCAAAAATAATCTCTTTATAATTACAAGTTGTTCATGTATCCATTATATCCAGATTTATACTCATTATATAGATATCATATATATCATATATATCTAGTATATACATTCATTTATAATATTACATAACATTTAGAGGTAAGAAATGAAATGCACCGTTCATGGAGACGGTAAGTCGTACGTACGCATGGACACTACATTCATTTCTATTTCGTATTTCATGGAATGGAATCATAATGATATAAATATATATTATAATTATTGTATAATATCATATATATTTTCATTAAATATATCTTTGATACGTACCACATATGGTATTAACGAATCAAATCACATTGAGGGGGTGGTAGTCTGCACTTCCTAAAATGAAATTATCGTGTTTACCCATAATGGAAACCATAAAGGTATGCCACAAATGAAAATTACAGAAGCTTAAGTAAACCATAAACATATTATATATCATATATAAATATAGTTACATCTTAATGGCCACCATGAAAGGTGTTAAATGAATATTGAACAATCATCGTTTCGTGAGGCAGAAAATCGCCAACCACAGAAAGAGTATGTTCTTTAACCATTAGATGAAGGTGTGTGTAGGTGTAGCACTAATAAATATCATAAGAACATCCTAGTATATGTATGATACTTGTTTTGTTACAAAATAAAGGAATAAAAAGATTTTAGGGGGTTGGAGAAGCAGAATAAATCATAAGAAGACGGGAGAAGACACTACCTTTAAAACAGGTAACTCATTTCGATTTGAGCTCAAAGGCTTCTTTGGAAAAACTTCTACCCAATGTGAGGCTTCTAGAAGTAAGATTGGGATTTTGAGAGACAAAATGGGCAGGGGTTGGCCGATCCAAAGGCTTTAGATGTGTGGGTAAGGTGGTAGAGTTGGGGGCCTTTTATAAGAGGAGAGGACTTGCACTCCTGGAAAGTTATAAAAGGTTACTTTATTATAAAATGTTTTTCGAGTTTTAATGGTCCCTAAATTATATATTTCAAATATAAGGTGATAAGAGTTATAAATACACCCATAAAATAGGTTTTTGACATGTTTAGATCTTAGATTTTACATTATCATTTCATTTTATTTAAATCATTAAATAATGTGGTAATCGCTGCATCATGATGGTGTCATAAATAATTTAATTTATTTAATGTCTAAAAATTATAAAAAAAATATCATTATGTATTAAATATTTTTAGCTTTATAATGAATATTTATATTCAAAAATATGACTTTTATAACCCAATTTAAAATTTTTTTTTGTAAAACAATACATGTTTGTGCAATTTTTACTTTTACTTTAAATAAAAGGCATTAATGTCATTATCTTACCAAAGTGGCTTCATGGTGTCCCAAAAATCGACCCATGGGTTCTCGTGGTCGTCCATTACTCATCCAATATAGTTAGGACAAGTTTCAAGTTATTTTCATTTTATTATAATATCATTTTTACCTTAAACTACACTAATTACCTCTAATCACGATTAAAAACATAAAAGTTACTATTCACCGAAAAAACTTATTTTAATTCCATTGAACCACATTTTACTTCCTAATGAAAACCATGTATGTTGTATTTTTTTAATTCAAAACAAAGCGGTGGTAAAATTTCATTTAAATGAAAAATCAGTTTTTTAACTACCACTTAATGGTTTCACTATTCTTCAAAAATTGAGGTTTTTCAGAAAAATACCAAAACGTCACCCTAAGCTATATTAGATATTCCGAATTCATAAATGATGTCTATTTAACAAAATTAAAAACATATAAGTTACAATAATTAATTTAATAATTAATTCCCACTATCAGAAAAAATAGCGTGTTTTTATGAAACAGTATATATCAAAAGATTAAGACTAGTTTAAGTCCAATTTCAAAGTGAAATTAATTCCAACGACCACCACTGAATTAAATGGTAAAAATATATTCTAATTTAACTTCAAAACCAATTCAAAAGATAATATAATAATATACATAAATTAGATTAAAATGAGGTTTTGAATTAAAATACAACAGTTTTCACTATTCATTTAAAAATGAACTTTATCGGAAAAATACCAAAAAATTTACACAAAGTAAATTTTGATGTCCCGATTATAAAGAAGAGTTTTATTTGGTCCAATATAATGTATAAGAGTGACCAAAACTATATTTAATGAGGGTTAGCTATCAAAAGGTGATAGTTCGACCTTTTAGTGAATATTAGAGTATATATGCCAAAAATTTAATTCTTTTATTATTTTAAGCCTTTATCTTTTATTGGATAAATGTAAAAACATTTAAAAAATATATATAATCATATTTTATTTATTTCTATTCATTCCCGCCAATACAACGGCAATGTGTTTACTACCATTAAAAAAAATTGTTATATTACTAGTGTGCAACGTAAGATTTCAAATAAACTCGTTGTTGGGTATCGGGCATGCTATCGAACATAGCAACCCCTTTATAGTAAAATTAATATTTAATTCAAAAATATTAATAAATATGAAAATGTATTATTCTTTGTTTACCTGGGATGTTACATCCTACCCCCCTTTTGGGAATTGTGTCCTCGCTATTTTATTCACTTATCAAAATAAGTGGGGGTATTTATCCCTCATAGAATTTTCAGATTCCCATGTTGCCACTTCAACCATATGGTTTTTCCACAAAACCATTACCTGGTGAATTAAATTCTTCTGCAACACTTTCTCTCTACGGTCAAGAAGTTGGACTGGTTGTTCTTCATAAGAGAGATTCTCTTCCAACTGAACTACCAATGGGCTCAAAACATGAGATGGATCTGGAATATAAGTTCTCAACATCGAAACATGAAAAACATTGTGTACCGGAGATAAACTCATTGGTAAAGCTACTTGATAAGACACTGTTCCAACTCTATCCATAATTTCATATGGTCCAATGAACCTTGGAATCAGCTTTCCTTTCTTACCAAATAGCATCACACTTTTCCATGGCGAAACATTGAGAAAAACAAGATCACCTACCTGGAAAGATAGATCCATCCTTCGGTTATCCGCATAACTCTTCTACCGCCTTTGAGCTATTCTCATGTGTTTCTGAACCAACTGATCTTTTTCAGCCATCTCTTCTACCAATTCTGTTCCCATCAGCTTCATTTCACCTACATCGTCCCAAAAAGGTGCAGCTTAACACCGTTTTCCATATAATGCTTCAAACAGAGCCATCTATATACTGGAATGAAAACTGTTATTATAAGAAAACTCAACCAAAGAATGATGTTGGTCCCAACTTCCCTGATAATCCATAGAACAAGCACATAGCATATCCTCCAAAGTCAGAATCGTTCTTTCTGACTGCCCATCTGATTGAGGATGAAAAGACGTACTAAAATTTAATTCAGTACCCAACAACTTCTGAAGGCCTTTCCAAAAGATAGAAGTAAACCTGGGATCACGATCAGATACAATGTATAAAAAAACTCCATGTAACATGAATATCTCTTTAAGATACAAATGGGAAAGTTGATCTAGGGAAAAATTATCTCGTATGCCATGGAAATGAGCATATTTAGTCAAGCGATCAACAATAACCCAGATTGCATTATTACCTTGAGATGTCTTCAGTAATCCCACAACACTGTCCATGGATATATTCTCCCATTTCAACTCTGGTACTGGTAGAGGATGAAGAATCCCTTTCGGTAACTGTCGCTCTGCTTTAACCTGCTGACAAGTCAAACACATCATAGTAAAATCAGCAATATCTATTTTCATTCCATCCCACCAGTAATACTCCCGTAGATCTTGGTACATCATAGTATTGCCAGGATGACCTGAAAACGGGGAACTATGATCCTCACATAACAACTCATTCTTCAATTGTGAATCACCAGACACACATAATCTCTCCCAAAACCTCAAAACACAATCATTATCAATATTAAATTCAGGAAACATACCCTTCTAAACCAGCTCTACCTTTTTCTAAAACCCACTGCCTTTCTTCTGCGCTTGCTTAATTTTGTCTGATAGAGATGATCTCACTGATACCTGAAACAAAATAGAAGAACTTCCTACACCAAAAACTTCTATTCCAAATTTCATCAAATCAAAAACCAAAGGATCTCATTCCAAATGTAGCATGGTTAATGATTCATTACTTTTTCAACTCAAAGCATTAGCCACTTTATTTTCTTTTCCAGGATGGTAATGAGTTGTACAATCATAATCCTTGATTAATTTTAGCCATCTCCTATGTATATTGTTAAATTATTTCTGAGTGAATATATACTTTAAACTTTTGTGATCAGTATATATTTCACACATTACTCCATACAAATGATGCCTCTAAATTTTTAGAGAAAAAAAAACAGTAGCTAATTCCAAGTCATGTGTATGGTAAATTACCTCATGAGTTTTCAACTAACTTGAATCATATGCAATTACCTAATCATTCTGTCTAAGGACACAACCAAGTCCCTTAAACAAAGTATCACTGTAGATAACAAACTCACCATTCCTAGAAGGAAGTTCCAAAACTGGATCATTCACTAATCATATTTTCAACTCCATTGGTAGTAACCTGAGTCAACAGATCCATCATTGCAACTAACCATTTAGTTTTGATTCTGACCATCACAGGATACTGATTTGAATGGTCATTTCCCTCTGTAAGACTTCCTAGAAATGTTTTTATGTTTCCTCTAGGAAAAACAATTCTTAACACAGAAATATCTTAGGCGAAGCAACATGGTAATCTTTAAATTCTATATCATTTAAATCATACCATAAATTAATTTATAATTTAACAATTTTCTAACTTCTAAAGTTGTCTAAACCGACCTCTGATACCAACTATAATTCTCCAGCATTAAACCTTATATAATATTCAATTAAATGAATAATTCACATTGAGAATCTTTTTAGGTTCATAATTTTAGAGAATTAGATCATAAATCATGCATTACATTCCATATTTAAACAAAGTGGTTACATATAAGATAGTACTCATTTTTCCCATAAACGGAAACATATTTAAAATAAAACATGGATTATTTCTTGACACTTCCTTGACCCTATCATCACATCATGTACCTTTCCCTTGACCTGTGAAAAACATTTCAACAACTTGGGATGAGCATAAAAATCTCAGTAAGGGATATAAAAATATGGAAAGGAAACATGAGTACTTGTATACATAAGAATCAATGAAATCATACTTTACTCAAAAAACATAAGCACTTTAACATACCTCATCAAATCTTGAATAAATCATAGAAATCATAAGACATAAAGGTAACTTGAGGCATTCATAACATTCTTACATAGGGAGTAACCCTCTTTGTTACATTTGGAAAACCCATCACAGTATATTCCCTAAATATATTCGGAGAAACTTTAATTTTCAACTTCATCGCATTAACCAATGCATTGTAGAGCTATATCGGGCTCACCAGCCTTTAGTTTATCACGGAATCACCCGACTTCATAACAATGCCTAAGAACCATAACATAATCATATCATATAAAACATGCATAAAGGAAACATAACATTTCCACTTTTCAATCACAAGATATCAATACAACACATTGATATAAAAACATTATGAAAACCATTTTCATTACCCAAATAAAAGAAAAGTAAAACATGGTTTTTATTTTTCATTCAAAAAAAGTTATGGCTTTTAGAGGAAGCCGAAACTCAAATAATGGTCACGGCGGTGGAGAAGTGGTTGTCGCCACATTCGTATGACAAAAAAACATTCCCTTTTTTCTTTTAGTAAACACTTCATATAAACATATTCCTTTTGAATAAACATAAAATTCAAAGGGGTGTATACATAGTATAAAAGAAAGTTGTGTATAAAACAAAATATTCCTCAATAAAAGGAGATTGAGACGATGTCCCATACCTTGGGTCCGTCTTGACTCGATCATTCTTTAACCTCCAGAATAATAAACATGAGATAATTTCTACTTTCTTAAGAACCTTTTTCAAGTTCATTATTCCTTTTATATCACTTATTACCATGTCATGAACACTATGTTATTATTTATGTTAATAACGGTCGTTTTAAGGATCATTGGTACTTGAGTCAAAAATAAGCTCTTTATAATTAAAATTTGTTAATGTATACATTATATCGAGAGTTATACTCATGATTTAGATATCATATATATCATATATATCCAGTATATACATGCATTTATAATATTACATAAAATTTAGAGGTAAGAAATGAAATGCACCATTCATGGAGACGGTAAGCCGTACGTACGCATGAATGCTACTTTCATTTCTATTTCGTATTTTATGGAATGGAATCCTAATGATATAAATTTATATTATATTTCCAGTATAATATCATATATAATATAATTAAATCAATACTTTATATTTACCACATATGGTATTAACGAATCAAATCACTTTGAGGGGGCGGTAGTCCGCACTTCCAAAAATGAAATTATCATGTTTACCCATAATGGAAACAATAAAGGTATGCCACAAATGAAAAATAAATAATCTTAAGTAAAACATAAACATATTATATATCATATATAAATATACTGACATCTTAATTTCCACCATGAAAGGTGTTAAAAGAATATTGAACAATCATCATTTCGTGAGGCAGAAAATCGCAAACCACAGAAACAGTATGTTCGTTAACCATTAGATGAATGTGTGTGTAGGTGTAGGGATAGTAAATCTCATAACAATATCCTAGTATATTGAGGATACTGGTGTTTTTACAAAATAAATGAATAAAAAGAGTTTAGGAGAGCAAAATAATACATTAGGACAGAAGAGAAGACACTACCTTTAAAATGGGTAACTCTTATTTTTTTGAGCTCAAAGGATTCCTTGGGAAGACTTATGCCCAATGTGAGGCTTTTAGGGAAATGATATGGATGTGGAGAGACAAAATGGGCAGGGTTTGGCCTAGCCAAAATATTGAGTGTTGTGGGTAAGGTGGTAGAGGTGGGGGCCTTTTATAAGAGGAGAGGAGGGGCACTCTTGGAAAGTTATAAACGTTTCCTTTATTATAAAATGATTTTTGGATTTAAATGGTCCGAAAATTATATATTTCAAGTATAAGGTTATAAGAGTTCTAAATCCACCCATACAATAGTTTTTTGAAATTTATAGGTCTTAGAATTTACAATATCTTTTCATTTTATTTAAATCGTTAAATAATGAGGTAATCGCTGCATCATCATGGTGTCATAAATAATTTAATTAATTTAATGTCTAAAAATTATAAAAAAATAACATGATGTAATAAATATGTTTATCTTTCTAATGAATATTTATATTCAAAAATATGACTTGTATAACCCCATTTAAAAATTGATTTAGTAAAACAATACATGTTTGTGTCATTTTTACTTTTACTTTAAATAAATGGAATTAATGTCATTATCTTACCCAAGTGGCTCCATGGGGTCCCAAAAATCGACCCATGGGTTCTCTTGGTCGTCCATGAATCATCCAATAGGGTTAGGACAAGTTTTAAGTTATTTTCATTTTATTATAATATCATTTTTACCATAAACTACACTAATTACCTCTATTCATGATTAAAAACTTAAAAGTTACTATTCACCAAAAAATTATTTTAATCCCATTGAACCAAATTTTACTTCCTAATGACAACCATTTATGTTTGAATTTTGAAATTCAAAACACAGAGGTGGTAAAATTTCATTTAAACGAGAAATCGGTTTTTTAAGTACCACTTAGTGGTTTCACCATTCATCAAAAATTGATGTTTTTCAGAAAAATGCCAAAACATCACCCTAAGATATATTTGATATTCCGAATTCAAAAATGATGTCTATTTAAAAAAATTAAAAACATATAAGTTACAATAATTAATGTAATAATTAATTCCCGCTGTCAGAACAAATAGCGTGTTTTTATGAAAAAATATATAACAAAAGATTGACACTAGTTTATGTCCAATTTCAAAGTGAAATTAATTCCAACGACCAATATTGGATTAAACGGTAAAAATATATTCTAATTTCACTTCAAAACGAATTTAAAGGATAATCTAATAATTTAAATAAATTAGATTAAAAACTGGGTTTGAATTAAAATACAACATTTTTCACTATTCATTAAAAAATGAACTTTATCAGAAAAATACCAAATATTTACACAAAGTAAATTTTGATGTCCTGATTCTAAAGAAGAGTTTTATTTGGTCCAATATAATGTATAAGAGTGACCAAAACTATATTTAAAGACATTTCTCCATCAAAAGGTGATAGTTTGACCTTTTAGTGAATATTAAAGTATCTATGCCAAAAATTGAATTCTTCTCTTATTTTAAGCCTTTATCTTTTTTTGGATAAATGTAAAAACATTTAAAAAACTTATATAATCATATTTTAGTTTTTTATATTCATTCCCGCCAATACAATGGCTACGTGTTAACTACCATTAAAAAAATATTGTTATATTACTAGTGTGCAACGTAAGATTTCAAAGAAACTCGTTGTTGCATATCGGGTACGCTATCGAGCATAGCAGCCCATTTAAAGTAAAATTAATATTTAATTCGCAAATATTAATAAATATGAAAATTCATTATTCTTTATTTCCCATAGATGTTACACTAACCCTCTATCTCTATAACTCCCCATCAGTGGGTCCATTCCTTGCATTGTAAATCTAGTCCTGAAATTTTTATTTAGGAAAGATTCCCATATTAGTGGTGAGTAATAAATCTAGTAGGACACCGCCAATTTGTTCTTATAATAAGTGATGATAATATATAACTGCATATGTAATGATGATTGTATATTCTCAGATAAAAATACAATCACACACGAGCTAAGTCAACATGCTATAGCGAAACATCCATGATTGTTGCTCCCCTACTTATTTGATATGATGTTGGTAAGTATTTCAACTTATAAAAAAACTAAAATATTTAAATAAATAATGAAATGACCCACCCCGATTATGGTTTTTATTAGTAACTCGACATTCCCCACTATGATTGTGGTCGTCATCCACAGATGATTGAAGGTATCAATGGAATATTTTGAAATTATTTGTTAAAAAACCCCCAATTTATAGAATTCTCCTTTATAAGATCATAGTGGAAGGATTATCATCCCATTAATCGTCTAATCATGTCTAAAAATCATTTCTATGATCTAACCCATAACATAAAATTATCCATCATCTCTATTGATCATGACCACATAACGCTCTCTCTCCAAGGGTCCATCTAGCCTTTTATGAGAAACATGATCATCATGATAAAAAAATCATTGTGATATAGGTTAAAATATATCTCAAAAAGTATATATTATAGAAAGGAAAATCAATACATATAAATATTAAAAAAAATACTCAACAAACAACCATATGATCACGAACAAGATATGTATTGAAGCTACTCACACATGAATATGTGTTAACAATACATGAATGGGTACTCATGAATACTAAAAAATGCTAGGACTAAATCATTCACAAGTCCTAAATGATTAGTAACTTTTTAATTCATGGTTATTAATAAAGGAACCCAATGCTCTTTAATGATTAAGTAATAAACCATGTTACACACACATAGATTATCTGGATGCATATCAATGATAAGTGACTCAGGTTATAGTTTTTACAATAATGTTTTTTTGAATGAAACCTCAAAATAAAACAAAGTCAAAAGGTTACTAAATAATAACATACCCAATTATTTCAATCAATGGATCCAATATCTAGGTTTGTTGTAGAATAGGATTCTAATTCACGCAAATCATTTGTTGAATAACAAATGGATCATTAACTATATTTAATTATCATAGACATCAAAAAACATATAATAAACGTGTTGGAGATATAACATGTTCTCGTGAGGATGGTTTTATAAATACCTACTATGACATATCACTAATTCATATAATTATGAACCTATTTATGCATTTTTGTTTTTGACACACTGACATCACCAATAATATAACATTATTTTATAAAAATATTAATATTTTATCATCTATCCACCATATAGAAGAGGTATATGATGATTATTCATCAACACATAGTCATTAAATTCTTATATCCTAACAGTAGACCATTTTTTGATCGTGAAATATTGTCAAAATTCAATATCAACAAACAAATTATGAAGTGATGAATAATTCATCATCAAATCATCAAGTAAAACACAAATCCATCATAGATTCGTCAAAACATCTCAAGGAGAAATAATGATCTTGAATGGATAATGATAAGAAAATCATCCTTCTTGTTTAGTGGATCAGTCTCATTTTATAGAGATAGGGGAAATTATTATTGATTTTAATGACCCATGGGGTTTGAAAATAGGGATTTTGTTTCCAATGGTTGAAACTACATTGTAAAATTGGGGTAAATTTTTGTATATTTTAAACCTAGAGTAATAATTGTACCTTCAGACTGGGAGAAAAAAATATGAGGTGGAAAATACCGACCAGCCAATGGAACCATTGACATGATTGAATTATAAGTATTATTCCATGATGTCTTAATTACATGCCAATGAGATGATATGTTTTGTCGTACAATCAGGACTAATATAACTCCAGAGGCAAGTGGTTGGTTTCCACTTGGAAGACTATGGGTATATTTGATCTATATCAATTAAATAATCTATTAATCCATACCACATTCATTTCCCAAACCCTAAATTACTAGAAAACATCCACTTCATAACAAAATACATAGAAAGAAATATCATAAAGAAAAAATAATTTAAAAATACAATATCATAAACATTGAAATTTAATAAGGAAGTAAATGAAAGTTATATAAACTTATGGATATGAAATTTAATGAAATTAGATATGATTATTTTCCCATATTATACTGTAAAAAGACTACATAAACTCTAAGAAAAGGATATCAACAATTAAAAAGTGTTATTCTGACATAAATTTATGAAGAAATGAAACACTCTTACCCAAAATTGATTTATGGTTTGTTGGATATTAGCATTCTAATAACTATGTTCTCAATCACTCTCTATTAGATATTTTTAATAATATTTTTTTCTCCATGTTCTTTATAATTTTCTCATTATCTTGAAAACTATATATTTTTTATTTATGTTAACATTTATGTATCTCACTTCCTTGTTCATTGAATATTTTATAATTACCATGTGCAATGTTTGTTTTCAGCAAATAAATTATTGAATATAAAACATGTTTTTACCTTGATGAATATTGAGTGTGTAACACCCAAATATTTTAAAAATACACTATGTTCAATTGTTTATATGATATAAAACACTGACTTTATTCAAACCCTTATATAATATTGAAATATTTTTTTTAAAAGAATTATTCCCTATCTAATGAATTTGAGGTTATTAATAGAATTAACCAATGTAATAAAGTTATTTAAAATACACACTCAACGATAAAACATTTATTATTTATTAGGAAATAATTACTATCTTTTCAAATGTTCTATTTTATGTTAAATAAAAAATTCATAAAAATGAATTTTTTTATTTTTTACTGCCAATATTAATTTTAATTTCTTGAACATATATAATCATTTTTTCATAAAAATCATATGATAAATTAAATTATCATATCAATTTTATATGAGGTTAAAAAAAATTATTTTTCAGAAAATATATATACTACATTGAATATTGAAAAATAATAATTTGGTTTAAATAAATTGATTTTTTTTATTAATAAATTTACAAAGAATCATTTTTTTTAAATAATTTTAGAGTAATAATTGATCACCTATATTAAAAAGAATTCAATTATGTTAATTGGATTCTATTATATGAATTGAAATTTTTATAAAAACTTTTTAATTAATAAAAATGGAATTATTCTAGAAACAAAATTTTCATTTTTATTTTTTAATTTTATTTTAATTTATTTACTTACACATTTATAAAAATAATGCGAAAAAAGAATACCATATTTGGAATCATGCCTTCAAAATTTGGTAAAATTTCCCCCATTATTTTTGTCATTATGAATGGTAATCAAAGTAAAAAAAATTCACTACAGTAAGGTTATATCTGGTTAATAAAGGATAATATTAACAGATAAGATCGTAATAATTCATATTAATTCCTATTAGATTAATTAAATTTCCTCCTAATAACCATTTATTCGAATAAAATTAAGGGACACTAAATCATGAAAATTTCAAAAAAATTATTTAAACCAATGGATTTTAGGAAAAGTTACTCACTTAGTTTTATATACTAGTTATTTGTTTATACAAGGGTAAAAGGTTATGGAAAACTATAAATGTATATTTTGATATTAATGAATTTATTTTGTTGGAGAAAATTTATTTTTAATTGTAATTAATTTTTTAATTACCCAAAATGGCTTTCCAAAGTAACTACATTATTTTATTAATTAACATAAATAATATAATAAATGTTTTTAAAAATATTAAATTTAATTTAATTTGAATGATTTATTTTATTACATTAATTATATAAACTAATATTACATATTACTAGTGTTTAATGTATTTTATTCAATTTCCAACTCTATATTTATGTCATTTAGGGCATATTTTATTTATAGTGTCAAAATTTACATTAGTGATATTTTACCAAATTAATATTGTTTTGTGTTATTTACAAATTATAAAAAACATCAATGAGAAAAAGAAGATGAATATTGGAACTAAATTATAATAAACTGGGAACTTATGATCCAATTTTAATCTTATATGTTATATTATCACCCTTTAATAGTTGAAAATTATGTTATGGTGACTAACGTCTAAATAGGTTAATCATGGGGATAATAAAAAAGATATAATTTCAAAAACAACATAATAATTTAGAAATTATGTTGCATGATGGTATTATGACATAATAATACCATATCATAAAATATTTGGTAATTTTTTATAATTTTTCTTGATAATTACATTATATTAATTTATATTTTAATACATTTGAAAAGATCACCTCACATTAATTATAAAAGGGAGAATCCTTCCTAAACACTTTCCACCAGATTTAGATATTTATATCTAACATCCACTGCATAAATACTTAATAGAAATTTGCATTCACCTTATAGAGATTCATTTTTATCAAAAATACCAACCCTTGGATCCTTACGATGATATGTTAATGAATTATTTCAAAACAGAGTTACTCACTTTAACCGTTGACTTTATTTGTTTCTTTTACATTACCTCCCCAATATATATTTTATTTTAATAAAATAATATCATCTGTATCATTATCATAATGTATCATAATTTTTATTATCAAATAATCACAATACATAATTTTTCATATCTTATATCGAAGTAAATATATCACTCATGCGTACCTATAGCTTTTCATTTCCATATAGTGAAAAAATTCATTTTCCACCACCATTTTTAATGGAAGGTTATTATTATGATTGTAATTTCTATATATGATATATATTAAATAATTATAATTCTATAATTATAATATCACTTCTATCTTAACACCTTCCCATTGGTTGGAAATCAAAAATTTCACATGTGCATAAGTGCATATTGCCTCCTCCAATATATGATTTTAATTTTTTTTGTTTCTATTTTAATTGGAAGGTAATAAGGAAAATATTAATTTAAATAAATGATATATAAGATATAGTAATCACTTTTTAAAGCATATTTAATATTCATCTTTCATTTCTTCAATCCTTTAAAAAAACTAAAACAACGTTCATCCAAAAGGATGGCATACCCTCTCCATGAACGATGTAATTATTTTTTCTATATATAAAATTTTGGGATAAATATAAGTATTTATATGATAAATATATATAGCCTCTAAATCATTGTTAAAATTATTTATATTATTAAACAATGATAAAAATACATTTACTAAAACTACTAATCCAAAACATACATGAGAAACCTAGTAATTACACAGAACAATGATTTTAATTAGGAAACGTTAGTAAATGAGTGAGAAAATATTATAAGTAAATCATATATAGTATGATATATATGTTTATGGTAGTGTAATATATATATAATAGATGTATATTTTCTATATAGAAGTTTCACATTCATACAATAGAATTTAAAACTATGGTAAATCATTTTTTCAAACTCATTAATATACAGGATTTCTTATGTCTAATTATTTGATAATATAACTATTTGATTATTTTATCTTAAACTGATGATATAATATTATAATTTTTTATTTAAATATATTTTATGATTTCCTATCACTTTACCCACTTAAATTATTCATGATAAAAAAACATGTTTTAAAGGAAATCCCATATTGTTTTCCAATACAGTCGGAAAGCATTCATATCCATATTATCCAAAAAAATGTATTAAATATTATTTTTAACATTAAATAATGTCTTATTTAAGACATTATTATCCATTTTTTTACTTTTTAATATATGGTTTTATTATAATCTTTACTTCATTTTCCGAGTGAATTACATTTTCACCATTTTATAAATGATTAAAGGAAGTGGATTTTTAACATATATGATATGAAAAAAAATCTATCTATCAAGACCAATTATTGATTCAAAATTTTCATTCTAATATTACAATTGTTTTTCAAATAATCATTTTCCTTAATATTTTGGATTTTTTTATATTTCTATGTGTTTTCTCAAGTGATAAAATGTATTTTCCTCCTTAAATTTTCTATTGAACTTTTGAAATGTATTTTCATATATGAAAACATCAATTATTAAATTAAATTATTTATTGAGGTTATAAACTTATGTTATGATCCATGATATTTCTATTGACTCTATATGATCCACTAATCAAGATAAATTATTAGTATTTTGTTTTCTATTTTTTCCAATACAAACATTTATTGATTTTTATAAATTGAGGATTATATTAAATTGTTTATTTAAAATATAAATGAATTGGAATTATTAATTGAAAAATGTAACTATTATAGAAAATTGATGAATCATTAGGTCTCATGAGGTAGTCTGGATTGGGTTTTTTCCATGGTCGTCCCAATTTTTGGAGGTTCCTTAGTACAAGGGAAATATTGTATTTTCAGATGTCTTAGAAGAAGGCCCCAAACATATGTTTCAGATATCGTAAATTATATATTTTATCATTATGAAATCATTTATTTATGTTCATGTGATAGTTTTATTATTCATAATATCTATGGATAAGTTTTAATCCAATTAGATTATTTTCATATCATTATTTATAAATTAAATATTATACTTGAAATATTAAATTCCATTGTATACTTAGACTTATTGAGTATCTGAGCTCTCCCCTTTCTTTATGTTTCATTTTCCTAGGATTTCAGGAAGTTTATCATTATTTTCAATTAGGGATATCCAAAAGGGAATATATTTTTTTCAATGAAAATAATCAATTTCATTTTATGTTTTTAGATTTAATGTTAGATTCTAGTATGTATCTATTTTTCTATTATTACTAATATGTTCAGTACTTTTGATGAAATATTTCTTATCTATGAAATATTTAATGAAGTAAACATTGACTCTAATTTACTGGGTTTGGGGATATTACAATTTTATTAGGGAACTTCTTGTATAAACGTTTGGATCTATATTAAAACAAACACAGTTTTGGAAAAAATAATATTATGATGAACTTTGGGAATATTCCCAAATAAAATATGATTCTCATTTTGAGATTAGTTGTACATAAATAGTATATGTTTTAGGTGATTTACTATTTTAGAAATTATACATTATGATTCATAATGATATAATCTAATCTAGTTTATATCATTGTATAGAAATGGTTCATAGTGGATGGAATAGAAACCATAATAAATAACCTAATCGTTGTAGGTATTTCCTTCCTTTGTAATATAATGAATTTTGAAATAGAGATATAGATGGAATTTAACACATTAAAACAATATTATGTTATCCGAATCAGGTTATGACCAATAAACATGCCCATATTGTGCAACCTACTACACCACTATGTTTCATAACAATTATAGACCACTTCATGCATTAGAAAACCCTATCACTTAGTGGGACTACCAAGAATTTTTAGCTGAGAAATTGAAAAATTCCCTAGGGAATATATTTAACACACTAGCATATGATGATTTAGAGAAGTGTCTCATGGAAGTATATCATATTTTAATGGATAAATATCAATTGTGTTTATTAATTCAAACCAATAATTATAATGAAAAAATATTTATTATATAATGGAAGGATTATAAGGATATTTTCATTGAAAATATTTCCCATGTGAAAAATAAGTGGATTTGGGGAGAATACATGTCTCTAAGAAAAAATTTATATTAAAATATTTCTATGTATTAAGATTACTTTACATGGATAACCGGGCATACATTAGTCTATGTACCTAACATAAAGTGTTGTACTGACCAATTAAAATATCGGTTAAAAAATATTCATCTAGGGGAACTAGTATCCAAAATATTCACATTATATGAGAAAATATTATCATTTTCTATCAAGATTGAGAAGTAATTTTTTTTATCATCTTCCATTCAAGAAAGAGATGAGAAAAATTGGATGACTGAACCAAAATTGGACAAGGGGAAGAAGAAAGAGAATTTTATCACAATAAGATATTGTGATGGAATGAAACCCAAAGGAAGATGTGTCAATATAATGGTATATGTTTCTATGTGTTGAGACAAATTCCATAAGGGGTGTCGATGAATAGGTAAGATAGAATCCTCTAATATTTAGTGTTTCTACTAAAGGGAGATGGGGGATCGTACAAATGAATTCCCAAAGCATCAAGGGAATACAACTCAATATAAAAAAAGGGATCTAGGCCAATATTTTACTATCCCAACTTCCAATATATAATGATTACAGTTCTTTCATATTCAAAGTCAAAAATTATTCTCTAGAAGTATTGAATTATATAAATTTTAGCTGTAGGAATAATGAAACAAAAAAGGGTTTTTTAGTATTATTTTCTCTATAAAAAATAAAAAAAATTATAAAATTAAAAATGATACAAAATATTTAATCATAATGATATATTCAATGGAATATATATTAATAATGGATATGTTACACATAATATGTCCTTGATGACAAAAAAATAATATTCTCTTGGGATAAATAAAATATTGACATCTAAGATGTTAATGGTATAGTATTTGTAATATTAAAAATTGTTATTGATTCAATGGAATGTAATTTATGACCAATTTTATGTCATTTAATTTATTTATGGTATATATGTATTATGGATAACATTAATTTTTATAATAAACAATGTTCTTATTAATGTGATTCTTCTAATTGTTAAAAACATATGATATCAATGTATTCATATGTTTGGTATGTGATATTATGAGAGACATTATATTGTCTTGGAATAACTATATGATCAAATACATTAGATATTAAAATTTTAAATATTGGTATGAAATGTTTTCAAGGAGTCAAGTGTTAATTATTTAAGAATTAGATGTTGTTAAAATTTTCATGTTTTTATGCGGTTTTAGATATTAATGTATTAATAGATAACCAGGGAAAACTATTTCAGTTTTTGATGATGGTTTTAGACATGAGGAATGGAATTCCATACATAATAAGATTATTTCAATAGTTATAATTTTATTTTTGAGTTTCAGTTATAAAAACCTTCAAATGTTATTTTTATTTCATGGTTTAAGGGATGATGTGGAAATTGATTGAAGCAAAAGAAAATGATGAAATTGTTCTTATAAAATAGAAGTATATCACATATTTATATTTACATATGTTTTTTATATTTATCTTAAGGAAGTTCATATAATCTATGATAAGGATATTGAAACAAATAGTGTTATCCTGTTATAAAAATTTCTAATGAATTTATGGTGTTTTTACCTAACATAATTTCATGGTTCTCTGGTGGTAAACCTTATCATAACTGTGGTCTCTATAAATCTGTATTAGTCTGTGGAAATTATTTTACTTTTCTATATCTATATTTTCATATACAATATATTTTTTTTATATTTGGAAGCCTTGTTTTATGTTATTTTTGGATGTCATTTATATTAAGAATTCTCTCTTCTATGTGGATGTTTTATTAGATATTTTTATGTTGTGGATTTTCTAAAAATAAAATTTCAATTAAAAACCCATATTATTAATAAGAATATAAATTTTTGAGGGCACAATTTTTCAATGGGGGGATACATCGCGTCATATATATTTTTAAACAGAACTATTTTTGATTGATATTCTTGATTTAATAAACAACACACAACACTGAGTTTCAGGGGACACGATATACTATCAATATATAGTTGTAAAAAAATATCGTCTAGACATTGAATGTTTAGATATTACTAGTATTAATTAATTTATGGTGTATATATATATATGTATATATATATAACGAACCTACTCAATGAAATTTAATTTATTAAATTTTAGTAAATATGTACTCAATTTTCAATAATGAAAATTTATGCATTACAAAAAATTTAATTTCAAAATTTTTGATTTATTTTTTATATAATATATTATTATAAATTTCTAGAATATATATATATTTTATTTAATTAAAATTTATAAATTTTTAAATCATAATATCAAATTTATATTCTGGTGAAATTTTCTGATTTTTCTGAAAATACTAATTTGCTATCGAATAGTGAAAATACATATTTTTGCTGAAAATGTATCATTATGTTGAAAATATTCAATGAATTTTTTTTAGAATTTATTAAAAAATAAAATTACTTCATTTATAATTTAAATAATTTCATAAAATTCTTGAAATTATTTTTTTAATGAATTTTGTATAAAAACATTTTTATACATAGAAAAGATTTTTTATGAAATAGTATTTGTCATTGAATTTTTCAATTTCACTTAAAAAAATTACATCAACTAAAAAAAATTGAAACATAAAAAAATAAATATATATCTATTTTTTCAATTTTTTAAAAATTTATATTATTTTTTCCCACATAAAAAATAAATATTTTCAATATTAATTTATGTAACATACCTCTATGTAATATATCAAGATTGTTAGTAGGGATACTATATTTAATATAATTTATATTATTATGTAAAGAAAATATCACTGTTGATAATTACAGATGTCACATCCATTACTACATTTAATGGTATTTTTCATTTAATTTATATTCATGATTTGTTTGTGTAGGTTTCGCTTGCAGTTTTTGAGGAATGGGTGTGTTCTCACGATTTTTTACAAACCGTGAGCCTAATTCATGTTTAAAAAAATTTACAACTCCTTCATTTTTTAATATTTTACACCCATTCCACTTCCCAATTGAAGTCACCTAGTATATTAAAACCCCCATATAAATTTGGACCCTATATTAATCCCTAAAAATGATGGATTTAAATTTTTTATAAATGTATTTGGCCAGCCTATAATGCCATTTCCAACGTTAAATTATTTTATTAATTTTCCAATATCTCAATATTTTTTTTAATTTTTTCTTATAATTCCATATCCCACTCTAAACCAAAAACCTAAAGCTCCTCTCATGATCTATTTAGACACTTTGGAGCTCATTTGAATTGCAGATTAGGGAGAAATATCTCAGTGTTTCTCAAATCGTCTAGATATGAAAAAGTAATTTGATTCATTCATAAACCATTAAATTTTCACTATTTTCATCCATTATAGTCCCCAATTTTCCTACTCAACATCATTTGAGACTTCCCACTAGTTTTGGTTACATGTGTATTCCACTTTTGGTGAATTTGGGGTGATTTCTTCAAGATCTCTTGATTAAGTGAGTTTCATTTCATGTTCCTCTCTTTTTCTTAGGGTTTCTTCTACTTTTATTGAGTTTATAAAACGTCTAGTAGCTAGGTTTCATACCTAGGGTATGATTTTGTTTCATTTTTGTGAAATTTTGTGGATTATGGATTGATTTCACTTCTTTTTGGTGCAGTGGTTGTGCGATTGATGTTTCACACAACGGTTGGGAGTTTTTGGCAGAAATAGTAGTTTATTACTTGTGTAATAATTATTGGAAGAGTTAGTTTTTATTTATTTATATCATTATCATGATTCTCTTCTATTGTGTTTGGTGAGAAAATTATATTTGGTAGTATTTGTTAACATGTTGGTTTTTTGGAAGAATATTTGTACAAAAAATGAATATTTTTGGTGTGTATTCCATGGTGTGTTCATTATGGTGTTTTATGATTCATCTAATAGATTTTTTAAATGATGTTATGGCGGCCAGTTCTAGTTATATGTGATATTGGTATTCGTTTTTTCTTCAGTGAGGGGTTTTTAGAAGGATTTTATGTGCAAAACATGGTTACCATCTTTATAATTTTTCTGAAAATATTTTAAACAGATTCTTCAATTATGTAAGAGGTTCAACTATGTTTCCAAACTATTTCGGTAGGATTGAACATTTGAAATGGTCTAATATAATGTGAATAGGATATTATGTTATTTTTACTATATTGGAATGGTTTTATAAAAATGTTTAATGTATTTGTAAAAGTGTGAATGATATGTGAAACGTGTTGGGGGCTTTTTTGGTGTGAGTATGGTTTCTAAAATGAATTTGAATGAAAAGGTGGATCATGTGGAATGTGTATGGTATTTTTGGTGTGTGTGTGTTTGAATGGGAGGTGTTATTTTCATGTGCAATTTTTATTTCATGGCTTGTGGAACTTGTTAGAGTACGAGAGGAAAACTCGGGTATCTAGGTGTGTAAATGTGTGCTAGTATGCGAGTGATCCCGTGGGGTTTGGAAACTATTACACATTGAAATATTGATGATGAAAAAAATCACTAAACAATGATGATGATGTTTTTGGGGGACCACTAGGTTATGGTTACAATCCCTACTAGTGGCTTGTGTGCACAAGAAGGGACATTTTTATGGTTACTTTCAACAAGTAGGAGGTACATATGACCCACAGCGAGCTACTGCATATGGTGGTTTTCTCACTTCTAGTGCTAATTAGATATTTGATACTTACCATGGGAATACTAACTGTTTTTCTGGAGAAATTCAGTTTCTTTTTCATTCTATTTAAAACTGTTTATTTCTTTTAAGGTAGCCCACTTGAAATCTGTTTTTATTTAAAGATTCATCTTTCAAAAATTGTTCTATGATTTCTTTTTTAGAAAACATGCATGATTTTTTCTTATAATGATTATCACATTGAATATTTTTGTGGTGCCGTCCTTTTTGAATTCAGATCAGACCATACTTACACCATTGGGTGTAAGTATACTTTGTTATTTATTACCATTTTGGGGTAAATTATTTAGTGCAAGTGGTTCTGGTTTGTAGTAGTCATTCGTAGCGTAGTGTCATGGAGAATGCTTAAGGGTGGTTCCCCTTGCCATGAGAAGGTTATTTGGCTATCCTTTTTGACTTTTTTCATATGTTATAGTCTTTGAGTTTTTTTCTTGATTATGTAATTCAATTATGATAATTTTTAAATGTTTTTTTTTGTTTGAAAAATCCAGATTTGGTTTATTGGATTCGATTCTTGTTTTATGTTTAGGAACTCAGGTAAATCAAATCCAAATTTTATTTTTTATACCCAGTCACATGTGAAAATCCATGGGGATCGGGAACTCCTTTTGGGCCATTCCACAGTGTGGTTTTGGTGATGGTTTTGATGGTGACCAGATTTAGTTCATGAAAAATGTTATCCGAGCAGGTTCGCTCTCTTTGGTCCTGTTATTTGGGGAAGAGTCGGTATAGTTGAGGGTTAGGATTGTCGAGATTTGACATTCTGATTACGATTAGGGTTCCTGGAAAGCACAACATGTGATGTGATTCATGTCTCCAGGGGATGTTATGTTTTATCTAAGTTATTTGGTTTTCTTGGTTTAATGATGATTAGGGGAAATGAAAATAGACTTGGGTTAATGGTCCCAATGAGCTCAGAGGGACAAGAAAGAAACATGGAACTAGGGATATTTCCCTATAACACTCTCTATGATGTTGAATTGATTGGTGTATGTCCATCAACCATATGTCCAACTCACCCAATAAGACTAGTTTCCACTTTTTTGTCTTCTGTCATTTCATTTTGGAATCATTGATGATTTGTTTTAAATAAAAAATGAATTTATCTTAAGAAGCGTATAGTTTTTGAGAAATGATGTTATAATAAATATTTAATGGTTTGATTTGTGAAATGGTTGACCTAAATTTTTAGAATTGTTTTGAAATGGTAAATGGGGTATTTAAACAATTTTGAAAGTATAAATCACTTCAATTTGGAATTTGAAAATCTATTTTTCAAGTAAATTTTTGAATTATTGAAAGTGTCATTTTAAAGGAAAAAAGTATTTTTGAATTTGTGTGTGGTGTTTTGAAATAGATTATTGACTTTTTAACTAGATAGAATTTGAATAGTGTTACGAATCATGTAACCTTTTTTAAATAATAAGAGATTATTTTTTCAATGAATGGGTGTTGATCAAATGGTGATTGTCATAAAAACGAATGTTTTTTAAAAGGGTTGAGATATATTAAAATTTATGTTAATAGATTGAAAGTGGGTTCTTATTTGAATGATTGGGAATTTTTAAAAAATTTGTAAGATGTAAATTGGTTTTTGATTTCATGGATAGCAGTCTGGTGAAAAAAGAAGTATTGGTTGACTGTTTAGGTTTAGAATAATGGAATGAATTTTTGTTTTGACCAGTGGTGTGCCCATTGGAGAACAAATACATGGGGTTATATTGAATGATGGATTTTTAACTAAACTAATGGATGAGTTTTGGGGTGGATATGAGGAGGGTTCCTGATGTTTCACTGAAACCGTCATGTATGAGGCACATGGGATAAAATTGGGGGATGCACTAACCACATACCTGTTTATTTTCAATGAAGTGTTTTCAAGGGAAAACATGATTTCATGATTTCTGGTTTGGGTGGGGTGTCTTATGTGTTTTTGGAAATGTTATTGTTTTGGCTTGTTTCAGTCCAATATCCCCTATTATTGAACAATATTTTGGGTTCTTTTTTCATAATGTTGTGTTGATGGTTATGTCAGTTGTATCCATATGAGAAATTTTCTGGGAATCCATTGCATTGGTTCCCCTCATGTGTTTGGTTCTGGTTTCTAGCATGATTTTTCCAATGGACTATATTGGTAGCTTCCTTCGGTTCTCATGTTGTATAATATATACCCACATTAAAAAATAATGCACGACCAATGTGAATCCAAGATTGTTTATCCACTGCAAAATCCTCTAGTTGATCAACATAAAGAATTTATTCTTCAGTATCTGAGATTAAGTAAACCACCTTAACCCTTCCTTGTAATGGGGATCCACTTGTAATGGGAAAGTGGTCATGGAAGGTTGAAAAGGACCTTAGTTTATTAACATGCCCAAGCCTTCAATGGTTAAAGTGGTTTTAGTGTATTAGTGTAAGATGTTTTCTATGTGTTACCTTGGGTCCGTTGTCAGTCTTGTCGAAGGAAGAGTTCATGTTAGTCCATTAGTGTGGAAAATCAGGCCGAGTGAGGCTGTTGTGGCCGCTTATAAGAATCATGTGTTGTTTGGGACATGGTATAAGGTCCTTCTCCTTATTCTAAATCTATTAGTTTCAATGGTCATGTTCGGTGAATCGTGTGATGTTGTGTTATTGTTTTACTGTAAAGGTGAAGGTTTTCAATCATCTAAGAGCCTATATTCTATAGTAAGTGTGTCTCCCTTTGGAAAATATCAACATAATATGTTTAGAAGAAGGTGTTACCATATTTCCTTTCTACTTATTTCTTTCATATGAAGAATAAAGGGGTGAAGTGTGTGTGTCTTTGATCCCTTGTTTTAGCAAAACTCAGTTTTGGGTAATGTTAGTTTTGGAGTGTGTTATGTTTTGGTAATCCCATCTGGGATTGGGTGTAGTTGTTTATAGGAGTAAAAGAAGAAGTTCTATTCTGTGGTTTCCAAATCCTGACTGTGAGGCCAAAGATGCTTCCATCATATAAGCTCTAGACATAGGTCCCAGAGTGATGTTAGTGCGTAGTAAAGGAAATCCTAGGGTTGTTAAAAAATGTTGGTCTAATTCCCATCCTCTGTATGAATGATGGTTATAGTTTAAACTCTTCTATTTTAATCTTTATCCATATGTTCTAGTTCAGTGGAAAGTGATTGGGGAATGAATTTCCTATGTTATCATTTATGTTCATGATATTCCCCCTTTGGTGTACTTTGATTTTCCAAAGAATAATATGAAATTTGGGCTTGGCAGATCGTAGCGCACAGTTTTTGCACAACTAGTAGAAATTGTGCTCCAACCTTGGAAATATTGTGATAAGCATTTGTAGCTACAGCACGGTCTTTGTATGTCCATCCCCCTTGTCCTATTTATCCGTACAATGTTTCCACATTGGATATAATTGTCTTCATGGTTAACACACGATTTCCCAAACTATGCAGACTAACCGTGTGACCAAGACAATACTTGAAGTTCTGGGGTCTCTTCATGCCGGCCTATGCTAGTCTGTTAAGATGATTGGTTCATATAGTAGAGATACCAACTACAGGTCTCATGTAAGTTCTTTTTTAAATGTATAGGGAAATTATACCCCTTATTCTAAGGATTCCATTCGAGCATCCCCGTATTAGTTTCTTGATTCTATCACGGTAAAATTTAAGATGTCAGTTGTGGTGGGGAGCCCATTTCTATATCCCTATATCATTAACTCAATTTTTTTCTTGGTATTTTCATGGATATAGTTAATATCATTCAAAGTTATTTTACTTCCAACATCCTCCTTGAGTAAAAATTGGTAATGGAGTACGCACAATGGTTTTGTTGAAGTAATATCGTGGTGACCACATTTGATTCCATTTTTCATTTCAATTAGGTTGCTTAAGGCATGATCAGATAGAGTTTGAGGTGTTTTGTTTTGTGATGTAGTTTGAATATTCTGGATATTTTCAAGAAGTATTTTATTATTTGGTTGGTGATAGTATTTCATCATTTTTTGATCAATTGGAGGTGTCGTGTCCTTTTGGGGGTGATCAAAATTTGGCATAGTCTATTTTGTCCTTTCGATTGGTTTTTTTTCTTTTAGCCTAATGGTGGTTTTACGAAGGCAGAAAATTTTGTGTTTGGGAGAGTTGTCCCATACATTAATTATAATTTATTTATCTTTTAATTAATTAATATTATTGATATTTTGGGGTTTTGATGTATTTTTTCAAGAAAGGGTGTGTTCTCATGAGTTGGGCCAAACCGTGCACCCATTTGATGTTTTAAAAGAAAATTTGTTTTTCTATAACTCCTTATTTTTTAAAAAATTTACACTCATTACACTTCTCAATTGGCATAACCTAGTATTTTAAACCAACCATGTCCATATTGACCCCATAAGAATCCATAATAATGATAGATTTTGGTTTTTTATTAAGGTATTGGGCCATCCCTTAAGCCCAATTCCTACATTAAATTATTTTTTTATTTTTTTAATATATCATTCATTATATACTATGATTCTGTGATTCCTCCTCCCACTAGAATAAAAAACCTTAGTCATACACCCATTATTTATTTCTCCACTTTTGAGCTCATTTGCATCGTGTATTAGGGAAAACCCCCTCAGGGTTTCTTCAAATCGTCTAGATTTGATAAGGTAATTTGATTCATCATAAACCATTTAATTTTCACTCTTTTACCCACATTTGATTCACCAAATTACCTAATCAGCATCATTTGAGTCTCTTGAAAATTTTTGGTTACTTAGAGATTAATCGTTTGGTGGATTTGGGGATATTTCTTGAAGATCTCTTAATAAAGTTAGTTTCCTCTCATGTTCGTCCCTTTTTCTTTGAGTTTCTCCAAATTTTCAAGAGGTTCTAAATTTTTTATTAGCTATAATTCCTATCTAGGGTATGATTTTGAGTCATTTTGGTGAAATAGTGTATATTAGGTCTTACTTTCACTTCCTTGTGGTGCGGAGGAGGTGCAATTCAAGTTTCGCACCACCGTTTGTAGTTTTTGGCACAAATGGTAGCTGACTCCTTTTGTAACAATTATTAGAAGAATAATTTCTCTTGATTGATATTTCTAACATGATTCTATTCCATTATGTTTGGTGATAAAATTATATGTGGTATACTGTTTTAATCAGTTGGTTTTTATGCGGAATTTTGTGGAAAAAATGAAAATTTATTGTGTGTATTCCATCTTGTGTTCATTGAGGTTGTTTTATGCTTAACGAAATAGTTTTATTAAATGATTTTATGAAATAAAATTATATTTTATTTGAAATTGGTATGATTTTAGTTTTAAAATAGGGTTCTATATGGATTTTATGTGCAAAAAATGTTCACAAATCATTGAATTGTTTTGTAATGGTTTTAAATTGTTTCTTGATTTTTTTACAAGGTGAAAATAAGTTGCCAACCTATTTTGGTAAGAGTTTACATTTGAAATAGAATATTTTAGTAAGAAATGGTTGTTATGTTATGTTTACTATCTTGTAATGGATTTATAATATATTTTTGAAGGATTTTGTGAAGTGTGAATGATACGTGAAACATGTTGTGGTCTGTTTCGGTGTGAGTATGATTTCCAAAATGAATTTGAATGAAAAAGGTGATCACTTGACATGTTTGTGATATATTTGGCATGTGTGTGATTTGTAAGTGGTATTTTCATGTGAAATTATTTTTCATGGCTTGTGGAACTTTTTTGATCCCATGTGGGAAAACCTGGGTATCCAGGTGGGTGGACGTGTACTAATATGCAACTGATCATGTGGTTCTTGGACCTTGTTTTGCGTAGAATGCTTGACGATGACAACCCTAACAAAACATTGAATATGATCTTGTTTTTTTTACTACTGGGTTATGGTTATGATCCATACTAGTCTCTCTTCAGCACAAGAACAGATATTTGTATGGTTACTTTCACCGAGTACGATTTACCTGGGACCCACAGTGAGCTAGTGCCTATTGATTTTTTCCCATTGTCAGTGCTCATTAGATATTTTATACATAACATAGTCATATGGTAAATTTAGCTGGTGAAATTAATTAGCATTTTTGTTCCATTTAAACGTGTTGATTTTTTTTTAATGTAGCCCACATGAAAGCTGTTTTTATTTAATGTTGAATCTTTCATAAATTCTTATTAGCATTTATTATTTAAAAAACATTCAAGCTTTTGTCTTATAATGATTTTCACATGCAATATTTTTATGGTGTCATCCAACAAGGAATTTCCTCAGAACATACTTACACCCTTTGGTGTAAGTAGACATTATCATTTTCTCTCATGTTTGGGTAATGATTTTAGTGCCAGTGGTTCGGGTTTCTAGCGGTCCTTCTTGGCTATGTGTCGTGGATATGGCTTACGGGAGATACCCCTTTCCATGAGGAATTTCTTGGGTTGTAATTTATGACTATTTTACATTTTTTTAGTCACTGTGTTTTGTTCTAGATTATGTAATTCAATTATGATTTTATTGTAAAATATGTCTTGGTTTGAAAAATCCAGATTTGGATTATTGGATTAATTTTTTGTTTTATGTTTATAAATTCAGGTAAATCATTCAAAAATATATTTTTTTGATACATGAGAACTTGTGCCAGACCATACTGTTCAGGAATGCCCATCGGGGCTTTCTACGAGCTGGGTTTGGGGCTTGTTTTGATAGTGACCAGATTCAGTTCATGAAAAGATATTTATGCCACAATCAACAATATTTAATAATAATTCGCATGTTTTAAATTTTTAAATATTAATATATAACACTACATAATTTTATAATGTCTACTTAAAATCATCACACATGATTCATGGATGGTTTGAAAATAACCCCCCCCCCCCCCATTTACCTATAATCTATTGACCCATTTTTTAAAATGCAATTCCATAAAAATTCATCACATGAATCATTAGGATATGTTTCTTATAAATACATCTTTTTATATCAATATTCTCCTCCATAAAATAATCTTGGATTAAATCCTCTATTAGTTAAATATATGAAGTTGAATCATCATACACATATCATTCATAGGATATAAAAAAAATTATTTGTTGAACCTAACAATTTTAATAAACCTATTAAAAGTATTAATACTTACTAATTCAGTGATCATGGAAGTAAATGAGATAATAAGTTAACAAAATCTATGTTACCTATTGAAATAACTTACATCATTACATGACATGAAACATTTACACAAAGGATCATCAATGAACTATCCATATTATCTCAATCAGAATATAACAAAACAATTAAGGAAAATCATGAAACACGATCTATTTTGTTCATATGAAACAATTTTTTAAATGTTCTTTTAATCACATGTTATTCATGAATTTATAATGTAACTACCTTACCGATTGAGGTATTCTCGGTCAGTGATATTTTGAGAATGAATCAAAAATATTTCCTCTAATAGGATGGGGGTTGGGGACTACCACCATAAAATAATATAACATGCATGAGAGGCCTTAGACTAAAGTACATTTATAGAGGCACACATCTATATAAACTGGTATAATATAGTAATTATAAACCATTGATACTATGTATTAATTCATAAATATTATCTCATGATGGAATAATGTAATAAGTACATCATAATTAAAAAAAATTAATACAAGCCTAGAAATATTGATAAAGAACTCAACCTGCTATGAACTTAGTGAAAGATACAAAAAAACTAATGGATCCATATGAGGCCTATCTAGAATGACTAAGATCCACCTACTCTCTTTCATCCGAATAGAATATTGAAATTCACGACACCTTTATAAAAATGAAATGTGAAGGTAGATACTTTGTAGGAGTGAGTGTAAACAAAACCTATTGGACACCCTGAAATCAAAATACACTTGTACCAATAGATTAGACAACTACTCCTCAAAAATACATGTAATTAATTATTTGAGAAATAAAATTAAAAAATATAACCCTTATATGATCAAATGTAGGAAAAAATCTCAATGTGAGGTCACACCCTCACTACCATCAATAGATTCTAGTAGAGGCTAAAAGGTAACACCCACCTAAGGGAACACACCCGTCTAGTCACACAATATTTATCGTACCAATATAAAAAACATATCATTGTGCCTTATCACATTAATAGAATTCATCTAATGGAACAAAGTCAGAGTGTATTTCCACAATGATTGAACACATCTTAGAGAATATACTCATTAGTCCATCCATGTATAAGCACCGTGGAAAAAATATGTAACATCTGAGATACTCACTTGATAATAATATAACTAATCAAAAGAAAATAGAGGTCGATACATAGATAGGTGATCAAAGGTAGGTCCCATGGGGTTAGTCAAAACCTAACTAGAATAACCAACTAGATGGTGGTGATGCTCATATATTATGGTCATTTGACTCATGAATCCAAACACAAGGAAGAGGATGATGGGAATGATGATAAAACCAATGGGAATCAAGGAGGTATTCTTTCTCCAGTCTATCAGTGGGATCATATCTAATTTTTAGAACAAAATTCCATATATAATGAACAAAAAGATATAATTAGATAACTCACCCCAAAACAAAAGAAGAAGGGAAGTCTCCTATGATGATATATTTTGAAGGAAATTACTAATTCACAAACCATTTCTTTTCTGAGATGAATTGTGGCTCCAGCATTCCATTTAAAGACTACATGTCCTATACCATGGGGTGCATGGTGTCTTTCTCAGATCCTGAAAGTAATTATGACTCATTGGACCTCAATATATGTATTTTTTCAAAGAGACAACATCTACTCTTGGGATACACAGTGTGTAGAGGTTTCCTAGAAATTGATGGGTTCCTTCAAATCCAACCTTCCTACTTTATCTGTACTCATGTACTATGTTGATACCTATGTACACTAATTTTCACTACGTACATAAGTAATTCCAAGGACCAGGCTTGTTCTCTTTTCAACGAACTTGACATATTCCGTGAAATACATGGCATATAGTGGATGAGACAACACTTGACAGGTGTTGTATTACCAATATCATGTACCTTCTATGGCACATGGTGTGTACCCTTCTATACTTGAAATATATGGTCACAATAAATCCTTGGAATGTACTCTATATACATGATGATCAATTAACTAAGGGTTAAATAGAATGTGACCCATCACACATGGTGTGTGAGGTCACATGGCCTCTTAGCCATACTATCTCTATACATATTCATATGTATATCTTAGGGTCATATATAGTGTGGGACCACCACATAGTGTGTGATATTTAACTCAATATGAAAAATATAGATCAGTTTGGGTGGGACTATATGTTTTTTTATCTAAATTACGCAATATGTACATTAAAATAATCCATAAAATCCATAATGTCGCACATATGTCCAGCCATTCTAGTTCTTAATTTTATATAGGCATGAAAACTATCATAAAACTCATATCATTTTTTACAAAAACTAATTTCTATATAGTGGAAATACTTCTTCCATCTGGTCTACTAAAAAATAATTTTCATTACAATTCATTGCTGTATCATAAAATTGCACATGAAAACCCATTATCAAATTTTTGGTCCATGTATGCGAACCCATCACATTGAATCATGCATTAATAATTATCTCAATCTCATTGAAGAACCCATTTAAATGATCTATTGCAGAAATTATAAAACATACAATAATTAGTTTCAAGGTATTTTCAAATCACCAATCAAATGAGACACTATATTTGAATATTATAAGAATTAGGGGAGGAAATAATGAACCCAAAAATTTAGGAATTAATGTTTTATATTTTTTGTACTGGACCCAATCATTTATTAGAGAAAATAAAAAATGTATGGAAAATAATCTATGATCAACAATTATAATCACTTCCTAAATAAGATAAAAATAAACCAATAATTGACATGTGGATCAGTTCTTTTATAGGATTCACTTACATTCAAAAGTGTTTTATTTAAAAGGGTATTTTTCTATCATAAAACTCCATAACATGCAATTGGATTGATCACTACTAAAGAACAGTTCTACATTGTTTTCATTGGCGGAATCCAAAAACACTATTGATTAATCATCAACTCAATATTATATTTTTTTTCATCCATGAACTCTCATCAACCTCTATAATCCCAATGAGTATTAGGATAAACCAATGTAATTTAAATAAGTATGATAAATAGAGGATATGAAGTCACAACTAATAAAATAAATAATAATATCATTATTTATTTATTTATTTTTATTCTTCTTGGACAACACTTAATTAAAACACATGATATGCTCTATGATAATGTCACAAGTAGGTTAAAATAAACATTCCATATTTAATGGTTGAATTATATTTTACAAAAACTATTTTGTTTGTTGGTTATTCCCTTATTTTAAAAATAGTATTTGTGCATGATATAATACATTTAATACTTTTATTATAACATTAAAGATCCCCCTATGGAACTAGAATCTCATGTTTACTAAATGAATACTATAAAAAATAATAATTTAATATTTATATGTTCTTACATGAAAAAAGGGAGACTTCACATTCCTCCAACCCCAAGGATTTTCATCACAAAATGTTTTCCTACTCAAAGTGATGTTGGTACTGAGCTCTTATATGGATCTCACATTCCCATAAGCTCTCCTAGTGGTTCTTGTGATTCAAACAAGAACACAAACATGGGAAAAATTAAAAAAAATGTTTATTATTGAACCAATTATTAGATTCCATTAAAAAATTCAAAAAGGTAACACCGCCATCAATTTCAAACATAGCTTAGTTGACATCTTGTAAATATTCATCCTCATATCTCCTAACCTGTGAAAAATAGATAACATCATGAACCCAATATAGTTGTGGTTGTAGGGATAAGTGGTATTACACATTTATAACCCAATGTTGTAACTAAAAATTATATTATGATAAATTGTGATAACTTTCCATATCAGATAAATATTCACAATCCTTGATGTGATGAGATCATTGAGAAAATGTTTTCTTTTCTTCATAATCAAAATTCTATCACATCTGATCTTCAAACGACCCATTATTACATTTGGAAGTCCTATTTTACCCTCATATGAATTTCATCTTTACCACCATCCTTCTGGCCAAATATGGTCTCATAATCACTATCTCTATCACACTCATTCAAGTAGAGTGGTAAACTGTACGGACCCCTATTGATGGATGAATATGATGGAACAATGATGGTGGAGTGGTAACATTCATGATATGTAAACTCCATTGATTAGATATTATCCTCCTGAATATGAACAAAAATAACATGAAAATATGAATAATGTTCTATAGATCCTATGTGCTCTTCTCTACCTATCCATCTTCTTAGGGGAATAAGTGTCATGATAAACCAAAAATGTGTCAAACATGGCTCATGTATCCTCTACATAATCAGGATGTAAAGTGAGAATCACAATCAATAAAAAACATTTAGGGAACTCTATCAAGTTAGGCTACCTCCAAAATGCATTGGCATCCAAAACGCATCATATGTATCTTCCCTAAGAAGTAAATACAGTGGAATAACATGGTTGGTTGGGCAATGATCGCTCAGATATAATCAGGGCCTCTAACTTGTTTGGGAATCCCTATCATGAAAAGAAATTATATACCGTCCAATTCTAATTTCAATTAAGTCACCTTAGAATTCAACTAATAATAGTTAATTTTACAATAGATAAACTCAGAAGCTCTCTATTATATATTTTTCCAAAACAAAGTTTGAAAAATAATCCTAGTACACCCTCACCCTTATTTGATGTGATACTAAGGAGAAGCATGAATCCTCCTCCGCACCAAAACTCACAACATGACTTTGGTAATCATTTATCCTTGAAAAATGATGGGATTATCCCACAATAAAAATATCTATTAGGAACATTTATGGTGGGTATATTCTCTTGAAATATCACACAATAAATATCCCAAGTTCTACCCCCCTGACCTACTAAAGAAGTAGAGAGAATTCAATAATTGGCTAAATGTACACTACACCACCCTCATCTATAAGGGTCAAATATAAAAATGAAAAATTCTATATCTCCTAAAACTATAAAAAAAGAATAGGAAAAGTTGATTTGAGCATCTACTATCACAACTACTCTGTCTTGTACCTCCAATGCTAGCACAACCTTAAAATTTACTATGTGCAGATACAGTACCATTTTTGAGAAGATATATCGTTAGAAGTGGGCATCTGAAATCCACAAACCAAGACATCAAGAGACTCCTTTAAAGATAGTAAAATCATATAATTTATATAACCATAATTAGGATACTTGTGTGATCCACTTTAGATGCTCAGTATTCAAAGATGTTATTGATGAAGACAACCATGAACCGAACCATGACAGGTTGAAAGATCAGGTTCGTAATTCCAATAAACATCACTAGGTTTTCAACATACTGAATTTTATTACCATGAAATAATTTAAAAAATAATGGATCTAGGAATAATACTTCAATTTATCCTCCTCTCAAGCTTGAGGGAGTGACAACCCATCATGAGGTCATACTCTGGGAACCACTTCACCCCTAAAAACTAGAAGAAGAAATTATTGATTATTTGGGTAAGATATTAATTCCTCAGAAACACCAAGTTCATTTAACATTAATCCATGCTCAAACTCATCATCATATCTTCCATAATGTTGAACAACATTGTGCTATTTTGGGGAATACACTACATATAACCAATCCCTTGGTAGATTCTCTAACTTCAGCTTCAACTCTCATTGACACTTGGAAATATAAAAAATCAATATGTTTGATTGTTTATGCATCATGTAACATCAACCTAAAAAACCCAAAAAATATAATTATTTAAATTTCATATTTATAACATAGCTGATGAAATATAGGATATAAATATATTTAACTATATTATGAAATTAATATTAACTACTTACTCAATAAAAATATATTCATTAATGATTTAGATATAAGCACTAAATTTTTGCTAAAGAATTTTTATTCTAATGAACTTAAATTTTTTAGTAGTTGTTTCATTAATTATTGTTAGAGAATATTATAATTACTTTCTAGAACTCATTAAAATTTTATTTTATAAAAATGATATCATTTTTGAAATCATCGTTCTAATAAAATCACAGATATAATTTTTGAAATTTTTTACTTATTGAAATTGAATCTAAAAAAATAGAGTCAATATTTGGGATTTTTATTTCCAATCATGCTAAAAAAGAAAATATTATATGTTTTTTTATAAATAGTTACCATAGTAAATAATTATCACCATGGAAATGTTTGATCTAGTAATTAAGAAATATTTTTTGTGAAAATGACTACAAATGACCCCAATTTTTTTATATTATCTCATGAATAGGGATCCTACATGTCATAGAATATTCCACCATATGGAAAATTGGTGCTATATTTAATTTATTTTTTAAATAAAATATTTAATTAAAATATAATGAAGAAATATCACTTTATTACTTTTATTATAAATATAATATTATGATAGTGAGAATAAATATCATATTTGTTTTACAAAAATTCATTAAGAGTTAAATTATTCTTCTACCATGTTAAATTTTGTATAATGTTTTGAATAAATAAGTGCATTAAAAACTTAAAGAATGATTTCATAGTATTTATAAAATAAATAGAAAAATAAAATAAATTATTCTATATATTTTAAATTTTATATAGTTTGAATGAATTATAGTGTTTAAATAATTTTTATGTTAAATATTATAAGTTTTTTTACATATTATACTCCAATTAATTTCTAAAAAATTTGTTTTCAATGTTAAATTAAATGAGTAGTTCCCCGAAATTAATTAATGAAATTTCATAATAAATAAATATTAATTAACTGATTTAAATTTCCTAAAAAATATATATTTTCTAAAGTTATTTTAATATGGATTAATATATCATAAATGACCTTTTTATGTAAAAAAATATCCTTTAGAGTAACACTTTTGACCCCTAATAATTGAATACTCTTTTATCCTGGTATTCATCCCAAGGATTAACTTATGGTTAAAATAATATTATAATGTTGAAAAATATCACCAAACATATAAAATGAAAATTATGAAAATCGTTCAACTCCGCAGTTAGGATTCAAAATATATCAATTTGGATAAATTTTAAAATGAAAATCTAGTTTTATTAATTTAATACATTAATGAATTATAATAATGACCATCCCCTCAAAACAAAATCACACCCATTATCCTCTTTTCATCATACTTCCTAAACCATGTTTTCCCCATGACTAAGAGAAATACCCTGATTACATCCCTTAACATATTTTGGAGGTTCTATTTTGGGTATAATAATAACCTTATAGGGAACAATGTTCATAAAAATTGAGGTTATCTAAAGATGAGGTATAGATTTTAACAATATGTTCTACATTTTTTTCTTCTTCTCCATCATTATAATATTCTTAAAACATGGTGATGTAATAATAAAATATATTCGATATAAATAGAATTTCTTATGTTAAAATAATACCCTATATCAAAATCACCTACCATTAAATGGGAAATGATACCGTCATTCGTGCAGATAACAGACTACTGCCTCATGAATGACTAAAAATCATTTCTCCACACCGCCTCTCACTATGACATATAATTATGTATTTAATGATTATATATTATATTCATGAAAAGTTAATAATTCTTAAAATATAAAATATCATTTTCTTTATTACCTTTCCATCCATCGACAAATGATAACGGGATTCGTGCTTATGTGTCCACAACCACCACTATGAAGTGATGGATTCAGATTCCATCACCTAATAACTTGGATTATATATATAAGTTTATTTAAATATATAATATGACCTTTGTGATATAATTTTAATTATTTAATAGAATAATAATACTTATTTTCTCATCATGATCATCAATAAATGGAAACATTACTCATTCGTATATATTGTAGTATGTCTCCATGATTATAAAGTAGTTCATTTTTAATAATAATATTTCATGGTTGGATTTAAATTGAAAATTTATGTATAAAAATGATAATTTTTTATTTTTAAAATTTTTTATATTGTGTAAGAATGAAAACATTTACTATAATGAACCTACCAAATTCATGTTTGACATATAAACTAAATATCTTCAAAATATCTGATGTGAACAAAATTAATTATGAAACTAAATATATTATGTGAATAAATAATGGAAAAGGAATTGTAAACATAAAAAAATTAATCATGTAATTAATTAACATATGTTCCTTAATTTTTAAGATTATAAATTTATCTGATGGGTCAGACAAGATGTAAGGGGTTTTGTAACTCTATTTCAATTCATTGTGATATACATTTACTTTCTTCTTAATGTTATAAAAATGCTTGAAATGGGATATTATTATTTTATTTTGAATTTACACATGAATTTTTTGGATTTAATATATATAAAAATAATCAATTCATTGTTTAAAAAAACACTCTCGTGATGAGATCTTTGTATGAGATTTTATAACTAAATTTCATTTCATTGGGTTATATTACTTATCAATTTTCATTGAAATAATATGATTATGTGTGTAATAAAAATCTATTATTTTATGTTTTATTTAACTTTTTTTATGTCAATTTATATTTTATATATATAATACCTTCATTCATTAATTATTATTTCAACAATATGATTATCATAAGGTTTTCTCTTCTTACTTTTATTTATGTGAGTCTTATGCCATATTCACCACTTCATTACATTTTGTAGTGCATATAATTCACTTTTGATATAGTATATCTATACTTCTATTTTATTCATAGAATTTAAAATATCTCTTGATGCTATCTCTTTCATATCCATTATTATTCAAAAGTTACTAAATAGGTAATGGTTTATCTAACAAACTCATCATTACTCGGGGTTGTTTTTGTTTAAGTGTAAACATGGGGAATAATTTGACATATCGTAGACCCAATAAATATTATTATCCTCCATTCAATTAGTAAAATTTTATTTTCGTCTTTCATTTTTCTCTTTTAAATAATATATAAAAACAAATATTTTTTAAGGAAGTGCCACGTTATTTTTATCTTCACTAGAAAATATGTTTTATTCCAAATCCATGTTTTCGAAAAAAAATCAAGAATGTTTTTAATATTATCAAATGATTTTTTAGATTAATTTTTACCCATTTTAAATTTTTTAAAAATAAACCCATGAATCACATTTTTTATCTCAATGAGGTACTTTTTGAATTTTTATAGGAAATGTGATAGGGATATATGTTTTAACATATTTGACAAGAATGGAGTTTCCCACTATAATGACAATAAATGATTTAATGATTCATTTATAATTTACCCTAATTCATTTAGAATAATTTGTTCCACTAATAATCTATAATTTCTTTTTTTTCAAATATCAATTTCAAAATGAAAATGGTACATTCTTAATGAATGTATTAATGTTATTATTATGGTTTTTCATTGACTGAAAATTGAAACACATTGTTTTAAATAGTCACCACTATGTATATTTTGTAATGATACTATACTTATTATCTCTTAGGAATCATTATGAATAGTTTAATTGGGGGTACTACTAACATTTATTATACAATTTTTCTGATTTGAATGAATATGTTTATTAGGTATTTAATTTTTATTTTCCTCATTCCTGTTGCGAATGAATTTACCTTAGTATCTGATGGTTGGGGCATATTATATACCCATGATGCATCGGTAGGTCGAATCAAAGAAATTAGTTTTGGTATTTTGTCCAGTCCTTACACATTTATGAAATATGCCTTGGCATAGTTCCTTGATAAAAATTTTATGGTGTTTAGTGGTATGAATTTTAAAATTGTGAAAGTAGATATTGATGTCCAGGTTAGTATTTGAATAGATATTATTTCCATGGATAATTTTTATAGTAATCTCATTATATTATATCATATTTTTTTATCAATTTTAAAATAATCCATATTACAATTTAGGAAAAAGATAATGATAAATGATATTTATTTTTAGTTATTTACCATTCCATTTGAATTATTCCTTATTTACACATGATAGCTTTCACTATACATAGATGTTACGAATCATATCGGATCACCATTATAGTAAATCCATTACCCATAGTATGAAGATGGAATCAATGAATGAGTTTAGGTACTCAAAAAACTTACATTTAGTAGTTTTAATATTTTATTTCCAAGTTAATCATTGAAGCTTATATATATCTAGAATACCAAGACCACTATATTTTTTTTACTTTACGATATGATTCCTTGTATCTTATTAAAATCTAATAACGTGACCAATATTCCACCTCTACGGCAACGTGTTTACGGGTGGTGTATAAATGGTTTGATCAGGATCATCACCTGTCCCTTTTTCCAAAGAGAAGGGTTCTCATCGAATTTACTATTCCTCTGTTTCAACCCGTTCAATGTCATTATACTTTAAATAAGTTTTAATTCGCCCTATGAGAACTATTTTTCCTTGCGGGCGATTGCGTGTGGTTTAAGAACTCATGTAAATAGTCCTTCTCAGATATAACTTCCTTAATTGGTCTCTAAAAGGTTTATTCATGGAGATAATAACACACAAATGTCATGGTTTCCATGATTCATGGAACTTCTTTCCAAAGGTAGGCGCTCGTCAGATGACGATTTGGACAATGACACTTAAGGACTCGGTTGGTGGAGTTAGTGGGAGGTAAAGATCATCGCACCCTTCCAAGGGAGGATTTTTTCCTGTTTTAGGACTCTTTTATAGATTTAAGTCATTCTCAAATGTTCTTGAAACCTTGGATCATTCCCAAAGAGTTTTTCCATGGGAAACCCTTTGTTTATAGGATTGTCATAGGCATGCATATATTTGAAGCTATAGAGGTGATACTGACTTGAGCCATATAATAAGGCTCTCTGGAGTTTATCATCATCTATGGGGAAATGGTTACTTGAGGTTGGGATTGGGCCCATTAGAAGGGATTCCAATGTATCCTCGGGAGAGAAATCAGAACCCACATAGTTTGGATAGTGTGGGGATTGTAACACCATGATATTTTATGATAAGTATTATTTTTAATTTATTTTATGTCATGTGTTGTATGCTACAACAAGATTATATTGTGCAATACGCAACACCGTATTAGCTTGCAGTATACGCAACACTATTCTTAGATTGTGTTACACACAATTTCAAGTACGTTTGATAATAGTCATTCTACGCAACATTGAGTGTATATATATATATTCAATGTATAAATGAAATATGGTTGGATTCTGTTATATGAAACAACAAAGGAGTCTTGCACAACATGCAACCCTAACTTGGCTTTCATTACATGCAATCACGACCTTCCTTGATAGCGTGTGCTGTATGCAATACCGGGTTTTACTAAACAACGGTATATTATTATAATATTATTATGAACTAGCCGTTATGAATAGTATTAACTAAATTTTTAATTTTATGACATTATTATTCATCTTACACATTTTCTAGAACATGGTATAAGAACAAAATAATTTTTTCGGGTAAAATAAGTATTTTTAAAAAAATGCAGTTTTTCCACCTTTTGAGGGAGCACCCACTTTAAATCTAGTTTTTGACATGTTTATAAGTTTAATTTGACAAAATAAAATTCTTCCTTTGAATCCGGATATAAAAATTTACATTGGATAAAGTTTTGATATTTTTCTGATAACTTTCATATTTTAATGAATAGTAAAAACACACTATATTTTAATTAAAAACAACTTTTTTCATCGTAATAACTTATGTGGTTAAATTTTAATATTGAATGGTTTTAAAGTATAAATAGAATATATTTTTTCCATTTAATATAATTTATGTAATTATCATTGATTTTACATTGTATTCTTAAGTTAAATCAATTCAATCTTTTGCAATGTTTTAATCGAAAACCTGTTTTTATTCAACAACGGGATTAATTTTAATTTAATTTCTGAAAATTCTTTGTATTTAATTTGAAAAAATTGATTTCATATTTGGAATCAGTGGGTCCAAATTATGTTAATAGGCTACTTTTTATTTTTGGAAATTATGAATAGTAACTACGGTAAATTTTATTTACCATAGTTAAAGGTAAATCGGGTAATTAAGGGTAAATATAATATAATAAAATTACACTAACACATGAAAAAATTATATTGGATGGCTAAAAGTATACCCATATCCCCTAAGGGTGGTATTAGATTCATTTTATAGACTTTTCAACATGAAAATAATTTAATTACTATTAAAACCAAAGAAAGTGACAACATGTCACTCTCTTAAATCTTATAAGTATAATAATTTTAATTTTGTGATAAAAATCATAAAACATTGAACATGAATATTCTCCCAAAATCTATTAACATTATATAAATCATGATAATTTATTTATAATTTTTAGGGATTAAATATTTGTCATTAATTTTGATACATTAATGATGCAGAAATTATTTATTACGTGAAAAATCAGAAATATAGTTTTTATTGAAATAATATTACCCATTAAAAGGCCCACAAACCTGACCAAAACTTATTGGATGTGTATATATACACCGTAATAATCCAATGACCTAATATTTAACCTTTTGGAGTCTTAAAAAGGTTATTATGACACTTATATTATTTTATTTTAAATGATGCCAAATTTGTCACCTTCATAATTTAAATAATATAAAAATTTAAATATTGTTATTTTAAGATGATAAATTCTAGTAAATGTTTTATTGTAAAATTTAATATATTTATATTCATCATAGGATTTTATTCTTAATTTTTATGCAACAAATAAGTATATTCTATAATTATACAAAAACATTGTAGTAATTATTTTATTAAAAGAAAAACCAAATATATGGTTTTAAAAATAATAAAATAAATATTATATGAACTATTTAATATTCTAAACTAATTTTATAGAAACATATGACCTTTTATGAATCTATTAAATATTTTAGTTCTAACATATCTTCTGTATATTTTTTATTTAAATTCAAATAAATGAATAGTGTCAAAATTGACACTATTGTTATTTAATAAACTTAACATATTATAAAATTGTTTAAAAATAAAAAAAATATATAAAAATTATAAATTTAAATTTATATGGTATAAAATGTTATAAAGTATCAAATTATGGAAAATTTACAACAGATAAGTAATTATTTGTTACAATTTAAAATTTAGAATTTTATTACCACAAATAAAATTAAATTGATTAAGTAAGGTTAAATCAAGTTGATAATGTTTAAAATAATTTCCTAACATGTCTATATTTTATTGGTTGATGATATTACAACTCTATATCATCTAATATTTTAATATGAGTCATTTTTGGAGGTTTTTAAGTGGGGTTATATTTTTTATAAATTAATATTTTTAAGATTTCCAAAGGTGCCCCTCTCCTCCCTTATAAAAGGGCACCTCCTCCCTCTCTTCCTCACACCAATTTGAGCCTTCAAGATCGGCCAAACCCGGAAATATTCTCTTTTCCACTTTCCTAGAAACATCTTAGAGGTCCTGGTCTTCTTCAAAGACTAATTTTAGTGCCCTAAGAGGAGGTCTCAAAGAGGCGCTTCAAAGAAGAGGTAATGTTCGTTACCAATTATTTCATCTTTATTTATTCTTCCATTTCTTATTATTTAGTTGTTTCATTATGAAGTAATAACATCAGTATCACTCATATACAGATATGTTATTATAAGTATGAAACAACCCTATTTCACCATTTATCCATCCTACGGAAAATGAAATCACGGCGTGTGCGTACGTACGGAATATCGTCTCCACGCCGTGGTGTAATCTATTTTCCACCACCACCTTACTTGGATGGGTATAATGGTGTAAATAATGACTATATATGATTATTGTAAATTTATATTGATTCTTAAATATTATAAATACACTTCAATACAATTCCACGATCATGGGAATGATATCATCGCTCGTGCGTACGTACGGACTACTGTCTCCATGATGCGATGAGATTCATTCTCAACGATTAACCATTCATGAATGATTTTAAAGTATATATAATATTTAATCATGAAATATATGACATAATAATGATACTGGATTTATTTATATATATTTGTATGTTGTCTACTTAATTCCATTCAATTCATTAAGGAAACAAAAACAGCGTTCATGCGTACGTACGACCTACCGTCTCCATGAACACTGTATTTCTTTCCATTTATCGATCTATTATATATATGTATATTCCGAATATATATTATATATAAATAATGTTCTACATTCTGGATGTAAGTAACCATGATTTAAGTAATCATATGAATAATTACAAGTTAAAACACGAATGACAAATGAAACGATTTTACCCAAAACGCTACTGTAACATTAATTTACAAAAGAATGGGTAATATAAAGTCATAAGTGAACCATATATGATATCATAAAAATGAATATGAATCTGTAATAAGTTAATGACAATATTTAAATCATTATACAGGAGGTTCGGATCCATATGAATCATATAGGACCGAAGGTAAGGGATAATTGTGAAAATCTCATTTTTATCCGAGATTAGTTATTCGTAAGTATTTACTTGGGTTATTCTATCATCCATTTCCATGTTTTATAAAAGTGTTTTCATGTATTTTTAATGTCCTTTTTACTCATTTTTGACTATTACTACATGGTATTCAAGGAATCTTTCTTTTGTTTATGTTATGAGGTACTTTTTTTACTTTTCCGGCAAAAGTATGAGAAGAATGTTTTTTTAACTTATACGGCATGAAAGGATTTCTACGGTTTTATAAAGCCTTATTTTCATGAAGCTTCCTCAAAAATATTTCATGAATATTTTCAACAAAATCCTTTTCTTTTAAAATTGCATGACATTTTGTGAAAAGAAAATGATTTTGAAGAGAAAAAGGATATTTTCCTCAAGAATTCATTTCAAGTGTTTTATCAAAACCATTTTTCCATCTAAGATGACATTAATTAATATGTGAATGTTTCATGTATAATGTATTTATGATTTACATGGTTTCAATTTTATTATTATGAAATGACATCCATTACTTTTATATGGATTATGTGATGATGGGATGAAGTTTATGAAACCCATTTTATTCTTTGAGTTATGTTGAATGATTTATGTTTATGTTGTCGCACAAGTAAGAATGATTTCACTATGAGATGGGTGGGACCTATATCTCCCTAAAATTCATTGGGTAAAGATTTATATCTCATGAGATAGACATGGCTGGAAAGGTAAGTTAATCCGGTTTAGTGTTACGGGACTGAGACTAGGAGTGAACTCGATTCAGAAAGGGACTTTTTCCACTAAGATGGCCATGGCAGTAATGACTTGGCTACTATGGAAATCATTACATGTGCTTACTGGATTCCACAATTACATGATTTATTCCTATGCTATTTTATCATGATTGATGATCCATTATGATATATTCCTTAATTACGACCATGTTTTTTGTCATTGCTCAACATTTTGATGTTTAAATATTATGTTCATGTTTTTAAGTTCAAATGTATATGGTTTGTTTTATTTTCTCCATGCTTACCCTTAATGAGCATTTGAGCTCACCCTTTTTATGTTTCTTTTCCCCAAGATTAAAATGAAGGTTTTAGGTAAGGAAACAAAAAGGGGAGGATCGTTATGGAATATGTTGAAGATCTTTCATCATGATTAGAAGTTTATATTACATGTTTCAAAGACACTAAAATATTACGGTCCTTGGGTGTATATTTTTGTTATGTCTTAGATATTCTGCAAAAGTAATGTAATGTCCATGAAAGTTAAGCTTCGGGTCTCTACAATTGGTATTAGAGGAAAGTTGTAGTCAACCATTGGAAACTAGGATGTGAAAATGTTAGTGAGATCCCTAGAGATATTTCTATGGTATGTCTAGGGATATCCCTAAGGATAAGTATACGTATAGGATATAGTCCTAGAACTATGGTAACAATCATAGAATTTAACCTAAGATGTTAGATATTGAGGGTACTCCCCCTTTACTATGTTGTTTTCCCTAGCATGATTTTTTCCTCTCACATTATTCTTTTTGGGTTTTAGAAAATTACTGGAAACGGGAAGATTCACGATAATGGAGGATATGACGGACAATGGAATGATATTCTTCATGAGCAACCAAATGAAATGGGATTTGGAAGTCCAAAAAAAATTATTATGCCAAATCAGCAATCTCATAATATGATCAATAATCTCAACTTTGGTAAGTTTCCCAACTCAGATAATAAGAGAAAGATAGAGTTTCATGATGATCATAGAGGAAAGAAAGTTCAATTTCCCTCATGTAAATCATGTGGGAAGAGGCATCAAGGAGATTGTTTCAAAGGAACTGGAAGATGTGTTGGGTGTGGAAAAGAAGGACACAAAGCCAGTAAGTGGAAAGGAAAAGGTTCAGTTAACACCATGGACAAGGATAATGGTATTGCTACGACATCAACAATGATTAGATGTTTTAAATTTGGAATGTATGGGAATTATTAAAACCAATTCCCTAATGGAAAATTTCATGAAGAGAATCATCATTGTCATACAGGTAGTATTTATGAGGATGATGATGAAGAGACTACAAATAAAATATGAGATGAAATAAATGATGAAGCTCAGCTAGTGGTTTAATAATTTAGTGGAATTATTTTGTGTTTATAAATAATAATGTATTGTTCTATGGAATAAAGAATCATCTAATGAGTGTTACACTATTATTTTTCCTAAAGTATATGAAAGTATATGTTGAACGGTACCTGTAACCATGGAAGGTTATTCAGATATTTTTGGAAAATAGATGATATGCGCATAATGATGGGATAAGAAGATAATGAGATATTTTATTGTATTCATGAGCTCATGACTGATATAAGGACTAAGTGATATTATGGTTTGATTATATAGATTTTTTTGGGATTTTTGGTATGTGGAAAGAGTTAACATTTGACAGTATTCTTGTTTTCACTAAGGTTATATGGTAATTTATGTTTCAATAGAATATGTGAATAAGGTATTCATGTGTTTGGAATGCAACCAATAAGATATATCTTATGATATATGCGGGATAAATACTTGTATTCACATTCTTGGTAGATAACCTTTCTAGTAATTGTTTTCATTATACTATGATCTTGGACCGAAGTATTTTAGATAAGCCTAAAGATTGGAATGCATTATGTTGGACATAAGTTAGTATTGTTTAAGGATAGAAATTTTTTTCGATATTATTGATGGGATGTTATAGTAATGTAGTTTTAGAAAAAGGACAACCTGCAGGACGGGCGATAGCCCATCGCGTCGGACAAGGCTGTGGAAATCGAACCCACAACCGAAGTACAACAGGTCTTTATCACCTACCACTGGCCCATAAGAAGTCCCTGGTTAGTATAAACTAGTTTTATTTTATTAAGCAGTATGATATATGATGTATAAGTTCATTTTTGGAGCCATATACGATTAATCTAACCATAAGATGGACTTATAACTTTTGTTAACCTTTTGTTTGAAACAGATGGAATGACCCATCATTCTCTCACATGATCTGCTAACACTTCACGAATAACAAATTCAACTTCATTTCATTAAGAGATGAAGCGGAAATTGTTCAAAGAACGAACAACAGCGAGATTGTACCAAAATCAAGCTAGTATTTCTTATAATTCAAATTCTTCAACTATTGGGAAATGATCTTGAAAACCAAAAATATTTTCCTACTGGCCTTATATCCGATGAACCATATGCTACCATAGATCATCACAAATATATGGCTTTGTGATTGTTGGATTTTTCATAGCCATGTTCTCTACCACTCACCATTAGAACATGATGGTTAGATTTCTCTTCCATATCCATATTCTCCCCTATGTTCTCTTACGTGGAAACCCAGTGGAGAGTTAATTTGGGTAACCATTACGTTTCATAATTTAGTTTTTAAAGTTCTGTTTTGGTATTTCATTTCATGATTTGGGTTTTAAATAAAGAAACTTTCAAGTAGAAAACTATGCATAACCCTGACGAATTTCGAGGGTGAAATTCATTTTAAGGGTGGTAGAATATAACAACCCGATCTTTTATGATAAGTATTATTTTTAATTTATTTTTTGTCATGAGTTTTATGCTACAAGAATATTATCTTGTGTTATACTCAAAACCGTATTAGCTTTCAGTATACACAACACTATTCTTAGATTGTGTTACACACAATTTCAAGTTTTTTTTATAATAGTCATTCTACGCAACATTGAGCGTATATATATATATATATTCAATGTATAAATGAAATATTGTTGGATTATGTTATATGAAACAACAAAGGAGTCTTGCACAACACACAACCCAAACTTGGCTTTCATTAAACGCAATCGCGACCTTCCTCGATAGCGTGTGTTGTACGCAATACCGGGTTTTACTAAACAACGGTATATTATTATAATATTATTATGAACTAGCCGTTATGAATAGTATTAACTAAAATTTGAATTTTATAACATTATTATTCATCTTACACATTTTCTAGAACATGGTTTAAGAACAAAATAAATTTTTCGGGTAAAATAATTATTTTTAAAAAAATGCAGTTTTGTCACCTTTTGATGGAGCACCCGCATTAAATATAGTTGTTGACATGTTGATAAGTTCAATTTGACAAAATAAAATTCTTCTATTTAATCAGGATATAAAAATTTACATTGGATAAAGTTTTGATGTTTTTCTGATAACTTTCATATTTTAATGAATAGTAAAAACACGCTATATTTTAATTAAAAACAACTTTTTTTATTGTAATAACTTATGTGGTTAAATTATAATATTGAATGATTTTAAAGTGTAAATAGAATATATTTTTACCATTTAATATCATTTATGTCATTAGCATTTATTTTACATTGAATTCGTAGGTTAAATCAATTCAATCTTTTGTATTGTTTTAATCAAAAACTCATTTTCATTTGACAACGGGATTAATTTTAATTTAATTTCTGAAACTACTATGTATTTAATTTGAAAAAATGGATTTAATATTTGGAATCAGTGGTTCCAAATTATGTTAATAGGATACTTTTTATTTTTTGGAATTATGAATAGTAACTACGGTAAATTTTATTTACCGTAGTTAAAGGTAAATCATGTAATTAAGGGTAAATATAATATTATAAAATTACCCTAACACATGAAAAAATTATATTGGACGGATAAAAGTATATCCATATCACATAAGGGTTGGATTAGAATCATTTTATGAATTTTTGACCATGAAAATAATTTAATTATTATTAAAACGAAAGAAAGTGACAACATGTCACTCTCTTAAATCTTATAAGTATAATAATTTTAATTTTGTGATAAACATCATAAAACTTCAAACATGAATAGTATACAGAAATATAATAAAATTATATACATCATGATAATTTATTTATAATTTTTAGGGATTATATAATTATCATTAATGGGGATACATTAATGATGCAAAAATTATTTATTATGTGAAAATCAGTAATATAGTTTTATTGAAATAATAATATCCATTAAAAGGCCCACAAACCTGACCAAAACTTATATTTATTGTTTATATACACCTTAATCATCCAATGACATAATATATAACCGTTTGGAGTCTTATAAATGTGATTATGACACTTATATTATTTTATTTTAAATGATGCCAAAGTTTTCACCTTCATAATTTAATAAATATAACAATTTAAATAATGTGATTTTAAGATGATAAATTCAGGTAAATGTATTATTGGGAAAGGTAATAGATTTATCTTTATCATAGTATTTTATTTTTAATTTTTATGAAACAAATATGTATATTAAATAATTACTAAAAAATGTTGTAGTAATTATTTTATTAAGAGAAAAACCAAATAAATGGTTTTAATAATAATAAAATAAATATTATATGAACTATTTAATGTTATCCAATAATTTTTTAGATACATATGACCTTTTATGAATGTATTAAAGCTTTTATTTCGAACATATATTATGTATATAGTTTATTTAAATTCAAATAAATGAATAGTGTCAAAATTGACACTATTGTTATTTTATAAAAATAACATATTATAAAATCGATTAAAAATCACAAAAATATAGATAAATTATAAATTTAAATTTATATGGTATAAAATGTTATAAATTATCCAATTATGGAAAATTCACAACAGATAAGTATTTATTTGTTATAATTTAAAATTTAGAATGTTATTACAACAAATAAAATAAAATTGATTAAGTAAGGATAAATCAAGTTGATAATGTTTAAAATAATTTTCTAACATGTCTAAATTTTATTGGTTGATGGGATTACAACCCTATCTCATCTACTATTATAATATGAGTCATTTTTGAAGGTTTTAAGTGGTTTTAGATTTATTATAAATTAATATTTTTAAGATTTCCAAAGGTGCCCCTCCCCTCCCTTATAAAAGGGCACCTCCTCCCTCTCTTCCTCACACCACATTGAGCCTTCATGATCGACTAAAACCTGAAAATTTCTCTTCTCCACTTCCCTAGAAACATCCTAGATGTCCTGGTGTTCTTCAAAGACCAATTGTAGTGCCCTACGAGGAGGTCTTAAAGAGGCGCTTCATAGAAGAGGTAATGTTCGTAACCGATTCTTTCAACTTTATTTCTTCTTCCACTTCTTCTTATTTAGTTGTTTCATTATGAAGAAATAACATAAGTATCAATAACATACTGATATGTTATTATAAGTATGAAACAAACATATTTCACCATTTATCCATCCTACAGAAAACGAAATCACCGCGCGTGCGTGCGTACATACGGAATATCGTCTCCACGCCGTGGTGTAATCTATTTTCCACCACCACCTTACTTGGATCGGTATAATGGTGTAAATAATGACTATATATGATTATTTTAAAGTGATATTGATTCTTAAATATTAGACATACACTTCAATACAATTCTACTATCCTGGGAATGATATCATCGCTCGTGCATACGTACGGACTACCGTCTTCACGACGCGATGAGATTCATTCTCAATGATTAACCATTCATGAATGATTATAAAGTATATATAATAAGTAATCATGAAATATATGACATAATAATGGTACTGGATTTATGTATATATATATGTATGTCATCTACTTAATTCTATTCAATTCAATAAGGAAACGAAAACAGCGTTCATGCGTACGTACGACCTACCGTCTCCATGAATGGTGTATTTCTTTCCATTTATCGATCTATTATATATATGTATATTATGAATATATCTTATATATAAATAATGTTTTACATTCTGGATGTAAGTAACCATGATCTAAGTAATTGTATGAATAATTTCAAGTTAAAACACAAACGACAAATGAAACGATTTTACCCAAAACACTACTTTAACACTAGTTTACAAAAGAATGGGTAATATAAAGTCATAAGTGAACCATATATGATATCATAACAATGAATATAATTCTGTAATAATTCAATGACATTATTTAAATCATTATACAGGAGGTTCGGATCCATACGAAACATATCGGACCTAAGGTAAGGGATAATTTTCCAAATCTCATTTTTATCTGAGATTACTTATTTGTAAGTATTTACTGGGGTTAGTCTATCATCCATGTCCATGTTTTATAAAAGTTTTTTCATGTATTTATAAAGTCATTTTTACTCATTTTTGACTATTACTACATGGTATGTAAGGAATCTTTCTTTTGATTATGTTATGAGGTACTTTTTTGAATTTTCCGACAAAATTACGAGAAGAATGTTTTATTAACTTATACGGCATGAAATGATTTTTACGGTTTTATAAAGCCTTATTTTCATGAAGCTTCCTCCAAAATATTTCATTACTATTTTCAAAAAATTCCTTTTCTTTTAAAATTGCACGACATTTTTTGAAAAGAATATGATTTTGTAGAGAAAAGGATATTTTCCTCAATAATTCATTTCAAGTGTTTTATCAAAACCATTTTTCTATCTAATATGACATTAATTCATATGTGTATTTTTCAAGTATAATGTCTCTATGATTTAAATGGTTTCAATTTTATTGTTATGAAATGATATCCATTACTTTTATATGGATTATGTTATGATGGGATGATGTTTATGAAACCCATTTTATTCTTTGGGTTATGTTGAATGATTTATGTTTATGTTGTGGCGCAAGTATGAATGATTTCATTGTGAGATGGGTGGGACCTATATCTCCCTCTAATGCATTGGGTAAATATTTATATCTCATGATATAGACATGGCTATAATGGTATGTTTATCCGTTTCAGTGTTACAGGACTGAAATGAGGAGTGAACTCAATTCAGAAAGGGACTTTGTCCACTAAGATGGTCATGGAAGTAATGCCTTGGCTACTATAGAAATCATTACATGTGCTTAATGGATTCAAAAATTACATTCTTTATTCCTATGCTATTTTATCATGATTGATGATCCATTATGATCTATGCCTTACGTACTACCGTGTTTTATGTCATTGCTCATGATTTTAATGTTTAAATATTATGTTCATGTTATTAAGTTCAAATGTATATGGTTTATATTATTTTCCCTATGCTTACCCTTACTGAGAATTTGAGCTCACCCTTTTTATGTTTCTTTTCCCCCAGGATTAAAATAATGGTTTTAGGTAAGGAAACAAAAAGGGGAGGATCATTATGGGAGCTGTTGAAGATCTTTCAACATGATTAGAATTTTATATTCCATGTTTCCAAAGACACTAAACTATTACGGTCTTTGTGTGTCTGTTTTTGTTATGTATTAGATATTCTACAAAAGTAATGTAATGTCCATGAACATCATGCTTCGTGTATCTGTAGGTCTTACGCATAGAATCATCCCATTTTATGGGAAATTATTGGGCGAACCCTTTTGGATGAGAACTCTATTGAGCTTGATCCTTCAGGTAGGAGTCCTATGTATCCCGGTTTGATCAGAAATCTGAGTTCTCATAGTTCAGAACCATGCAGATGTTATAATCCCTACAAACCTCTATACCCATGTGAGTCATGCTCAGTTTGATAAACAAGAGGATGTGAAATATACAATTATGCACATGACTCCTCCCTTATTGGCCGGGGATGGAGTGCCAGCGACGAAAGATTTTGGGGCAACTGTGGGCAGGGGCGCAGAGCAAGAAACCCATTAATGTGAGATGAAATTAAGGTTCATGCAGCCTGACTATCAAGGATAAAAGACCTACCTCAGTGGGAGGGACCCAAAGAAATCTCTGGGAATGGGGGAGTTTCGTCCTCATCAATGGGGGGAGCGAACATAACCCCTTGGAATAATCATTATCACCCTTAATCCTTAAAATGGGGAAGTTCGTGTCGGAATATCAAGGTTGGGATTTGGTTTAATGTGGGTATGTAGCCTCACAAGCATTCTTGAAGCTCACATAGTTGTGGGGAGGGCCTTTGTGACTCTTCTTAACATTTGTATGTAGACACAATGAGGTGAACTGAAAAAACCTGATGGTCTGATCATATAGCTCTGGTGGCATTGGGGTAGGCATTGGCCCAATCTCAGAGAACTGCTTAGCTGAGGGATCATCAAGGACTGGGTGGTACTAGAGGGGTGAGGTTCAAACTGGTGGAAATAATTCCCGAAAACACCCTATTCTTAATACTGAATTTTTTTGCGGGATGGGGGAGGTTCTGCATACCACAATGTTATGCAAGCATAGGTGTCTTCCGAATACCACTATAGTACGTGAGAATGGGTATAGGCAACTGCATACCGTAGTGGTACGCATATCATCCATCCTCTTTGGGTTCCATCTGCATATTTAGGTAGTAAGGCGGCGCTGATATCAATTTCTGGAGCGGTACACTTCAAGGATCACCCTTCAAATGAAGGGGGTTTGGGGGATCATCATTCGCGTGCAGTTCATCCTCGAGAATCCCATGGATTGTGGTTCACTAGTTTGGTTCGTGGTTCTATTATTATTATTATTCAATTCCCATGTTTTATGGTTCGTGGTCGGATATTCCTGGAATGGGATTGGTTCATGGTTTTCCCTTTTCCAGCGAAATAAGAAGGAAGCCAGAGTGCAACATCTATGTCTCCCTCATGCTTTCATCATCCCTCCATTTCACTGTCCGTCTCCCTCTGTCTGTATTTGTGTGCTCCATACTTCTATTGTGCTCCATTTAAAGATCACCGGAGCAATCATATCTATTGGGAACGCTTCACCATTTTTTATTCCCATTGAAGCAATATCCTAATCCGTATAAGACTCAGTAAACTAGGGTTTGTGAAGGATTCAGTTTTCAATAATGGTTTGAGGAACCCTAAGGATTTTCTTCTTCAATGAACTGATGAGTTCGCGGCATGGTACACTGATGTGTCTCACACGTATGAATCTATTGGCGATGCGGTTTGCACCCATCATGACACACTGGCCATCACCTCACAGCCTAGCTATTAGCAGATTGTCTTTCAAACATGGCGGTTCAAAATCATTCTGCTCTGCGTACCATTCCCGATAAAGGTACGCGAGCCACTTAAAAGACCTTGAAAATTTTAATTCAGTCATGTTCCATCCAATAATATCAACTCAATTTGAGTCACTTCACCTTGATATACATTTAGAAGTGCTTAACTCCTTCTAAAATGCGTTTGTGGGGGTATTTTTTCCCTTGGTGGAATTTACAAGGCCCTACAAATTCTCCCCATCGAAATGGTGTCCGTTGGGAATGAAAAGGGGACTATTCCGGCGTAGAAGCGGTATTGAATTGAAATGGTTCATGGTGGAACAGATATACCTGGTAGGAGGGGACCAAACCTATATATAGGGGACCATGCAATTTCTCTTATACCATTTATTATGGAGAGAAGTATTCTCGATTTCCTTGGATTCTGTTTCTCTCTCGTACTTTGCTCCTTGTGAAAATCATGTTCTTTAACTGCTACTTACATTTTGTGAACTGATATCATCACCATTTTTCCATCTACGTAACATGTTTTCGATTCTGAAAAATGGATTTGTGAATTTTTAATACATAAAATCTAGATTTCGCGTTGGTGGATGTTACATAGCTGGCTTTTCTGAATACCGTATTTGGATCTGAGAACTAGTCTTTTATGAATATTAACAATCCGAACAAAAACATTATTCCAGTATTCTGATATATGAACATAATCGAGGCCTATGTTTGGGGTGTCCTTTTTTCATGATCCATTTGTCCATTGGCCAACGATCCACAGGCCAAAACCTTGCGGATAGTTTGCACACCATGGTTGTATGTGGAAGAACATGACCGCGTACTATAGCTATAGGTAGGGTTAACTCTGCGTATCATGTAGTACATTGGATTTGGATATTGCGTACCATTTCCAGAATCAATACGCAGAGCATTATATGCACATACATTAATTCTATTAAACACTCTTCTGTAGCCTTTATCCAATTATTTTCTTATCCGGCTGATTTTCCTCAGCTTTTGGATCCTCCTATGCAGGCTATAATGGCAGATTCACAGGTTACTATAAATTATAAAAATAAAAGCGAATCAATGGAGAGGAATATCAATGATTATCTTCATTCCAACATTTTTCCTCGTGATCCCTTCATGATGGTCTTCTTGACGCCAAATATCTTAGCTTACTTGTTATCTGTATAGTTTCCACATTTCAACTTTCTTATTCCTACGGACTTTTCCCTATCGTTACCTAACCCTGATATCTCTTTCATCCTCTTGTAAGCATTATAAGGTCATGAATGTTCAAAAATTTCCACTGTAATATAAGGTATCACCAACACGATTTAGGAAATTGACTTCATACAAAGAAGATTGTTATAATGTTAGGGAAACCAGGAGTGCTATGATTGCGCCCCGAGACTAGATGCTCAAGAATACCCATCCACTATCTACAACCCCCAATAAAATCCTATTGGATAGTGGATAAACAAGTGGTATTTGTGGGTTGTAGGATGTTTCTCAAATGAGTGGGTCTGTGCGTTCTAGGTGAATCAGACCTATTTAGAGACCCCCAAATAGTTGCAGGTGGTGGGTTTGTAATAAGCAGCCTGGGATTCCCATTTTGCAATATTTTCTCGGAGAAAAATCCTTCTAGAATTTTTGAGCCACTGGTGTTCGTGCACCAACACCTTCCACCTTCTACATTGGGTGGTGGGTATCATCCTATGGGATATCCACCAACTCGGGGGACTCCATATCCTGGGAGAAATTTATGATGAGTTCCTCCCTGTAGCTTCTACATGGAACGACATCATTCACATGTCTACTTTGACAAGGAGCATGTTGCTCATGGATGTGGGATCCCTGGATCATCCCCACAAGGATCATTAACTCGTCCCATTTGAAACGTGGATAAGGTTATTCTTGCAGGCGAACAGAACCAAGCTGAAGGATCACCGTAGTTGAACATGTCCCACTCTCTAGTCCCACCAAACTCCAGGGTCAGATTCTACTACCATTGAAGAAGGGTGATATTGCACATGAGGATATGAGCTTCGGTTTGATGTTTCTTCTATGCTTAGAGTCTAAGGATTCTTTTCCATGTTTTTACATGGGTGGCTCTTCCCATCCCGTGATGCATATATCAGGGTTCGGGCCTGTACATTGATGACAGAGGTCATGCTGGTAGAGGTTCAACCCAGTAATTTGGCCCTTCTTACCCTCTCCCAACATCATCAATTGTTGGGACTGATACAAGAATGTAGGGCTCTGCATCATCTCAAAAGAACATTCCAATTCTTGTATGGGTGGATGGCAGAACACTTCCCCTGTTATGAATACCAACATACCACCAGGGTTCCCTATTCTGACTTTCATCATTCTCTTCTAAAAATTTATTATGTTCATCCTAGGACTCTGTGTATTACAAATGTAGTTGGGCTATTGAACAACGCCTCTCATTTATCATCCACACCGCATCCTACCCCTTAAGGATCATTGAGAGGTGAAAGGGGTGGTTCCTTGGAGGAATGATCCTAACGCATCAACCATGAAGACAGGATGCTCAAAACTCTTATAGACTGATTAGTCATTTGTGAGCCATACCTCCCCTAAACTTTTTCCAGGAAATTCATATGCTTTTAACACACTACACTACATACAGTTTTTCTACTAAGGGGAGAATTTCATCATGTTGTTATTTACCAATTGTGGCTTATGATTATTCCTGACGGTGCTTCTAGAAATATTATCATTCCAAACACAATGGGGCCCACATTTCAATTTCTAGATTTTACCCAACTATGGGAATATTGTTTTCCTAAAGGGATGCTAAAAGAACCAGTTCTGGGGGTGTAGAAACCCTCGACCATTTACTACCCCATCCTTGCCCTAATGAAAACGTGACACATTCCTACCACCATGAAGTGTGAAACAGCTACACCTTCTACTTCTGTCCCTAAAGCAACCAAGATGGATACACCTCCCACTCCTACTCTTATTGTTAGACGGTGTTATTCCCATTGTCAAAAGCATCTGGGTGGGGTTTTATCAGTACAACCCTTTTTGGTGGGAACTGTTTTAGGGTACTATCCTCCTACAGATATATCCCCAAATATTAATATGATCAGCAATAATTGAGTATGACTGATCATACTGGATTCCATAGTTATACTTCCACATCCGGCTATAGTGGATGGTCCATCTGAGGGACGAGAGATTCTCCTGTTGTGGGTGACCTTCCATAGGTACCTCCCCACTCATATAGTGACGCTTCCTACTTACAGACACTTAGAAGTAGGGGGGATCAAAGTACTGGTGTTGTGGAAAGGCCCCAGGCAGTGGAAAAAAAGGCATGGTCCCAGTTATGTCCTATTTTTATGATGACACCCCTGTCCAATTTTTCTGATGAGGGTGAAAATTTTCAGCATTTATTCCTTGAATTGGGATCCAGTGGCTTAGATAATTAGTGCATACACCATCTTATTTTCGAAATTTTTTACTTACCATGAAGACATTACCTCTATAAATAACAAGATGGCCAAGCTCAATTATTCCATTTACCAGGTGGTTACCCTTCAAGAAATTTTGAATGAAATTGATAATATCAATGCCATGGAGGTGGAGGTTTTTGATTTGGTGGTGACCTAGAGGAAGATCTATGAGTGTGAGAACACCACGAATTAAGGTTAAGGGAACAACTTCCCTCTTCGCGAGCCAAATATAATGTCATACAGAAGAATAAGAAAAACCTTAATGTCATTCTGAAATGGCTGTGTCTTATTGTTAAGGCTAAAATGGAAGAAAGAACTTATTTAGATCAGAATATTTATGGCTTGTGGCAGTCAATCTCTATCTTTTTGGAAAGGGAGAACCAATCCCTATTGTAGTTCTTTCCCTAATCAAGATATGTACACTTCCCCTTTTTTTATACTTTGAAGAGACTCTTAATTGGGGATGTTCCTCAATTTTTTCTGAACTAAATTGAACTAAATGGAACTGATTTTGCATTTAAATATCTCTCTTTTTAAATTTTCCTATCATGTCGACATCATTTCATTCATGCATTAATTTTAAAACATGACATGAAGTCAGTAAACTGATATAATCGAATCGAGCTCTAATTTTTTTCCTGATCCATGGGCCACAGCGAGCATATTTCGACTTTTGATGGGGTTTTATTGAAGAGCCCACTATATTCAATGTATTTTTTTTATTACCATAAATATTCTTAAGCCTTATTTTAAGGGGCTTAGCAGGTATAACCTGGATTTTTCATTGGTCACCCTTTGTGGTTTTTCAACCAATCAACCTTAATGCATTTTTTGATGGCTCAATATTTCCCTTTTTAATGAACTGATATTTGAATTCTTCCTAGAGGTTAACTTTAGAGGATTTTACCCTGGAATGTACGGTGTATTCTTCACCGGTAATTCACAGTATTTCCAATCAAAAATATTAATGATGTTTTCAGTCAAACATCTTTGACCAGACTTAACAGGGTAGGGCCCAAACTTGGGACCCTTAGCCTGTAAATTACTATTATCCTTCAGACATGGATTATGGATTTTTCTTGACCATTGGATAGTGTGTTCATGACATTCATGGGGATCAGGATATGCTTTAGGCATACAGAGGTAGTAAAGGACTCTCCAAGGGATGAATTTATCATTGATTGATAACCATTTCTGTGGGTGACATATGCAGATCCAGTAGGGCATACTATGCATAGTCATGCAAAGGTGATCGCCAGACATTGGCCTTCCATTTCCGATGTCCTGGTGGGATTAGCATCATTTTGGATTTATTTTGATGTTGGGAGCCTGAATGGATGGCTAGCTTGAGTAGTGTTGTCTAGAAACATCAGGAACATTAATGTCATCTTTGAGTGGGAATCCATTCCTGCACATTAATTACTTTCATGGAGGAGAGCTAGTGAGTGGCTAGTACAGTTAAGATTATATTTATATGTTTGGGGAACTTGGAATGGAGGAGGTATATAAGTTGACATCCATGAATTTTCCAAATCTGTGGACGTGACAAGGCATGAATGTCATTTGAGAATATGGAAGGTGGAAAGGACTCTACTAGGGTCAAGTTTTCATTTGTATAACATCCATTTCTTTAGGAAATATATGCCTATCAACCGGGGCATGATATTCATAGTCAAGAAATATTTTCCACAAGACATTGGCCCTCTATCTCTGATGGCCATTGAAGATTATGGAGATTGGGAACTTTGTAAATATGGTATGTGTCCTTCGACCATGGGTGCTCCTGAACTCAAAAGGATGAATATTAACTGAAATTATTTGGGGAAACCTGGAAATGAGTGGGGGCACTATTATTTTGTTATAGGATTAGCTTCATGCATACAGATAAGATATCATTAAAATTTTCAAAAGGAAATAGAGATGAATCAAGCATGTATGTTCCGATATATCTTGGATATGGGTAAAGAGGAGAGTGTGAGAAATGACATTGAGTGACCTTGAATCTGGAGGGATGGGTGGAGGATTTGAAGTCATTGGGTGTACTGAGACAGGAGAGGACTCTCTGGGTAATGAATTTTCCTTTGATTGATGGCCATTTTTGAAGGAGATCTATGCAGAGCCACCGGGGCATGATGTATATAGTCAAGAAATGGTGTCAGTTGGACACAAGCCTTCCATCCTAGATTGCCTTGGAGGGTTATGTAGATTCATGATCTCTCAAAGCACAGTGTTTAAAATATGAAAGTAGCATATCTAGACATATTTGAGACATTTGGAATGTGCATTACTCATGGAATCAGGAGTCACTTTCACAGATCTATCTCATACACAGGGTGAGGCATTCGTTCCATCTTTGGGATACCTAGTTATTTAACATCACATGGACATGACATGGGGTTCCTCTCAGGGGTGGGAATCATGAAATTATTTTTAGAGTTGAGTTGCTAGGACCAAATTTTTTGACTATTTTTCCATAATTCCACGGTGGATCTCTCACTGAAATCCCTAATCTCACATATTCCATGCTCGGTGTGAGAAACAATGGATTTCGAGGATTTCGCGTCATTGCTTAGGAATAGAAAAATCATAATTAGGTAACATTTAGGATTAAACTATTGCTATTCAGTTTAATATCGTACATCAAGGATGATTTTGGCCCTGTATTTTAACATCTTTTGGTGGGGATGTGATGTTATTCAGTTTAGAGTCATGTAGTGAAGACATGATGCTATGTATTTTAGATTCATGCAGTGAGGACGTGATGCTGTGCAGTTTCGAGTCATGCAGTGAGGAAGTGATTATATGTTTTTTATAGTCATGTTGTGAGGAAGATTATACTTTCACAAATATCTTCAATAGTTTTATGTTAATCACAATCAGGATGTTTCAAGATTCCATAAGTATTGGTGATGATATAAGGTTTTAACCATAGTCATGTGGGAAAATCGATTCAGGAGGGATGAAACAGGGCATAAGAGACATTTGGTGTATTCAAATAGGAAATTAATCTTCTAGGGATAAATTTTCCTTTCATTGAAGTAAATTTTTGTTGGAAACATATGAAAATCCACTAAGTCGTGATATGCATAGCCATGAGAAGGAGTTCGTGGGACACTGGACATCCATCTCTGATGGCCTTGAAAGATTATGGGGATCCATGTTTTCCCAAGGTATGGAGTGTTCCAAATGGGAATGATGTTCCTTAAAATGTGAGAATATATGGACCATGATTAACCGTGAACTACTTGGAGCTTCCACATATGTCTGACCCAGATGTATTAGGGGAATCATGATCATTTGATATCTCATAACTGAGCAGCATGTGTGGAACCTCTTAATATCTTGGACTAGGCCACACATAACTCATGAAGAATTTCACAGTTTATTAACCTATGATAGGACCTTTCATGTAATATTTGTACAAGTCTGACCTACGTATGGGGAAATGGGGAAGTTTTTTAGGTGGTTGGGCTAGGATGCTGAATTTGAGCGTTACATCATATCCTGTGAGTAAAGGAATCATGCCACACGTAGTTATGAATGTCCCCTAAAAATGTTTCCTTGATGTGTAGGGACACTTGAGGGAAATTCTATTTCTCTTTATATGGGTATCATGCCTACCATATTCTCCTATGATTTATTTGTGTAAGATAATACTAACAACTGAACCTAATCTCACGTGAGTTATAATCAATGTGAGAAACTAGGAGTGGTCACAGAGTCTTCTTCGCAAGTGTGATGAGGTAGAGAATATGATGGGGGGATTTTTTGTGTTGGTTGTGCCAATATCATGGATTGAGGGGTCGCTACGTATCTTGATAGTGTACGAATCAAGCCGCTTGTAGTTCGGTATATACCTTGTACCGGTTTGTCATGGTCCAGGGGTAGGGGAATTTTCATTATGTCCATCATAGTTTCCGGGTATACCAAGTTACTCTTCAGTTTGATTTTGTAAGAGAATACCTTCCACCAATCCAAACCTCACGTGAGTTATAGTCGATGAGACAAACAAGGTGTGATAGGGGTTTCCTTTATGAATATGGGTAGATAGGGGAATAATGGGGGAATTTTTTATGGGGGTTGGGCCATGTTCAAGGATCGAGGCATCACTATATATCTTTCTAGGGCAGTAATCAAGCCGTATGTAGTTCTATTATAGGTCAGGCAGTTTATTGTCATGTGATTAAGACGTTTTGTCTCATGTAGTTTAAAGTCTTATGCTGAGGACATGCGTCATAGTTTAATGTCATGTTTTAGGGATGGGTTCCTTATAGTTTAACATCGTGTAAAAAATAAAATGACTCATAGTATATGGTCTTAGAGTTTGGAAAATTAAATTGGGGGGTTTTGTGATATTTTTACTCATAATTTAAGGTCATATGGTTTGGACAATGGAATTTGGGCATTTTTACTCATAGATTAGGGTCATAGAGCTCTAACCATGTCATGGAGGAATTTTTTTCTCATATTTTAGGCTCATATAGCTTAGACCATGACATTGGAGTCATTTTTTCTCATAATTAAGGGTCATATATGTCATCCCCTAATATTGTAGGTATTTTTACTCATAGTTTAGGGTAATTGAGATTAGACCATGGCCTGGAGGCATTTTTACTCATAGTTTAGGGTCATAGAGCTTAGACCATGACTTTGGAGGAACTTTTACTCATATTTAAGGGTCATAGAGCTCGGACCATGACATTGGATGCATTTTTACTCATAGTTTATGGTCATGGAGTTTGGACCGTGACATGGATTTGAATGATTACACAAAGTATTTATTCAAGAACCACAAATTCTTATGAGTCGTGAAGAGTTGTCCATCCATTGATATCAGGGAATATGTTCCATTGGAATATACACAATGTATGACATATAGTCCATTCCACATTGTATCATGCATTTGGGGATTCTTCCCATGTAACATCAGCATTATGAAGAATAACACCATTTTTCATTCGAAGAAATATCGAAGGAAAAACCTTTTGTTAAAGGTTTGTGCAATCTGATTTTGATATATTTTTAAATGGTTTAGAGTGTGCATACATTTCTCATCTAGCTTCTCCAATTCATCAAACTGTCTCTGGGATCTCTTTTCAATGGACAGTTGATCGCAAATGGCCTCACGATGTGATGGCACATGGCTTTTGATAGGCAAAACCGCTTCTGCCCTATAAACTAGTGAGTATGGGGTTTCATAGGTGGTCATGGGGGTCATGGCCTGATAACACCACAAATCATGAATGAGCTTTCTTGTACATGAGATCTTATCATTATTGACCATATTTTGATGTATATTGGATAGAGTCTTGTTGAAATCCACTATATTCCCATTGGCCACCGCATGGTAATAGGACGAATGATTAGCTTTAATTCTATACTCCTGGTATAACATTTCCACCTCAGTAGAGCAGAAGATGGTGTTGTTGTCTATAAATATTGTATGAGGGACACCAAATATGGTGATAATATTGGCCTTTACCAAGATGCCGATGTTTTTCACCCTAACATCATTAATGGGTATGGCTTTGACACATTCAGAAAATAAGTTAGTCGATGTGAGTATCTATTTGAACATTATTACTGTAGCGGGAGGATATGGTCCCACCACATCCATCCCCCATGCAATGAATGGCCAGTAGTACATTATTGTATGAAGTAACTCTAGGGGTCAGTGTTTGAAATAGGCATAAACTTATAAGGAATGTGACTTCTTAGTGAATTTGGAACAATTTTGTATCAAACCGGGCCACTAATACCCAAACCTTCTGATATTGTGAGAGGGCTTTGTCATTGACTGGTGTTCTATATAAGCTCCGACATGCACCTCTTTCACTACAGTAGCAGTCTATTCTTCCTCAGTACACCTTCAAATGACTCCATCATGTCGTCATTTTGGTATGACCTTTTCTTGGTTTACCACAATGTATTGGACAAAAATTACCACCTATCTTTTGACTTTCTCCCTTTCAGGCCTATCTTGTAAGTGTTTCCCATTCAAAATGAAAATTTGAATGGGATACATCCAACCGGGGGTATGACTATAAGGCTAAACAACATTACTAATTTCATCAATTTCCTATTTATTTCTCTGGATTAATGGAAATACCATCCACCGGTTAGCATTTATAGTAATTATTTCATCCCGGTTGGGAACATCCAAGGATGTAGCTACATTTTCCAACGCGTCGGCTTGAGACTTATCTCACTGAGGGAGATATGTCAATGTTGGTTTTGAGGACAATTCTACCATAAGTGATCAAACATGGTTCATCAATGGAACCAATACTTCTCTCTTTATAGCATAGTCAATGTTGACCTTTCTAATGACTAGCTCTGAATCACCCTTTTATTTTTTGGTGTTTTGTATGCACATGGAGTGCTAGTTATAGGCCTAGAATGAGGGCCTAATACTCTACTTCATTGTTTGTACATCCTTATAAATGCATAAAAGTGTAGAACAATATGGCATTTTAGGGAGATACGAGTATGAATCCAAACCGCAATTTGTGTTTTTAGAGATATAACATCATTTTTTCTATCGAGCTTCGGGAAGTAGCATCAAAGTACATTTCTCAGGTCTGGGGGTCCTCCTGAATGAAAACCACTTCTTCATATTGAATTTTAGTATCCAATTGTACTTCTTCTTTTGAGGGGTTATAGTCCAAGAAGTATACTAATTCCTGGACATTGATGGACTTCTGGGGAATGTACCATATGTTAAAAAGTTGTAGGAGGATTACCCATCAGGATAGGCTCCCATTTAAAATGGGACGGTTGGGGATATATTTGAGTGGGTTGTACCGGGAGACCAGGTGGACCTTATGGTGCTGCAGGTAATGTCTCAGCATCTAAACTGCAATGATTAGGGCTAGGAATTTCTTTTCCATCATCGAATACCGAGTTTCAGTATCGATTATTATACAGTTGAGGGAGTAGAGTCTGTTATCACTATCGATATCATTTTTCAGCTTGAGGAAGGTGACTAAAGACCATTATATGGAAGATACATATAAAATGAGTGGAAACCCCTCAACTAGTTGTAAGAGCACTAGTGATCATAAGACATATGTTTTAATATTGTTGAATGCGTCATGGAAATCATTATCCCCCTCATACGTAACTCCCTTATTCACGAGCCTGGTGAAAGGTAAACATTAACCTACTGGGTTGGCATTTAAGTTCCGAATATAGGTGTAGTTCCCATGGATACTTTTCAACTTGGTGAGGTTTTGAGGCAAGGAAATTCCAAGAATGGCTTTTTTCTTCTTGGGGTCAACTTTGATGCCACGATGAAGTACGACGAAGCCGAATAATTTTCTTGAGGTAATTCCAAAATTTTATTTTAGGGGATTAATCATTACATTGTTCTATGTAAATACCCAGAAATTCGATGTATTTTTTTTAAATACGTGATAATTTTACAAGTCCGTAGTTTCTTGACGGCTCTTGATTCCGAGGCCTGGTGTTCCCGGAATCAATTTTTGAAGTTTTGTTCAAGTACATTTGGTAAATGTACTAGTAGGATTTTATATCTTTTGAACCGGTGCTCTGAATTGAAATCTGAGGGCACTGATGAACTCGTAGCGTCGGTATTTGATTAAAGAGACCTTTTCCACAATTGCGTTTTGTCAAGGTTGGAAGTCAATTTTTGGGGTTTCTAAAAAAAATTCAATAAAAATATGTGTTTCATATTTTTATTTGAATGATAGTTAAAACATCCAATGGGAGGTTGGTGGTGGGGCCACCCGCACATAACATCCCTTAGGAGGAAGATAATAGGTGGGGCCTACATGAGCCCATTAATTCCTCTAACCCCCCTTTAAACATTTTGAACTCCCCAGAAATGGGGGAGCTCTCGATCTTCCCATTAATGTTCCAACACTCGCTTGTAATTAATTAATTGACTCCCTTGAAATTATTGCCAACTCTATACCTTTAATTATGTGAACCAACATAATTAATTTGATTTTTTTGAACTTATTCCAACCATTAAAATAAGGGATAATTTTTTTTTATTTTGGTTGGAATAATCTTTGTTGGGAGAAATAAGGAGGGGAGGAGATCATGGTAGAGCTTGGAGAACCCTTGGAGGAAGATCTCGATGGAGAATCATTCATCCAACGAGGAATGTAAAGAACACGAAGAAATGCCTTTCTCTCCAATGAAAAATGATGGACTTCGCTTCCACCTTCATCAATCGTTGCAAGATAGGGATGCATCACCGTATTCGATGTACAGTGACTGTGTTGACTCGACTCGTCGTCACCGAGCTTTTCCTCCTCTGATATTGATGAAACGACATCTGTATTCTGCGACGTTCGTCTTCCACGACTCCATCATTGATCACCAAAATTCATGTAGGAGGAAATTGGATTATTTTTATGTACGATTTATACTCTTCTTTCTACATTGTGTGTTGTTCTCTTGATGCTGAATGTTCACAACATAACAGGGAGGCTCTAGACCGAATGAACATGGTCTGACCCCCCCCCCCCTTATTGTTGTTCTCATTGAGTTGATGATGGAGACAGAGTCGATAGGGCGCGGTGACATCACACTACGCCAAAGGAAGGGGGATGCAGCCATGCCGGGTGCGGCGAACGAAAGAGGTGGCAGCGGCGACAGCGGTAGTGGTGGCCATATTGCGGCCATGTGGAGCGACCTACGGCTACTCGGGCCACCCAGTCTGTGGGACGACCGGCCAGCCAATCCAGCTGGCCCACTAGAGAACCGCAGCGCCCGCAAGATCCACGTGGAGGGGGATGCAGCCGGCATCCATATGCCGCACGGCTGGCCGAACTGGCCAGGTGCGTGCCGGCCAGGCTGGAGAATCAAGGCGCCCGCATGCACCGTGTGAGGAGAACCGCGTGTCGCATGCGCAGGGCCATACCGATCGGCTATTTCCTGCCGTGAAGAGGAGGTGGCAGCACCTCTTGGCACCGCCAGGTGAACCGAACGAGCCCGTAGTGTCAGCTGAGTCTGTGGGTGGGTCGTGCCCCACCGGGCCGGGCCATCCCCCAGCCAGGTCGGACCCGCCAAGTCGGGTCGAGCAGACCCGCCAGCTCACTGGGCTGACGGGTCGGGCCAGTCTTCGCTTAAATGCGAGTAAAATTTAGACCACGCGTCCGATTGATGCACCGTCTCTATCACTGGGACCCTCGCGAAGAGGCGGTACTTTTGGAATATTCTATGTGAGTTTTGGACAAATTTGGAAAAGGGAATGGTTTGAATCGAGCCTAAATCTTACCGGGCCCTTAGAACGGAAATGCCAATAACTGTCAGACCGAGCGTCTGATTGACGCATCGTCTATCCTGTTGAGTTCCTTATGATGAGACAGATCTACGAGATACATCAAATCAAAACTTTGTGAATTTTTATGTATCAACACTTGGCTCGAGTAGCGGACCCTCCCGGAATCGAGCGTGATGTTGGCGGGAACCCTAGGGCTGGCTGCGACGCTACTGTACTGAAATCCCCCATTGGATCGACAGCGATGACTACTATACCAGAATCCTACATGGGTTCAAAAGTGATGACTACTGTACTGGGATCCTCCATGGGTCTGACAATTATGACTTCAGTTCCTATATCCTATGTGGGTCTGATAGAATAGCTGGTCTTGTATCCTGTGTGGGTCCGACAACATAGCTGGTCCTCTATCCTGTGTGGGACCGACAGGTTAGATGAATCAATGACTACATTTGATCATCTCTATCACTCTAAAAAATACATAAACCTCTGTGAGATGGGTCATGTATTTCAACCATTATCATCATGGTGATTGACTTCACTTCCTTTGTGGAATAGTTTGTGCTTGGGCTCGAGAGTTGGAGGCGGTCTGTGATTGGTAACTTAGGTATATGTATGGCCATATACCTATGTAGGGTTTGTTGATATATCGTGATTGTATCTTTCTTCTATGTTTTATCCTTTGTCGATTCTGGGAGACCTTCAGGGGTCTTGGGGTTCCCTCCATAGTATTCTTATACTCGCCCCTACATGAACTTCGCCCACACCTTATTGTGTTCTATGCAGACAACTGACAATAGTGATCGAGGCTGAGGGTGAGGGACAGGAGGATGCTCGGAGCTAGACTATAAGGGACATACCGTAGGGACAATTTATTCTAGTTCTGTACCTACCCTTCAGGTAGGATTCCCCATTGGACGATCTAGGAGATATTTTCCATTTTTACTTGTACTTGTTGTCCAGTTGGGTTTGTATACTGGCCCACATACTTTCAGCACACCTTACTTTTCTATTTTAGTACATGTTACCTCAACTGCTTATGTTCAGACTGTGTATATTACAATTTTAAAGGCAATGCATTCCCTTTTTATCAGGGATTCTCCTTTGGTGCTAGTCGCAAGCCCTTGGCCTTTGGAAGGCGGGCCTCGGGTAGTCACGACACGGGCCCTGAGGACGGGTCGTGAAAAATTCGTATTAGAGGAGTCAGTTCTACCACAGAACATAGACTCTAATTCTTTTAATGGCAATAGTATTAAGTATTTTTGGTGTGGTTATCAGTTTAGGGAAACTGGTTTTGGTGCGGCGGCAGACGTATCCATACACTAGGACTCTGACTTCTGATCTCCGAATAAGTATATGAAAACACAGATTGGTTGTGTGTTTCCTTTGAAAATTTTTTCTTCCTGATTACATTGTGTCATCTCACCATGTATACTATTTTAACTGTGGCGCACTTATTTCTTTTCAGGATGGCCCCACGAAAGAAGCCAGTTGGGTTCCGAGTTTCATATGAGATGGTAGCCCACCGAGCGGCAAGGCCTCGGTGTAGGACCCCATCACAGCGGAGGTACCAGCGGTACCACTACCTACAGGGACACCGATACCACCAGCTCTAGAAACAGAGAGCGCACTCCATCTGAGTGCGTTGCACAAGTTCTGGTGCCAGAGGCCGCCCAACATCCGAGGAGAGATAGACCTACAAGACGATGAGGATTGGCTGGAGTCTATAATGAAAGTTTTCAGATTGGTAGGGACACCAGTTGACCTCATGGTGAACCTTGTCACAAGTCTCCTACACGCGGCATCAGGAAGATGGTGGAGCCTGATGCTCTAGGTGCATGACGATGCATCTTTACCCTAGATAGACTTTGAGAGTCTCTTTCGCTCAGAGTTTGTTCCAGTCACCCTTTGTGTGGTGTAGATTCATGAGTTACTTCATCTGCAGCAAGGCAACATGACAGTAGCTCAGTACTCAGCTAGGTTCACAGACCACTCATGCTATTCCACGGATATGATACGAGCCCCTTTCTTATGGGCCCATACCTTCACGAAGGGGCTCAGGAAAGAGATTAGGGCTTCTATTAGTACCCTCAACATCCCGGCACTGGTGGGGGTGATAGAGCAAGCCCTTCTATTGGAGCGATTTCTCACTGAGCAGTCACCAGTTGCGAGACCCACCTCAAGACGACACGTAGCGGAGTCTTCTGCAGCTGGCAGTAGACAGATGACGCAGAAGTTCATGGGGACTAGGCCATCAGCTAGGCCAACCCAGGATACAGGTTAGGTTCTACGGGGCACATGAGAAAGAGCTAGCTATATGAGGAGCAGGCAGTGATATTCATGCGGTGGGCAGGGCCACATGGCTCGTGACTTCCTGACCCACCATGCAGATGAGAAGAAGACAGTAGAGGGACCTCCCAGATAGAGGTAAAGGTTCAACCATGGTGGTTCACTGGGAGCAGGAAGACGTGGCAGAGGAGCTGGCTGAGCAGCGGGTGGTGGACGACGTTTGAAGGCTCTACCACCACCACCACTACCACCACCCGAAGGACCATCCCGACCATATGGAGATTGTGGCATAGGCATGCTCATCTCCAGGCAGTCGAGGCCTACAACCATGGTGCACTTGAGATGATTCGAGGTAATATCTATGTCTAATACACCCATGTTGCAGTACTTATAGACGTAGATGATAGTCTTTCTTTTATTTCCAATGCCCTCGTTCGGAGCTCAAAGATTCTGACGGAGCCGTTGGCTTGATCCTTACGGCTAGAGACTCCTACTAGAGCAGACATGATGATTATGCACTGGTGTCGGTAGTGTGAGATTACTCTAAGAGGAGAGAGATTCAGATGGGATCTTCTAGTAGCAGCGTTGAGTCCTTACGACTTCATCTTGGGTATGGACTATTTATCCATAGTTCATGCTCATATTGACTGTATTAGGTGAAAATTGTGGTATATCCGCACTGATGGGACCAGGTTCACCTTCATTGGAGAGAAGGGATCCTTTGCAGTGCAGGATGGCCTTAAACAGATGAGGGGGAAGCCGATCATACATCAGTTGGATAATATCATCCTCAGAGAGGTTGATGTGCGGAGTCTGAGTTTTCCTATTATGGTGGATCAGTATGCTGGTGTTTTCACTGATGACATTCCATGACCACCTCCTCACAGAGATGTGGACTTCTATATTGACATTTACCCCGGGATGAAACAGATATCTACTCCAGTATATCGGATGGCTCCCGTCGAGCTTCATGATTTGTGGGTACGGCTGGAGGACTTGTAGGGGAAGGGATTTATCCGACCTAGTGTTTCACTCTAGACATCACCAATTTTGTTTTCCAAGAAGGCAAATGGGAGAATGCGAAAGTTTGTTGACTATTGCCTCCTGAATCATGTGACTATGAAGAAGAAGTACCCACTACCGAGGATTGATGAACTTTTTTATCAGCTCAAGGGAGAATGATGTTTCTCGAAGATAGACCTTAGTTCAGGCAATCAACAGCTCAGAGTTCGAGACGAGGATGTGAAAAAGACGGCCTTCAGGTGTTGGTATGCACACTATGAGTTCTTGGATATGCCCTTTATCATAACCAACACTTCAGTACTGTTCATGAGTCTCACGAACAGGATCTTCCAGCCTTACCTCGATCAATTTTTTGTAGTCTCCATCGATGACATACCGATCAACTCAACTACTGAGGAGGAGCATGTCTACCATTTGCGGGTAGTACTGGACACACTCCGAGAGCACCAAATTTTTGGTAATATCTTAAAGTGCCCATTCTGTATTCGAGAGGTTCACTTTCTAGGACATGTCATCTTGGAGGATGGAGTTGCAGTGGATCCAACAGAGATCGAGGTATTATATGCTTGGGAGCCACCAGAGACTGTGATGGAGGTACGGAGTTTTCTGGGACTGGCTGGGTACTATCAGAGATTTGTGCCAGACTTCTCCAGAGTTGCAGCACCGCTTTCATCATTGACGAAGAAGGGGAAACCCTTCGTGTTGTCATATAGATCCACAATATCCTTTGGGATCTGAGGCAGACGTTAACCAATGCACCCATCTTGAGGCTACCGGAAGTGGGTGTAGGGTATGTAGTTTACTACAACGCATCAGGGACCGAACTCAGGCGTGTCGTATTGCAGGAGCGAGCAGTGATCGCTTATGGTTCACGAAATTTGAGATAACACGAGCAGAACCACGCTACCCATGACTTGGAGTTAGAAGTAGTGGTATTCACCTTGAATATGTGTTGGCACTATCTGATGGGCAAGTATTTTACAGTCTACTCTGGCCACCAGAGTCTCTGGTACATATTCCCGCAGAAGGCCCTGATCCTTAGACAACGACGATGGCTCGAGTTCCTATAGGACTATGACTTAGAGATAGTCTATACTATTTGTAAGGGGAACATTGTAACAGATGATCTTAGAATGAAATCAGGCATTCAGATGCTAGGAGAGGCGACAAAGTAGCTGGCCGCATTGCAGATATGTTTTCTAGATAGAGATGGAGCAGCCTTTCTACAGTCTCTCACAGTCACTCCTCCACTTCATTAGTGAGTCAGAGAGGCACAACATGAGGAAGTTGACTGTGAGATGCGATGTGCTCAAATATCCTTAGGTCAAGCACCTGATGGGTATTCTGAAGGTGGAGAGAACTTTATTCTCTTCAGAGGACGTACCATGGTACTAGTTGTACTACAGGAGGACTTATTGAAGGACTTTTACACATCCCATCTAGCGGTACATCTAGGACTGGAAAATATGTATCAAGACCTCAGATGACAGCACTTGTGTCTGGATATGAAGAAGGCGGTAGTAGAGTTTGTCTCACGATGCCTCACTTGTCAGCAAGTGAATGCGGAGCACCTGTTTCCAGCAAGCTTGGTTCAGCACTTAGAGGTCCCATAGTGGAAGTGGGACAGGATATACATGGATTTTGTGATAGGATATCCATGTACATCCTGAGGACACGACTCTATCTAGTTCATTTTCGACGTACTCACCAAATCAGCCCACTTCCTACCGATCAGAGAGTAGGGATCAGTAGTGCGCCTGGGACGCCTCTTCATAGAGGAGATCGTATGGCTTCATAGTGTTCCATCAATGATCATCTCTGATCGAGATGCATGTTTCACTTCTCGGCTATGGTAGGGGTTGCAGGAGGTTTTCGCGATACTGATTTGCTTGAGCACCACCTTCCATCTTCATACGGATTTCCAGACTGGGAGGACCATTCAGACTCTCGAGGAAATGCTCCGTGCATGCTTCCTTGAGTTTGGTCGCATCTGGGAGGATCACTTACCCTTGGTAGAGTTTTCATATAACAACAGCTACCACTCTACCATCAGAATGGAAGCTTACAAGACACTTTACGGCCGATCATGAAGATCGCCTCTGTGCTGGACTGACCCAGGGGAGTCAGCATTTGTAGGACCAGATATGGTGGAGGCTATGACGAAGAAGGTGCATATCATCCAGGAGCGGATGAAGACGACACAGAGCAGACATAAGTCCTATGCGGATAGGAGACGGAGACCACTGGAGTTCGACGGTGGTGACCACCTCTTCCTACGGGTCTCACCTTGATGAGGTCTACGGAGATTTGGCCGATGTGGCATGTTTTCTCCATGATTCATTGGACCATTCGAGGTCCTCAGCAGAGTAGGTTAGGTGGATTACCTCCAGGCCCTTCCACCTTAGTTGCACCGAGTGCACAACGTCTTCCATGTATCTCAACTGAGGAGATACGTGCATGACCCGTCCCACATCATCGACCATGGGGAGATATACATCGATGATGGGGTGACATTCATGGAGGCTCTAGTGGAGATTGAGGATCGACAGGAGCGGGTCCTACGTGGACAGTCGATTCCTCTGGTGCGCATTCGCTGGCAGCACGGGAACATCCAAGAGAGAACATGGGAGCAGGAGGCTTAGATGCATGCTCAGTACCCCCATGTGTTCCCTTAGTATGTGTTGTAGCTTATGTGGATATAAAGACCCTAGGTGGGGAGAATATAAAGACCAAGAAATTCTGAGGAATAATTTTTTTAAATACATGGTAATTTTACGAGTCCACAGTTTTTTATTGGAAAATGATTCTGAGGCATGGTGTGCCCAGAATCAATTTCTGAAGTTTTGTTCAGGTACGTTCAGTAAAGGTGTGAGTGGGATTTTATATATTTTGAACCGGTGCTCGGAATTGAAATCTGAGGACACTATTGAACTCGTAGTGTCGGTATTCACTTAAAGAGACCTTCTCTGCAGTTGCGTTTTTTCGAGGTTGTAAGTTAATTTTTGGAGTTTCTATGTAAAATTTAAAAAAAAATATGTGTTGCATATTTTTATTTGAATCGTAGTTAAAACCTCCAAAGGGATTTTGGTGGTGGGGCCACCCGCACATAACCTCCCTTAAGAGGATCATAATCGGTGGGGCCCACCCGAGCCCCTTAATTCCTCTAACCCTCCTTTATACCTTTTTAAATCCCCATAAATGGGGGAGCTATTCAACATCACATTAATGTGCCATCAATCCCTTTTAATTAATTAATTGAATCCATTTAAATTCATTACAACTCCATACATTTAATTAAGTGAACCAGCTTAATTAATTTTAATTACTTTGAGCTCATTTAAACCATTAAAATAAGGGGTAAGCTTATTTTATTTTGGATAGAATAATCTTTCTTGGGATAACTATGGAGAGGAGAAGAACTTGGTAGAGCTTGGTGAACCCTTGGAGGAAGCTCTCGATGGAGAATCATTCATCCAATGATGAACATGAAGAAAACGAAGAATTCCCTTTCCCTCCAATGAAAAACGACGGACTTCTCTTCCTCATTCTTCAACTAGGGCAATATAGGGAAACATCACCGTCTTCGAAGTACCCCGACGATGTAGATACCCAAAGCTTGACATACATGGACAATACATTAGTTTTATGGAAAACATAATACATAACAAAAACCAAAACTCAAGGATCGTAATAGTTTAGTGTCTTTGGAAACTCGGAATATAATTTTCTAATCTTGGTGAACGATCTTCAACAACTCCCAAAAATATCATCTCGTTTTTTTCATAACTAAAACCTTTCTTGAAATCCTGAGGAAAAGAAAACCTATAAAGGGTGAGCTCAAATGCTTAGTAAGGGTAAGCATGGAGAAAATAAAACAAACCATATACAATTTAACATAAAAACATGAACATAATGTTTAAACATCAAAATCTTGGGCAAAGACATAAATATTGGTAGTACGTAAGGCATGTATCACAATGGAAAATCAATTTTGATAAAATAGAATTGTAATTAAACATTTAATTACCTAAAAACATTATACACATGATATTATTTCCATAGTAGCCAAGGCATTGCTGCCAAGACCATCTTAGTGGAAAAAGTCCCTTTCTAAATCGAGTTCACTCCTCATTCCAGTTCTGTAACACTGAACTGGATTAACTTACCGTTCCAGCCATTTCTATTTCATGAGATATAAATCTTTACCCAATTCAATGGAGGGAGATATTGGTCCCACCAATCTCATAATGAAATCATTCTTACTTATGCCACAACATAAACATAAATCATTCATCATAACCCAAATAATAAAATGGGTTTCATAAACATCCTCCCTTCATAACCTAATCCATATAAAACAAATGGATATCATTTCATCATAAGAAAAATGAAACCATGTAAATCATAGAGACATTATACTTGAAACATACACATATGAAATAATGTCATTTTAGAAGGAAAATGGTTTTGATAAAACACTTGAAATTATTCTCGAGGAAAATATCCTTTCTTCTTCAAAATCATTTTATTTTCACAAAATGTCATTAAATTCTAAAAGAAAAGGATTTTTTTGAAAATAGTAATGAAATATTTTGTAGGAAGCTTCAAAAAAAAAGCTTTATAAAACCATCAAAATCTGTTCATGCTGTATAAGTTAGAAAACATTCTTCTCGTACTTTTGTCGGAAATGACAAAAAGTATGTTGTACAATTTTCAATAGAAAGATTCCTTCCATAAGATGTGGTAAAAGTTAAAAAAAAGGTAAAATTGAATATAAACTTACATGGAAGAAATGTAAACATTTTATAAAAACATATTGAGATCATATGCACATGGATGATAAACATAACCCCAGTAAATACTTACAAATAAACAATCTTGAATAAGAATGAGATTGGAATAATTATCCCTTACAAAGATCTTTTTGTAATCAAAATAGATCACTTATCTGTATTCACTATAAGGTCACATAAAGAAATTATAAATACATGATAAGATATTCATTTCCCATATAATCAAAGAACGACATAAACAAGAAAGAGAAGATCAACCCAAAGAACATAAATTGGGTTATGAAGTTCCCTTACCTTGTGTCCAACTTGACTCGATCATTCTTTAATATCCTGAATAATGAAACAAAGTTAATTTATACTTTCTTAAGAACCTTTTTCAAGTTTATTATTCCATTTATTTCACTTATTACCATGTTATAAACATTATGTACCCATTTAAGTTAATAACGTTCATTTTGTCGATATTTGGTACTTGAGTCAAAAATCGACTTATTATAATTACATTTTGTTCATGTGGTAAAAGTTTCACTATATCTGGAGTGATATTCATGATTTATATATCATATATATCATATATATCCAGCATATACATGTATTTATAATAGTACATATCATATGGAGGTAAGAAATGAAATTCACTGTTCATGGAGACGGTAAGCCGTACATATGCATGAACGGTACATTCATTTCTATTTCTTATTTTAATGGAATTAAAAGATAATTATACATAGGTATATTAAAATTCCAGTATAATATCATATATAATATCATTAACTCTATCATGTATACATCCCGCATAAGGCGTTAATGAATCACATCACTTTGAGGGGGTGGTAGTCCACACTTCCTCAAATGAGATTATCATATTTACCCATTATGGAAACAATAAAGGCATGCTATAAAAAGGGAAGTACAGAAGAATAAGGAAATAATAAACATAATATATATCATATATAAATACAGTTCCATCATAATGTCCTCCATGATAGGTGGTAAGATGTAATTGAACAATCATCGTTTCGTGAGGCGTTAGTTTTCCATCTAGAGAAACATTATGTTCTTCATCCATTATATGGAGTTTCGTGTAAGTGTAGTTCGAATATTTCTCATAAAAACATCCTATTATATTAAGGATACTGTTTTTGTTGAAAAAGAATGGAAAAAAATATTTTAGGGGTTGGAGAAGTAAAATAAAGGAAACAATTTAGGAGAAACTATAACCATTAATTTGGGTAACTCCCTTTGGTTTGAACCAAAGGTCTTCTTGAAGTGCATTATGCCTAAGTTAAGGCTTATATGAGGAGTATAGGGATGTTGAGAGCTTAATTGGGTAGAGGTTGGATGAGCCAAATGGCTTGAGATGTGTGAGGAATTGGTTAGAAGTGGTCTCATTTTATAAGGGGGGGAGGGGCTCTTTAGAAAAGTGTGAAACTATTATTTTATTATATAATGATACTCGGTTTCTAATCGTCCGAAAATAATTATTTTCAAATATAAGATGATTCATGGTCTAAATAAAATAATCCAATCAGAATTGGACATGTTTTGGATAATATATTTATCATTATAATCATATTTATTTAAATGATTTATTAATGAGGTAAATACTGCATCATTATTATGTCATAAATAATTTAATTTATATGATGTCTAAAAATTATAAAACAAAGACCAACATGGAGGAAATTTTTTTAGATGTCCAATGAATATTTACAGTCAAAATGAAAATTTATATATCCCCTTATAAAAATTAATTACTAAAAGATTTTTGTTAATGCCAATTTTTGTCTTTAGATTAAATTAATTAATCTAATGTGTCATTGTCATTAATAAGTGGCTCCATGGGGTCCCAAAATCGACCCAAGGATTCCGATGGTCTTCCATTACTCATCAAATAATGTTTTTAAAAGTGTTAAGGTAATTTTGAAATATTATAATATTCTTTTAACCTTGAATTACCCTATTTACCTTTAACCGTGGTAAATGAAAGTAAAAAGTTACAATTAACCAAATATTATTTTTATCTAATTGTACCACATTTTAATCCTTAATATTAACCATGTCTCTTTTATTTTAGAAATTCAATTCACATAAGTGGTAAAATTATGTTTTATGAACAAATGAAAAAGCTCCAAGTAGGTGGGTAAAAGATGGTGAAAAGTTCAATAAATTTTTTATAAATCTAAAATTATTATAAAATGACTCCAATGAATTTCATTGAACTTATATAATTATTATGTATCTATTTTGACCTAAAATAAATTTAAATCAAATAAATTATTATTTAAATAAAGAGTCAGTTTTAACCAAAAACTCAGTATTTTCATTGTTCATCAAATATTGAAGTTTTTTTAAAAAAATACCAAAAATTCAGCCTAAGATATATTTTATATTAAGAGTTCAAAAATTATTTCTATTTTGAAAAATTAAAAACATAGAAGTGGAATTAATTAATTTTAAAATTAATTCCCGTTATCAAAACAAATAGCATGTTTTTAAGAAAAAATAACTATCGAAATATTGATACTTGATTATGTCTAATTTAAAAGTGAAATAAATTACAATTACCAACATTGGATTAAATGGTAAAAATATATTCTAATTAAACATTAAAACCAATTAAAAAGATAATCTGACCATATAAATTATTGTGATGAAAAAATTGGATTCTAATTAAAATATAGCGTGTTTTTACTATTCATCAAAATATGAAAGTTATCAGAATAATATGAAAAATTTATCCAAATTAAATTTTTATATCCTGATTCTAAGGGAGAATATTATTGTTTCAAATTGAACTTATAAACATGTAAAAAACTAGATTTAAAATGTGTGCGCAATCAAAAGACGGCAAAACTACATTTTTTGAAAAATACTTATTTTACTCAAAAAATTGATTTTGTTCTCATACCATGTTCTAGAAAATGTCTAACATGAATAATAATTTTATAAAATTAAAAATATAGTTGATACTATTCATAACGGATAGGCCATAATAATATTATTACAATATATCGTTGTTTAGTGAAACCCGGTATTGCGTACAACACACGCTATCGTGGAAGGTCGTGATTTCATGTAATGTAAGCCAAGTCAGGGTTGCGTGTAGTGAAAGACTCTTTTTTTGTTGCGTATAACATAATACAACCATATTTCATTTATAAATTGAATATATATATATATATATACACTCAATGTTGCATAGAATAACAACTATCAAACGAACTTGAATGTGTGTGTAATATGATCCAAGAATAGTGTTGTGTATACTGTAAGCTAATACGGTGTTGCGTATAGTACAAGCTAATCCTAGTGTAGTGTATAATAGAACACATCAAAGAAATTAAAACTAATATATCTCATAAAATCTTGGGTTTTTACATTCTACCCCCCTTAAAATGAATTTCGCCCTCGAAATTCGTCGGGGTTATAAATGGTTTACTACTTGAAAGATTATTTCATAGAAACGCACATCATAAAAAGGAATACCAAAACTGATCATTAAAAACTAAATTATGAAATGTAATGGTTACCCAAATTAACTAATCACTGGGTTTCAACATAGAAAAACATAGTTGAAAATATGGACATGGAAGAGAAATCTAACCATTAAATTCTGATGGAGAGTGGTAGAGAACATGGCTATGAAAAAACCAACAATTAAAAAGCCATAAATTTGTGATGATCTAAGGTACCATATGATTCATCGGATATGAGGGCACTAGGACAACATTTTTTGGTTTTCAGGATCATTTCCCTAAAGTTGATGAATTAAAAGAAATACTTACTTGATTTTGGTACCATCTCACTGTTGTTCATGCCTTGAACAATTTACACTTCATCTATTAATGAAATGAAGTTGAATTTGTTATTCGTGAAGTGTTAGCAGATCATGTGATAGAATTATGGGTCATTCCATCTGTTTCAAACAAAAGGTTAGAAAAAATTATCAACCATACATAAGTCCATCTAGGGTGAGGTTAATCGTATACGATTCCAAAAATGAACTTATAGTTCATCTATCATACCGCTTAATAAATTAAAACAAGTTTCTACTAACCAGGGACTTCCTGTAGGCCACTGGTAGGCAATAAAGGCATGTCACACTTCTGTTGTTTATTCGATTCTCATAGCCTTGTCCGATGCGACGGGTTTTTGCCCGTCCTACAGGTTCTCCTTTTTCTAAAACAATACTATTATAACAAAAAGTTATAGCCTTAAAAAATACCATCTGATGTCCAAAATAAGCCATTCTAATCTTTTGGATTATCCAAAATACATCTTTCCAATATCATAGTATAAAGAAAACGATTACATAAAATTTCACATAATAAGCATGTGAATGCCATCATTTATCCCCCATATATCATAAGATATATATTTTTGGTCACATTCCAAACATTTGAATACCTTAATCATGTATTTTTGTGAAACATGAATTACCATAGAACCTTAGTGAAAACACGAGTGCTGTCAAAAGTTAACTCTTTCCACATTCCAAAATCCCAAAAATTCTATATACTCAAACCATGATATCACTTAGTCCTTATATAAATCATTATCTCATGAGTACTATCAAAAAATATATTTTCTCCTTATCCCTTCATTATGCACATATCATCTGCTTTCCAAAATATTTGAATCACTTTTCATGGTTACCAGTACCATATTCTTATAGAAAACCACAATGGACCAATACACAGATATTCCAATATACTATAAAAGTACCTCAACAACATTATTATTGAATTCCAATACATAAGGCCTTCAATAAATCCTCTTCTATGATTGTCTTGGAATATGTCCTTCCTCGATTTAGAAGTAACTTATTAGGTCAGAGCATTGAGTTGGGTAATGCCCATGTTCTCCACAGATAAGACATTGGACTCCATAATAGTCTGTCACTCTATGACCCTTTTCTTCACATAGATAACATCTTCCCCTCCATTTGAGGTATTCCTCAAGGTTCTACTTCCCTTATTTAGAAATATCAATCTTCCATTCTCTATGCACCTCACCATGTAAACATGCATAAAACTCCATCTTCCTCTTCTTTGATGACTTTGGAATAAAACTACAGTTCACCTTGTTAATCATATATCGAGATGACTGATTTGGCAAAATCACAATATCTTCCTTTCCAGGCGTTACATAATTTAGTTGATCATAGTCACCAATTTTTCCATTGGAATCAATGTTAACTGAATTACTTCTCATTCCCTCCATTGACTAAGACCAGAAACCTAGTGTAAGAAACAGTTAAAATAACGAGGAACCATATAATCATAAAAAGTCACTTATGGGATGTCTAACTTATCAAATATTATTTAATCCATGACACCTTAGGTTCACCCTAGGTTATTCATGATCTTTAATATAATTCTAGGACTCTAACCTATATGTGTACTTAACCTTAGGGACATACCTAGTCATACCTTAGGAATACCTCTAGGGATCTCACTAAAGTTTTCGCATCCTAGTTTCCAAAGGTTAACTAAACCTTTCCTCTGATACCAACTATAGATACCCAAAGCTTGATGTACAAGGACAATAAATTAATTTTTCGGAATACTTAATACATTAAAAAAACCAAAAGTCAAGGATCGTAATATTTTAGTGTCATTGGAAACTCAGAAGATAATCATCTAATCATGGTGAAAGATCTTCCCCTTTTTTCTTAACTAAATCATTCTTTAAATCCTGGGGAAAAGAAAACATATAAAGGGTGATCTCAAATGCTCAGTAAGGGTAATCATGGAGAAAATAAAACAAACCATATACAATTGAACTTAAAAACAAGAACATAATGTTTAAACATCAAAATCTTGATCAAAGACATAAATCGTGGTAGTACGTAAGGCATGTATCATAATGGAACATAAATATTGATAAAATAGCATGGGAATAAAACATGTAATTGTGTAAAAACAATAAGAACATGATATGATTTCTAGAGTAGCCAAATAATTGCTACCAAGACCATCTTAGTAGACAAAGTCCCTTTCTGAATCGAGTTCCCTCCTTGTTCTATCCAGTAACACTGAACCGGATTAACTTACTGTTCCATCCATTTCTATCTCATGATTTATAAATCATTACCAAATGCATTGGAGGGAGATATAGGTCCCACCCATCTCATAATGAAATCATTCTTACTTGTGCCACAACATAAACATAAATCATTCATCATAACCCAAAGAATAAAATGGGTTTCATAAACATCATCCCATCATAACATAATCCATATAAAACAAATGGATATCATTTCATCATAAGAAAAATTAATACATGTAAATCATATATACATTATACTTGAAACATACACATATCAAATAATGTCATTTTAGATGGAAAATGGTTTTGATAAAACACTTGAAATGAATTCTTGAGGAAAATATCCTTTCTTCTTCAAAATAATTTTATTTTCACAAAATGTAATGAAATTATAAATGAAAAAGAATTTTGTTGAAAGTAATAATGAAATATTTTGGATGAATCTTCATGAAAATAAGGCTTTATAAAACATTAAAAATTTGTTCATGTCGTATAAGTTAGAAAACATTCTTCTCGTACTTTTGTCGGAAAAGTCAAAAAGTAACTTGTACCGTTTTCAAAAGAAAGATTCCTTCCATACGATGTGGTAAAAGTAAAAAAAATGGTAAAAATGACATTAAACATACATGGATGAAAAGTAAACATTTTATGAAAACATTTTGTGAACATATGGACATATATGATAAACATAACCCCAGTAAATACTTATGAATAAACAATCTCGGATAAGAATGAGATTGGAAAAATTATCCCTTACAAAGATATTTTGGTAAAAAAATAGATCACTTATGTGTATTAACTATAGGGTCACATAATGAAAGTATGAATACATGATAAGATATTCATTTCCCACATAATCATAGAGTGACATAAACAAGAAAGAGAAGATCAACCCAGAAAACAGAAATTGGGTTAAGAACTTCCTGTACATTGTGTCTGACATGACTCGATCGTTCTTTAATCTACTGAATAATAATGAAAAGTTAATTTATACTTTCTTAATAACCTTTTTCAATTTTATTATTCCTTTTATATAACTTATTACCATGTCATAAAAATTATGTAACCATTTAATTTAATAACGTTCGTTTTGTCGATATTTGGTACTTGAGTCAAAAATGGACTTCTTATAATTACATGTTGTTCATGTGGTCAAAGGATAGTTATATACAGAAAGATATTAATGATTTATATATCATATATATCATATATATCCAGCATATATATGTATTTATAATAGTACATAACATATGGAGGTAAGAAATGAAATGCACCGTTCATGGAGACGGTAAGCCGTACGTACGCATGAATGCTACATTAATTTCTATTTCTTATTTTAATGGAATTAAAACATAATGATACATAGTTATATTATAATTCCAGAATAATATCATATATTATATCATTAAATCTATCCTTTATACATCCCACATAAGGCATTAACAAATCACATCAATTTGAGGGGGCGGTAGTCCGCACTTCCTCAAATGAGATTATCGTATTTACCCACTATGAAAACCATAAAGGCTTCCTATAAAAAGGGAATTACAGAAGCATAATGATATAATAAACATAATATATATCATATATAAATAAATTTCGATCATAATGGCCACCATGAGAGACAGTAAGATGTAATTGAACAATCATCGTTTCGTGAGGCGTTAGTTTTCCATCCATAGAAACATTACGTTTTTCATCCATTAGATGGAGTTGTGTGTAAGTGTAGTTCTAATATTTCTCATAAAAACATCATAGAATATTGAGGATACTGTTGTTGCTTCAAAAGAAAGGAAATAAGAAGAGTTTAGGGGTTGGAGAAGTAAAATAAATGAAAACAATTTAAGAGAAATGGTTACCATTAAATCTGGGTAACACACTTTGGATTGAACCAAAGGACTTCTTGAAGTTCCTTCTGCCAAAGGTAAGGCTTATAAGAGGAGTATAGGGATGTTTAGAGCTTAATTGGGTAGAGTTTGGATGAGGCAAATGGATTGGGAGGTGTGAGGAATTGGTTAGATGTGGTCTTCTTTTATAAGGGGGAGAGGGGCTCTTTAATAAAGTGTGAAACTATTATTTTATTATATAATGATATTTGGTTTCTTATAGTCCAAAAATCATTATAGCCGAAGATAAGATGATTCATGGTCGAAATAAAATCATCCAATCAGAATTGGACATGTTTTGGATAATATTTTAATCATTATAATCTTATCTATTTAAATAATTTATTAATGAGGTAAATACTGCATCATTATTATGTCATAAAAAAATTAATTTATTTGTTGTCTAAAAATTTAGAAAAAATACCAAAATATAGGAAATAGTTTTAGATTTCCAATGAATATATATAGTCTAAATGATATTTTATATATCCTCTTATAAAAATTAATTACTAAAAGAATTTTGTTAATGCTGATTCTGTCTTTACATTAAATTAATTAATCTAATGTGTCATTGTCTTTCGTAAGTGGCTCCATGGGGTCCCGAAATTGACCCAAGGATTCCCATGGTCGTCCATTACTCAACTAATAGGGTTTGGACAAGTGTTAAGGTAATTTTTAATTATTATAATATTCTTTTAACCTTGAATTACCCTATTTACCTTTAACCGTGGTAAATAAAAGTAAAAAGTTACTATTAGCCAAAATTATATTTATCTAATTGAACCACATTTTACTCCTTGATATTAACTGTGTTTCCCGGATTTTTGAAATTCAACTCACAAAAGCGGTAAAATTAAGTTTTATGAACAAATGCAAAAGCTCCTAGGAGGTGGGTAAAAGATGTTGAAAAGTTCAATACAATTTTTATAAATCTAAAATTATAATAAAATGACTCCAATGAATTTCATTGAAATTATATAAGTACTCATTATCTATTTTTACCTAAAATAAATATACATCAAATAAATGATTATTTAAATAAAAATTCGGGTTTAATCAAAAACTCAGTGTTTTCACTATTCATCAAAAATTGATGTTTTTCAGAAAAATACCAAAAATTCAGCCTAAGCTATATTTGATATTCCGAATTCAAAAATGATGTCTATTTTTCCAAATTCAAAATATAGAATTTTAATTATTTAATTTTATAATTAATTCATGTTATCAAAATAAATAACATGTTTTTAAGAAACAATAATTATCAAAAGATTCATACTTGTTTGTGTCGAATTTCAAAGTGAAATTAATTCTAATGACCAAAATTCGATTAAATGGTAAAAATATATTCTAATTACACTTTAAAACCAATTAAAATGATAATCTAACCATATACATTATTGTGATGAAAAAAGTTGTTTTTTATTAAAATATAGCGTGTTTTTATTATTCATCAAATTATGAAAGTTATCAGAATAATATGAAAAATTTATCGAAATTAAATTTTTATATCCTGATTCCAAGGGAGAATTTTTTGTTGTCAAATTGAACTTATAAACATGTCAAAAACTAGATTTAAAGTGGGTGCGCCATCAAAAGGTGATAAAACTACATTTTTTGAAAAATACTTATTTTACTCGAAAAATTGATTTTGTTCTCATACCATGTTCTAGAAAATGTGTAAGATGAATATTAATGTTATAAAATTAAAAATGTATTTGATAATATTCATAATGGTTAGTCCATAACAATATTATAACAATATATCATTGTTTAGTGAAACCCGGTATTGCGTACAACACACGCTATCGTGGAAGGTTGCGATTGCGTGTAATGTAAGAGATGTCAGGGTTGCGTGTAGTGAAAGACTCCATTGTTGTTGTGTATAACATAATACAACCATATTAAATTTATACATTTAATATATATATATATATATACACTCAATGTTGTGTAGAATAACTACTATCAAATGAACTTGAAAGTGTGTGTAATACGATCCAAGAATAGTTTTGTGTATACTCCAAGCTAATACAGTGTTGTGTATAGTACAAGCTAATCCTAGTGTAGTGTATAATAGAACACATCAGAGAAATTAAAAATAATATATCTCATAAAATCTCAGGTTGTTACAGATGGTGTTGACTCGACTCGCCTTCACCGATCTTTTCCTCCTCTGATATTGACGGAACGACGTACATCTTCCGCGACGTCCATCTTCCGCGACTTCGTCGTTGATCACCGAAATTGACGTAGGGAGAAATTGGATTATTTTTATGTACAAGTTATAATCTCCATTACTCATCGTGTTTTGTGATCTTAATGACAAATGTTAACAACATAATGAGGAGGGTTTGGACCACACAAACACGGTCCGACCCTCCCCCCCCCCCCTCTTTGTTGTTGTTCTCATTAAATTGACGACAGAGGGAGAGCCAGTATCGCGCGGGGTCATCGCACTGCGCCAGAGGAAGTGGGACACTGCCATGTGGCCATGGCGGACGAAAGAAGCGGAGACGCTAGAAACCGTAGGCGGCGGCGGCAGCGACGGCCGTACGGCGACCGCGTGGAGGGACCGGCATCCCCTCAGGCTGCCAGGTCCACGGGATGACCGGCGGGCCAATCTGGTCGGCTGGCTGGAAAACTGCGGTACCCATTAGGGCCGCGTGGAGGAGGACGCGGCACAAGTCCTCGGGCCGCTCGACTGGGCGAACCACTTGGCCGGGTAGGAGTAGGATAATCGCAGCGCCCACAGGCACCGTTTGAGGTTAAACACAACCTGTATCCACTACCAGCATGCGTCGGGCTGAACCTGCCAGCAACGGCCTGCCGGGCAGAGGAGGAGGCCGCGCCACTTGGCGCCGTCTAGAGAACCAGACCGGCCCGGAGTGCGGGTCGGGTCTGCGGGTGGGCCGTGCCCCACTATGCCGGGCTGACCCCCAGCCGGGTCAGACCCGCCGAGCTGGGTCGGGCACATCTTTTCTTAAATGTGAATAACTCCTAGACCATGCATCTGCTTAATACGCCATCTACGGAATTGGGACCCTCACGATGAGGAGGTCCTTTTGGAATACTCTAAGTGATTTTTCGACAAATCTGAAAATGGTTGGGTTTGGATCGAGCATAAATCCAACCGGGCCCCTCGAACAGAAATGTGAATAACTCTCAGACTGGGCGTCCGATTGATGTGCAGTCTGTCGTGTTGAGTTACTTATGATGAGACGAAACAATGGGATAAATCAAATCAGATCTTCATAATAGTTGATGTATCGACACTTGGCTCGAGGAGCGGACCCTCCGGGAATCGAGCGTGCTGTGTGCGAAAACCATAGGGCTGGCTGCAACGCTATTCTACCAGAATCCTCTGTGGGTTCGACAATGATGACTGTTGTACCAGAATCCTACGTGGTTTCGATAGCGATGACTACTGTATAGGGATCCCCAGTGGGCCCTGCAGTTCTGACTTCTGTTCCTCTATCCTATGCGGGTCTGACATAATAGCTGGTCATGTATCCTGTGTGGGTCCGACAGCTCAGCTGGTCCTGCATCCTGTGTGGGTCCGACATCTTATATGAATCTGTGACTACATCTGATCATCTCTATCACTCTAGGAATGATGTATACCTATGTGATATGAGTCATATCTTTCAAACATTATCATCGGGGTGATTGAATTCACTTATTTTGTGGATTGGTTTGTGCTTGGGCTCGAGAGTTGGAGTCGGTCTTTGATTGATAACTTAGGTATATATATGGGAATATACCTATGTAGGGTTATTTGATATATTGTGATTGTAACTCTCTTATGTGTTTTATCCTTTGAGGATTCTGGGAGACCTTCGGGGGTCTCGGGGTCCCCTACAATGTATTGACATACTCACCCCTGCACGGGATTCGCCCGCACCTTGTTGTGTTCTATGCAGACGACAGACAACAGTGATGGAGGTTGAGGGCGACGGACGAGATTCTACTCAGAGCTAGACTAGAAGGGACTTAACATAGGGAAGATTTGTTCGAGTTCTTTACCTACCCTTCAGGTAGGATACCCCGGTGGATGATCCATGAGCTTTTTTCCATTTTTTAACTTGTACTTGTTTTTCAGTTGGGTTTGTATACTGGCCCACTAACTTTCAGCAGACCTTAATTTTCTATTTTAGTACTTTTTGCCAATACTGCTTGTGTTTCAGCTGTGGGTGTTACAGGATTAAAGGAAACACCTTCCCTTTTTATCAGAGATTTTCCTTTGGTGTTAGTCACCATCCCTTGCCCTATGGAAGGCGGGCCTGGGGTAATCACGACACGGGCCCCGAGGAAGGGTCGTGACATGCTGTCAAATTTTTTTGAAGACAGTTTCAATTTCATCGAGGTGATTTGAACGTTTTCATGATTTAACCACCATGTCATTGGGGTAACACTCGATGAATTTTCCTAATAAGGCCTTGAATATGCGATGCATAGCGTGCAAATATGTGACGCCAACATAATTTAGACCAAAGGGAATCACTTTATAACATAACACTCCTTGAGGGGCCCTAAAAGCAGTAGCTTCTCTGTCTCCTTGGGCCATCCAGATTTGGTTGTATCCAAGATAGTTGCAATGAAAGAGAAGTCTTCATATCTGGTTGTCGCATCCATCAAAAAATCTATGATTGCGACCAAGAAGCCGTCATTTGTGCAATGCTGATTATGGTCCCTGAAGTCAATGTGGATTATAATCAGTCTATTCTTCTTTTGATTGGGAATATGTTTTCTAGCCAAGACACATATTGGACTTCCGTTATGAATTAGACTTTGACCATTTTTCATCATTGGCCTCTAATTTGTTAGCATGTGTTTTTTTGGTCCTTTTGGAATCCTGCATGTAGCCCTAGTGATCTTCTAGAAAGACTAATATTTTGGGTGGTGAACTCAGGATCAAGGCGTTGAATTTTTTTGTAATTAGAGGAAAAAACATCTCAATTCATCATTAGGAAGGAGGTGTATGCCTCATACTCCTCAACAGGCATGGCCACATTGATCAAAGTGGTCCGCGGGTCATTTTTGGTTCCCTGATTTATCTCTTTTTGTTTCTCGATTATGGTGGAGATGCATTCATCGATTATAGGAGGGGAATCTTTGTGGTCTTCATCCTCTTCCTATTATTCTTCAATATCTTCATCATATTCATCTTCTGATGGAGAATGGATTTTAGAGACAAACTCTCCAATGTTGGAAGTGAAATCATATTTTGCCATAGTGTGTGAGGAAATTGTAGTTTGATGTCCCAAGGAAGGGCCAACAACATCTTTGATAAGGCTTTTCCTAATATCATGGGAGTCAGCCCACTTTTCTAGGTCTATGGACATGGTGGTCAAAAAAGAAACCATGCATAAAACTGAGTCTACACTCAGGAATGCGTTTATGCATTCAACATGGTTGATGGGAAATACATACACTTCCCCATGTTGATAAAGGGGGTTAGCGAGATCCATCTCCAATTCTTTTGGGGTATTTATCCAATCATTTTCTTCATCCGAAAGATGTTTTTATTCAAATTCATATAACCTAGTGTTGATATAATTCAATTTACAAGACTCAAATAGGGATTCACCAGCATAGAACATCCGGTTTCTCGCATTAGTGCAATATTTTATGCAACGATGGTATGAAGAAGGAATTTCAGCATGCTGATGTAGCTAGGGCCTCCCTAAGAAGATGTTGTAGGTCGTACATTTCCACACCACCAGGAACTCAAAATCTAATATGAGATCTTTGATCCATGTTTTAATCTTCATTGATTCCAACAGTTCCTTCTCACTTTTTTCATATCCTAGAATAGTTGTAGTGCAGGGTGTCAAGTTTTCTTCATCATATCCTAGTCGAAAAAGTGTTCAAAGTGGGAGAAGGTTAATTCCAGATCCTTTGTCAATGAAAATACTCTAAACATCAATTCCATTTATCTTGGTGGACACATTCAAGGTTTTGATGTGTCTTGCATGATGGAATCTTCATCCCTGGCTGTGAAGGATATGATGACATGGCATTATTCAGGACTAGTCTCTATCCGATAGAATTCGGCTGCTTCTACTTTAGCCTCAAACACTTGGGGACTTAGAAAGGCTTCAATGAATGCCTCCCTAGGATCTATAGATAGGCTCACTTTATCTAGGATTGATAGTATTGTTGGCACTGAAGCTAACTACTTTAGAATATCATACTTCCCTAATGTTCGACGCTTCTCATATGGGGGATTCTATTTTATAAAAACTTTATGGGTTTGAGTGTTAGACATAGATGGTTCGGTTTCTATAACATGGGTCGGTGGTGCTGCAGTCCTATCCATGTCTGGCCAAACTGGTATGCATGTATACCTTGGTTGGTTCAATATTTGTTCTTCCCTTGATATATATTCCCAGATAACTAGGTTTGGATTTCATATGATGGGAGTGAAAGAGAATTCCATTTCTTTTGGTGTCTATCTAAGGGTCCTTCTGTGAGTTTCTTCAATGTTAATAGTTTGACTTGTGGTGTGGCCAGGAATTTGACTCCTTCCACGATCATGCCTTCCAAGAAGCCTCCTGCCTCAACGGCCTCTTCCTCCGGCTCTCTAGATGGGTGTGGGGACTTTGGTTTTGTGTTCATTGTCTTCATCCAAGTAGGCTTCCATCAAATGAATGACATTGATGGAGCAAAAGATCATTTCATGATCAGACACTATTTACATCCAACTGTCTCATGTTGTTGTGTCGTTTTGCTAGGTGGTGACTATTTGAACTTTTTTAAGGGTGGTTCCCATTTTACCATTTGGTGGGGCGGTGCTCGTTGTACCATTTTGTGGGGCGGTTCCCGTTGTTCCAAGATGTTTGGAATTTTGTCGGAAAGCATCAAAATTGACATTGGATTTGGTGTTAGCTCATTTTATCTCTCTTTCATTCTTCCCTTTTGGCTTTTAGTGGACCGTGGAGACGAGGAGGATGGTTGTGTTGTATTAGGGGATTTTGGGGGCACACTGGGTTGTTTCAACAATATATGGAGGATTACATGGTCTTGTTTAATGGAATTATGGGTCATCCAATTGTTGAAATTTTCTTTTTCTTACCGCTTATTTTTTTCCATTCCTCTTCCCTTCTTGTGTCTAAGGTGGACACACACACCACATGTGTTGGGTGCGGGCCCATCTTTACATTCCAATAATCCACCATCTTTTGAAGGAGATCCATGAAAACAAATCATTCATGGATAGTGTGACCTATTATTCGATGATATAGAAAATAATTTAGACGGTCATTGAGAGACACTTCATCGGACCAATTTGGATCTGTTTTCCAGAACAAATTGAAATTCATATAAGATATGAAATATCTACAGACCAGGTTGTCTTGGAACGAGTAAAATTTATTTCATCATTCTCCAAACTAATTTCTTTTATCACCTCTTCATTCTTCTTACCGAGGTGGGTGGGTTTGGCATCCATGGGGTCCCGTACGATTGAGTGGGGGCCTCACAACTAGTTATGGTGTCGGGGTGGCTTAAGCGTGACGAAATTCACTATAGATTTTCCTATTATTTTCCATGGGGCTGATGGGGCCACTCAGGAATTGAGGTTGGTCAATATAAAATAGTCTTCTATTCTTTGAGAAAATGCATAGAAATCTATAATACCAATTGTATACTTCACTGAGATGAGTGGTGATCGCAATTCATCAGAAATATTATCGATGCACATGGAAACCATCTCATCTTGGGGGAGTGGCCAATTTAGGGAATAAGTCAGGCCCTTCCATCTGGAAATTAAGACTGAGAATATTTTGTTCCATCACTGCATACAGTTAATGGGGTCACCACCTATTGTCTTAGGCAGTGTTGAACATAACTCTAAGAGGAACTATCGTCAGAGGTCCTCCCAACATGTGATTTAATTGGTTAGAATTCTAGTATACTATATGAATGCTGAGACCTATAGGGTTCATACGAAGCACTAGAGTTTTACGGTTTCTTGCTGCTCTATAGTTCCCATAATGGGGTCACAGTAAGAGTCATTGTGCATTAAATTTCTTTTTAGGTCCCCTGATCCATTTAATACTAGGAATATATGGTTCATGAATTTTGGTGGTAGTGGAACATTTCTCACCCACTCAGGGTAGGGTTTGCACTCTAGTTGTATCAGAGCACGCTGCCCCTCCATGTCTTCTGGTTGTCTCATTAGCTTCTCGATGTTGTTTAAGATCCCTTGATGGATATCCTATCATGCTTGAGATTGAGATAGTGCGACAGCGGCCAAGACTGGGCATGTCGATGCTTCTGGAATATGGGGTGGATACCCCACCAGGGGGATCATTTTTGGGTTTACCTAGATATATTCCGGCTGGCTTCCTAGTTGGGGTATGTCTAGATGTCCTTCCAGGGATGGGTTGAATGGTCCTCCGTGCTTGGCTTCATTCACCGATATGAGTGCCTATGGCATTGTCCCCTCTTCTGGGCGCACCTGCTGATGTTACGTGGGGGGAAACATCTATTGAGATAGCTACCTTGATGTAGCTCAGTGTCAATTCAATTAAGATCTTTCATTTCTTCCTCCTACTAGGAGAATCATTCCTAAAGGGTGAGGGAAACACTCTAAGTGGTATGTGAAGTGGGTTCATAGACGGCCTTTGATTTATTCTTCTCCTTGTTGTTGTTTCGTGGGGGAGGTAATGTCATATTGACTGAGGGGGCACCTATCTTTTGGGCCGCCCTCTGGTTCCGGTAATGCACACCATCAGGTTCGATGTGGGATGCCTCTTGGAGGGAACTTTCTTCCTTCATGTCATCTCCCCTATGTCATTTTCTGTGAGATCTATGTGGTTCATGTTTAACATTTTCACTGAGGCATACCTCATTGGGGGTGGTGTACCCTGTGTCGAATTGTAGAAGGATTCATGAACCTTATATTGAACTTTCTCCTTCCATTATACGGTATTCTATGGGTTTCTTGGTGAAGATGTACCCGAAGGGAGCCCTTGTCTAACCTCATAACTCACCTTTATTTTGGAGGGTGTGAACCATGAGAAGAGGTAGAACTGGTAACTCCTCTCTCCATCGTTCTTCCTAGATGGTGGAATATAGATGTCCATTGTGTGGTGATTTGTGGATAAAATTCCCCCATCCCTATGGGTTGGGGTAGTTCCCATCATTTTATTGACATGCTATGGCCTTGATTTATTAGTCTTATAGGTTCATTTTGATTTAAAAATTCCCCCATACTTGTGGGATGGGTTCATTCACATATAGTGGTGGTAGCTACTGCTATTTCCACCCTTTCTATTTCATCTACTCTTGTGAGGGTGTAATTTGAGAATGGGAGTCTGCCTGCATGGAGTTTATGGTCTTTTGAAGACATGATCACTGCTTTGTGGTTGGATTCCCTTAGGCTAGAAGTATGAAGGATGTTCTTGGTCGCTTTAATCAGAAGCACTTCGATGGGTTGATCTCTTCGGCCATGACTCTTTTAAGACTTACTTTGGTCCAGTGTTTGTTGAGTATCCCATATTTCATGATTAGGGGTTTCACATGATTTTTTCCTCTAGTTGAAGATATTGTTGGATGTCCTTTATAGTGAGGCATGCTGGACGCGATGTGGTGTAAAGTTTAGAGCTCCTTGTTCTCCCCATCCCCGAATGTGAAATCCATCCGGGGAGTTTCCAATGAGGTGACACACCTTATGCAGTTTGTGGAGGCAATCCAGTTCATGGTTTTTCTTTCACATTTATGATTGTGGATTCCTTGTGGACGAGAGGGATTCTAGATCAATTAGATTGAAAACCCCCAATAGTGCTGACATAGTATGTGTACCCTTCATAAGTTTGGAATTTTTCATTCATCTTTCAATGATTCAACCATATATTATTGAAAATTTCAGGTATGTATTCCCCAAAAAACTCTTCTGGTATGTCGAAGTGAGAATTGGTCATATACCAGTACATCATTGATATATTATCCTTAGCTAGTTGCCTTCTCACAAGCAACATATCATGTTATTTTTCTTCCACATGAACCTCTAATTGATATGACCGACTCGATTGCTTCTTGAAAATATTGATCCACATGATCGGGCTGGTGGGAGCCTTATTGATTAGTGGACAACATGAGGGTTTCTCGGAAGATGAGTGTGGCCTCGGGCCATCCTCTTGTGGAGAAAGAATATAAATTTCTATATACATTGTTCTTCATGTATCTAACCCCATTTTTTGAGTGCCTTAGTGTAGGAGGGATTTCTCACATTTGTTGTAGAAATGGGAGTTCCTTATTTCCAGCATGTATTTTGGTTGTGAGGAGGACCTTCACAAGTGTGGCTGCAATAGCGAGGGCTAGTATTGCAACATGATTCCCAACCATGGGAATTTTCATTTCGGTGTATACCCTAGGGAGGACCATCAGGGAAGATTAAAGCATGGGGGACCTTATTTATTCTTGGTATCATTATGGGGAAGGACTTCAGAACAACCATAATTACGAGGAGGGACTTCGCAGTAAAAATCATCAATGGGAGAGCTACCATCATTACTTGATACCTTCCTATAATGATAATTTATAAATTGTACATCCTGGGGATGGACTTAAATATGTACATCAATGAGGGGATGAAATTTTCATTTCTTGATGTTACAATGGATAGGACCTTCACGAAAACTGTCATTGTGGGGAGGGACTATACAAGGACTGTCATCCTGGTGAGGACTAAAATCATGAATTGATACCTGTCTGTAGGGAGAATTTCTACAGTGTACATCCTGGATAGGGCCTTTATGATGTGTTGCAATAAGGTTAGGACCTTCTCGTTTCTTGTCCTTACCATCAGGAGGACCTACATAGAATTTATCTTTGTGGGGGGTTGGGGGGCCTTCACAATAACTGTCATCATGGTGAGGAATACAATCATGTCTTGATGTCCGGCTACATGGTGAAGCATATCTATAGTTTTTACCCTGAGAAGGACTATCAGGGTGGATGAAAGTAAGTGTAGGACCATTTTCTGTCTGTTCTTCAGTCCGAGGGAAGGGCTACCCCAATGAAAATTAGGAGATAGGATATTATGGTCAATCATTCATGGCCCACAGAATGATCCCTCATGGGTGCTCTGTGGAGGACCTTCAGAGCTTCTGGTAGTGAAATTACAGGGAGGACCTTCACAAATGCTACAACCACATCCATAATTTGGTAACAGAATTACATGTACTAGAGTCATTGTTGGTATATGTTTGAGGGTGTTATAAACTCTACCTGTAGAAGAGGAAGATCATGTATGTGCTTTTCATTTTCCAGTTGCCTTTGGAGCTTTTCATTTTTTATTGAAGTCTTGTAGGTAACCGGGGCCATGTGCTATTGGTAATGGCCTTCAAATATGGTTATTTTTCATGTTGGATCTCGTGAGGTTGTCGGGATACACTGATTGAAGTCTTGATATTTAGAAGTAATATATGCCTTCCCTGGGGCGGACACCATGTTGGAATGTCATCCCCCGGTTGGAATGGGTATTTATTCCCGATCAGATTTTCTGTATGTCGCCGGATATTGGTGTCAAACCTCCTGGACAGTATAAGGGATGTATAACTAAATCAAAGTTACTGAATCATTTTTTGAGTAATCCATTCCATTCAATGAAACCATGACATGGGCCTGATTTTTCAGATTTGCTGCCGATGCAATGATATCATGGAATGTTTAGAGGATATGGTCTATGGTTGATGTTTGATCTTCCATCAAATCCAATTTTTGTTAGGATACATCTTTGGATGGAATAGGTTTGAAGGCCCATTCAAATGTTTGAGTAAGAGTTTGTACCTACTTCGATTCTCGATGAGTGGCTAGTAGATACTGGCAGTTCTCTTGTCCCAAGAAAGAGGAATGAGTCTATCCCTATTTTTCTTCTCTAGTTGACACCATATTTTACTGGTTGTCTTCATATTAATGAGTGGGGATTTTCATCTACTTGCTTACCGCTGTATTTTTCTCACAGTCTTTGAATGCATTCTAAAAAATTTGACTCTTCTCATATTTGGATGCCACCCAATTTGGATGACGGGCTTGATATGCATCAGGAGGTGTTCATACCTATATATATTATGTTGATGCCTTATTTAGATGGAAGGCTTGAAATGCATCAGCTGGTATTTTCATGTGTGTACATGAGTACCGCCCTATATGGATGGTGTGACTCTTATGGATCAATAGATATCTACATCTTCCTATAGTTTTCCACTATGTCTTCACATCGGGATTGGTGAGAACTAGCATGAACATGGACGCACTAGTATTGTGCCACCCTATTTTTGTGGTTGGCTCTAGTAGAGAGGGAAGGGTCATATATATGCCCATTGAATGACACTGTGGTAGTATAACGTAGATGCCCCCTTAGTAAATAGGGTGATAGTGTGTTCTCGATTATATATTCATTGCCCTTAGAAGGAATCCAGTCGGCCCCAAGTCTCTTGGATTATGGAAGGTTCCCTCAGTATAAGGTAATCCTCGGTGGCATGAGGCTTATTCGTCTGGTGTTGGTGGTGAAATTATCTGATGGGGGCCCTTGAGTAGGACCCTTATGCCCCTAATATGAAGTCTTCAGCATTGAAATTGTCTTCCTCCCTATGTTAGGGGAGGTACTTAATGTCATGTTTTGGGGAAAGGCTTCTAAAACATTTTGAGATGACTCCCAGGGCCGCTTTGCGCTGGGGTACTGGCGGCGACTGAATAGGCAGCTGGTGGACCATTGTAGACTGGAGGGCTTGTCTAGCGGCCTCCATCATGGGGATAATACAATTTCTAGGGTACTCTCTTAATAGTGCGTTGTATAAGAAATGTTGAAGACACTAGGTAGGTCAGGTATTTATGCTCTTTATTGAGGCCACAACTGCCTCTGGGATCATTGATTTGCAGGTCTGCATGGGTTCTTGGGGTGTCATTTAGAACGATGGATGCTCTAAAAGAACCTAAAATATAAATAAATGACATACAAACCACGAAAAATCGTCAAAGTAGCATTCCTTTTAACATATTCATATTTGGTGATTTATCTTGGCCCCTTTCCCTTTTCATTTGTTGTGGGGAGAAGGGGCCTAAGTGGGGTGAGACCGCAACATTGGATAATGATTAATGCCTGGTTCACCATTTTTGTTCCACCTCTAAGGGGGAACAATTTGTCTGTATCGGGGTAAAAAATTGGTCTGACAAGCTGTATCCTTTTGTCTTTCATCATTGGGGCAGTACCACCACCTTGGTTAAGGATTCATGTCGAGTTCACTATTTTTCATCACCCTCTGAGGTGGCGCGTTTACAAGTGGTGTGGAAATTGTTTGATGAGGATCATCAGCCATCTATTTTTTCTCTAGAGACAGTTTCTAGTGGAATTTACCAATCATTTTATTTTATCCAATCAGTGTCATTATCCTCTAAATAATGTTTAATTAACCCAGCAAGAAACTGTTGGTCCCAGCGGGTGATCGAATGGGTTTCTAGAACTCATGAAATCGGTCCATCATGGATATAACATTCATGGATGGTCCCCAATAGTTTTTTCCACAGAGCCAAGAATCCCCAACGACCCTAGTATCCATCATTCATGTATCTGCCTTCCAAAAGTTGGCACTCGTCGGCTGGCGATTTGGCTCACAACACGTAAGGATTCTATTGGTCGAGAGGATGGGAGTTCAGGCTGACTACACCCTTCTGAGGGAGGATTGTTTCCTATTTCAAGACCCTCTTATTGATTTATGTTGTGCTCATATGTTCATGAAACCTTGGTTCATTCCTGATGTTTGCGTCCACGAGCTACCCTTTTTTTAGGACCATCATAGGCATTCCTATATTTTATACTCTGTAGGAGATGCTGAATTTAGCAGTATAATAAGGCACTATGGAGTTTATCATCATCAATGGGGGGATGTAAGGTGGCTTGATATTAGGATAGGGCACTTAATAAGGGCTTCCTATGTATCCTTTGGAGAGGAATCAGAGCCCATGTAGTTAGGATTGTTTGGTTCTTACGCATAGCAGCTTCCCATTTGATGGGACATGATTGGGTGGACCCTTTTATATGGGCAACCTATTGAGCTCAGGCATTCTGGTGTGCTTCCTACATATCCTGGTTTGATCACGAATCAGAGTTATCTTAGATCAGAACCATGAAGATGTTTTAATCCTCAAAAACCTCTAAGCTCACGTGAGAATTGCTTGGTGTGAGAAATAAGAGGATGTGAAAGATCAAACAATGCACATGACTTATCCCCTGTTGGTGGAGGAGGGATAGCCTATGGAAGATGTGATCGGGGAAACTATGGGCTAGGGCACAGATCTACAAACCCTTCAATCTGAGATGACATTAATGTTTATGTAGACCAGCCTCAGATGATTGGGTACTTAGCAAAGTGGGAGGGATTCTGAGCACATTCGTGGAAGGGAAAGTGTTTCATCCTCATCAATGGGGGGAACAATCATAACCCCTTCGAGTGATCACTATTTCTCATTGAATGGATAGGCAAGTGAACACACTTAATACCTATAATATGGAGGTTCACATTAGTGTCCGAATGATGGGATATGAGTTACCATGGGAATGTAGCCTCACAGGAATCCCCAAAGCCAGCACCGTTGTAGGGATAGCTTTCGTGACTCTACTTAGCATTAGAATTTAGATTCAATGGGTTTCACTGATGCACCTGATAGTCTTATCACATGAATCTGGTTGCTTTGGTGGAGGCTTTGGCCTAATTCCAGGGGACTGGTTAGCAGAAGGATCATAGAGGATTGGGTGGTAGTGAAGGGGTGAGGTTGGAACTGGTTGAAAAAATACCCAAAAACACCCCATTCCGCATTCTGACATTTTATATGGGATGTGGGAGGCTCTGCATACCACAGTGGTATGCGGGCATAGGGGCTGTCCATGTACCACTGGGGTATGTGTGCTAGGGTATAAGAAATCGCGTACTTCAGTGTTACCTGTCTCATCATGGTTCTTATGTATCCATCCACGTACCAAGGAAGTCTGAGGCACCTGGTTCAGTATGTGGAGTGGTATCCTATACGAAGAACCATCCTTATTAAAGGGGGGTTCGGTGGATCATCATTTGTAGAGAGTTCATCTGTGAGAGTCCCCTGTTAAACAGTTAACTAGTTAGGTTCGTTTTTCTAATATTATTATTCAATTCCCCCATTTTGTCGTTCGTGGCCAGATGTACTTGGGGAGGGATTGGTTCAAAGTTCATGTTTAAAAAATAAACAAGACATAATCCGTAGTGCTACCTCTAAGTCTCTCTCAATATTTCTTCATTCGTCTTTCTCTTTATCTGTCTCCCTATGTCTACCTCTATGTCCTCTATACTTTTAATGTGCTCGTTTTATAGATCATCAGAGAAATTTTATCTATTCGGAATGAGACACCATTTGTTGAGGCCCATTGAAGCAATATCTTGACCCGCTGAATACTCATTCAACTAGGTATTGTGAAGGATTAGGTTTGAAATAATGGTTTGTGGAACCCTGCAGATTATCTTCATCCATGAACTAATAAGATCGCATCATGGTACACAGATATTCGTCACACGTATGAATTAGTTGGCGATGCGGTTCACTGCCTGACTTTCTTGCTGGCCATCGCCTCAGAGGCCAGCGGTTCACAGATTGCCTCACATACCTGATGGTTGGTGATCCATCTGATCAACATAACATTCTCAGTGATGGTATGTGGGTCACTTAAAAAACAATGAATACGTGAATTATTTCATGTTCCTTTAAGGAATTGCAAATCAGTTTTAGTCTCTTAAACATGCAAGACATGTATACGTTCTTGATTTATTCTTCGAATCGTTCATGGGGGTATTTTCATCCCATGCCGGAATTTTCATAACCCTACACTTACTAACATTGTTCTACTAGAATTAGAGTCTTTACAGTTGGTATTAGAAGAATTTTAGTAGAAACTATGGGAACTAAATTTAAGAAAACAATGATTATGGAACATAACCCTATTACTTAACTTGATTATAATTAAATGTATTGGATAAAATCCTAATGTTTTGGTATGGTAAATATTGGTTGGGTTTCCTTTTATCAAATTACTATCTAGATACTACAAATGGACATGTATTCATAACAGATTAATCTATTGGTAATAGCCTTCAATTTTATTGGATAAGTATGTTATGGCTATCATCCTACTATACCGTGATGGTTCTTTTACTACAAACCTAGTTTGACACTCCTGAGGGATATTTGGGTCTTAATTCATCTATTCATTATGAACCATTGTGAAGGATTTAACATTATTATGAAAATAACAAAACCATGATATACAAATTGTGTATTGTATTAAAATTATGGTTTCATTATTTAGACATCCTATAAATGATTTTTAGGATTATGTGGTTTTTTCAAATGAATATTTTTTCTCAATATTTTATTTTTATTTTTTAAAATTGATGGAAGTACGTGGAATCTTGTTAACACTGAATGTGATGGAAAATACATTGATTATGATCTACCAAACTGGGTGTTGACAATAGAATATTAACTAATATTATTCATAATTAGTTATCATGATATATAATAAAAAAATCTACCTTATACAACTCCCAGAATCACCAATGAAGAGAATGGTTGAGTTTTATTAGCGAAAATGTAGTGATGAGAAATGTGGAATCATTTAATAATTTACTCTTATCGTAAATGTCGAAAGAGGCACCCTAGAGAATTCTTCAAGGGAATGGGAATATGTTTCTTGTGTGGAGTCAATTAGAATATATCAATGACTTTTTGAGTAAAAATTATGAGTATAATGGATGAAGGAAATTAAAACATACAGAACCATTACAGTTAAATAAATTATATATTGAATTATTGGAATTTTCTAATCCAGTGTGATAAAATAAGGGATTACTCCAAAAACATGTTAAGACCAATGACATTCTGAACATTAATGTTTAATAATTGTAGTTTTTTTACATTTGGATTTAAGAATTGTTTTTAAAACATTATATGAATTACATTCTAGATATAAGTATCATGAACCATCTAAGGATTGATTCCCATATTTTATTCTTTAATGATTAAAAAATATTTGATGAATGGTACTGATTATAAAGAAATATGATTTTTTTCTGATAATTTTTATTTTAGAAAAAGAGATGATTGGATATGATGAATTAAAATAGAAAAAATTGGTATACTTGAGATTTTTCAGTGATTTGATGAAAAAAGGTATAGGTCATATTAATGACGATTACTGTATTTTTGGATATTTGGATGTAAAATTTGATTTTATTTGAAAAATAAGTTATTTGATAATTTTTTAAAGAATGTTAGTTTTCATTTGATGATGAAATAACTATTTTGGATATCATCATGCATTTTCAAGTTTATGGTTTCCAAAAATTCAATGGTTTAGATACCACCTTTTGTTTTATGTGATGATATTTTGAGGTGATTTAAAATTTTAATTTATTTTGGAGGAATAATATTTTGATGTTTAAATATATTTTTGTGGTAATAAATTTTTTTTTATTGTGTATTGGATAGTGGGATATAGATAATAATGATTTTTTAGATGTAATTCATTAAAATGATGATATTTTTAGAAATATTTATTGTCATGCTAAGGATTTCATTTTAGGTTAGAATAAAAATTATATTCTTGTTATTCTAGTGAATTTACCTACATTATAAAATTATATAATAATTTGACTTAGTGGTTAATGATATTTCTGGGATCCACTTCTGGGTTGGCCTATATGATGCCTTTTCGTTTAAAATTTTGTTTAATAAGAAATATTATTTTGGGGGAATGGAATTAAATTTCGGCAATGTTTGTCAAAAGATATGAGATCACCATTAAGATTAAAATATATTTTATTGTTGATTTTGTTGTGATTAATTAGGTGTTGGGTTTATTAAATTGTGTAGTGGTCTCTATTGAACATTTTGGGTTATTGTGGAAATATTAAAAAAAGGATTATTATTTCATGATATAATTTTTTAAATATATTAAATATGATATTACCATATTCTAACCATTTTTTTTATTTTCAAATATGGGAATGAAATCCTTTATTTCATTTGTGTATTACGTGATATATTTGAAGATAATTTTAGTGATTCATGCATGAAAAAATCACATTGAATAATGTTGTTTTGGAGAAAAATATGAAATTGTAGTAGAAATTGATAATGGATGAAATTTAAATTTTTAATTAAGTATATTTCACTATTTTATTATACTACATGTTAAGAGAATGTCTCAACCCTTAGAAATGGTTCTTGAATTAAGACAATTCATCCTATTGAAATCATTTTTCATGAGTCAATGATCTCTTCCGACATTAAAGATTACTGTTTTTGTGGCCATTAGCTATCTATATCCAAGTTCTCTATCACTCTCTTTTTGTTCCTTGTTTTAGGTTGTCTCCTCCACTTCTACTAATATTATATTATTCTGGAACATTGTTTTAATTGTTTTTGATGAACTACATATTTACCTTTCTTTCTTTTTTAGAGGATATTTTACTAACACTTTTTACGATGTGGGTTTGTACAATGTAATTTTCAAATGTAAATCCCTATATTATTGAGCATAAGATCAAGTTTTAGGTATGAAATTTATTAATGGGGGGATAATTTTAGAGCCCATGATTTTAAAATAACACTATGTTTGATAGCGTAAACAATATGCGTCATCGATCTTAAAAGAACTGCATAATATAATTATTAAAATATAACCACTATAACGTAACCTTTAAATTAGATGTTATGAATAGTATTATCCACATAATAAAATTTATATAAATTAAATATTCAATATAATTGAATTTATTAATTCTAAGGAAACAATCACCTAATTTTTTGTATTGAATAATTTTTTTATAAAAATGTGTTTTCATCAGAAAAAGTTTTTATTGGTTCTTATGAGTGAAAATTATAAATATTTTCTTAAAATAATTGAAATTTTATTTTATTAAAATGATATAATTTTTTATATAGTGATTTCAAAAATAACCTAGTGTGAATTTTTTTAATGTTTTATTTTCATTGGAATATTGATTATTATTACTTTTTATGGAAAAGTGTATTTTTTAAATTAAATTACAAAAACAAATTTTGTGTTCCAAAATATTTCAAGTAAATTTAATTATATTATTTTATTGACAATGAAATTATGTTAACTAGAATAAATTTAATGATGGAATTCGGTATAAATTAATTTTTATACATAGAAATTCAATTTTATGAAAAATAGTTTTTCAGTGTCTTTTAATTATAATCATAAAATGATTTTCCTGTATTCTAGAAACATAATCATAAAAGTTGGATTACATAATTGGAATTAGAATTTCCCAATTTAATAAATATGACCCTTCATTTTTATCATTATGAATGGTAAAAGTAGAAAATTATTATCAAGATATTAAGGGTAAATTTAATAATTATGGTAAAAAATATTATTATAAAGTCTAAAAAATGTTCCAACTACATAACCATATGATTTTTTATGAGATTTAATTAAAAATTTATATTTAATTTTCATAGATATTCCAACATAGTGCAATATTTATTTTATTTTTACCTAAATAATATTTAAGTAAAAGATAATGTCAAAATTGAAACGATCTTACATTTATTATTTATATTATTTTCTAATAGGGATAAAAAACATTTGTTTGGTTTAAATGGGTATTTAAAAAATGAATTACAATTTTAACCATGATAATTTATTGATAATTTTTACTAATAAGATAATTGCAATAAATTCTTATGAAATGCTGATAATGTATTTATTCAAAAAATAGAAAATTAAAACAAATGATTAAAAATATATTAAATGTAATGTATTTAGAATCAATTATTGGGTTCCATGAATTTTTTTAGACAACGATTATATTTTTGGGATATGAAAATTTATGGTATTATAATTCCTTTATATTCAAGTAATTTTCAATGTGAAATTAAATGCATTGTTTTAAAAATGACAATAACGTTATTTTATAACAAACACTATTTTATTATCATCTTTAAATTTTTTAATAATTCAATATTTTTAAAAGTTATTCATTTACAGTTTAAAATATCATTAACGGTTCATTTATGATAAATTTTATTAATTATTGGCTAATATCATTACTCCTAAAGTGTAAATAACTATGTAATCTTTGTAATCATCCAAAGGGTTAATAGAGGATTAATATAATTAAATATGGGTAAAAAAATCCCCCAAACATTTTAAATTTTTACAGGATGATAATAATAATAATAATATTCCTATGAGATTAAAATTATATAAATTTAAATCCATTTGAAAATTTAAATTAATTTTTATTAATTTAATACCATATGAAATTCAATAAATTACTCTCCCCGCATTGTAAAAGGACACCCCTATTTTCTTTTTCTCACACTTCATGAACTAATTAATTCATCCAATACATTCACATTTACCTTACTAATATCCCTTATCATTATCTATTTGTATTATTATTGGTAGAATATAAACCGTAGAGGGGTTAAAGAATAAAGAAAATGTGGTTATATGAAAATGATATATAGCTTATGAACGAATGTTTTAGTTTTCCTTGTAATTTTACCTCCATGAATTTTTTTAATACATTCGGAGTTAATTACCATAATATATTCATATAATTAGATTTTATTATGTAAATATAAAACATTATTTCCATTTCAACTTCCATTAAATAGGAAATTAAACTATTGTTCATTTGTACTGTAGACTACCACCTCACAAACCACTGTAATTTATTTTCAACTATTGCATCTCATAACCAATTATAATGATTTATTATGGGTATTTATTTCTATATTTACAGTATATTTATAGTTATGAGAATATAATATATTATTTACATTCATTACATACCATCCATTTTAAAATGATAATAGTGTTTGTGAATATAAGTGTACAACCACCCTCATGAAGTGATGTGATTCATTTTACATCACATAATTCCATGTATGATATATATAAGTTTATTAAAAAACATTATTATTGTATTTGTGATATAATTATTATTAATCAATGGTAAATTAATACTTATGTTATTTACATTACGATCATAGGAAAATATAATCGTTATTCATGCGTACATACAAGTGTCCGTCTCTATGATTACAATGTAGTTCATTTTTAATAACCAGATTTAATGATACACTTTAAAAGAATAACTGAGGAATAACAATTAGAATTATTTAGTTTTAATTATTCTTTAGAATATATAATAGTGAAAAATTTTATTATGGTCATCCTACCAAGTTCTTTTTTTGTATTAGCTGGATATCATCCAATTATCAAACTTTAACTTAAATGATTACATAATTAAATTTAACATTAAAACAAATAAAATAAAAGTAATATACAACCAGAAATTTCCAGTATGAAAGAAAATAATTATCATTTTTTATTTAGTAAGATAATTAATGTCATTGATGAGTGGGACCATAGATAAGGTGTTTTATAACTCTATTTCCATTCATTTGGTTATAATTTGACTTCATTAACGATGTTATGACTATTTTTTAATGAAATATGATTGTTTTAATTGGTACCACACATTTTTATTCAAATTTTACACAAATAATTACTCAATTTATTAAATTCTCACACCAATGATATGATCTTTGTATGGGATTTCATAACTCAATTCCCTTTTATTTGGTTATATTACTCCATCACTGTCTCTGATATACTAAGACAATGTGTGTAATGAACTTTGATAATTTATTGATTTATTGATTATATTCCACTTGATTTTTGTGGATTTAAATTTTATACACATATTCAATTCATTTCATTACTTTCCACTTCAATGTTATGATCATCTTAAGGGTGATTTGGGGCCTCTGAGTAGCGTCTACCCAAGCTTCTGCGGTGGCTAGGGTTTCTCTTCCCGCGGCATTTTCCCCTTCCCCCTCTGGCCTGGTTCGGCTTGGATCCTTCAGGTATGAGATCGACGTGGAATATTCATGCGTCTGAGGTTCGCCTCTCCGGATTCCGCTCCCAGTGGCGTCATATCGGTGGTGTTCCGGCTTGTGGCTTGTCGTGCGTCGATGAAGTCTCTGCTCTGGTGTTCTCTGTTAGCGACGTTTCATCAGATCTGTCGGATCATGCATTCTGTCTCGATTCTTCCACCGCAACCTGGCGTCGCCCCAAGTGGTTCCAGCAGGTTTCCGTGGGGAGCTGCGTCGTTCTTCAGTTCTGAAGGGGGGAGGTTTTTTAATCTTGCTGAGGTGCGTTTTCTGCAGGGTTTTTGCATGATTGCTTTTGGATGTGATATTGGTTTTCTGGTATGGATTTGGATCTGGGTTTTTGGTTTTCCTTTGGACTATTTTTTCATTGTGGTGGCGGCGTGTTTCAACAATGGTGGAGTGTGAAGGACAGCTGTATGGTTTTGAAGGAGGATTGTCTCTGAAGGAAGTGGAAAAAGGAGAGATAGTGGAGCTTATGAGGAGTTTGCACTGGGTTTTTCTGATCCAGTTGTTAAAGATGAATTTTTCTACTGAGTTGAGTTGCTGAAGGTACAATTGATGATGAGACTGGTTTGTTTCTACTTGGTTTGATTCCTATGATATGTAATTGTCTGATTTTGGTTTGAACTACTTTTTCGGTTTGGGTAAGATGTTCACCCTCATCCATTTTCTTGTTTACTGCACTTTTTATGTCTCTTTAATAAATGGTCAGAGGTTTTTCCTCTGACTGAACTTTCCTGGTATGATCATCTTAAGGGTGTATCATCTCACACTTCTTTATGTGAGTCTTATTCCATATTCACCACTTATTTCCATTATGTGGTGTATATATTTCAATTTTTATTTGTTATATAATAATTAAATTTAAATTAATGGTATTTAATGTTTCGTTTCATGTTATATATTTGATGGTCGTTATGATTCCAAAGATACCAAAATAGGATGTTTTTATTTCACAATCACATCATTATTCAGGTTTTATTCTGTTTAGGTCCCCTCATAGGAAATTATTTGAAATTTCAATCATTAAACCAATATATATTATTATAATATTGTAATTTACTAAAATTATATGTTTTCATTTAATTATTATCTTCCAAATACTCATAATACTAAATAAAATTTTTTGTGGAAGACTAAATTGATTTTTCTCAATGGCTAATAATCCATTTTCTTCTATACCCATAGTTTCTATAAAAATATTCAAGAATTTATTTAAGATTATACTTTTTTTATTTAATATAATTTTTATCCATTTTTATATATAAAAAAATAGTTTCAAATGAATCATATTGACATTTTCTGAAAATGGTATTTTATAACTTTTTACTAAAATGTTAATTGAGAGATTATTTTAACATACATGGCCTGAATTGATTTTACCACGATCATGGATTCCCAACGATTTAAATTATAATTTAAAACATTGCATGATATATTCGATGAAATTTTTTTATTAACTATTTTGTAAATATTTTTTTTCAAGGTTGAATTTCACAAAGATTGGTTTATTTTCCTCAAAAATGTTTTTGATGATATTTTTTTACTATTATTATTGATAAATGATATATTAATTTTTATTACTTAACCCCCACTTGTGGTGTGATCTAATTATTCCATTCATATTCATTATCTAGTAGTTTAGGATCGTATTGATTCGGGGAATATTAATTTTTTTTATTTTTCTTCAATTTAATTGTATATATTGACTATTTATAGAATTGTTATTCACCTATTTCAAATGATGTCTAAAAAAACATAGTATGTTACAAGAATGACCCATTATAGCCCCTTGATTAATTATAGGTCTCATTAAAAATTATTTGGGTATCTGGTTGAGTCATATCGTTATTTTAATATTTCTTGTAACAATGCCTTGATAATATATTTACGATGTCTAGAATTATGAATTCTAAAATTATGAATTTATTTTTTGAAGTCTATGTTATTATATGAATAATTATGATATACATTATTATGTTTCAATCTCATGTGATTATATTTGGGGAATATTTTAATCATAAAATATTCTAATAGTTTTATTCATCATTCTATAATTATTGATAAAATGGAAATTTTCAGTTATTTATCCAAAAAATTTATTATGGTTTATTTACACATGACATATTCCACTATGTGTAACCCTGATTGAGAATCAAATATAACCATTACACTCTTTCCTTTCACTAGAATATGAAAAGAGAATCCTTGAATGAGGTTACTAATACAGAATATTTACATTCATAAGGTTTTATATTTTATTTACAATATAATAAGGGAAGAATTTTTATAATTATATTATCCATATTACTGATCTATTAGGTTCTTTGAGATGTGATTACTTATATATTATGAAAATATTATAATGCAACAAACATATATGGGCTACATGATTTGGGGTCTTTAATGTAATCCAACAATTTCCTCAATGATAAAATATGCATGCCTCTCTAAAACATTAGGAAATTGAAATCCAACAGCATCCACATATATAAGGGTCATACTATAAAAATGATAATAAATTTTTTATATCCCCTTACACATTAGCTTATCCTATTCTACCTATAATATTGTCACACTAAATAAGGAAATTTTTTTCTCTCAGACAATTGTAGACTAAAAACATAATTAATATAAGTAAACATAGAATTCATAGTAGGAAACCATTCAGTAGTAATAGAAACAACATTGTGTCTCACCACCACTATGGAAAAATTATACGTGAGGCTCTATCTCCTTCTAGAGTATTTCTATTTTATTAGTAGAAGTGTGTGATCCCCAAATCCTCTAGTTTGGAACCTATTAACAAAAGGGTTGATATAAAGACCCAAACCTTGACGTACATAGATCTTACATTACATTTTCGGAATACTTAATACATAACAAAAATAGACACATAAGGACCGTAATAGTTTAGTGTCTTTGGAAACTCGGAATATAATCTTCTAATGGTTGTGAAGGATCTTCAACATCTCCCATAATGATCTTTCCCTTTTTTTTCTTACCTAAAACCTTTCTTTATATCCTAGGGAAAAGAAAACATATAAAGGGTGAGCTCAAATGACCTGTAAGGGTATGAATGGATAAAATAAAACAAACCTTATACATTTGAACATAAAAACGTGAACATAATGTTTAAACAACGAAATCTTGAGCAATGACATAAAACATGGTAGTACGTTAGGCATAGATCATAATAGAACATAAATCATGATAAAATAATTTGGGAATAAAACTTTTAATTGTGGAAAAACATTAAGCACATGATATGATTTTCATGGTAGCCAAGTCATTGCTGCTAAGACGATCATAGTGGACAATGTTCCATTCTAAATCAAGTTCACTCCTCGTTTCAGTCCTATAACATTGAACCAGATTAACATAACGTTCCAGCAATGTCTATCTCATGAGATAAAAATCTTTACCCAATGCATTGGAGGGATATATAGGTCCCACCCATCTCATAATTAAATCATTCTTACTTGTGCCATAAAATTAACTTAAAACATTCATCATAACCCAATGAATAAAATGGGTTTCATAAACATCATCCCATCATAACATAATCTATATAAAACAGGTGTATATAATTTCATCAAAAGAGATGTAAAAAAATGTAAATAATAGAGACATTATACTTGAAACATACAAATATGAAATAATGTCATCATAGAAGGAAAATGGTTTTGATAAAACACTTGAAATGAATTCTTTTAGAAAATATCATTTCTTCTTCAAAATCATTTTCTTTTCACAAAATTCCATGCAATTTTAATATAAAAGTATTTTATTGAAAATAATCATAAAATCATGTATATTAAGATTCATGAAAATGAGGAATTATGAAACCATAAAAATCCATTCACGACGTATAAGTTAAAAATAACATTCATCTCATACTTTTGTCAGAAATGTCAAAAAGCACCTCGTATGGTAAACAAAAAAAATATTCCTTCCATACGATGTGGTAAAAGTAAAAAAGGGTAAGAATGACTTTAAGCATACATGGAAGAAAATTAAACATTTTTTGAAAACATTTTGGGAACATATGTACATGGTTAATAAACATAACCCCAGTAAATACTTACGAAAAAACAATCTCGGATAAGAATGAGATTTGAATAATTATCCCTTACCTTAGGTCTGATATGCTTCGTACGTATCTAAACCACCTGTATAATGATTTAAATAATTTCATTGACTTATTACATAATCATATTCGTTGTTATGATATCATATATGGTTCACTTATCACTTTATATTACCTGGTCTTTTGTAAATTTCATGTCAAAGCAGTGTTTTGGGTAAAAAGTATCATTTATCGTATGTGTTCGGACTTGTTGTTCTTGATATTATTACTACTTATATCATGCTTTAAGTACATATAGAATTTAAATCAATATATATATATATATCATATATATTCATTATACATAAATATATGTAATATATAGATAAATTAAATGAAATACACCATTCATGGAGACGGTAGGCCGTACGTACACATGAACGCGGTTTTCTTTTCCTTATTGACTAGAATGGAAGTAAGTAGATGATATATATATATATATATGTACACATAAATACAGTAGCTTCATTATTTCATATATTTCATTATTATTCATTATATATACTTTATAATCATTCTTGAATGGTTAATCATGGTAAATGAATCTCATCGCATTCGTGGAGACGGTAGTGCGTACGTATGTACGAGCGATGATATCATTCCCATGATCATGGAATTGTATTGAAGTTTATGTATAATATTACATAATCAATATCAATTTAAAATAAACATATATAGATAGTTATTTACACCATTATACCCATCCATGTAAGATGGTGGTTGAAAACAGATTACACCACGGCATGGAGACGATATTCCGTACGTACGCACGTGCGATGATTTCTTTTTCCGTATAATGGATAGAAGGTAATATAGGGTTGTTTAATATTTATAATAACATACCAGTATATTAGTGATACTGATGTTATTACTACATAATGAAACAACTAAAGAAGAGGAAGTAGATGAAGAAAAAAATTTGAAAGAATCAGTAACAGATATTACCTCTTCTTCGACACGCCTCTTTGAAACCTCCACTTAGGGCACTAAAATTGGTCTTTTAAGAGGACCAAGACCTCGAAATTATTACTAGGGAAGTGGAAAAGTGAAATTGGTAGGGGTTGTCTGAGCTTGAAGGCTCAAAGTGGTGTGAGGAGAAGAGGAAGGAGGTGCCCTTTTATATGGGAGGAGAAGAGCTCCATTGAAAAAACTAAAAATATTATTTTATTATAAAGTCATATTCGGTTTTAAATAGTTCTGAATTGATTTATTTAGATGATAAGGAGGGGATGGGTCGCAATACTCTCATAAAATAGAATTTGGACATGTTTTGGTTACTATTTTAACATTATCATTTAGATTTAACTCTAAGTTAAAAAAAATTAACTTTTACCGTGTCTTTTTTGTTTTCTTACACTATATGATTAATAAACTTACTATAACAAGCCAAACGAACCCCATGTGGTTCATTATTAATATATATATCCTTATCTAAGTCATTTTTCTGAACCTTATATTTTTATGAATAAAATAACAACTAATAATATAATATTTGTTTTAAAAACTATTTTCTGTCAATTTTGACACTATTTGGTACTTGATTTTTGTGAAAATCCCACTAGAATGATTAGTTCAAAAAAAGTAATTTATATAAATTCTAACATGTCATATTAACCTAGAAAATTTGTGGAATTCATTAAATGTCTCAAATTACATTTACTTGGGTATTTATAAAATCAATTGTGTCAATATTTCATTAATAAGATAAGTATTGCATCATCATTGTGTCATAAATAAATTAAATTATTTAAAGTCTAAAATTTTTAAATAAAATACCATTATGTAGGAAATCATTTCAGATTTCTAATGAATATTTATAGTCGAATTTATCTTATGTATAAACCTATATTAAATTTTTTTAGTTATTAAACTTTGATTTTAACTATTTTAACTTTTCTTTAAATAAATTAATATTAAATGTCCTAATCTAATCCAAGTGGGCCAAATGGTCATATTTTATTCGTAAGGTTTTTTTGGTCAAATTAATCTTATCCAATAGAATTAGGACATGTGTTATGGTAATAATAATATCATTTTTACCCTTAATTACCCAATTTACTTTTAACCGTGGTAAAAAAAGTAAAAAGTTACTATTCACCAAAAATTATTTTCATTTCATTGAACCAAATTTCTCATATTTTCGAAATTCAACTCACAGAAGTGGTAAAATTATGTTTTATATAAATTTGCATATTCTCCTAAGAGGTGGGTAAAAGACGGTGAAAAGTTCAATACAATTTTTATATATCTAAAATTATTATAAAATGACTTCAATGAATTACATTGAACTTATATAGGTATTATGCATCAATTTTGACCTAAAATAAATTTAAATAAATAATTATTTAAATAAAAATTTGTTTTTTAAATAGTAACCCAGTGTTTTCCCTATTCATCATAAATAGAACGTTTTCACAAAAATACCAAAAATTCACCCTAGGCTAATTTCGATATTCGGAATCCAAAAATGAATTCCATTTTGAAAGATAAAATTTTTAAAATTCCAAAAAGTGGGTATTACTATTCATAACAGCTAGTTCATAGTAATATTATAATAATATCCGTTTAGTAAAAGTCAGTATTGCGTACTACACATGCTATCGAAGAATGTCTAGATTCTGTGTCATGCAAGACAATTCAGGGCTGCGTGAAGTGAATGATCTGTTCGGTGTTGCGTATAACATAATCAAAACTTATTTCATTTATGTATTAAGAAATCTATACTTAATGTTGCATAGAATATTTTCTTCAAAAAAAACTTGAAATTGTGTTTAACCCTTGCCAAGAATAGTGTTTCGTATACTACAAGCTAATACAGTGTTGTGTATAGTACAAACTAATCTTGGTGTACAATAGAAAAATTAAAAAGAATATATATCATAAAATCTCAGGGTGTTACATTCTACCCCCCAAAAAATGAATTTCACCCTCGAAATTTGTCGACATTATAAATGGTTTTCTACCTGAAAGTTTCTTTAATTAAAACCCACATCGTAAAATGGTATACCAAAACATAACTTTAAAAAATAATGTATGAAACGTAATGGTTACCCAAATTAACTAATCACCGAGTTTCGACATAGGAGAACATAGGTGAAAATATGGATGTAGAAGAGAAATCTAACCATCAAGTTATGATAGGGAGTGGTATAGAACATGGATATGAAAAATCCAACAATCACAAAGCCATAAATTTGTGATGATCTAAGGTACCATCTGATTCATCGGGTATGAGAGCACTCGAACAACATTTTTCGTTTCCAAGATCATTTCCCTAACGTTGATGAACTATTACATAAAGTGAAATACTTACTTAATTCTAGTGTAATATCTTTGTTGGTCATTCCATTAAAAATTTCCACTTCATCTCTATTTAATGAAATGAAGCTGAATTTTTCATTCATGAAGTGTTAGCAGATCATGTAATAGAATGATAAGTCATCCCAACTATTTTTATCACAAAAAGGTTAGCATACGTTTTTAAATATATATAAGTCCATCTATGGTGAGATTAATCGTATATGATTCCAACAATGGACTTATACTTCATCTATCATACCGCTTAATAAAATAAAACTAGTTTCTACTAACCAGGGATTTTCTGTAGGCCAATGGTATGAAACAAAGGCTTGTCGCACTTTGGTTGTGGGTTCGATTCCTACAACCTTGTCTGACGCAACGAGTTGTCGCCCGTCCTGCAGGTTTTCCTTTTTCTAAAACTACATTATTATAACATTCCATAAATAATATCAAAAAAAATTCAAGACTTAAACAATTCTATCTGATGTCCACCTTAATCCATTCCAACCTTTAAGCTTATCGAAAATAAATCTGTCCAATCTTATAGTATAAAGAAAACGATTTCTAGAAAGGTCACATAACAAGAACATGAACACCATAATTTATCATACGATATATCTTGTTGATCACATTCCAAACATGTGAATTCCTCAATCATGTATTCTCTTGAAAAATGAATACACTTTCATCCTTAGTGAAAACATGGATGCCGTTAAAAGTTAACTCTTTCCATATACCCAAATCCCAAAAATTCTATATACTCAAACCATGATATCACTTAGTCCTTATATCAATCATGAGCTCATGAATACTATCAAACATATTATTTTCTCTTTATCCTCATATCATCTTCCCTCCAAAAATATCTGAATAACCATTCATGGTTACCGGTACTATTCAATATATACTTTCAAATACTTTAGGAAAAACAATAGTGTAACAATACTTAGATGATTATTTATTCGATAGTACCATTAACTATAGAACATGACTCTTGATAAGCATACAATCATTCCACTATCTTCTTAAACAACTGACTGAGCATCAACACTTATTTCATCTCATATATCATTTGTAGTCTCTTCATCATCATCCACATAAATGATACCCATATAACCTTGCTGATTCTCTTCATGAGATTTTCCCTTAGGGAATTGGTTTGATAATGCCCATACATTCCACATTTAAAACATCTAATCATTGTTGATGTCGTAGCATTACCATTATCCTTCTCCATGGTGTTAACTGAACCTTTTCCTTTGCACTTACTGGATTTGTGTCCTTCTTTTCTACGCCCAAAGCATCTTCCAGTTCATTTGAGACATTCTCCTTGATGCCTCTTCCAACATGATTTACATGAGGGGAATTGAACTTTCTTTCCTCTATGATCATCATGAAACTCCATCTTTCTCTTATTAGCTGAGTCGGGATACTTACCAAATTTGATATTATTGACCATATTATGAGATTCATGATTATGAATAATAACAATGTTTGGACTTCCATATTCAATTTCATTTGGTTGCTCATGAATAATATCATTCCATTTTCCATCATATCCTCTATTATCGTGAATCTTCCTATTTCCATCCATTTTCTAAAACCCAAAAAGAATAGTCTGAGAGGCCAAAATCATAATCAATGGGGATAGACTTCAATATCTAACATCTTAGGTTAAATTCTAATATCGTTACCATAATTCTAAGACAATAACCTATACTTATACTTAACCTTAGGGACATCCCTAGACATACATTAGAAATATCTCTAGAGATTTCACTAAAGTCTTCGCATCCTAGTTTCCAAAGGTTAACTAATCCTTTCCTCTGATACCAACTATAGAGACCCAAACCTTGATGTACATAGACATTACATTGCTTTTCCGGAATACTTAATGCATAACAAAAATAGACACACAAGGATCGTAATAGTTTAATGTCTTTGGAAACTCGGAATATAATCTTCTAATCGTGGTGAAAGATCTTCAACATCTCTCATAAAGATCTTCCACTTTTATTTTCATACCTAAAACCTTTCTTTATATCTTGGGGAAAAGAAAACATATAAAGGGTGAGCTCAAATGCTCACTAAGGGTGAGCATGGAAAAAATAAAAGAAAACCATATACATTTGAACATAAAAACATGAACATAATGTTTAAACATCGAAATCTTGAGCAATGACATAAAACATGGCAGTACGTAAGGCATAGATCATAATAGAACATCAATAATGATAAAATAGCTTGGGAGTAAAACTTTTAATGGTGTAAAAACATTAAGCACTTGATATGATTTCCATGGTAGCCAAGGCATTACTGCTATGACCATCATAGTGGACAAAGTCCCTTTCTGAATCGAGTTCACTCCTCGTTTTAGTCCTCTAACACTGAACCAGATTAACTTATCATTCCAGACATGTCTATCTCATGAGATATAAATCTTTACCCAATTAATTCGAGGGAGATATAGGTTACACCCATATCATAATGAAAGTATTCTTACTTGTGCCACAAAATTAACTTAAAAAATTCATCATAACCCAAAGAATAAAATGGGTTTCATAAACATCATCACATCATAACATAATCCATACAAAACAAGTGGATATAATTTCATCATAAAATAAGTAAAACCATGTAAATAATAGAGAAATTATACTTGAAGCATACACATATGAAATAATGTCATCTTATATGGAAAATGGTTTTTATAAAACACTTGAAATGAATTCTTTAGGAAAATTTCCTTTCTTCTTCAAAATCCTTTTCTTTTCACAAAATTCCAGGCAATTTTAATAGAAAAGTATTTTATTGAAAATAGTCAAAAAAATATTGTAGAGTAAGATACATGAAAATGAGGTGTTATGAAACCGTAAAAATCCGTTCATGCCGTATATGATAAAAATAAGATTGTTCTCGTACTTTTGTCGGAAAAGTCAAAAAGTACCTCATATGGTAAACAAAAGAAAGATTCCTTCCATACGATGTGGTAAAAGTAAAAAAAGGGTACGAATGAATTTAAACATACATGGAAGAAAAGTAATCATTTTATGAAAACATTTTGAGAACATATGGACATGGATAATAAACATAACCCTAGTAAATACTTACGAATAAACAATCTCAGAAAAGAATGATATTTGAATAAGTATCACTTACCTTAGGTACGCTATACTTCGTACGTATCCGAACCTCCTGTATAATGATTTAAATAATGTCATTGACTTATTACAGAATCATATTCATTGTTATGATATCATATATGGTTCACTTTTGACTTTATATTACTCGTTCTTTTGTAAATTTCATGTCAAAGAAGCGTTTTGGGTGAAATGTTTTATTTATCGTACGTGTTTGGACTTGTTGTTCTTTATATTATTACGAGTTAAATCATGATTTAATTGCTTCCAGAATGTAAATAATTATATATATATCATATATATTCAATATACATAAATATATATAATATATTGATAAATGAAATGAAATACACCGCTCATGGAGACGGTAGGCCGTACGTACGCATGAATGTTGTTTTCTTTTCCTTATTGGTTTGAATGGAAGTATGTAGATGCAATATATATATATATATATATATGTATACATAAATATAGTATCTTTATTATGTCATATATTTCATTATTATTTATTATATATACTTTATAATCATTCTTTAATGGTTAATCATGGAAAATGAATCTCATCGCGTTTGTGGAGACGGTAGTCCGTACGTACGCACGAGTGATGATATAATTCCCATGATCGTGGAATTGAATTGATGTGTATGTATAATATTACAGAATCAATATCAATTTAAAATAACCATATATAGATATTTATTTACACCATTATACCCATCCATGTAAGGTGGTGGTTGAAAACAGATTACACCACGGCGTGGAGACGGTATTTCATACGTACGCACGCGCGGTAATTTCATTTTCCATAGGATGGATAGAAGGTGAAATAGGGTTGTTTCATATTTATAATAACATACCAGTATATTACTGATACTAATGATACTACTTCATAATGAAACAACTAAATAAGAGGAAGTAGAAGAAGAAATAAATTTTAAAGAATCGGTAATAGATATTACCTCTTCTTCGACACGCCTCTTTGAAACCTCCGATTAGGGAACAAAAATTGGTCTCTGAACAAGAAAAGGACCTCTAGAATAATACTAGGGAAGTGAAGAAGAGAAAGTTTCAGAGTTTTGCCAAGCTGGAAGGCTCAAAGTGGTGAGAAGGGAAGAGGGAGGAGGTGCCCTTTTATAAGGGAGGAGAGGGGCAGCTTTGGAAAAAGAAAAAATATTATTTTATTATAAAGTCATATTCGGTTTTTAATAGCTCAAAATTGATTTATTTTGAAGATAAGGTGGGGATGGGTCGACATCCTCTCATCCAATAGAATTTGGACAAGTTTTGGTTACTATTTTAACCTTATCATTTAGATTTAACTCTAAGTTAAATAATTTAACTTTTACCGTGTCTTTTTTGTTTTCTTACACTATATGGTTAATAAACTTACTATAACAAGGAAAACGAACCGCAAGTGGTTCATTATTAATATATATATCCTTATCTAAGTCATTTTTCTGAACCTTAGTATTTTAGGAATTAAATAACAATTAATAATATAATATTTGTTTTAAAACCTATTTTATGTCAATTTTGACACTATTTGGTACTTGATTTTTTTGAAAATCTGTAAAGAAATATTAGTTCGAAAAAGTTACTTAAATCAATAATAACATGTCATATTAACCTATAAAATATGTTTAATTCATAAAAAGTCTCAAATTACATTTATTAGGGTATTTATAACATCAATTATGTCAATATAACATTAATAAGATAATTACTGCATCATCATTGTGTCATAAATAAATTAAATTATTTAAAGTCTAAAAATTATAAGTAAAATATCATTATCTATGAAATCCTTTCTTCTTTCTAATGAATATTTATAGTTCAATTTATCTAATTTATAACCCTATATTAAAAATATTTTAGTTATTAATCATTCATTTTAACTATTTTAACTATTCTTTAAATAAAATAATATTAAATGTCCGAATCTAATCCATGTGGGTCTAAATGGCCATATTTTATTCCTAAGGTTATTTTTTGTCTAATTACACTTATCCAATAGAATTATGACATGTTTTAGAGTAATAATAATACCATTTGTACCATCAATTACCCTCTTTACTTTTAACCGTGGTAAAAAAGTAAAAAGTTACTATTCACCAAAAATTATTTTCATCTCATTGAACAAAATTTTAGTCCTTGATATTAACCGTGTCTCTCGGAATTTAGAAATTCCACTAATAGAAGTGGTAAAATTAAGTTTTATGTGAATTTGAAAATTCTCTTAGGAGGTGGGTAAAAGATGGTGAAAAGTTCAATAAAATTTTTATATATCTAAATTTATTATAAAATGACTCCAATTATTTAATTTTAACTTATATAGCTATTATGTATCAATTTTTACCAAAAATAAATTTAAATAAATAATTATTTAAATAAAATGTCGGATTTTAAATAGTAACCCAGTGTTTTCACTATTTAAAAAAATTTGAATGTTTTCAGAATAATACCAAAAATTCACCCTAGGCTAATTTCTATATTCCAAATCCAAAAATGAAATCCATTTTGAAAGGTAAAATTTACAAAATTACAAAAAGTGGGTATTACTATTCATTACGGCTAGTTCATAGTAATATTATAATAATATATCGTTTAGTGAAACTCGGTATTGCATACTACACACGCTATCGAAGAAGGTCTGGATTCCATGTTATGCAAGCCAAGTCAGGGTTCCGTGTAGTGAAATATCCGTTTGGTGTTGCGTATAACATAATCAAAACATATTTCATTTATGCATTAAACAAAATCTATACTTAATGTTGCATAGAATAATTTCTACAAATCAAACTTGAAATTCTGTGTAACACTTGCCAAGAATAGTGTTTCATATAATGGAAGCTAATACGGTGTTGTGTATAGTACAATCAAATCTTGGTGTACAATAGAAAAATTAAAAACAATATATATCATAAAATATCTGGGGGTTACAGTTGAGATAATATGATCCATTATAATCTCTAGTTCTTGATAAGGTGATGAATTTAATGAAAATGAGCTTGTAACTATGTTATGAAGCAATTGAAGGAGTAAATAAGACACATGTCATTTCCCAAACCACACTTGATACCTCCAGGTCGCAGGCTCCAACTTCGTGAATTTATCATTCCCATAATGTTCTCATTCTTAACAACAATGTCTTTTTTTAATGCAATATCAAATTAAAATTATGTAAAACATATATGTCCATGTAACACCCCCACCACAGCTTGACAATATCAATTTAGGGAGAAACTGAACCACCTTAATGGTTTGAAATCAAATCAGAATAACATTTCTTAGTGGGGATGTTTCCATAAACCTTGTGTACTTAAAGTAACTACACACATCACTAATAACGTTTTGTTCAAATTACCAATGATATCATGGATGTGTCATACTTCCCAAAAAAATATCAATATGTGTCCTAAAAAATGCAGGAAACACACACCACTGGATCGAGCCAGTCCTCTACCTCACATGATAGGGGCTGGGCTCACTATTGAAACTAGGAGATATCTGTCAACAAAACAAGTGAATAATAATCTATATATTCCTTTTATAATATAGTAAAACTTTAACCAACTAATGTTTAACATAATAGAGGAATCTACCTAAACCACCCGAGGAGGATCAATATATTTCTATATGTGTGGAGACATCCCACACTATCCACCAAGAGGGAATAACACCTACTTAGGTAAGTAGGATGATGCCTTGTTTCAAAGAGGATCATAACCATTAGTCCTATACAGATTCAATGTTATCTATCATCATAGCGGCATCCCGTGAAATAAAATTTTCACCATGGCCAAGTGAATGTATCTGTGGTACGGACATAAGGAGAAAAAAACCATAAAACATTTGTATATGATACATGTACCAATTTTCCACAAAAACAATTACCTATATCTTTCAACATAGTAATATGTTTGTTGATTTCTTGGTGAATTGATATGTCTTCCACCACACCAATACTTGGTCTCCAAGCCTAAAGTCGAAACTCAAAACACATTAACAATGTCGAAATAGTTCCCACACCAAACCATATAGTTTTAAATTATCCAAACATTGTCCCTTAGATCCCCTAGTTTGATATAATTTTTTCATGACCTTCCCCATTATGGACCCTTTGGCCAATGTTATATCAATAATACCACTGCAATCCTTCCTCTAACTGGCCATGTGTATGCCACTAGCACCATGTATATATAGCAGACACTAAGAAGGCCTTATCCTAATATACATGTATTCATGAATGTGTCTTTATACACTAGTATAATGAGGAAAAGGTAAATAATTGATACTATATATATATGCATTTATAGAAATTATCCCATGATGTAGTATAATAAGTTCAAAAACAACAGTAATAAAGGATAAGTATATAGTGACACTGCTATTTCTAACATTACAATTTCATCATTTTAATGGAAATCACCATTAAAGAATTACATGAGAAGGATATAAAGGTTTAGTGTACTGATAAAATTAGGAACATACATAAAATTTAAAATATAAAATATATAAATTAATTTATTCACTCTTCTATATATTCTTATTGGGCCCCGTGTTATCTTTAGTACATGTAATAACATAAAAAAATAATTCAAAGAAAGGGGTGAGAAAAATTTCAATAAGAGGATAGATAAGAACATTTATCAATATAACATGTGTGAGAATAATAATAATCAACATAATATAAGCACAATATTATCATAATAATCAATAGGGGAGGCAGTTCATAATGTCCTGGAATGTTGCGATGCATAAAAATGAAAAACCACATATTAGTGGTGAACTAATACACGTAATTGTGAAAAAATCTAGCATCATGTTCATTCTTATCTAACATTATGTCATGAGATTAATTACATTACCTAATTTATTGTATTTATGTTTAATTCTTGGTAAACCTCTCACATTATAACATTTACATTGTCATGCATGACACATAGAATATTTATGATCCTTGGACATAAAATAGCCCAATGGAAGGAAGGGATTTCATTTCATAAATCATAAATTCACAAACATTTGTTTTCTCAAATTAAATATGTAATAACATATTTTATATAAGAATCATAAACCTTGAGTTAATAAGGACAATCTTAAAAAGTGAACGGTTTTTTAGAAGAGTTATTTTGTGAAAACACTGTTTTTATCATTAACTCTAGTAGAAAATATATATATCCTAGAAAAGTTATGATAGTGATTAATAAATTGTTTTTGAGGAATATCTTTCCTAAAAATGGGGTGATAGATGGAAAATCCAAATAAAGAGTGTCGGGTCCTGAAAAACCCATTTTCTTACGTCTGAATGATTTCTTCAATTTAATATCATGTGTAATCACATTTGATTCATTAATTAAAAAATTAATAACATTTTAAAGATTAATTTTATTCATTATGGTTTTATAAATTTAATTTATGGGATTTAATAGATTTTAATTACATCATTTGGGAGCATTTTTTTCATAGTTTTCATGATTGGGTCACTTTTATACATGAGTGGTTGTTTGGAAAAAAATGTTGATAACTGTACTAACTTTTTTTAGAAGTTATTAATGATATTAAATAAGTTTAAATTATTATATAAAAAATTATATGGTTTGAGGATGAATCATTAGATAACAGTTAATGATGATCATTTTTGGTTAATTTTGGGGGTTTTTTGATCTCCATGAATTCATTTTTTTTATAATTTAGTATTATGTATATATGTTATTTCCAAAAAATAAATAGGGTTGTGACATTAATATTAACATATTTTTTAACTTTTATAATGGTTTCCTTAACATCCTTGAAAGAATAAAAGTAAAATGAATGTTTATCTCCCACGAAGTTGAGAAATGGACACATGAGGGGTGACGATTTCATTTTTAGAATAAAAGAAATATAGAAAGGATTTTCATTCTACATATTTCATTAACAAGATATATTACATGTATATCGAATATACTAGATCTATAATTATATTTGGATAACATAATGTGATGAGAAGAGAATAATAGAAATGAAAATTAAAATAAATTAAAAGAAAAAGGAAAAGGGGTTCACCACTTGGATTTATCATCCATGAGAACCTCCTTAGGGAAAAGGATTTAGGCTTTTTATAAGACTGAGAGATCCAAGATGTGAGAGAGATACTTGGGGAGAGTATTTAGAATAATTTGGACTAGGATAAAATATTTATAGTTGTGAGTTAAAGAGGTGGTTAGGGGTGGTATTTATAGTGGAGGAGATGGGTTTTCGCATTATTTTAATCATTTGTTTACAATTTTGGATAAAGACAATGAATAGTTTGAGAATTATCTCTAAAAATATAAAATAATTATTGTATGTTAATATTTATGGTTCTTATATCAGTGATGACTCAACTAATAGTGTCTACCTTATAATTTATATATACTTTAAATTATCATATTTCTTTATTCAACAAAAATGAAAGTATTTCAGAAAATACAATCAATTATCCCTAAGAATTGTTCTATGTGTAGAACCCACAAATGAACATAATTTAATGAAAATCAATTTGTAAACATGCGTAATTTAATTTTTTATTAAAATCATCATTTACATGGAAAATACACATTTTTAAATTATAACTAATTTTATAACACTTCAAAAAAATTACAAAAGGTCTCATAAAATTATCTTAAAATCACATAAAATGATATAATTATAAAAATAACAACACTTAATTAATAATTTTTTGAAATAATTATATACATTAACTATGATATAATTGTACAATAAATTCATTTATAATATTCCTAAATATTATTTAAACATTCATGAGTTAGATTACAATTCATTTGGAAATTTATTATTCATAAGGGTCATATTACCACTTCTATAGCCAAGTTACTATATCATTAGTATAGGTTCCTTAATTTCATGAAATAATTCTTATTTCATTAATTTTTTGTTTATAAATTTATTGTTGTGGTCTATAAGTTATTTTATGTGATTTATAATATGTGAAATTAAAAAAAATAATAGATAAATTACATTGATAACTATTTTGGTCATTATAAAATAACAACACACAAAATCTAAAAAACAACCTGCCCTTCTAGTCATTGGTGTTACAACAAAAAAGAAAATCCTGGATCCATTGAAATTAAAAATAGAATAAATAATCTCCACCTAATCATATTCATCCCCCGACTATGTCAAAAAAATCATCTATATATGTCAAAAAAATAGTTTCCCGACATATATATAAAGGTGAGTATAAATGTACCCACTAGGACACCCTAAAACCCCCAAAAAAAGAACCAAAAGTGTAGTAATATCAAAGGTGCACATAAAGTATCAACATGAGGTCATGTCCTCACAACCAGAATAGGTTTTCACAAGAGTAACATAGGTAAAATCCTCTTAAAAAATACACTTGTTAGGTTTCACTATAATCATGGTACTCATAATTGATAAAAACCATTCAATTTATTACACATTAATAAAAATCATCCAAGAGAACACCATCATTAGTTCATTCCACATAGATGGAACTCAACTGAGCGAAAAATCATTTGGGGTCTTTCTATAGAAAATCTCCAAGGAAACATAGAGGGGAAATCCAAAAAAATTACTCAAAAATACTAAAACACACTGGAAGAAAAAAGATATTGATACACATATATGTTATTCCAAAGAGGGTCATTTGGGTATACCTAACCCCAACTTGATTTACCATCAAGATACGGGATCATGCATGCATATGTAGGTCACATGATCCCCAAACCCCTACCTAGAGAAGAAGTTGATGGGAATGACAATAAAACCACTAACTCCCAAGTATAGATTACTACACTATTCCGCTTATGAGATCTTTTCCATGGGTTAGAAAAATATGTCACACCGAACCCATATAAATCTAAACTGAGGAATCTCACCCCAGAACATCAGAAGAAGGGGACTCACCAATAATGATATAGTTTTAAAGGACACACCAAGATCATACCATAGTTGTAGTATGAATAAAAAGGGATACATATGTCCTGTTATGATGAATATGGTGTTCACTATGAGGTACATGATATCTATCTCTGATCTCGTCATTTCTCGTGTCTCACTAACTTACAAGGATTGTTTTTTCAAAATACTTGACATGTTCACTGGGGCTACATAGTGCGTACAAGTCATCTGGAACCCAACATTTTTTGTTTTATTCATCCAACATAATCTATCCAAGATCATGTAAAATCGCCATTCCTCTATAAAATAGTTATTTTTGGGCTTATTCCCATACTATTATCAAATTATTTGATGTATTCCCATAAACACATATCATGTAGGGTATGTGTAAACACTCAAAATTATAATATAGCCAAACAAATTTATATTTAAATATATATGGATTATTCCACAGTATACATAGTGTGTGGGGACACATGGCCTCCTGGGATGATATGCCCTGTACATATAGAGTCATTTTATACTGTTACATGGAATTCTGATACAGAACATACCAGGTCATGTTAAAATAAAAATGAACTATAGACGCCAATCTGTGGTGGACTACATGACGTTTTTTCATGTTAACCACATGACATGTACTTAAAAAATTTCATATGTTCAAAAAATTCTTACACATATCATCCCACACAGGTCTTTCATTCAATAAAACCATGAAAACTTTCAGAGAACATGTATTTTTTGTTGACTAAACTAAATTCATATCTGGTGGCTAGATTTTGACCATAATATCTTCTTGTGAATTATTTTCATCATGCCACACTTCCATATACCCACACTACACATAAAAATCAACAATAAAGTTTCTAAACCATGTATGATCTCCAATTATTTTACATAATTCTTTAAAAAAGCTTCCTATATCCATATCAAACCCAAAAAAATGATCCATTGTGGAAAAAATAGAATATACAATGTTCTTTTTCTGAGTTTTGTCGAACTAAAGAAAAAAATGAGAAACCAATGATGAACATACAATGAATAAGTGGGAAATAATGAACTATAAAAGGGTATAATAGATGTTGGATATTTTTTGTATTATCCACATTATTTGGATACAGAAAACATGAAATGGGAGGAAAATAATCAAGATTCATCAATTATTATCAATTCCCAAACCATGGAAGAGAAAACAATAATCAACCCACAGATAAATTTTTAGGGGGATTGATTTTTGTTTGAAATGGGATAATAAAAATGTTGATTAATCCAATACAGAAAAATCCCTACAATGTTTTTGGATCATTAATTAATGAATAATGGGTTTTCATTGTTTCCATTTGTGATATCCACAAAAACCATTGAAATTTGATCGATGAACCATGATCCTATGTTGTTCTTCCAAGAACACTCCTCCCAACATTTCACTTCCAATAACATTTATTAGATGGATATATCAGGGTATTTTCCATAAAAATGATTAAATAATGGATATTATGTCATGGATAATTATAAAAATTATTTATTTATTTATTTATTTATTCTCTCATATCAATAAATAATCAAAACACCTGATGGGAATAAATGTTATGTCATGCCTAGGGTAAAATCATGTTTCTAAATTTAATAGTGGTATCATATTTTCGATAAAATATCTAGTTGGGTGTTATTTACTACATTTATTAAAACATCTTTAGCATTATATAATATTTTTTACATTTATTATATCATTAACAATCATCCCTTGTCCCTGGAATTCAATTCTGATCCAATATTTCAATTCAAAAATATTCCTTAAAATATTCAGAAGTATTACAAGGAAAAAAACAAACTCGTTACATATAAAATTTTCAATAATATTCCATCTCTAATTAAATTAATTATTCTTTAGTATTTATAAATAAATGATGGAGGGATAAAATATCGTGGTATTATTTTTATATATATAATAGTCATGTTTCCTTAAAAAAAGAAACAACATATATATTTTAGATGATAACTTATAAAAAAGGCCTGATTTTCCCATTTTTTCCCTTACTATATAAATATATTAAAATATTTATTATCTATCACCAATGTATATTATTCCATTAAATACTAATTTATTTTAGGCCACATGTAATGAACATATTTGTCAAATGAAATATACAATTCATCAAGTGAGGTCTAAATTCTTATGCACATTTTACATTTTATATAAAAAACAATATGATAAAATAATCATGATACCATGTAATTCGATTAATATTTTTACTGAATTTGTTTTCCTCTATAACATATATTACATATTATTTACCTCCAAAACATTTTCCAATTTGAATAATGTATAGGAAAATATAATCCATTACGACATCAACATATGTTTTTAGATCCACATTTAAAAAATATAAAAATTTAATCAAAATATTGTATATCTTTTTATGTAACCATGTTCTATTAAATTCTATTTTCCTTATTGAATCTATCTCATTTCATCATATTTGTCTAAAATTTAATTATTTGAACCCCATATATTATATCTCCCACTTAATCATGTATAAAATGAATGTTTCAACATTTAAATAAATTGGGGATATGTGTAATTGTAATGAAAATAATATAGAATATTTTCTTTTTTATGATCTATCACATTAATTATTATTATAATTTAATTCATCAGTTACTCCAAAATACTTTTGAACATTTTAGTATTAATACTATAAATAAATATTCATATAAATTAGTTATTATATTTTTGATAATTCTTGTGATTCTCATCTGATTTCTTATCCTTTATTTTTAATGTGTTGACAGTATTAATAATCCTACATAAAATATTTATTATTTTCCAATAAGAACTAGATTCCTTTAGGAAAAAAATAGTTTTTCTTATTCCACTATAATAAGAATTGAATGATATTTTCATTTTCACCATTTTCATATTATCTATAAGGATGTTTACCCTTTTTCTAATTTAATATGTCTCCCCATTATGGTTACAATAATGAATATTTTTATCTTGATTTATGTGCACCATTATTTCACTAGATATTAATTTTAACACTGTTTTATGATTTTATTAATCAAAATATATAGTTCATTTTAATAATATTGTATATGATTTTATAATTGGAATGTTTTACAATTTCATTTATTTTTCAACACATTTTTGAAAATGATACCTTCCTATGCATATATAGTCAAAATAAATTAAACATTTCTTAAATAAATCATACATCAATTATTATATTATAATTAATTTATGTATTACATATTTTATCTCAATAAAAATTTTATTTCCTTTCATACAAATTCAATGGCATCTCCCATTCCACCATAGTTTTGTTACTACATAAAAATTTATTATGGTACAAATTTATTTCCATTTTGGAATATAGGTTGTTATTATTCAATTATTCCAAATTATTATATTTAGAACCACCATAGGTCGGATTTATTTTTTATAATATATATAATTAAAAGTAAATATTTTATATATTATAATTCTATTTTTTATGAGATGATCTTCTAAATCATTTGAATACCTCATGTACTTAATCCTTTTATTTTCACTCAGATGTTAATTTCATGGATGAATATAAAGATTATCTAATGGAGTCCCTATATACTTTTCAAATATCATTCAACATTTAATTTATTATTTTATATGTTTATCTTTTAAATAGGTTCCAAAAATATTATGTCAGCTTATATAAATTTATATTCATTAAATATAATTTATTGGATATTTATTCAATAATAGATATTTTATTTTCAAAACATTTCTTGAGAATAATTATTACACCTTTAATCTATGTAGCCTTTATTATTTAATATTCAAATTATTAACTAAGATTCCCATTACGTTACCTTTCATTGTTATCGTGTTTTTTATTTTTTGAATTTCATTCCTAAAGGTTAACTCATTTAACATTAACCTTATATTTTATCATATTTAATCATCTATTAATGAAACATATTTCTCCTTTATTATATTTACATGTTAAATTTATTTTCTCAAAACCTTGTGTGCCACCAATGGCCTATAAGAATATTCTATAGGGTGATGACTTTGAATTATCACTTCATCATCAATATTCTCTCTAGGGTTATCTATTATAGAGTGTAGACCTATGACATCAAATTTTCTAATTACATCAAGAATATATTTATATTTTTATTAATAAATAATATCAATTACATTATCTTTAATTATAGTTTATTTATTATCTTATGTCATCTTATTATTATTTCCCTATTTTTTCCATATATCATATGGAATCATTATTCAACATTGTCAATCATTAATTCATTATTACCATTTTCTCCTTCATCACATTTTGAGAGAATCAGATATATATTCATTTGACATGGTTTCTTAAAACATATATGTTAACTACCACAAAATTTTTAGAAGAAGTATCCCAATGAAAGATGTAATTTAATATCCCATCTATCAAATAAATATTCAAAATATTCATAAATTTAAAATCATAAAATCAATTCTTATATATTCCAAATTTAGTATCATCAAAAAACCACTTATGAATATTATCAAAATATGAAATAGAACATTTATCCCAATTCACCTACCATTTTTCATAAATAAATCCATCAATGTTAGTATCCTTAAATAATTAACCCAAACATGTCATACCATTAAAAAATAAATTTGATGGATAGAATTTCAAAACATAATGGTTTGGATATAATAACTAATTTTATGAAAAATTATGCCCATATTAATCCCATGTATATTCTGTTCCCCATAAGATGGGGGAAGTTAGGAAGAAAATATATTTAATTATTATTCTATATGTAAAGACTCATAAAATTCAAGTAAATTATTTTTCTTTTTTTCTTTGGAATTTTACAAGAACACAATTTATGACAGCACCTAATTCCGAGGCCCGGTGTGCCCGGAATCAATTTCCAAAGTTTAGCTCGAATACCTTTAGTAAACAAACGAGCGGGTTTTCATATCTTTTGAACCGGTGATCGGAACCAAAATCCGAGGGCACCGATGAAACCACAACGCCGATAATTTCATAGGAACACCTTTTCCGGATTTGCATTTTCTAAGGTGAGGTTATCAAATTTTTGGGTTAACTGGAGAATAAAATAAAATTTTGTGCAACCAAAGTTTGTTTTTATTTAAGGTAGCTTAAACCTATGCTTGGACATTGGGGTAGGACCCACTAGTTCCTATCTACCATAGGTAGGATATTAGTGAAGTGGGGCCCACACGAGCCCCAACTTTTTATTTCCTTTCACCTCCCTCAAACATTTAATATGGTAACTCACCCGCACCCCCCCTCTTAAATGCCAATTCAACTCTCACGTTTAATTAAATTATTAGACGCCCCATTAATTGGACAATTCTCGATAATTAAAGAGTGATCTTTTTTTGAGATTCAAAAATAGTTGGCGTAGGAAATAAAATAAGGCAAGGCCTTATTTTATTATAGTTGTTGTGTCATGTGAGAGATTTGGGGGAGGAATTACTCAAAGCATTGAATCTTCACCTTCTTTGTTGGAGAACACGAAGAATGACGAAGAACGTTGGCCTCCGACGATATAAACGAAGAACGCCGGCCTCCGACGGAAGACCAAGAAGAATTCTAGTTCCCCAGAGATCGACGGCGTGATTCCGTATACCGGGACACCGACGATCCTCCTTCCACAACGCCGACGATCCTCTTCCGCGAGGTCGTATCCCACAACGTCTTTACCCGAGATGAAATTTGTTCATAAACACCTTGAGGTAGGGGTTTGGTTTAATTAAATATATGTTAATTATATCCTTGACATGTGTTTAATTGTCGGAAGTCGTTTGAACCGCTAACACGGTGGGTGCGGACCAATGAACAATTCTGAACCCACCGTTTCCTTGTTCTTGGTGTGCAGATCGACGGGCGACGACGAAGCAGACCGTAAAGGCGTTTTGAGGACTTCACAATGAATATTTGGTCCCGGAAGGACCGTTGGCGAAGACGATAGGCAAAACGGACCACCGGAGCACGTCCGGTGGTCCGCGGAAGACCCCGCTGGCGCCGGCGGCTAGAGGCGGTGGCGCCTGGCGTGTCGCCGAGAAGGACCGCCGCGGCTAAAGCCAGGGTGGCAGGCGGCTGGCTTCGCGGCCGTGCGAGACCGAGTGAGACGCAGCACCGGGCCACATCCTTTGTCAAGGATCGGCCCACATGCGGGGGTCGCGATACCAATCAAGTGGGCAGACGCCCCCTTTGGGCGCCACTTGGCTAGCGTCGAGCCGACCCCGCTCGGCCCGTGCCGAGCCACCCCGGGCCAGACCAGCCGCACCGGGCCGGGCCGCCCAGGCTGAGCTGGGCCACGCCGACTGGGATGGGCCGGTTCGCGCTCTAATGGGCCAGACCCGGACCCTGGTCGGTTCAACCCGGTGTGGGCCAACCCAGTGGGTTCGGGATGGGTCGGACCGGGCCCAGACCCACCACTTTCATACCACTTTCGGTCTTTTGCCCATAAAATGGGCTACGGACCTCCAATCGACGCACCATCAGTTGTGTAGAGATCCTTAATCGGGACGGACGTTTCGGTATATTACACTCAAGGTTTTTGAGAACTTTGTGTATGGCCGGATTGATTCAAACACAAAACCAACCGGGCCCTCCGAGCGGAAATGCTTATAACTTGAGCTCCAGATGTCCAATTGACGTGTCGTCGACTTTGTTGGATTCATCATAGTGAGACAGACATTTTGTCTTACTCCGCTTGAGGATTGGACGAAGTTGGAGTGTGTTTGGGTTGGTTTTGACTTAAAAACCAACCGGGCCCTTGGAACGAAAAAGCCAATAACTCTCAGACCGGGCGTTCGATTGACGTGTCGTCTGTCACGTTGAGTTCATCTTGTCGAGATGGAACATCGAGATAAATCAACTCCAGACTATGTGTTAGTTTATTTATCAACCCCTTGGCTCATGGAGAGGACCCTCCCAGAATGAGCATGCTGTGTGCGAGAACCGTAGAACTGGCTGCGACTGCGACGATGAAGGCTGCACTGAAATCCTATGTGGGTTTTGCAGTGATGAAGACCGTACTAAAATCCATTGGGGGTATGACGGGAAGGAAGACTGCACTGAAATCCAATGTGGGTTCAGTAGTGACGAAGACTGTACTGAAATCCTATGTGGGTTCAACGGAGATGAAGACTGCACTGAAATCCTATGTGGGTTCGGCAGAGATGAAGACTGTACTGAAATCATATGTGGGTTCAACGACAATGAAATCATATGTGGGTTCGATGGCAATGAAGAATGCACTAAAATCCTATATGAGTTCGGCAGTGATGAAAACCATACTAAAATCCTATATGGGTTCGAAGACAATGAATACTGCACTGAAATCCTATGTGGGTTCGGCAGCTTGGTTGGTTTAGTATCCTATGTGGGTCCCAGCTTAGATGAATTAGTGGCTATATCTGATAATCTCTATCAACGAAGAATTATACTTGTGTGAGCTAAGTCTTGACTTCAATCAATATTTTCGATATGATTGACTTTCTTTCCTTTGTGGATTGAGTTGTGTTATCCTGCGTCGATTGGGATGTACTCTTTTGTGGATGTGATCAAACATGGTCTCAGATGTTGGAGCCGAGCGGGAATTGATGACTTAGGTATATGTGTGGGCATATACCTAAGTAATGTTGGATGTTACTTCGTGATTGTATCTTTCCATTGCGGATTATCCTTTGAGGATTCTGGGAGACCATGGGGGGTCTCAGGGTCCCTAATGGGTAGCGTATACTCACCCCTACATGGACTATGCCTGCACTACGTTGTGTTGGATGCAGACGATGGACAACGCTGATCGTTGTTGAGGAATGTAGAGCAAGTCGGTACCTGGAGGTGGACCACTAGGCGGTATGTACACGGAGCAAACGGATGGATCCAAGGAGCTGAGGAGGATATCTGTACCCACCCTTCAGATGGGACTTCCATTGGACGGCTCGACGTTGCTACTTTACATTCTGTTGTTGTAATCTCTTTCCAGTTGTACTTTACTTTCGGTTTGGATTTGTATTCTGGCCCTCTTACTTTTCCGCACTACTCTTTGTACCCAGTTTTACTTAGTGTTACTTTTTCTTGATTACTCTATGGTGTTTGTTTACTTTACAAAGGCAATGCTTCTCCCTTTTTCGTCGGGATTTATGCCTTAGTGCTAGTTGCCAGCCCCTTGCCTATGGGAGGCGGGCATGGGGTAGTCACAGCATGGGTCCCGAGGACGATTCGTGACAAATTGGTATCAAAGGAGTTCGGTTCTACCGCAGAACTCAGGACTCTAATATTTCTTCTATGTGAAGCAATAGTGTTAGGGGTATTGAGTGTGGTTATCAGTCCAGGGAGTCCATTTTTGGTGCGGCGACCGACGTATCCGTACACCAGGACCCTGACTTCTGATTTCCAACTCAATGCACGAAAACATTGATAGCATGTGTGTTTCAAAAGTTTTCATTGTGATTACATTGTGGTAGTTCACCAGGTATACTGTTTTGACCATGGCACACCTATTTCTTTTCAGGATGGCCCCATGATGGTAGCCAGCTAGGTTTCTGAGCATTGTGTGAGACGACAACCCACCAAGCGAGGAGGCCTCGGGGCAGGGCCCTTTGACAGTGGAGGCACCGACGGTACCTCTACCCGCCGAGCCATCGATGCTACCAGCCCTAGCCGCTGATAGTGCATGTCACCTTAGTGCATTGCATGAGTTTCAGCCTCATATACCACCCAGGTTCTGCGGGGAGACATACCCTCAGGCAGCCGAGGATTGGCTGGAGGCAGTTGTGCGAGTTTTTAGGTTAGTGGGGACACCAGCTGACCTCATGGTGATCCTCGCAGCGATCCTCCTTCACATGGCAGCAGGAAGATGATGCTCCAGGTGCATGACGAGGTGTCACTCCTCTGGACGGACTTTGAGAGCCCCTTCCTCTCAAGGTTCTTCCTAGCCACCCTTCGAGCGGTACACATCAAGGAGCTTCTACAGATGCAGCAGGGCAGCATGACGATCGCCCAGTACTCGGCGAGATTTATCGACCACTCACACTATTCAATGGACATGGTACGAGACACATTCTTCTAGGCTCAGACCTTCGAGCAGAGACTGAGGCATGAGATCAGGGCATCGATGATCTCCCTCACCATTTTGACACAGGCAGGAGTATTGGAGCGAGCTCTTCTCATAGAGAGCTTTCTTGCTGAGCCTACACCAGCAGCGAGACCTACCATAGGGCATCACATTGCAGAGTCGTCTGCAGCTGGCAGTAAATGGATGTCACAGGGGTCCATGCAGACCAGACCATCAGGTAGACGATCTCAGGACACTGGCTCATAGGTGCGGGGCATAGGGCACAGAGCCAGCCTTCCGAGGAGCAGGAAGTGCTATTCATGCGGCAGGCAAGGCCACATGGCTCGTGACTGCCTGACCCGCCGTGCAGAGGAGTAGCAGACGGTTGAGCGGCCACCCAGGCAAAGGCATAGGTTCGACCGTGCCGGTGCGCCAAGAGCAGGCGGATGAGGTAGGGGAGATGGCCGAGCAGCATGTGGTGGGCGACGCTTTGAGGCATTACCACCACCACCACCGAGAGGTCCACCCCGACCACAGGGAGCTGGCAGGAAGAGACAGACTCAGCTTCAGGCAGCAGAGGCCTACGACCACGGCACGCTAGAGATGATTCGAGGTATGATCTTTTTCTACTCCACCCTTGCTGCAGTTCTTATAGACACGGGAGCGAGTCATTATTTTATTGCTGCTGCCCTTGTTCGGAGCTCAGAGATTCCGACAGAACCGTTGGCACGATCCTTACGGCTAGGGACTCTTACGGGAGCAGACTCGACCATTACGCACTGGTGCCGGCAGTGTGAGATTACTCTAGGAGGCAAGAGCTTCGGCTGGGATCTTCTTGTAGCAGCATCGAGGCCTTACGACATCATCTTGGGCATGGATTGGTTATCTATAGTACATGCTCAGATTGACTGTATTAGGCTCAAGGTGTGGTGTGTTCGCACCGATGGGAGCAGGTTCACCTTCTCCGGTGAGAAGGGAGCCTTTGCAGCACATGATAGACTCACGCAGAGGAGAGGATACCCCATCACTCATCAATTGGCTAGCCTCATCCTAGGAGCAGTTGACATGCGGAGTCCTGGTTTTCCTGTAGTGGTGGATCAGTATGCGGACATTTTACCCGATGACGTCCTAGGTCTACCTCCTCGTAGAGAGGTAGACTTTTATATTGACTTTTACCCCGGGACAACCCCGATATCCACTCCAGCATATCGGATGGCCCCCGCTGAGCTTCAAGAACTACGGGTACATTTGGAGGACTTACATGGAAAGGGATTCATCAGACCCAGTGTTTCACCATGGGCATCACCAATATAGTTCGCCAAGAAGGCAAATGGGAGTTTGCGACTTTGTTTTGTCTATTGTCTCCTGAACCAGGTGACTGTGAGGAACAAGTATCCACTACCGAGGATTGACGAACTCTTCGATCCGCTCAAGGGAGAACGATGGTTCTCGAAGATAAACCTCAAATCAGGCTATCATCAGCTCAGAGTTCGAGACGAGGACGTGCAGAAGATGGCCTTCAGATGTCGGTATGGCCACTATGAGTTCTTGGTTATGCCTTTCGGCATAACCAATTCTCTAGTAGTGTTCATGAGTCTCATGAACTGGATCTTTTAGCCATACCTCGATCGATTTGTCGTGGTCTTCATCGACGACATATTGATATACTCGACCACTGAGGAGGATCACTCCTACCTCTTGCGGGTTGTACTAGGCACACTCCGAGAGCACCAGCTTTATGGAAAGCTCTCGAAGTGTCAGTTCTGGTTACGTAATGTCCAATTCATGGGACACATCATCTCTGAGGTGGGAGTTGCGGTGGATCCTGCGAAGATCGAGGCAGTGCTAGCTTGGGAGCCACCCAGGAGCGTGACAGAGGTGTGGAGTTTCTTGGGTCTAGCCGGGTATGACCGGAGGTTTGTGGTAGACTTCTCCAGAGTTTCAGCACCACTCTCAGCTTTGAAGAAGAAGGGGAAACTCTTCGTGTGGTCAGACAGATATCAGCAGAGCTTCCAGGAGCTGAGACAGAGATTGACCAACGCGCCTATCTTGAGGCTACCAGAGGAGGGAGTAGGGTACGTAGTCTACTGCGATGCATCAGGGATAGGGCTCAGATGTGTCCTGATGCCGGAGCGGGCCATGATCGCCTATTGAACATGTCAGTTGAGGAAGAATGAGTAGAACTATGCTACCCATGACCTGGAGTTAACAGCAGTGGTCTTTTCTCTGAAGATGTGGCGACACTATCTGATGGGCGAGCGCTTTACAGTCTACTCGGACCACCAGAGTCTCAGGTAGATCTTCTCGCAGAAGGACCGGAATCTGAGACAGTGGCAATGGCTCGAGTTCCACCAGGACTATGAATTTAAGATAGTCTATACTCCTGGAAAGGGAAACGTAGTAGCTAATGCTCTCAGCTGGAGGATAAGAATTCAGCTACTCTAGGAGGCGACAGAGCAACTATCCGCTTTTCAGATATCCTTCGTGGATAGAGATGGAGAAGCCTTTCATCAGTCACTCACAGTCACTCCTCCACTACTGTAGTGGGTCAGAGTGGCACAGTGTGGGGATGCTGACTGTGAGACGCGGCATGCAAAGATATCCTCAGGACAGGAACCTGATGGATTCTCTATAGGAGGAGAGAATGAAATCCTTTTCAGAGGATGCAGCATGGTACCAGTTGATTTACAGGAGGAGGTGCTGAGAGAGTTTTACACTTCCCCTTTGGCGGTACATCTAGGAGTGGCGAAGATGTACCCGGATCTCAGATGACAACACTGGTGGTCGGGTATGAAGAAGGCTGTGGCAGAGTTTGTTTCTCGATGCCTCACCTGGCATCAGGTGAAGGTAGAGCACCACGTACCAGTAGGCTTGGTACAACCCTTGGAGGTCCTGGAGTGGAAGTGGGACAAGATATCTATGGATTTTGTGACTAGACTTCCACACACTTCCAGAGTTCCCGACTCCATTTGGCTGATTGTCGACCGACTCACCAAGTCGGCCAACTTCTTACCCATAAGAGAGCTGGGCTCAATAGAGAGCTTGGGACGTCTCTACATTCAAGAGATTGTATGGATTCACGGTGTGCCATAATCTATCATCTCTGATCGAGATGCTCTCTCTTTTCTTCCCGGATTTGGAAGGGGTTGCAAGAGGCATTCGGGACGCAGCTACGTCTGAGCACCGCCTTTTACCCTCAAATGGACGGTCAGACAAAGAGGACCATTCAGACTCTCGAGGATATGATCTGTGCATGTGACCTCGACTTTGGTCTCAGCTGGGAGGACCTTCTACTCTTGGTGGAGTTCGGGTACAACAACAACTACCACTCCACCATCAGGATGGCACCATACGAGGCATTGTACGGACAGCCTTGCAGATCACCTCTGTGCTGGGCAGACCCTGGGGAGTCAGCACTTATGGGACCAGAGATGGTCCAGGCCACGATAGAGAACGTCCAGGTCATACAGGAGTGGATGAGGATAGCTCAGAGCCGAAATAATTTTTATGCTGACAGGAGGCGGAGGCCACTGGAGTTCGAGGATGGTGACCACGTCTTTTTGCAGGTCTCACCTCGACGTGGATTACGTAGATTTGGCTGATGCAGCAAGTTATCTCCCCGCTTCATCGGACCATTCCAGGTCCTCAGCAGGATAGGCGAGGTGGCTTATCGCCTGGCCCTACCACCTCAGTTGCACCGGGTGCACGACGTCTTCCACGTATCTCAGCTTATGAGATACGTGCATGACCCAATACATATCATGGACCATGGGGAGAAAGACCTTGACAATGGGCCAACTTTTGTGGAGGTCCTGGTGTATATCGAGGATCAACAGGAGTGGGTCCAACGTGGATGTTCGATACCTCTAGTGCGCATCAGATGGCAGCACGGGAACCTCCAGGAGAGCAATTGGGAGAGGGGAGGCTAATATGCATGCTCAGTACCCACATTTTTTCCCCTAGTTTACGATGTATCTTTATGGGGACGTAAATCCCTGAGGTGGGAGTAATGTAAAGACTCATAAAATTCAAGGAAATTTTGTTTCTTATTTTCTTTGGAATTTTACAAGAACACAGTTTCTAACGGGACCTAATTCAGAGGCTCGGTGTGCCCGGAATCAATTTTTGATGTTTAGCTCAGGTAGGTTCAGTAAACGAATGAGCGGGTTTTCCTATCTTTTGAACTGGTGCTCGGAACCGAAATCTGAGGGCACCGATGAAACCGCAACGCCGGTAATTGATTAGGAACACATTTTCCAGAGTTTCCTTTGCTGGGGTGAGGTTATTAAATTTTTGGGTTAACTGAAGAATAAAATTAAATTTTGTGCAACCAAATTTTATTTTTATTTAAGGTAGCATAAACCTATTTTTGGAGATTGGGGTGGGAACCACTAGCTCCTAACTACCCTGGGTAGGATATTAGTGAAGTGGGGCCCACACGAGCCCCACCCCTTTATTTACTTTCACCTTCCTCAAGCATTTAATATGGTAAATCACCCACACCACCCTCTTAAAAGACAAGTCAACTCTCACGTTTAATTGAATTATTAAATTCCCCATTAATTTTACAACACCTGATAATTAAATCATGATCTATTTTTGAGTTTCAAAAACTGTTGACGTGGGAAATAAAATAAGGCAAGGCTTTATTTTTTTTAGAGTTGTTGTGTCGTGTGAGAGATTTGGTGGAGGAATTACACAAAGCCTTGAATCTTCATCATCTTTGTTGGAGAACACGAAGAACGACGAAGAATTCCGGCCTCCGATGGAAGAAGATGAAGAACGTCGGCCTCCGACGGAAGACGATGAAGAACGCTAGTTCCCCAGAGATCGATGACACGACACCGTGTACCGCGACGCCAACGATCCTCCTTCCGCGACGCCGATGATCCTCTTCCGCGAAGCCATCTCCCACGACGTCTTTACCCGCGACGATCTTTGTTCATCAACACCTTGAGGTAGGGGGTTTGGTTTAATTAAATCTATGTGAATTATATCCTCGACATGTGTTTAATTGTCGGAAGTCGTTTGAACCGCTAATACGGTGGGTGCAGACCAATGAACAAGTCTGAACCAACCATTTCCTTGTTCTTGGTGTGCGGATCGACGAGCGATGATGAAGTAGGCCAGAAAGGAATTTTGAGGACTTCGCAGTGAAGAGACGGTCCCAGGAGGACCGCTGGCGAAGATGGCAGGCAAAACAGACCACCGGAGTGTGTCCAGTGGTCCGCAAAAGACCCTGCCGGTGCACCATGCCGGCACAACGGCATGGAGGCCAGAGGCGGCGGCCAACAACGGTCGGCCGCCAGAAGGCGGTGGGGCCGGGCGCACCGTCGGGAAGGACGGCTGCGGTTGAAGCTGCGGCGGCAGGCGGCGGGTCCCGCGGCCGTGCGGGACCGAGGGCGACGCGACACTAGGCCATGTCTTCTAGGAAGGAGTGGCCCCCACGCAAGTGCCACGACACCAATCAAGGGGGTAACTGCCCCTTTACGCACCGCTCGGCCGGCGCTGAGCCGACCCCGCTCGGCCAGTGCCGAGCCGCCCGGGCCGGACTGGCCGCACCGGGCCGGGCCACGCCGGTTGGGCTAGGCCGCGCCCACCGGTCCTGGTTGCGCCCTAATGGGACGGACCCTGACCCGGGTCGGGTCGACCCGGTTTGGGCCAACCCAGGGGGGTCGGGCCAGGTCGGACCGGGCCCAGACCCCCCACTTTCGGACCACTTTCGGTCTTTTTCCCATAACATGGGCTACAAACCTCCGATCGATGCACCATCATTTGCGTAGATATACTTGGACCGAGATGTTCATTTCAGTATATTACACTCAAGGTTTTGGATAACGTTTTATACAACTGGGTTGGTTCGAACATGAAACCAACGGGGCCCTCGGAGCGGAAACGCTTATTACGTGAGCACCGGACGTCCGATTGACATGTCGTCGACTTTGTTGGATTCCTATTAGTTAGACAGACCTTTTGGCTTACTCCGCTCGAGGTTTGGACATAGTTGGAGTGCGGTCGGGTTGGTTTTGACTTAAAAACCAACCGGGCCCCTAAAACGAAAAAGCCAATAACTCTCAGACCGGGCGTTCGATTGATGTGTCGTCTGTCACGTTGAGTTCCTCTTGTCGAGACGGAACTTTGAGATACATCAACTCCGGACTACGTGTTAATTGATGTATCGACCCCTTGGCTCATGGAGCGGACTCTCCGGGAAAGAGTATGCTGTGTGAGGGAACCCTAGAGCTAGCTGCGACTGTGACGATTAAGACTGCACTGAAATCCTATGTGGGTTCGGCAATGATGAAGACTGTACTGAAATCTTATGTGGGTTTGAAGGTAATGAAGACGACATTGAAATCCCATGTGGGTTCGATAGTGATGAAGACCGTACTGAAATCGTATGTGGGTTCGATGGAGATGAAGACTACACTAAAATACTATGTGGGTTCGGCAGCAATGAAGACCGTACTGAAATCCTATGTTGGTTCACCGGCAATGAAGACTGCACTGAAATCCTATGTGGGTTCGCCGGCAATGAAGACTGTACTGAAATCTTATATGGGTTTGGCAGTGATGAACACCGTACTGAAATCCTATGTGGGTTCGTAGGCAATGAAGACTGCACTGATATCCAATTTGGGTTCGGCAGCTTGGCTGGTTTAGTATCCTACATGGGTCCCATCTTAGATGAATCAGTGGCTATATCTGATCATCTCTATCACTGAAGAAGTATACCATTATGAGCTGAGTCTTGACTTCAATCAATATCTTCGATATGATTGAATTGCTTTCCTTTGTGGATTGAGTTGTTTTATCCTGTGTGGATTGGGTTGTACTCCTTTGTGGACGTGATTGAACTTGGGCTCGGATATTGGAGCCGAGCGGGAATTGATGACTTACGTATATGTATGGGAATATACCTAAGTAGTGTCTGATGTTACATCGTGATTGTATCTTTCCATTGTGGATTATCCTTTGTGGATGTTGGGAGACCTTTGGGGGTCTCGGGTTCCCTACTGAGTAGTGTATACTCACCCCTGCTCGGGCTATGCCCACACTACGTTGTGTTGGTTGCAGATGACGGAAAACACTGATCGTGGTTGAGGCTTGTGGAGAAGGTCGGTACCTGGAGGTGGACCACTGGGCGAGACGTACATGGAGCGGATGGCTGGATCTGAGGAGCTGAGGAGGCTATCTGTACCCACCCTTAAGGTGGGACTTTTAGTGGACGGCTCGACGTTGCTGCTTTACTTTCAGTTGTTGTACTCTCTTTCCAGTTTTACTTTACTTTCAGTTTGGGTTTGTATTCTGGCCCTCTTACTTTTCCACACTACTTTTTGTACCCAATATTATTTAGTGTTACTTCTTCTTTCTTACTCTGTGGTGTTTGTTTACTTTAAAAAGGCAATGCCTCTCCCTTTTTCTTCGGGATTTACCCCTTGGTGCTAGTCGCCGGCCCCTGGTCTATGGGAGGCTGGCTTGGGGTAGTCATGGAACGGGTCCCGAGGAAGGGTCGTGACACTTTAATTGATGTCCAAAATTATTTCCTGTTACCATTTCAGTAGGAAATAAGTTTTTTTTCTATTTTGATCATTCCATGTTCTTGATGATGTAAACTATTATCGGTTGATAATTTTTTATAAACCTGACTAAGTTACCATCTCAAATTGGAAACTGACCAAAAAATCCACATACCAAATGTGAATTAAAAATTACCATGGGCTATCATCTCGTGCTAGAGAAACAAAAACAAACATATGGAATGATTTACACTAACCTAAACCTGATAACATGAAATTTATATAAATTTATATAAAGGAACAATAGAATAAAACAGGAATCCAAATATGTCATAATAGGAAGAGAATAAAAATTGTGATGCAACTATAAAAGAATAAAAACAATATCCAAGAGATAATACCAACTATAATGGATGTAAAAGATAAATAGTGACACCAATAGTCACAATACGATAGCATGAGAATACTCGTACAATCTCATTATCCAGCTTCCCAAACCCAGATAAGTGAAAACCCACCACCTAATATATGACACCTTGACTTCCTTTACATTGAAAAACTACATAAGGAATATGCACAGCCAAAGGGGTATGAAATATATGAGTTGATAGGCTTAATAGGTTACCACCCAGGTGTCTCATATCAATTATTTGAATAAAAATCCTAGCATTCTCAACTTTAAAGAAAACAAGTCATGATATACAGTTTTACAATTTTAATATCAACATAATATAAAAACAACTTAATATCCCCTTTTCAAAATTTACAAATTAATAATGTAAATCAGTATCATATATATATATATATATATATATATATATATATCAAAACATATCTACCATGTAGATCCAATGAATGAATCACATATCATTTCCAAATATGTTGAAGATATATCAAAATAGTTCAAACCAAAAAAGCCCAAATCGGCCTAAATGAATACATAACATCACACCAAGGATCAAAATCAGTGAGGATATATTCAAAACACTTAAAATTACATAGATAATCATTTTTTTCTTCAATTATCTATACAAATAAATCAAGTCTACATAGAATATGTACAACCCAAGCAATGAACCCCTTATTAGATCTAAAAATTCACTATAATAATAGGCATATATAGAAAATGAAATCCCCATGAGTACAACCCACAAAAGTGGATAATACATATTACTATATCGTCTAGTTGAGTACCTGAGGTTTCCCATAACTTCTATTTTCCTATCCATTTCATCGTATCATGATTTGAAAAATATTTCACAATGCTTTGAAATCTCTTTTGATTTACCAAAAAAGTGTAAACCCATATTTTATCCAAAACCATTTTCCCAACACACAAAAAGAACTATAAATCATGGAAATTCAATTAAAACATGTTTATAAAAAACCAAAGTAATCCAGTTCACCAACACATGATAGAGACGAATATACCTACCTCAAAACTCATGTCATACATTCTCTCTTGTGATCCACCAATAGGAACAACATGACCACAATAATATTATTTATATTACAAATCTACACATCATAGAATTTATTTAATTTTACAAAAGGGTTGTATGAGTTGAGGAAACATAACATAACTCTAGAAAGCACACTAACCAAACACCAACTATTAATGGATTGTCCTCCAAAACAAGATCCAAAATGGATTTAGATATTAACTAGTACAATCAGCAACCTAGATCAGTAGATCTAATAATGAAATATAATGGGGATATTTTGATCAATGTAAATGAATAAGAATAAAGGATAACTCGCCCATTGAAACTCGCGAAAACAACAATAATGATTATTCATTCATAAGAAACAATATGAATGATTTTGAGTTCTCAAAATTGTCAGTGATGAGCTATAGGATGATATAAATGAGACTTCATGTTGATTTAATAAACATTTCACTTCTATTGAACCCTAAAATTGGTTTCCATGTTAATTAATAAGTGTGTAACTTATTTACAAATATAAACTAAAACACTCAACTATTTTTTATTAAAAACAACATTTTTAACATTACACGAAATATAATATTAATATAGCACGTAATACTTCATGTTTCATACTCATATCACAACTTTATCCTCATGAACATTTCATGTCATGTACTCCCATTAAATGGAAAGTAAATTTCATTCAAACTACAAATTTTTTTTATTCTAACATGAAAACCCACTTCTCATCAAGTATTCCCCAAACTCATGGAAAAACACACTAAGCAATTAATTTTTTTACACAAGCCTCTTTAATTCAAATAAACCTAAATCCTTGAACATTATTTCATTTTCCCTAAAAAATTTCTCCATCCCTAAGAGTCCCAAGACCCACATGATTAAAGAGAAAACCAAGTGAAGAGGATAGAATTACATTAAAGTGGGTAATAGTTCGATACACACACCACACCATAAGAATCTCAATCTCATCAAGCCATTTTGAAGAAAGGATTCATCTATATATGTGAGCCCTCTACCCCCCTCATCAATGAATCGTGATCCCATGTCTCATGAGAATCTTATTTGTGTCCCCATAACACAATGACCATCATAAATGATTTTTATTACATATGTTAACATGAGAGTCAACAATATCATATGGCTTCTCCACAATAGAAACATCTAACTCTAAACAAATCACTTACCAAAATAGAATGTGTAAATGATTATGATTTTATTTCTTATGTTGTGATATGTTTAAAAGATTATGAATTCATATCATATAAGCTAGAAATTCCAACCAATAATAAACCTACCCATGATGGTAATTGACCTTAAAAATTCCAACATATCTCAAAGCCAACATTCCCTATTTCTGAATCTAATGGTGGCCCAACCAATGAGAAATTATCCAGAATACCTATCCAACTATGGAATACTACAAATAATTACATTAGTGTTCTTGATAATATTTTATTTGAATCAAAGATGTAACCAGATGACAATGTATATCAAAAATCCACACAGATGTCTCCTAAATTAGACGTGGTCCCACCAAATAAGAATCACCCACCTCCTCTCGACAAAGAGGTGATCTACATAATTGAACAAAAAAATCCTTAAAAGGGTCCATTTCGATCGGTGAATGATAGATTTTTCATAATAAAACTCAATCAGACCTAGATGGATATTATAAGATCTAATAAAATGAAAGACATCAGGACTGTGCATGTAATCCAAAATCTGAATGGAATGTTCTGTTTGAATATCTATCATTGGATTTTATGTTGTACTCAATCTGACATGGGTCCCCATAACCTCTTGAAGACTCCTCTAGAGCCCCTATGTAACCTATGACCACTATCTAAAAAAGAGTAAGGAGGAACCCTGTGTAACCTCAATATTTCATGCACATATAGCTTTGATAAATCATCATATTTAGTGGGGTTCCTAATCAAAATTAAATGAGATATATTTTTCAAATAATCAATAACCACGTGGATATCATTCATACATAGCAAATTCCATGGTAATAAAACTACAAAGTAAACGAATACTTCATCACAATTCCAAACTATAATAGGAAGTGGATAATGAAAACCAAAAGGTTTCAGATCCTCCCAATGTATCTATTGATATGTGTAATAGTTGGACACATAATAAGAATTGTAACACTTACTAACCATCCATAATAATTATTGTATCATTTCATAATAAATCATTGTAGTTCATTGATTAATGGCCCACAAATTACTATTGAAATCAATCAAAACTGAGCTCCTCACATATGTTGGGATAAAAAACTGATCCTAAATACTATGAATACCATCAAAAGATAGAGGTCATCCAAAAATGTTCTTCCCATAATAATGGGTTTCTTTAATTATATTGAAATCTTCATCCTTCAACAACCCTATAGAATATACTGAAGGAGATATGATGATAACTCAACACTATTCAGAACCACACCTAAAATATCATCCAGAGCCTCTATATGAAACTGATAAGAAATACCCATAAAGTCACACTCTTCCATTGATTCTAAAATATCCTTCCAAGAAACATTAAAGCTAAGATAATTGACAATGACATTCCCCTCCTAGGAGGTGTAGGTGATATTGATGTCAAAATTATGATGGTATTCCAACCACCACCACTGTCTGATATTAACGTCCTTCTATGAAAAGATATACCTTAATATATTTTGGTCAAAAAAGACTATGAACCTATATCTAAAATAAATGTTTTTCCAATACGTAAGCTCATGCATAAGTATAGAAATCACTAAATCGTGAGTGGGGAAATTGTTCTTATTTAGTAAAAGGAGATGAAGTCCATAAGCTACCAAATGATCAAACTTCAAGAGAAAAAACCCTAACCAGTAGTGGAAGCATAAAAACCACATACTCCTTAACATGCTTAGGTAATATCAAAAGAAGGCCAAATTTCATAATTTGTTTCTTCTCATCATATAAATACTAACATATCTCATCCAATTTGAATTTGACCTCTTTATAAGTAAGATAAGTCCAATATGGTGTAAACCTTGAGAAATACCCGATGAATTATCAACAGTATCTAGTAAGGCCCAGGATTCATCAAATTTCATGAAATTTTATAGTTATTTCCATAACAAAAAAACCTATACCTTCTCTGCATCAATTAATATTCCATTCATAGAAATAATGATCCATAATAACTTTTCATATTTAAATGTGAAATTTCATTTCGAAATATTTCCATACAAATAGTTATTTCATAGGATTTCCAAAACCAATACCAAATGTGGCTCACTCTCACACATAAATCTAGTTTAACAAAAATATAGTCCATGAATAATACCAAAAAAGTGTTGAGATTCTAATTAAATATATGATTCATCAAATCAGTAAAAACTATAATAGTTTTAGTCATAAAAAATTGTATCAAAATATATTAACAATGGTAATACCTACGAAAAAAATCATTTTTTGTTATATAGTATTCTTGAATTACGAGCTGATGATAACCCAACTGAAGATCAATATACAATACCCACATTCCCTCATTAACTAATCAAATAAATCATCCACATTATGTAAAGGATAATTAGTTTTAACTATTAACTGGTTTAACCTCCGATAGTCGACATAGAGTTGAATTGAACTATCAACCTTATTCTTAAAGATAATTGGTGCTTCTCGATGTGAAGCACTAGGGATTACAAAACCATTTTCCATCATGTCATCTAACAAAATTATTTACACTTGTATCCCTATAGGTCCCATATGATAATAATTAATCAAAATCATATGTGTACATATATCTAGGTCAATTATAAACTCCATAAACCTCTCTAGATGAAGCCCAAATAAATAATAAAGGAAAACATAAAGATAGTCATGAAAATAATGGGATGATCAATCACAATAGAAGAAACAACATCATAATAACCAACAATATCCAAAAACAAACTTCTAAGCTCTGGGAATAAATGTCCTCCACATCTAAACCAAATATCACACTAACCTTGAAACGCCCGAGAGATCTAATTTGTTATAAATAACCAAAACTATTAGTAATAACAATCAACCTCATCATGATAAACAACAAGATAATTGATCATAGTCATTAAGTCAAACAAATATAGATCAAGAATGAGAAAATACCACACTAACTCTACATAATCTATTGATAAAACTCAAAAACTACACTAAACCACCTTAACATCCATATTAATAAAATGTATCTCTTACACCTTAATAAAGGAAAATATCACCATTTGATGAATAAGTATATTAGTAAAATGGGATGATATAAAATAGTTAGAATCACTAGTAAATAATAAATCAATCACTAAAGATTATTTAATAATGATCGTACCTCTCAAACTCACTAGTCCCGCATCTACCTTCTCTATAAACAAATATATTGTGTGAAGGAACTTCATTTAAGATGATTATTGATAAATACATGCAGTGTTTAAAGCATCTATTTGTGTTTTATTATCCTTTGAAGTAGAATATTCCTAACCATATAAAGGTGTAGAAAAATCTTGGAAGAAATATTTTAGATGTCCATTGCATCCCAAACTATTAGACATAATTTCAGGTAAATGACAATAATTTCATATGTGTCTAACACTATAACACTGATCACAAGTCAATTCCACACAACGCGCAACAAATAAAGGTTCTATAGAGGCCTTTATTTAGGAAACAACTCCACCACCCCTATGATAAAACATCCACTTCCTCTTTCTCCCTAAGAAACCATTGAAGCTTCCAATAAGTAGAATAGAAGTCGTGAGATATCTATCCTTGGATTCTATATTCATTTCATCCATTTTAGATCTGACCTCTTTCCTTAAATAGGTTGAAATATTCATTATAAATATGTTAAATTTGAGATCTGGTGACAATTGTTTTAGGTACTTATGATCATTTAGCTGGTCATTCATTAAATCCTTTATGAAAAAAGAACCTACTCCATAAATTGATTGATTTAGGTCAAAATTGTTCACTCTCCCAACTATAGATAATGGAACTCCATAGACTTAACCATAACTAGAAACTCTAGAAAACCATTATAGAAATAAAGGGTCTTCAAATCATTCTAGTCCAATACCTCCTGCATATATGCCTATACCTTGGAATCCCACTGTCACTTACTGGGACCCTGAAGTATGAAATACACACACTTCACTGTGATACACTCAAATGTGTCTAGAATGTTGAATTAATGATCAATAATTCCACTCTAGTACACATAATTATGGGGTTTATTAATACCATTAATAGATGGTGGCTTCTAATTCAAGAAATCACATGATTGATCAATGTATCCTACAACTCTCAGTTATACCACAACAACTTTGTTCAAGACATGCAGTACATTTCTGTTGAGATAAAGAACATCCAAAAAAATGGAATCAACATATTTTAGACACATTTTAGGATTTTCATGAAGATCATCCTTGGAAACCGCATTCAAAACTCATAGTACACATCTTAGAGGCATACCACTGTACCCCAAAATTGATAAAATGATCAGATTGTGTATTATGTTTAGTTCAAACTAGGAAAATGATAAGAAAAAAGTGAGATTAAGGTATATATATCAAATTAATACAAAAATATCCTAACATCCCTTGGGAATGGGAGTATAATCATAGAAAATGATTTCCAGCCACTCACCACAATCAACCTCTCAACTTTTGACAATCCTATCTATATTATGTCGAACGTCCTAGGGAATGAACTATTGATTAAAAACCTTCGATGATACCAAAATGTAACATTACCAAACCATATTGCATCTACAAATGGTACACTATATGAATTTTCACATACATAAAGGGTGCTCCCAATCCCCACAGGCTGGCATCTAGCAACCAAGAAGCCACACAAAACAAAGGGAATGATATCTCCCATCCTTGAGTAGACAACATAATATATATATATACACACACATTTATAGAGTGTAACAATATATTAAAACATGAATACATATATTTCATAACATATTGAGAAAAAAGGAAGATATCTAATTGAAAATTTATAGAACATTCTCCAAGAAGAAATTCAAATTTAAACGGATAAAAAAGTACAAAAGTTGTTCAATGAGTCTCCATTTGACATAATGTGTAAACTCCCAAAATCTTAACATCCATATTCTCAAACATATTTGACAGAAAACATAAATTCTTCATTAAAAACCATTATATTCCCTACATATTAAGAAATAAAAAGTTCCATGTGACACCAATGGTGTATACAAGGTGTGATCTAACATTCTCCTTATAGTCCCACCTAGGTTTTTAATATCAAGTATCTAAACAAAATTCCATGAATGCTCAGCTATAATGAAAACATGACATAAAAAATTTATAGTTTTAATATGAGAATCATAGAAAAAAATTTATTTTCCCTTTATTTGAAATTACCAAATAGATATGTCTAATACATTTCCATAAATCACATATAAAAATAAAAAATCATATATCACATCAGACCAAAGAAATGATCACATATCATTTTAAATCCACGGTATTATAATCAAAATAAAAAACCAAAAACAACCCAAAGTAGCTAAAAATAACATGTAACAATAGAAAGGATCACACCATGCTAGGATAGTTATGACAGTAATCCATTAATATAGACAGTCTCATGTTCATCAATCTTCTTGATATATACATCAATTTAAGATATATGATAAACCCTCTATAAAATGAACCACCCATCAGGTCTCTCAACTCCCTAGAACAACACACCTAAAGAGAATAAGAAATCCCCATATGGAAACAAAATAAACTTTTGATAAGGAATAATACTATACCTTCCACCTAAGAACCTATCCCTTCTAATTTTCTTTATATTCCAAACCAGTCCCTTGAAAAATTTCATCAAACCATTTTGTCATATAATGATTTGAAAAAAATTCAGAAAAACCATTTCACAATGACATAGAAACCATTTTCATTTTCAAAATCATATGAAACCAAACATTTATCAAAATCCATGTTCTATAGAAATAAACAAAAAATCATTAAGTCATGATGATTTAATTATAAAAAAGGTTATAAAAAAACTAGAGCAATGAAGTTTAACAACATTAGCCAAATAAAAAAAATACATTCCTCAAAAAGAAGTTCACACATGATTACTCGAGATCCACCATTGGGAAAACCCCAAAAACAATAATTGGGGCCATATATTCAATTTCAACATATCATAACCAATTCAATTTAACAAAAGGTTTGTAAGATAATAAGAAACAACACATACCTAAAGAATGTGTACTTTACCCACCACAACCAAGAAAGGTTTGTCCTCTTGGACAAGAATGCACAATAGATGATAAATATAAACAAGTGAAATAATACAATATATAAATAAATCTGATAACATAATTCCATGATGATACATTCACCAATGGAAATAAAGATGTAAAAAATATTTCTCAACTAGGGAAAGTCACCACTAATAGAAAAATTATCAATTTCTAAATGAAACAATTTGGATTTGTTGGAGGTCTCTAAAATCATCATATAAGAGATCTAGGTCAAGATAAATGATATATAACATTGAGTGACTAAACTGTAACATTTATGGAAGCTTAAAATTCCTATCTTTTAAACAGACATGGTGTGTAATCTCATTACACATCATGTAATCCATGAGGATCATGTATGCAAAAAAATCATATTCTAATTATTAAAAATCTGAATTTTAATATTAGATTACATGTAATCTCTACATGTCATGTAATAATTCATTATGAATACTCATATCATGACATGAACTTAGAAAAAAGTTCATGCCATGTACACCCATTCCATGGTGTAAAAATTTCTAGAAGACGGTGAAAACTGTTTTTTCATACACAAAAACCGAAACCACTAAGGTCATTCTTCGAACTCAAGGAGAACCCCACTAAGATGTAAAAAAATTATAATTGAACTAAAATAATTCAAATAAAAATACATCCTTGAAATTTATTTCATTTTATCTGAAAAATATTCTCCATCATTAATATCCCCAAGACGCACCCAATTAAAGAGGAAACTAGTAAAGAGAGTGCAATTGCATAAAATTATATAAATGGATGTTATATAATGTATTCAAGGATAAGTGAACTTTTCTATGGTTAATTGATATTTTTCTTAACCAAACAATCACCAATACAATACATTTTAATTTATTAAAATTCATTATTATATTACCAAATGAATAAAGCATTTAGGTTTTGGTAAATTCACTTTAAAGATCACAAACTTTTCATAACATTCAATTTCTAATATTTGTAAAGTATAGATTATTTAGACGAATATAATCCCTAATATAATCCACATGAAAAAATATTATATATTTTATGATATATATAAATGTAGTGTTCAGATAATACACACTTCCAGAACATTATCATTAAATAACAAATGTAAAAAACTCAATATTTTTATATTTAATCATATATATATAATATGATCATCAAATACTAAACATTCCATTGAAATTAATTCATATAACAGTAATTGAACATTAACATAATCATTTTCACTTTTAATATCTTCATTCACAAATATACACAATATATTAATGATAAAACTCTACTAACTCACTTTATGAAGTTCCCTATATTTATAACCTCTTTACAAATAGATCCATCTCTTATATAAGAAAAAACAAATATAGATAACTTTACTATCTTATTGATCTTAAATCATTGGTTATGAAATCCACATATTTTCTTGATATCCCACATTCACAACTTCTGTTATACCTATTCAATGGATATTGAAACAAATCTAATTGTTTTTCGAAAATTTTCCTATAATTTATCTAGTGATATATATATTTAAATGAAAACCAAAATTAAAAACCACACACATATATATATATATTAAATTCAGGGAATGCTTTTAACTAATATGATTTGTATTTTAAATTTAGGTGTGTATTGAACAAAGAATAATATAAAACTCATATGCACCATGAATATTACTTCATTTATTATTCATCCTTAGTAAATCATGGTTACCTACTAATGCATGGTGTTTTTGAACTCATATTTAATTAACTAATATAATAAAACAACTCTAAAACCTTAATGATAAGACTTTTACATATCATTTTAAATTGGGATTTAATCAAATAAAATCATCACCATGATAATAATCATGACATTATTTTCATCCTATGTAATATAATATAGATGAAACACTAATTATGATCTTTAAAACCAATAAAACTAAAAATATATTTGTTGAAACATGAAATATAATTTTAAAAAATTAATTTCTTTGTTTCCATATCATATAAAATATCTTCCACTTACTTCTATTATTCTCCAGCATCATTTATAATAAATTAAATCCCTTATAGTATAGTTATTTTATTCCACTCATACACATTTAATCCTCATATGTTCAACACTATTTTACAACTATCAATGAAATATTTCCAATTCATAAATTTTATGTTTTACACATATGTGTGAAAAAATATTTTCATATCTAAGACACTAATTTTATATATTATCTGTGATGTGTTTACTTCTAATTTTTTTATTTTTCCTTTCTTCCCTCTAAACATCAATAAATTTATCCAGAACAAAATCCATATAAAATAATTGATAAATTGGTTATAATAAACATTCCTAGAAATTTATAAATATTTATCACGCCTAAATCAATATATGGAAGTCATGATGTTATAATCACCCTATTTCTTAAAATACAATCTCTCACGTTTCTCAATGATATCTATTATCACTTTGTTGACATTAAAACATACAATCATTAATAACATTTATTTTTTTCCACATATCTATATGTTCTCCGCGTAATCTATGTCATTACTTATTATATTTTTTTTGTGTATGGCCTTCCTTCCAAATATATCATTGTACATTAATTATCATCATTATTAAGGATTGAAATTTCTAATTTATTTTTAAACAAACCCAATAAATAAAAAACATTTTTTGCATTAATTTTGTCTCTAACCATCAATAAACTATATAATATATTTTGACATGAGTTATCAATATCTATGTTTTTTTACAATATAATATACTCTATAATACACTAATCAATAAGGAAAATATTTTTAATTTCAAAACCAAAAATAAAATAGATTATTTTCTAATAATTTTTTTTTGAAAACATGATCAATGTTGATTTTATGGAAATAATTTTTTTTTGTGTTATTAAATAAAATAGATGATTTTGAATGGGGACAATGAGTGTATATAAATTTAAGAATACATTTTTTATGTTATAAAATTTAAAATGGGTTAATATTATGTATAGATTCATATATATAAAATTATTTAGATACTTTATAAAATTTAGGTGATGACTAATCATGTAATAAGTTTACTGATCCAATAAGATTGTGGTATTATTTCACAGTTTTATTGTTAAGATGTGACTTTTCCCACAAAATTTTCTTTCTAATATATCATTGTAATATATTCCATATATATTATAGAAAGGGTCTTTTTAATTGTTAATTTTATAAACAGTTTGGATTATTAAGTATAATATTATTGTCTATTATTGGTCTTAAATTCACAAAATCTTTATTTTTATGATATTCCAAATTGAATATCGATTTTATTCAAGAGATATATTAGAAAAAATGTTCTTATCGATTTTATTCATGAAATACTTTAAAAGGTATACATATTTACAAAAATCATTATTAAGTTCATATTATAAAGTTCAATTGTAATAAATAAAAAATATTCTAAGGATGGAGGAAGACTCATTAAAAACATATTTATAAACCCAAAATTGATATGTTAAAAATTAGGATTTTAATATGATCATATTAGTTGTAGTGTATTTATATATTTAATTTTATTGTAGTAACTTACTTATCTTAAAAAATATAAGATATAAATATTTCTTAATAAGTGGCATACTAAGGAACACATAGAAATAAACTACCTAGTGACATTAACTAAATAATATAATTCATTTTTCCCTGCGTTGATGTGAAGATTTATGAATAAGTTCCTGACATTATTAAAATGTATTTCAATGGTCATATTGATGTTATATGATCATTATTTTGATTATTTATAAATCATATGAAGAAAAATAAGATAAATTATTCATATAATATGTTTTTTTTTAATATTTCATAAATGCAATATTTATTGAATTTTAGATTTATATATTATGAAAAAACAGTTTTTTGTTTTTTATATTATAAATATAATTTCTCCATAAATCGGAATATATACATAAAATATAGAGTATCAATATATATCAGTGGGAGGTTTCATGTATTGATTCTTCGAATAGCTACAAAATGACGTAACATGTGATAAAAATTGTTATATTATATATTAAATTTTGAGGTCATGTAATATTTAAAAAATGATGAGATAAGAGAAATATATAAAACATTTAAATAATTTATATTTGATATATTAATTAGACTTGTTCAGTATATCATGATTGAAGGTTCCCATGTAGTGCAGTTTTTCCAATATGGCTATATCGCCTTTATTGGAAAGTGAAGTGATTATAAATTTAAATAAATTCGATGTGATGTATTAATTAGAATTGTTTAGTATATCATGAAGAATAAAGGATGGATTGTAGAATATAATGTTTCAAGTTGATATTATGATTCACGTGGATATAACGAGAGGCGTGAATAAGTTTATCACCACCTTTTATGTCCCACCATTTTATAGATTCTATAACCTCTTAATGAGATTGAATTATTTTTTATAATAGTATTTATTCTAGTTTACTATTAACTTTTAATAGTGTTGGTCAATAAAATCAGTAGCCCCATAAATAAGAACAACAAACGGAATGAATAATGTTATCTTTGATGGTTTACCATTCAAAATGAGTAACTACATCCCAGGAATAATATAGAAAAAATAGAAATCACCCAATCAATTGTAATCAAAATAATCCATACTAGGGGAAGGGTTTATCCATGAACTCATGCTTTATATAAATTTATCTTCACTAAAGCAATGTGACCCCACAGAGTTAAGAAATTTTAACATTGAATAAACTATGTGATGAATCATAAAACTCTACGAAGGTACTTCTATTTTTCATACAAGGGTATCAAAATCCTACTATATTCTTCATACATTTATCTTCTCCTAAACTTTTTAATAAATACACTCTTTGACCAGACACAATATCATTACTATTTATCCTTTATGTAATCTCAATGAAGATAAATACATATATCTCCAATCAATAATATATTCTCATATTATCCCTAATTATAGTATAGAACTACAGTTATTCTTTAAGAGAGTCTTAAATACTATGATTCCACGTACTCCTGCATTTTGAATATAATTTATAAATATTCTTTCCTCTAATCAAGTGCCTTCTTTCTACTCTTCCAACATCATACATACAGGTATTTTTAAACACTATTTCGATAAAATCATTTACAAATTTGACATATAACCATTTATTTTGTTTTCAATTGAATTTTAAATCTAAAATTCAAATTACAAATAGAAAATCCATTCAAATATTTTTTCCATCATTATATATTATTTTATCAATCAAAAACAATATTTATCCTTGATGAAAATTGGGAAACTGAGAATTCAATATGATGTAACCCTTAGGTTATCCACAATTAAACATCATCTAAACATGAAAAAACTATATTTGACAACATATCATAGTATAAATATAGTTTTAATTTTGAAACTATAAATCCTCGAAATTTAACTTTATATCATCCAATTTAATATATCTAGTTCTTTTGTGGGCTTGTACTGCATAAAACACCAAATTAAAATAATCTAAAACATATTAGATGGAAGTTATCATAAAATTTATTAGAATAATTAATCCTCTATTAAATAATAAATATAAACTAGCTATATTTTCTTACATTTAAAGGATATATAATAAATATTATTTAATATTTAAGAGGATTTAACAGTTTAAAATAACTCTTTAAATTATTAATTAATTAAAAAACATCAAATATAAATGGTGATAATATATAATTTTATAATATTAATATATATTAAATTAAATTTACAAAAAAGTAATATATAAGATATATAATGTTTATAAAGGGTGTTATAAATAAAAAAAGTGTTTTAATATATATAGAATTTTCATTTAATTTTTTTTTTTGTAATTTAATTTTAAAAAATTAACAACATTTATTAAATCCATATATCAATATTATCTTGTAGTTAATTGTTGAAATTTTTCTAAAATAATATATTTTTAGGTGTATAGTATAAAATACAATTTATGCTAAAATCATTGAGTTTATGACAATATAAATAATTCATTGTTATATAAAAACAAGTATAAAAACTTATTGACTAGTTATGAATATAAAAATTTGAAATGATCGTTTCAAAATAATATTATAAAAATCTAAAATAAATATTTAACAACATTTGTGATATTTCCCTATAAAAAATAATTATGTTCTTTAACTATAAATAATATAATTTTATTTAAATTCAGTTATTGTTTGTTATGAATAAAGAATAGAATTTATTTTTCTTAATAAATTAATTTATATCATGATGATAAAATAAATTATTAATTGTATCTAATTCATATATTTAATGTATATAGAAAAAATTTAATAAAATTATTTTTTATGTGTTATGTGCTATTAATATAGAATTAATGTATACGACTCATTGAAATTTTAATTGATAATTTTTTTAAAAAAATTTGACCAAAATATTTAAATTAGGTTAAAATTATTATTTTAATCTTGGTCATTGAAATTTCTTACAATAGTTAAAAATTAATTTTTAATGTATAAGTAAAAACTGTAAAAAAATGTTTTACTAAGAAGAAATTATCATATATAAATCAAACAAATGTATCAAATTTATAATTGAGACTTTTCTCAACCAAAATTCAGTTCTATTTCATCTTTTTTTCCCTTTTTGGACATTACCATTGAGTTGTAACTTTACATTAACAAAAATTTAATGGGTGATTCCAAAATTTCCCTACTCTTCACTTACAAAAGGGGATACTTCCACCACATTATGTTACACATTACCCTTCTATTTTCATCCTAACAGACTATAATTTTTTTCTAGATAAACATTCTCCCACCTTATTAATCCTCTATTCAGAATTAGTTATCATAGTCCCACCATTTCAAAAGGTTTTTCTAATATAATACTCAATACCTCAACATTAGTATTTCCTCCTTAATGATTTATCTAGATTAATTCTTTTTTAAAAACATTTCTACACACCGTTATATGGTTAGAAATTTATAATTAGTATATCAATATTATATTTTATTAATCTAACAATAAAGATTCATTCCATTCCATTTACTATAAAAAAAACTCAAATATTGATAGCGCATATATTGAAATGAATACATCCAGGAATCGATGTCTTCCATTTCACATAGCCTCTTATCCTCAAATTTTGCAATGATGCAATTAGTTAATAATTATAGTATATATAATATTTTTTGATTCCCAAAGGGAGAAATTAATATTGAATTCGAACACCCCTAATTAATTGAAAAATTCAAATGCCTTAAAGCAAACATACAGACTACAGCCTCTACAGATGACTTGCCTTATATTTATTAACTACCATACTTTTCTAGTCCTGAAAGTTTAATTAATGAAAAAATATTTTATTTATAAAAATATTAAAGTTCTAAAATTAATATCTATATCATACCATTGTCTCCTCTCATTCTCTAAATAATAATATCCTTAACTATGTGTTTTGTGGATTTTCATATCTATGAAGTAAGATATCTCATTTTAACTAGTTTTTCACATATTAGAAAGATTATAATAAAAAATATTTTAATTCCATAAATTTATCAAAATAATATCACACTAGTTTGGTACTAATGATATTATTCCAATATAAACTGTTCAAATAATCATAATACCCAATTAATTATTGTATTTTAATGTTTGGTTCGGTCAAAGTACCTAATTAAAAATGGAAAAAAATAATATCCTGGATGGATCAGAGAACACAATTTATGATGATATATGACATAAATTTTTATATGATGATTTTATATTGGTTTTGGAATAATTAAATTAATATTAAACTCATTATTTATGATAACATTGTCTATTTATTAATGATCACAAAAACTTGCTTATCCAAAACATACCTTACAAAAACCATGGATAAAACACTTATAGTGTAAAATTGTAAATCTATAAACTATAATGAAAAGTAAATTATTATACCATTGTGTTTTGGGAACTATTTTCATTTAAGTAAATGAAGAAAAATGCTAATATTATGAAACTAGTTAAAAAGATTTGGATTAATCACATGTGATGTTGAAAATAGATAATAACTAACTAATAAACTTTGAAAAAATAATTGTTAATTATCTTTATAAAATAAGATATATATTTAAATTAATAACCTTCTGAAAAAGGATATAAAGAGATTTTTTATATATAATATATTCAAGTGTTGTAGTGGATGTATGAAATTATGGTAAGGTATTCTAGGTCCCAATTCTTACACTGAGACATATTATATTTTGTAGACCATTTTTTATATGGTGTTAATATGCATTACATAACAAATAAAGTATTTTACTATAGATTTTTTTCAAATTTATGGGTCATCAGTATAAAAATTATGTTCCTTTTTAATTTCATCATTCAATTCATGTGTTACAGAAGATGTAAAGTTTTCTTGTCTCAGTATTTTACCCCATCGTATGGATTTCTTATTAAACACATTTTCCATGTAATTTTTATCTAAATTTCATTTAATACTTTGTTTAATTATTAAATTCTAATTCAAAGTATTAAAATAATTATTTCATGCTCCACCTCAATCATTTATGGGGTTTTTATTTAATTAATACCCATGATGAAAGGTTTCATTTTTTAACCTTGTTGCAAAAATGAGATCTATTAAATGTTTTTTTGGGATAAATTTATTTTATTCAATTTCAATATCATAGTCATTTTTCCAAAAGTTTATATTTAGTGATAATTATTTCCTATTTTTCATGATTTAATTTAAACATTCTATAATATTTTTTTGTTATGTGGTTTTCAATAATTGAATTTTAAAAAATTAAAATATATTTCAATACTTTCAAAATAAAATGTTTTCTCCCCCAAACCATGTTATATATATAATACCATTATGTATATTTTTAACAATTCATTTTTTATATTTTTTGAAAAATTAATAATTTAATAAATCTTAAATATATTCTTTCCACCATTTTTTGAAAATGAGTTTTCAAAATAAACTAGTGACATTATTCATATAATTAATTAAGAAAAATAATAAAACATAATTGTTTTTAAATAATTTTCACAAGAAATGAATTTCAATTATTTTGGTACTAATTTCCCATGTTTTAAAAAATTAATTAATTTTTATTATGTTTTAATTTTTATTTATTAGGTTTTTTTTTGATAAAGTCCCTTTTTCTTCATTCTTTTTAAAGTAAGATTCTATTATTTGTTAAAATTATTCACTTCCTACTAGTTTATTAAATTATTTTTCCACAAAATTTAAATCCTATAACAAAAATACTTAGAATAATCCAACAATACCATTATCTTTTAGAATTATCATAACATCAAATCATTAATTTTTTGTCTGATTCTATAAAAACATTAACCCATGTAGCCTATAACCACTTGTTACTTTATTTGATTTGAACTAGATGTAAGGAATCACATCCTGAAGAAACAAATAATTATGTAGTCTGTGTGAACTAAATAAATACCTAAATCTCATATTACATTATAAAACATAATATAAAAACATAATAAATATAAATATTCTTCATCATTGAACTATTTTAATGATTTCATCTTCACATCATAGTGAATGGAAAAAAATAAGAGTAAGATCAGATTATTAGAATTGGTTACGTATAGTTGATGACATCATGAGTAAATAGGGAATAATGAATATGGAATGTTAAATAAGTAATAACCAAATCATTAAACAAATAATATAGAAGTAGTGAATGAGGATCAAAAGATTCCATAAAAATAATCAAATTACATACAAACTTATCCCAGAATATTATTACTAATCAAATAATAATATGGGCATCAATAGTAGATTTCAAAATCATTGAATTCATAATTCCAGACATCTGAAATGTTCCCTCACGACCTTGTTCCAAAACATTTTTAACAATGGGCATGTTTAAACCTAAAATAAATATAATGAGGCTAGTCAAATAATTTTTCCAGTGATACCTATAGATGCATAGTGGATATATTTAATTATTCTTCCCACCAATAACATAATATGACTAACCTCATTAATTGATTTATCAATTTAATTCATAATGAATTTTCATTATCTAAAAATATATTTATTTATTAATAAATATAGAATATCAATATTTCCACAGTCCATTGAATAACGTTCATGGTAAAAAAATCATATATAAATGATATATGTCATCTAGAGAAATCAAATGGATGGTATCATAACTATATATCCCCAATGGAGAATAAAAGGTTATTTTTTGATTAATTGAAATACTATAAAAAAAATATTTGAACATGCATGAGTGAAAGACCACTTTGAATTTGAAATCAACATTTAAAACCTAAAACCATCCATGATATTTGAAAAAAAAATCACTAAAAAAATCAAGAATAAATGTAATAAAATACTCAAAAATATTAATGGTCCTTAAGGAAGGAAAATTATTTTCATGTTTTATATATTAATGCATTTGTTCCTTTCACATTTTATGTAAATAGTCAAAATGATCCCTATAAAGAAAATAATAAGAGGGTTAATTTTAACAAATTTTTTAAAAAATCACACAGGGGAAATATTTTTAATGAATAATTGGACAGAAAAATATATTCATTGAAAAAATTTATTTAAAGAATCAATATATAAGAAAAATATCCTTAAACAAGTTTAAAAACCATTATATTTTTTAATTACCTTTTGGGTATCTTGAGTACATAATGATTAGAAAATGAAAAGAAATATATTTTATTTCCATAAAATAAATTATGATAATAAAATATTTAGGATTTTTTATAGAGAGAAAAAATAATTATCACTTAGAATACATAAACAAAAATATTCTAAAGTACTGATTACACTATAAAATAAACCATTAACACATTGGTATCTTTTGAATCAAAGCCCCCTTTAATAAAATAATATCAAATGAAACACTGAATTCCATGAGTATATATTTATTCATGATATATCATTTCAAATAAATAGTAGATACACCTCCTCAAAAGAAATAGGCGCATAATAACATATATGTTTCAAGGGAGAGTAAAATTAAGATAAAGTCTCTTACCAAGATCACACCATTTATGTAAGATTTAATAAATAAACTGATTATTTATCTCAAATATATATAAACATAAAACAATGGAAATTAACAATAAAATAATAAAAATTAATTACACACAAATTTATACAATATCAATTATAATGAATATGTAAAATAACCCAATGAAAAGAAGTTGAGTCATCAAACCCCTTACCTCTAGTCAATCATGTCATGTAAGACCATTATATTCATGAATATTAAACAAATTTTAATTATTTAATTTCTTAATAAAAATTTCCAGCCATATTATTCAACTTATTATATTCATTACCATGTTATAATTATTTATTTGTTCAATTAAATTCAAATCCTATATTTTGATGATAGTCAGTTCTAATGTCGAAAATTACTTCGGTAGGATTACTATGGTAAAAGTGTTCAATTTTCCATAATCATAATAGTAATAATAATTAAAAAATATATTATATACATACATTATAACTTTAAAATAAGAAATGAATTTTGATTATGAAAAATGATCTTTTTTATAGTCATAGGGGTGAGAAGTCATACATGTGCATGTGAAAGAACCCAACCTTTTTTAGGGTTGACTCTATCTTGAATTTAGGAACATTTTTTTGTTTTAATTTACATACATTTTTTTTTGAGTTTTACCTCGGGGTGGGTTTTGTTGAATTTCGAGAAAAATGGAAGAAAAAGAGGTTGTGCACAGTTTGTGTGTGGTTAGAGAAAAATGTGTTCCCATGCCATGAAATTGTGAAACCCAAGATAGTGGTGGTTTTTATAACTGGTTCCCTATTTGAAATACTATGTACCATAAAAACAGAAACCATGAACCCCAAAAACAATAAGAAAATGGTTGGATCACAGTTATGGAAAATTGTGTTCCCCTGCCCTAGAAAGTTTGTGTGACTTTATAGGGGCCAAAAAATTTATAAAATACCCCATACCCTTGTAACTCATCCATTTTGACACTTATCTGACCATCAGAGGAATTTCACATTTTTTGGGCATTCCCAATGGATTATGAGGTCATAAGACCTTTGTTTTTCATAATTTTTTGTCTGTATCGAAGATCTTGTCCTCTCCAAGTAAGTGGATCCAACCCCATTAATTTTTTTAATCCTCCTTCCATATCCCATTCTTTTAATGAGTTTCAATATTCTATTTTGATAAGCATAGTTCTATATTTGGTAAATCTATCTCTAGGTTTTTTTATCCTGATTTTGAATAAATGTGATTTCGATGTATTAATCATGTTTATGGTTTTAAGATATTGACCTTATTCTACATCAAGGAGTTGCGGAATTTTAGGGATTTTTATTGGGTGATTGATCATCAAAAATTTAGGGAGGGAGTATAAAATTTAAATCCCATTGTCTAGATTTTTATTAAATGCATGAATGTATTAGAATTTTTAGATTTACTTATAAATTTTATTTCCTAATAGAATTAATTAATTTGTTGAATTTGTTAAATATAGGATTAGGAAATAATAAACTGATGAAATAAATGGGTTATATTGATATTATGTATTAGATAATTATTTCAAAATTAGTTATGAGATATTGATTTTTTTTGTATTAATAATTAACGGGGAATTAATTATTGGAAGTTAATATTCTAAAAATATTAATTAATAATTAAATCAATTAATGTGTTGTTGAGAGATATGTGTTATGCTTTATTAAGTATTATGTGATTATTAAATGGTGAATGGTAACATGTTCATTCAATAATGTATTTTTAAATAGTGAATTGTAATATACTCATTCAACCAACTTTTATGAACAGTAACATGGTCATTCAGTTATGTATTATTAAACTGTGAAGGTTAAGATGCTCATTCAAAAATGTTTTATGATTGGTAACATGATCATCCAATTATGTATTGTTAAATATATAATGGTAACATTATCATTGATTTATTCTTTATGAATTGTAATATTCTCATTCAATTAGGTATTATTGATGTGTGAATGGTAACATGCTCACTCGAATATGTTAAGTTAATAGTGACATGCTCATTCAAGTACGTATTATTAAATAGTGAATGGTAACATGCTCATTCGGTAAAAAATAATAGAATAGTAACATGTTAATTCAATTTATAAAGTATGAGATGTAATATAGATATTCAAATACATGATATCCCACAGGGATAGTTCATATTTCAGCATGGGACATAATAGGTATTGGGGTATGGATTTCTATGAAAACACGTGGATTATGTGGTGAAATAAATATTAGTTAAAATGTGATAATAGATTAATTATGAATTTTAATTATTTATTTATTCATCTATATACACTATTTTTTTCCAGATATTGTTTTAGACACAGTTTGTGGGGGCCTACTGAGTTGTACTCATAGCCTACTTTGGCTGCTTGATTGATACCCAAAATAGTCCTTACTGATGTAGGACATGTCAAGGAAAAATACCCTATATTATGTTTGATAATTTGCAGATAGATCTTGGATGAGGGAACCAAATGTGGTTCGGTACCCTCATGGGATTTTTCTATGTATTTATTTTTTGTTTCCATTTTAGAAAATTTTTACACGAATTTGCATGGCCTGTTTTCTGTTTCAGTTGGATATTGTATTTGCTACTTTTAATATCTTGATATATTGGTATTTTATATTGATATATAATTATTCCCATTGTGTGTATTATTTATTATTGGGTATTAACCAAATCAAAGATCAAATATTATCCACATTAATTACTTATCATACCCTCATTGAAATTCGGTATCCTCTAGAATATTAGTAATTGTTCTTTAAGAAATGTGACTAACCCACACAGGGCACCTGCATTTGGCACCAAGATTGGGAAGTTACAAAGTGGTATCAGTGGTCTGGTTCTCATGTCTTCTTCTTTTGTCATATTGTTTGGGAAATTTATACACGAGACTATGAAGTTTCAGGGCTTGGTAATGAGCTCGTGCGTGATAATTACAAACCCATGTACTTTGGAAAACATAATTACCTAGAGTGAGATTGTATTTATTTATGTTTTTTTGTTACATTTGGATATTATTTCACCATGGATTATGCACTTGATGTTTGTTGTCATTATTTTTTCTTAAAAATATTGAAAATTGAATCTTGGCCTGATATGGAATGTGAGTTGTGTCTTCTTGAAAAATTATAGGCACTCAATATAATTTTGGGATATGCATTATTTTAGGCACATGCGAGAAAATTTGTTTTTGGTAAGTTGTTGAAATAGAGTGTTTTTTCAGGCATGTGAGATTAAATCAAAATTGTTATGAAACTTCAAATTGAGAACATTAAAATGATTCAATAATCTAAATAAATGGGTTTCTAAATGAAAAAAATTGATATGTGATTTTGTTTACACTTGTTAACAAATACCTACGCGTCTGATGGTTAAGGGTGGTGATAGCGCCTTAGTTTTGACTACATGGTGAGACGTAGTGAAAAATATTTTTATGGATTATTATAATTTTACTCTTATATAAGTGTGATAAAATTGTGTTCATCTTCCTAAGAGATCTGTTTTCTTCATAGAGATATGCCTCTATGTCGATGCTTACAGAGAAGATTCCCTAAGGCCTTGGTTATGAATGATAATCTAGTGATGGAACCTAACAAAATGATTGATCTAATTGAGAAAGTATGTGACTATCATTGGGGGATCCTCCCATGCTTCATTATATTCAGGTAAAGTGACTCATGGAATGTTTTAATATCATGTGTTACCCAATGAGGGTGTTTCAGTTATAGTAGCCTCTGAATTTTACTGGAGCTAGTGGACCTGAGGGAGCTATATTCTGGGTTGAGTCCATCAACATGTTACATGATCATTTGGATACTCCTGTTCAGAAGAGGCTTAAGTTGGAACCTTTTATATTATGAGGAAAACTAATTTGATGGAGGTACATTCTTCTGTGGACATTTTATATTGATGTTATGTCATGGGAGGACATTTTCAAAAATTCATAGAGTACTTCTAACTAGAGACACTATGAATGGATAGGGTATCAGAGTTCATGTCGCCGACTCTGGGGAGAATTTTCATGATGGACTATTACTAACATTTTAAAAAACCTGTAGTTCTTTTCTCTAGGATTAATAGAATATGAGATATATAAAAAGATATTTTTTATGATAAACATATGTGAGAGATTAGTTCCCATGTTAAACTCTTTTAATTAAAGAAATTTGCTGATGTGGTGGATCAAGACCTCATAATTGAGGGGAACTTCAAAGAGGATTTTAATGTTGGACATATAGTTGCTACAATACAATCTTGAGGTGATACTTCAAAGAGTTAGATGCTTGATCATGGAAAATTTAGTTAGACCAGTGTAAATTATAGAACACAGATATGAGGGTCGGTTTTATAGGACCTTACTAGATTAATCTATCATTAATGTAGTAATCTAGTCCAATATCATAGGGATTGTCCATGACCACCAATTGAGTGCTAGTCTTATGGAACTTTAGGACATCTAAAAAAGTTCTATAGGTCACAACGACATACAGTTACTGTTGGTTGAGTTAAAAAGAAACAATGTGTGGGAAGGGGATCTTCTACACCATATCAGACTAGAATATATTGTTCTATTATCCAAAGCGATAGAGAAAGAGGATGTAGTTATTCAATGAAATATCACCATTATCAACAATGTGGCACAACTCAGTGTAGTTGTATGGAATCACATGGAAGAGGGGTTGGAATGATGCAAATGGAGTATCCTGCACTTTTGTATAACAATGATGGAGCATCGATGGAAAGTGGTAATATTCTTGTATTTCATACATTATCATATGACTTATTTGATACTAGTCCATATTATTCCATTATATTTTTAAATCTCATTATTGCATTGAGCCTGGTGGTGGTATTCATGAGTTGTGCAATTTCTATATAAACTCCATTGGGAGTATGGTTAAGATAAATTTATTTTTACAAGGGTTGTTCTGCATAGATTGTGGAGCACTATTTTAAGAGGGATCTTTATATTCTGGATATATCTAGATTCAACCTAATTATATGTATGAATAAAATATTTGCATAATTAACCCACATTGATTTTTACCATATGAGTGTTGCCATTACATACCATATGGGTGAAAATGATTTTCACTGTGGGGAGTGGGATATCCTGGTAGGCCCTACAAGGAAAACTACTTAGCCATTGGGAGAGCTCACAACCCAGGTTTATAGAATATTTCTAGATGATGAAGTTGTAGATCATGATATCCTTCCACCAGGGGTGGAACAATTTCAGTAACTTTTCTCTAAACACATCGTAGGACTGCCAGCTGAGGGAGATGTGGAATTCAATATTGAACTCAAGTTCAGGGAAAATCCAGTATCAATTCCACTATACATAATGGTGCCGAAACATCTTTAAAACTCAACACATAGTTGGGGGAGTTATGGGATAAAGGGTTTATTCATCAATGTATGTCTCTAAGGGAATCACTAGTTTTGATTGCAAAGAAAGATGCTAAAATTTTAGGCTTGTGTGTTGATTAATAGATGTTGAACAGGATGACTATAAAGAATCTCTATCTACTTATACAAATAAATTATCTTTTTTACTAGTTGATATGATCTTGTGTGTTCTAAAATATTGACATGAGATCATGGTATCATCAGCTGGGAATTCGTATGTCTGAGATATCAAGGTCTCCTTTAAGAAGTAGGTATGATGTTTATAAATTCATCATAATGTTTGTGGGATGAAAAGTGAACCAAAAGTGTTTATAGACATGATCAATATAATTTTCCATCTAAAATTGGATTAGTTTATGGTGGGATTCATGGATTACATATTCGCGTACTCCGAGACTCATGAGGATCATGCCCAAAAACATAATATCATCCTGGGTATACCAAAAGAGAATATTCTATAAGATATTCTATTTATGTTCTAGTTTTGTATTGGTTAGGTACACTTCCAGGTACACATCATATCGGGGAAAAGTGATTTAGTGGATCCAGAGGGGGGCTAGGTAGTTGTTTCTCATGAGATTCCCCTGAATTGTTTTGATATCTATAACTTTATGGGGTTAGATGGATACAATCTGAGATTCATCTGAGCTATTTTTTTTTCAGAAGCACGTGTTTTGAGCATCCAAAATAATGGAATAAATTTTTAATGGTAAGAATATTGTGAGAATGTATTCTAGTAGTTGAATAAGAATTTTAAATTTTCACCGATCATGATCATACCTAAACCATGTGAGGAGTACATAGTGAATTGTGACACTTCTAGTATCAGAATTTGAGCTTCGTTGATGATAGTAGATGGAGTTATAGAGAATGGGTATCAATAGCTAAGGATATATGAATGAAACAAACCTACATATGATCTTGATCTAATGCTATTTTTTTTAATTATATTATGTTTTTGTGGAACAATCTATTCGGTGAGATGTTTATGTTGTTAAGATATTACAAGAACCTAAGAGACATCTTCTTATTCTGAGATCAGAATCATCAGAAGTGGTTATGGGTTGTGTATATATAGTCATAAGATTTTGAGGTATAATGAATGTCTAGGGAATGAAATAGTGTTTATGATGTTATGGGAAGGAAAACTCAAACTTAGATATTTCATAAGTATATTTCTTATTGGAAGATGATGAATTTATTTTCTGATATTAACATTGTTGTCGAGAAGAGTCAGTAGTTGATGACTCTCATATCATATTCAATGGATTCTACACTGTTGATATGGATTGGAGACTAATAGTATGAGGTTCTAGATTGTTTTACAATAAGTTAATACCTTGATGTTGTGGAGTAACCTTCTGATTGGATCATTGGTGAGGATGAGAATATCTGCATCATGAATTGGGTTGTTGTTCCTATAAGTATGTAAGAGGATGCAATGTAGGAATTTTATTCCTCGCAGTCAGTGGAACATATAATATTGATCAAAATGTATGATGACCTATGAAAATATTTTTTGGGTCCATGATTGAAAAAGGAGATAGCGGGGTTCATGAAAAAATGCATTACCTTTTAGTAGGTGAAGGTATAGAATCAACGACCTATTGGTTTTCTACATCAATTTCCCATTCTGTAGTTTATGTGGGATGATTTGATAATTGGGTTTGGGTGGATCTTTTGAAGATTCATAGGATGAATTCTTCTATCTATGTTATTATGGATTAAATAAATAATGTTGCATATTTATTTCCCATACATGTGACATTTTCAACAGAGCAATTGGGAAAATTGTATGTTTGGTAGATAGTTTGTCATACTGGGATTCCATAGACTATAGTTTCTGATCACGATTCTTGATTCATATCACACTTCTTGAAGGGATTAAAAATGGAACTAGGAATGATATTTTCATGGATTACTGCCTTCAACCAATATATAGATCAGAAATCAGAACATACTATACATGAGCGTGAGGATATGCTGCAAGCATGTGTGCTTGACATCTACAGGTCTTGGGAGAAGCACTTGGATTTAGTAGAGTCTTCCAATAAAAAAATTATCAAGAAACTATATCGATGGAACCATATGAGGATCATTATGGTAGGTCATAAAAATAACCTCTATAGTGGATGGATGCTCGTGATTCAGAGTTTTTGGGATCGAGTCTTGTGAAAGTGATGTAGGATGAGGTTTAGTTGATTCATAAATGTATGACTTTGAGATAGAGTTGTAAGATGTTGTATGATGATATAAGTAGATAAACTATAGAGTTTATATTGGGTGATATAGTATTCCATTGGGTGAAAAAAACGATGGGTCACCATAGTATATTAAGAAAGTGCAAGTTGGCACCAAGGATTGTTGGACCATCAGAGGTTGTTAAGAGAATCAAGCTGATGGCATACCAATTAGATATTTTACATAAATATAGTTATATGTATTATGTTTTCCATGTGTCAAAAAAATGGTGGTATTAATAAAAACCTTCTCATGTGGTCAATGTGTCAATTATTGACTTTGTGATAGATGTGTCATTTGAGGAGAATTAGAAGCGTGTGTTGGATCATAGTGAGAAGGTGTTACAGAGAATGACTGTATCAGATGTTAGTTTTTTGGTGAAACATGGGTGTGTGTAGGATGAGACATGGGAGATAGAAGAAAATATGACGTAATTATGGCTCCATTATTTTGGAATGGAATCTTAATGATTCTTGGGAGTGTACCTTGAGGAAAAAAAGTCACAATGTTGGGAGATTGCAAGATCCTAACTTACACTGGTGTTGAATAATTATTGAATTCAGGTTATTTTTTTGAATTTCTTTCATTACATTTCAATTGGTAATTACACTATGATGTGTTTGTGTGAATTTTGAGAAAAATGGAAGATAAGTGGTTTCTTCATGGTTGGAACATGGATATAGTAATCTATGTGCCCAGCAGAGGAAACTGTGCAACCCTAGATAGTGCAGGTTCATACAGATGGTACATAGTTTGATAAACCATTCTCCCTAAAAATAAAAACAATTCACCCATAAAAATAGATTCATAGTTAGGGAAAATTGTGGGGCCCTAACCTAGAAACCATGAACAACTTTTACATTGGACCTAAAATTAATTCAATAATCCATAGAACCCACAGAACTTAATAAGTTTGACCCTCATTTGACCCTAAAACGTATTTTACATGTTTGGAGATTTACAGAGGGATTCCATGGCCATAAGGCATCTTTTATTTACAATTGGAAGCATGGAATGATGATCTTCAAATATCCAGATAAGTGGATCCCATCCAATTCCATTCATGTTCCTCCTTCATCCTTCTCTAATTATTTTAATGAGATGTGATCTTTTGTTTTTCTATATCAAGATCCAAGTTTATTTAATAATGATCTTGTATTGTGGATGTAGATTTGGAAATAAATATAACATGGTTTTTTAATATTGGATTATGGTTTTTAGATATGGATATAAATCTATGTCATTGTGATGCTAAATTTTTGGGATTTCTAATCGGTGATTAATCGTCGACATTTGTAGTAGATTGTCTAGAATTCAAATACAATAGTCATTATATTTATTACATGAATGATAATTTTATAATTTATATATTTAATTCGAAACATAATTTCATAATGGAATTAATTAATTTGGTGAATTAATTAAAAATTGAATTGAAAAATTGGGGGATTAAGAAATAATTATGTGTTTAAATAATTGGGTTATATTGATATTATACATTGGATAATTAATGTTTGAATTTATTATGAGATATTTAAATTGTGTGTTTGAATAAATAATTGGTAAATAATCATTCGATGTTTATATTATTGAATGTTTAATTAATTATTGAACTAATTAATGGGTGGATGAGATATATGTGTTCTTCTAATATTAAGATATGTGTGATTTTTAAAGGGTGAATGGTAATATACTCATTCAGATAGGATTTATAAATGGTAATATGCTCATTCAATTATGTATTATTAAATGGTGAATGGTAGTATTCTAATTTAGCCATGTTTTTTGAATGGAAACATACTCATTCAATTGTGTATTATTGAATGGGGAATCATAACATGCTCATTCATCCAACATTTCTAAATGGTAACAAGGTAATTCAATTATATATTATTAAATGTTGAATGGTAAGATGCATATTTAGTAATCTTTTATGAATGGTTACATGCACATTAAATTTTGATTTTTTAAAGTTTGAATGGTAACAGGCTCATTCGACGACATTTTAGAAAAAATAACATGATCATTCACTTATGTATTATTAAGAAGTGAATGGTAACATGCTTATTTGGAAAATATTAAATGAATAGTAACTTGGTTATTCGTTTTAGAAAATAAGAATAGTAATATGGACATTCAAACATATGATATCCCTAATGGATATAACAGATTCTCACATTTTTCAAAGCATGTATTAGAGTATACATGTCTCTGGGAACCAGAGGTTTATATTGTTAAATAAATATTAATTGATAATGTGATAATAGATTAATTATGCATTGTAATTATTTCTTTATAAAATTTCATACAATATTTTGACGGGATATTTTTATAGACATTGTTTGTGGTGGCCTACTAATTTGTACTCACACCCTACTCAGGATGCCTAATCGGTACCCGAATAGACTTTATTGATTCATGATAAGTTATGGGAAAAGTCACTATATTGGTTGGATTATATGGGGATGTATCTTGGATAAGGGAACCATATGTGGTTTGTGACCTGTATGAGAGTCATCAATGTATTTATTTATATTTTTCACTCTTGAAACTTTTGACGTACATTATCATAACATGTTATCTATTTCAATTGGATGTTGTATTTCTTTCTTTGACAATCTTGAGATATTGATATTATTTATTGATATATATTTCGTCTCCTATTATTTATTATTTATACTAACTATTACTCAAATAAAATATGGGATAATATTTCCATGAATGACTTATTAGGACCATGATTCAATTTGGTAGCCTCTGGAATATGGGGAGATACACTTGAGGTCGTGAAACCAACTAGCTCGGGTCACCAGCATGTGGCACCTCGGTTTGGATAATACATCATGAGTAACATTTCCATTATCAATTACCATGATTGAGTATATGAAATTATTATTTTATACATTTGAAAAGGTTATTATTTCATACATATCATATTTAATTCCTTTAAATACACTTATATATAGAAGTCTTGTGATTGGTCATGAAAAACGAATCACATCGCTTCATGGATGTTGTAATCTACACATATGCATGAATAAAGATATGACATTTAAAATAAATAAAAAGTAAGAAATTATATGATATATTAAAAATGTATAAATATAATTATGTAAATAATATAATATAATATATATATATATATAACATGAATCCATCCACAGAAAAAATCCTAGAGTGGCAGGGATAAAAATTTATTTACATCTATTTTCTAAAATCTAACCCACCATACACATAAATGATTTATTAAATTACAATTTTATATAAAATTAGATAGATATAGGGTATGTAATTAATAAATAAATATCTCTATTGACTGAGAGATACTGCTTTTATTATTTTTGAATGGATGAATAATAAATGGAGAAGTTATTAGAAGCGGTAATATAAAAACAGTCAGCTTCTTAGAATAACCTCATTAGGTTTACACCGAAAGCCTTTATAAGAGGGTTTTTTAATTCAAAAAACACCTTCTAATAAATTATAAGGGATGTAATAAAGATAATTTTTAAGGGATTCAATGGACAAAAAATCTTTTGTTTTCTATATAAAATAAGAGAGTTTCTTCCATTTTAAAAGTGAGGGGTAGAGACACTTTTTTAATTTCGTAAAATAATAAATTCATATAAATTTATTATCAGAGAAATTGATATTAACGTATATAACTATAATATAGTATTTGGATGTGTAAAAATAATACAATTAATTAATATTTTATCAATTTTGGATTACTTATTTACAATTATCATTTTGTTTTAACCCACATTAGACCTTTTTATAATTAGCGTGATAATAAACATTTCACATTTTAAGGGACAAGATAGTAACAATAAAAGAAAATGGTCAAAAAAATTGTTGATTATTTATATTTTAAACCATATCCCATTAGATTTTCAAAATATTGGTTTTTATGAATTTTAAATCACTTAATAAAATTATATTTATTATGAAAAAACATTAATTTAATTTTTGGAACTATTCATTTAGTTAGACTATGATGAATAAATGATAGAAATTAACTTAGAATATAATTGACTCACAAAAAAATATGTATTTCTAAAAAAAATTGAAAACAAAAATTACTTGATTTTCTATTACGTTTAATATTTCTAAAATTAATTATTCAATTTCTCTATTAACTGAATAAATACTATGTTAGTATTTCATAATAATTTAATGTAATTTTATCATTACTAAAAATTAGAAATAAATTAAAATAGTAAAAACTGATTTATCTTTCAAGTTAATTTTTCTATCCAAACCTAATATTATTTCTTTGTCACCAAATTTTATAATTATTAAATGAATGTAAGTAACATTTTTTTAATATCGTTAAATAAAATATTATAATGGAGAAAATAAAATAAATATATTACCATGTGTATATATATATGAACTATATATAGAAATAGAAACATTTAACTCCTAAAATATGATAAATTCACCAACTAGAGTCAATCGTGTGTCTTTAAAATAATATTTTTAACATTATTTAAATGATTTACCCTTACCGTGGTGATATTTATTTACTATAGTTACCATTCATATTGAATAAAATTAAAATAGTCTAATTTAATATTATTCCATATCATAATTAAAAATATTGCATTCATTTTTCTTGTTTTTATTCATATATGTGTTGTAATTTTATTTTAAATTAGACATGAAAATATTGAGAAGAATTGTTTTCTAAAAAAATGAATTTTTAATACAAAAGTCGATTTACCATTAATGCAATGGCTACTGATATTCAATACACAAATTTCAGTTCACACACACACATGTTGATAAAAAAAATGTGTTTTAAGAATAAAAAAATATTATTACAAAAATCATGAAAAATGATGATTGAAATAAATTAAATTTGATATTATAAATAAAATTGATCATATATCTCTTTAAGAACAAATTGACTATATAATAAAATATTAAAATATTTTATTTAATAAAATTAAATGTCAGTTTTACAAATAATGAAACATTTCACTGTTCACAAAAAACAAGTATTTTTGGAAAAATAAAAAACCATAATATAATTATAATATACACATATCAAAAATGATATCCTTTTTATAAAATTACATTAATTATATGGGGAAAAGCTTCTATAATCCATGTAAAAAAATAAATAAAAAATAAATTTGGAAGAAAATGTATTTTTGATGCATAAAATGAATTTACTTAAAATTTGGTACATATTTATTCTGAATTTATAAATTCATTTATATTATATAAATTTTTTAGATATACTTTTAATAATATAGTTATTCATATTTATATATTCAATTTTATTTTAAATTTTTAAATAAAAATATATTAATAGTATATCATGGATTATTTAAACTCAATGTTAGGTGTTTTATAATCTATCAAACATATATTTATTTTAATATATTAGGGTGTAACATCACCCCACCCCAAAAAGTTTTCCTAATAATTCTATTATGTTATATGTAATCACGTTTTTACATTTGAAAATTATTCTTTGAAAAATCTACTTTTTAACAAGGTTTAACAAAAAAACCTCTTAAAAATATGGAAAGTGTATAAGGTTATCCTGAATAAAAAAACAAGATTTTTAAAAAGAATAAAATTAATGGGAAATTAAAATATGGAAATTGGAAAGAAAACTAACTCATAAGGAGTAATATTGAGTGATATTTAAGATGATCAGGAGAAATTTAACAACAATAAATCCATAAATCTATGATGGGTGAAAACACCATAAAACCATAAGAAATGATAGTAAATTTATATGATATTTATATCAATATCTATTTCAAAAATTGTAGTAATTCCTTCACTATCAAGATACAGAAAAAAATATATACTTAATTGATATTTTTTATTTCAAAATCATAATTTCTTTATATGATAATATTTTCATCAGTATCAACTTCTTTTCTTTCTCCAATAAATGAAAACCCCGAAATGAATTTTCTATGAATGACACACTAAAATATACTTTTATTGGATCAAGGGATCTATAAATGTGCAACAAATATTTTGTTCTATCTCAAAATATTTTCCAACACTAATATGGGTAATACGTTTTATCAAATATGATACATAAATCACTAAAACATAAATAGTGACAGCCAATGTTCAAATAAATCCATTCTGTAAAAAATTTTCCAAATAAATCCACTAATATATATCTGAACAATTTAAAAACCAAAACATTTTAAATTTTTCTTCAAATTTTTTAATATCAATATAAATATTATCTTTGAATAATAAATATAACTCATAAGGATGTGTATAAAAATATAGATAAAATCTAATTGCACAGTCATTAAAATATCCTAATTATTCCATAAATATTCTAAATCAACATAAATATATAATAAAATCATTTAATCCTGAATAAATTAACTCTATATTGATTCCTCTAATTATTTTTAGCTTTATCATATAATACTCCAAATATTGTGAACATCTTCAAAAATTACAATAATCCCTTAGAAAGAAAATCACATTTCAATCCCATCATTATTTCTAGAATTAAAATATATTCAAAAAAACTATTAGATATTTTATCCCAATAATCACTAATTACCTAAATATCAATTATCATATTAACCCTAAAGGTTACTAACAACATTAAAATTATATCAAAAAAATATAAAACCTTTATTACTCAATTAATCATTTCAATAATACCTATTTTAAATCAAAAAGTTACATACTGATAAATATAATCGATAATACCCTTAATCATTTCAATAACTAATCATGAGAAAACTCAAAAGGGGTTTCCATGAATTTAATATTATATGGAAGTCTGTCTTATAAACTTTTAAGAATTTAGGTTTATCCTATATAACTTTTACATATAATATGTTTCAATATGTTCTATTCTCTCATTAATCATAATGTTTTTTGTATTAAATGGGAATCAACCCTAACATATCACCCATAGGTTTCAAACCAAATACACAGTAATTCAACACATACCTCGTACTAGAATGATTATAGAGATATACTTTTCCAACACCTTTCTGGGTTACGGACCCTAAATGCATCTTTTATTAATCCAAATTCACATGTACTATCCATATAGGGATTTACATCTTGAAATAAATATAATATATACTTTACCCAAACATTGGGATGTCATCATATACATAGATTTTTCATCAATGTCAGTCATATGATTATCATTCATTGTATATGTTTTCTTAAATCTTTTTCACAATATTTCAACTAAAGTTACAAAAATACATTCTATAAATACTATTATCCTTTTAGTATAGTGATCATGGTTACATTATTACATTGAAAATATGTAAAAGGAACAACATTCTAAAAGACCAAATATTATAGTAGTTGTGGTAAACTAGATAAATACTATTATCTCATATTAAATTTTATTAACCTAAATTGAAAAATTCTGGGAATGTTTTTATTCAGAATACTTGAACTCAATCAATGATTTCATCTTAAAACAAAAGGGAATGGAAATAAAATAACGTTGTTCTCATATTATTAGTATGCAATTATTATGAATATTTAATCAAGAGTAGTTAAATAATAATCAATAAATAAATGTAAATAACAGAAATGTTTTTTAATGAATACCGTGAGTATGACAAATAATTTGGCTCCTGTAAATAAGGATCCAATAAATCCATATTAATAGTAAAGTGAGTTTGAATCTAATAAATGGATATAATAATTTTTAAAGAATCACATGGATATAAATAAATGATTACAAAATGATGGAATGAAAATTTATGGACATTTGAAGCATACCATCGAGGCCATGTGAGAAGATAGTTAAAACAATGGGTAGGTATACGCCAAAAACCTATTTTTAAGAATCACTTACTAGTTTTTCTCATGAGACCTATTAATGAATTGATGGGTTATGTAATTATAGGACCCACCCATCACTCAATAATTCCACCAAATTCCACATTTATTGAATGATTAATTTAATAAAAATACAATATTACTTATCGAAATAAAATTAATTAAGAAAATAATCTTGAGTATTTATATTTAACAAATAAATAAAATAACATTCCTGGAAAAAATCATTGGTATAAATGGTATATAGTTTATGAAATATTCATATCAATGATATAAATAATTTGTATATTTAAGAGAAATTGAATAATAATGTTTTCATTACAACATAACCCCAATGGGAAACAAAAAAGACGTTTTTTAATAAATATAAATACGAAACAATGATCCCTAATAACATTTTAGTGAAAAATACCCTTCTTATTTTGAAATAAATTTCTAAAAATGGAATAATGTGAAATTATTATGAGGAAAATATTCTTTGAAAAGAATCATTGATATAATTAACGAAAGGTTCAATGTAATGAGTAGCCACGATGAAAGGAAAACCTTATATATACAGATCTTGTTATGACAAATATTCCATTCACATTTTTTGAGAAATTAAAAAATTAAATTATTCAAAAAATGTAAATAAGAATCATTTAAAAATATTTTCTAAAAATTAATACTTGTGTAAAAAATTACTTTAATAAATAATTTGAGAATACATGAAATATTATAAAAAAAAGATTAAGTAAAATATAGATATGGTATAAAAAGATCGTCAATAGAGTAAAAAAAGTATTATATTTTCATAACACACATGATCTTCATATCATGCGTATATAAAGAATGGAAAATTGAAGGAAAATTTTAATTTATAAAAATAACCAAATCGAATTATAATTTGGTTTTGTTTTAGTTATAAATTTAAAAAAAATCTCCCATACGATACATGCCCATAAATAATTCTAAATATTGATGATATTAGAACATAAACCATTATCACATTGATAAATTTGGACTAATAACCCCCATGATAAAATAAATTAAAATATAACATTACATACTATGAATATAAATATATTCACAGTATAACATATTATACATCTAGTAGATACACCAGATAAAAATAAAGAGATGTATAATACCAAATATGTATTTATAGAGTTGAAATTGAGATTGAATATATTACCACCTTCACACCATTGATGTGAGATTTAATTAATTAATTGATTATGTGTCAAAATTGTAATTCCACACAATAAATGTGAATATAAAATGTAAAATAATAAAAATTAATTACACATATAATCTTATAATATCAATAACTATGAATAATAAATATAACCCAATGAAATTAAATTGACTTATGAATCCACAAACCTCATCTGTGAAGCGTCATGTATGTTTTTTAGAATTCATAATAATAAATTTATGTCAATTATTTGGTAAATAATGAATATTTTTTAAAAAATTATTAGTTTTATTGAATATCTAAGCATGATATATTTAATTATTTGATCAACTAATTTCATGTCATAAGTTTTTATGATATTATGGTCTTATGTCCAAGATGACATTAGTAAGTAGACTACAGTAAAATATGTCATTAAGAATAATATTCCTAGAAATATTATAATTTTTATGCATCAATTATATTTTAAAACAAACCACGAAATATGGTTATAAAATTTTTTCTATGTTACAATCATTGAGACTCTAAGTCATACATACACATGAGTAATGTTTTAATTTTTAAACAATCATGATGAAAAAAATACGTATTATTTTATCTTCATATAATATTAATTATGAAATAGATATCATATAGTATCATTAAAGACACTTATATATACCATTCATGTGATGTGTTTATGAGAAAAGGAATTGCATATCTTCATAGCGGTCGTAGTCCACATATAAGCACCAATGACATTATAATTTTCAAAGGAATATAAATTAAATAAATTAAATGATATATTATATTTTTAAAATTTTAAATATTTTTTAGTATAATATATATATAGTTAATATATCATTAAAATAAACTATGAAATGTGGTGATGAAATAGGAATTAAATAATTTGGTTGGGTGGTAGTCCATTGAACACACAGATGGAAATTTTGTTTCTACTTTAGTGGAAACTAAGGAGGATATAGGGTGTTAAATTTAAAAAATATTATTAGATTGGAAATAATTATGTTATTATAACAAAATGGTTGAATAATAATTTAAGACGGTGGAAGAATAATTGAAACAAAAACACTCATTTAAAGAACAGTACATATATTACTGATAAACACTTTATGTATACGCAAAAATCTACATTGGAGGGTTTTCTAAAAAACCTCCATAAATGGGAAGGAATGTAAGGACGGTATTTGAGAAGGTGTTGTCTTATCTTTATGTGTTTTAATTGTTAGTAAAATATTAGACGATGTCCCCTTTAATAAATAATTGGTGGGGAACATTCAAAATTTAGTAATATTATATTAATATAAATTATTTATCATGAGAAAAGACTCCAAAATGGTATAAGTCGAAAAGATGATGTTGATGGGTCATAATAATATCATTAGATGGGGTTAGACAAGTTTATATTAGGTTATTTCATTAAATTTTTTTATAATGTGTCACTTATTTTTGAAAATTACCATGATAACTATATTTTTACCCTTTAAGGGTTAATATATATAATATAAAATAAAAATTGGCCAATAAATGGAATATGTATAATATTTTCAACCGTAAAAATAACTTGGCAGAAGATAGTAGATTTTTTAATTTTAAATCATTTAAATAAATATTATTTATTATAATATATCATCAATGTCACTTTCTGAACTATTCATTCAATTTGAAGTTGAAAACAACGTGAAAATAAAAGAATTCAAATATAATTCTTTAACAAAACACTAAAATTATATATATATATGTATATATATTTAATTCAATTAAGATAACACATCATTCAATTTATATTATTTTTTATATTTCAAAAAATTGATTTATTTTTCAACCAATTGAATATATATTGTGTTCGCATTTCATTATTATTTATGCTAATTATTTCATTACTGAAAATTAGAAAGAAATTACCATGATAAAATAAATTTATATTTTTAATTAATATTTATAACGTTAAATGTGTTTTTTATCCCTATCAAAATAAATTTATATTTTTTAAAATAAATAATGTGTTATTTTTTTACATAATTTACTTAAATATTATGAAGGTCAATGACAAAGATATATGGAACCTAGTTGCCAAATATACTGAAAATGGAAAGAAATTGAAAAAATAAAATAATAAAATACAACTAATGAACATTTCAGGGTAAATTTTTAGTCCTTGTCACATTGTAGTTGGCCTTAATTACGCAATTTACCTAATCCATTGTGATAATTATTTACAATAGTTATTACTAATAATTATTAAAAATAAAGGGTCATACTTGGTAAAAATAATTAAAAATATTCTATCTATTTTAATATATTCAACTCAAATAAATTTATTAATATAATTGAAAATTATAATTGTAATGTGGATAGAGAAGATGTTTTTTAGAAGAATGTATTTTTCATCGAAAATGTGATTTTATATTAACTACTTGAAAAGTAATAATTACTCTATGAAATTAAATTCATATAAACAATTATATATTACGTATATTTAATTTAAAAAAATCTTAATTAGTGGATATTTTAATTATCTAATAAAATAAATCACTATGGAGATAAAAATAGCTTCAAGAAAAATTAGTTTTTAATTATCAAATTTATTTATATCCAAATAATTTAAATATATGATTCAAGTGAAATTAAAATTTTAATTATAAAAACAAATGAATTAGATAAGACATTAATAAAAATTAAATCATTTATTCTAACTATAAATTATATAATTTAATGAAAAAAGTATAGTTTTACAAAAATTAATAATATTAAATATTGACTAACAACCCAAAACTTTCATTAAAATATGAAAATTTATCGCTAAGTTAATGTTGATAAGGTTTTTTCAAAAAAAAATATCCTTTATATAAAATAAAATTATAAACACTGCTTGAAATTAATTATAGTATCCGTTCACAAAATATAATTATTTATTTTTTTGGAAAACATATTTTTGAAGCCTAAAATTACTTATATAAAAATTGTGTATTTATTTAGAATGAATTAATATATACATTAAAATTACTTAATATATTTATATATATATTTTATTATATGGTTATTCCTATTCATATATCCGATTTTAATGGCCACATTTAAATAAAATTAACTTTATAGTATATCGCAATTTTATAAGTGTTGTGTGTCATAAACGATATGGAATATAGTGTTTTTTTAAATATCTTGGTGTTAAAAATTTCATTCCCATGTGAATTTAATTTTTTTGATTCCTTTTATTAAAGGGTTTCCTCTTATAGGCCTATAAATTGTTTGATTTTTGAAATTTCTGAATTAATCAAATATCCTGTGTTTATTTGGATAAAATATCATATGATCTATTATCTTGATTGAGTGGTATTTAAATAGAATTTTACTAAATATATTTGATACCTGTTTATTTAGCATTGGATTACCAGTTTAGAATTATTAAGAAAATTGTAAAATTTTTCCTTATGTGGTTTCTTTTGAAATGGTTGTGAACACTTCTTTCATTTCATGGATTTTTTAAAAAAAATATGATGAATTATTTCATATGGAACACAAATAGAGACATATATATATATATATGATGACTGGTAGGGGATATATTTATATCAATTTCATTTGTTTAATTTTATATCTCGTAAGATCAAAAGGGTACGTAAGAGGATCTATCCCAATTCAATGGGTACATGGGATGATTTTCCCCAATACAAAGGGTACACGAGATGATTTATAAAAAGCCAAACTATTACATTGGGGGATTTATTACAAGAACAAGAGGGCATAATAGAATAATCCTAAGCCTAATATGGTACACATGTGTTTATTCCAAGCTTCATAGGTGAGAAATTTCTTGGGGGTAAACATTGAAATATGACTTATAAGGTTATGTTTTTGACACCTTCTTATGTCATAACCATATTCCAATGATTACTATCCTTGACTCATGTGTATTGTTCCATGATTTCACACAATTTATTCATGGTGTATGTTTCTTTATTTGATATTTCATATCATTCTATCATTCTGTACAAAAACCCTATTCTTATATGTTCTTTTTAATTAATTATTTCTCCCCAATATAGGTTTTATCAAATTCTAAATATATTACAACAAAGTACATGTTGATATGTCTTCCCATTCTGAGTGTCTAATCTCACAACCTTCATATGTTTTCATTTCCTGAGGTTGTAAATATATATATAACTAGTGTAATGTCTTAATGGTAATATAAATTAGATCAATTATGGGAAAATAATTGTGTATTAATGATTTGATATATCAAATCTCTAAGAAAACAACCATTGGGTTCATGGGTCCTGTGACTGTATGTGAGATATATTTTTTAAATTATGAAAATAATTAATTATTTATGTAATGTTTATCTTCAGTTATTTCATTTGAATACATTGTGGTTTTAGTTATTTTAGAGATTGGTTTATTTATTTTGGTGATTAATTTGGTTATTTTGGAGTTGAATTTAGTAATTTAGGTATTAATGTATTAATTTTTGTGATTAGTATAGTGAATGGTCACAATAACTATAGATATAATTTATTGGATAATTCTAACTATAAGATAACATCCTGATATTTTGGTAAATTAGATATTATGTGGTTCTCAAAGTTATTACATCCTTGCCTACATAATACATGTTGATGTAGGAAAAGACCTAAATGTACCATGATGTAATAACCGTAAAAAGGGCATATTTTATAAAAAAACTATCATACCATGGTGAAAAAAAGAGTCTTGACTTTACCATTGTTTTGAAACTCTAGTGGGATATGATTTTGTCAATAAACATTCTCTTTATGAACAATTATGGATTATTTATAGAGCAAAATAATCCATTTATATAACTAAGTTGGGTGATTACATTAGATAAAATAGATAAAATACTATTTTATCCATAGCGGGGTAATATAAATCTTTTATGTGTTATTTTTTCAAGGAACCTTGTTTTTAATATTTTAAATAAATAATTTATATTTTATAACATTCCCTTATTTATGGTAATGTATGGAACCTCATGGAAGAACATCAATAATAGGTGTAATGTAAAATGTAGAGATTCTCCCAAAAAGCAACCCAATTGAATTCAAAATAGTGTTAAAAGATACATGATAATTTTATCCTTGAATATGAAAAATAACACAAACCATGTTGAGATTTAAACCAAAAAAATGATCGAGGATATTTAAATATTTTTTTTCATGGACCAACAGCCATCATCCATCAATGGGTCCCATAATCAACTAATGTTTGAGTAATATATCAATACAGTTGAAAAGATAATTCACATTATTCATTGAACAAATAATGAAACTATCTTTTAGAGGTATATAATTTGGAAGTCAAATATGATAAAATATGAACCCTAATCAAGAGAACTTATAAATATTAGGAAATAGATTCTATGAAATTAGAGGCGTTAAAAATGGAATTCTTCTTTGAATATTTTCCCTCAACTCTTAAAAAAAGAAAGGATAATATCTAGAGTTGAAAAAAGTTAAGATGAGTACATTAGTATCTATGATGAAAAACCACCATGAATTTCATGGTTTTCCTTAGGATTTATAATTGACAATGAATGTAAGGTCGATCATTTATTTAGTGGTATAAATTCAAGTCTCCAAAAAAACTGTCTATAAGTGATTTTGAAATCTATATTCTAGTTGTTTGATGTGAACATAATAGTGAAATAGAAAATGGAGACCCTTGTTATATTCTTGACATAGGGGAATATAATAGAAAAATTTATTTCTATAGAAATTCATGGGACAAAAGCATGGAAGAATATAAATTAAACTTTTTCATGTAGAAAATTTTGAAATTTTTTACACGGGGACTATCTATAAAAAATAACTAATTAATTAAACTACGAAATATAATTTCTCCAAGAACATGAATTTCGATGAGATATTAAGAGGCCAAGACAAGAAATTGGTGAAGGGAATTCCAATATTAATAAAAAAATCCTCAATCTAATGCTTCAATTATAAGGACTATTGTAACTGCACTTACAAAAGCACTGAACCCAGGATTTGAGGAAATAATCAAAATTAATATCGACATATGATTATAGAATAAGAAACATCTTTTTAAATATATATTATTAATGAAAATTGTGACAATGACGTGGTTCATGATAGTAAATAGATATTATTCCTTCACTATAGAATAATATATGACTTGTTATCTTATAATTATATTAGATCTAGTATATCTAGGATGTTTTCAAAAGTGACAGATCAACACCCCAATGATATTATGTTATTAATGGAAAAAATATTTTATTATTGTATCCCATGATAGGGTTTTGGTAATATACTTCATTAATGTTTTATTATCCCTCATTAAAATAATTATGTTGTGATTTTGGAAATGTATTAGTGATCTGCACATAGAATCCATAGTAATTAATAACATAGGAAAAATCCATATTATAAACAAACCTATAATTATCTATCAATTAAAGGATACTATGAGATCTCTTAGAAAAAAATTCAACTATTGGAGTTTTGATTCATATTCTTCTCAGATATTTATCTCAAATGGATGGAGAATAACTCAGTAATAGAGATAATCTTATCATTTAAAAAAATAATTTTTTCTATTGATTGTACATTTTATATATCTCTTGAAAATATATATGGAATCACATTATCATTTTAAATACAGTAAGACATTATTAGTTGAAAAATAAAATTTTGAGGACGTAATTTATTTTTTGGGTTAATTGTAAAACCCCAATAGTTAACTACATATCATTCCATTAAATAAATAGAATATGTTTAACATCTTTCTCAGCTTTCAAATCCAAGCTACAATGATCGACATAATATGAGTTTAATATTATCAAAAAAATATTACTAATGATAAAACCACTAGTCAATAAAAAAATTTACCGATTAAAATATCTCAAACAAGGATGCTATATAATTAATATTATCTAATATTTGAATGGATTCTCAATATTTAATTAAATATTTCAAGATTTAAGTTAAAAATGATCAATTTTAAATGATTTTCATGATATTATATAGTTTTTTAACATAAAAATTGTTTAAATTGTAAGTTTATTTTGAACAATATTTATAAAACATAATACTAAATAAGGCCATTTTTAAATAAAAAAATTTATCGATATTTTAAATTTTCAATTAATATATAATTTTAAATATTTTATATTATAGAAAATTTACTTTGATTCTTATAGTCTATATATAAATGTTATCCTTATGTAACTTTTTGTGGTTTTTATGAAATAATTAACTTTTTTGGTTAATATTTGAAAACAATTCTAAAATAATATCGTTTATGAGCATATTAAGAAACATGTGTAAAATAAAAAAATTTAAAATATTTTTTAAGACAAAAATATTTATTTTAGAAGAAAATATTTACATTTCAAAATACTATTTTTCAATTTATAAAAACTATTTTAAACAACTTATGTATTATTTTTCCAAGAAAAAAAAGTTTAATATTTTCATTCAATTAAATATTCTTCACGACAAAATTAATTTATGGATTACTTTAAAACTACATAAAATTTATTTTCTTTTATATAAAAATATTTTAACATTAAAATATAATATATCTGATATTTTATACCATATATAAATTATAATCCTAAAGACACACTTTTCTAAATATATTATTAATTATGTATGATTATATTAAAATTAAAATTTGACACTTTTATTAATTTTATATGATATAAGGTTTCTAAAAATTTTCTTCATATGGTTCATGTAACGTTTAATGAAATATTTTTAATTTTTCATTAAAATTATTTACTTTTATTTAAAAAATTTTACCACTTTAATATTAGAAAGGGTAAAACCTGATTCACTAAGAGTAAATGACCCAACACATCTTAAAACATGTTTTCAAATGAACTTTTGAGGTGTTACTCAATTAAAATTCACATAATTTCATCTATTAATACAATTTCAACATTGTAATCCTTCATAATATCTTTACACTATTGAAATTTAATGGTTTCTTTCAGAACATACCTCCTCATCACTAATAAAAGGGGATCCTTCAAAAACATCATGTTACACCTTCCCATTCTATTTTCATCATTATAATATTATATTGTGTTCCTCCTGTAATCCTATAGATCTAATTTTTTCTAGAAGACACCATTATTTAGATTAATAACTCTACATTCAAGGATATTTTGGAGAGAAAACTCACACTCACTATGTTAGTGTGACCTCATTCTGAATCATTTATTTTAAATATTATTACTAAAAACAGTTTATAAAAACCTTAATAAAATAAATTAGTATAATTAATAAACATGTGTGTTATTAAATTAAATAAATATACCATATTTATTCATATCCATCTACTAAAAAGAACAAGAAAATGTCGATAGTTCATTTGTGTGGACTACGATATCCATGAATCCACATATGTCATTTTTTCAAAATTCTTCTGATGTATTTTTATAATGATTTAATTGATGAGAACATTTTGAAAAAATATTATATTTTTTATTTTCAAAAGAAATATCTTTTTTTATTCCCACTAATTCATTTAAAAATAAAAATATCATCCATCGTATGATCATACTACTAACCCACTAACGATCTATATTGGTTTTTATAACCAGAGAACATGGATTTTCTTAAAAGTGTAATAAAATAACTAAAAATATAATTGTATTATTATTTACATTTTTAAATTATAAACCATACCCTACTTATACCCCCTCCCATTTCATGGAAAATGATAGTGTTCATCATGCATTATGTTCACATCCATCTCCATGAAGTCAAGTATATCATTTTTAATATAATTTCATTGTTATTTATTAAAAATTAAAAAATATTATTCAAAACCTTAAAATAATATAAAATATAATATTATTCTAAAAATAAACCACTTTCATAATCATAATTCCCCATTAAATATGGTATGATTATATTTGGGTCAGTCAAAGAACCTTCATGATCAATTCTATAAAGGAATATCAAGGAAGACTAAGAGAAATCATTTAATGACTAAAATGATATTAATATGTAACTAATTATTTGATTCTGCTTCTCTAATGGGATGATTAATATTAATAACGTCAATTAAGATTCCATCATATTTGTAACACCCAAAGATTTTAAAAGAAGTAAATCGGGTTTGATATCATATATTACATGAAAACTGATTTTTAAAGAGAATTTAACACCCTTATACTTTACTATATATATCTATTTTTAATTAAATTCAATTTCATAATACCTTTTTATTCAAATAATAATGAGTTTAAATTAAACATGATACTATAATAAAATATTATCCTTTAAACATGACATTTATAACCTACCTGTTAAATTGGTTGGTATGAATATTACCAAATAAATTATGAATATTATATGTTTCAAAAAAGTATAAATAAATTCTATTTATATCAATTTATGTGAAAAAAATAACAACCCATCGATAGAAAAATATGTGTTGTCTGAAAAATAGTATTTTCGAAAAAATTATTTAGTAAGACTTGGAACACAAATTTTAAAAATATTTTATAAAAAATTAATAAAATTCATTTAAAAAAGAACTTATTTTTAAAAAAATAATATACAAATTTTCTTATGGATATTTTTTGATATGTTTTATGAAAAACTGATTTTTTTCATAAATAGTAATAAATGCCAATTTTTGTAAAACTATCATTCATTTACAATAAACTTTGAATTATATAAAGAAATTATAAATTTAATTTTATTGGAAATAAAATATTTATTATTTATTAATATTTAATCCAATTAATTTTTCATTATGAACATTTATACTATATTTCATTTTATGTTTATTTTTGGTTTACGAACACATTTTTTTGAACAATCTTACAAAGTACATAATGTTTTCCAATATTAATTAATCAAATTAAAAAATAATAAATATTTATTTAAATGGAATTTATCTCATTTATATATATATTTTTTATTTTTTATTCCTATATTTATATTTGTATACATAAATTTAATATAATTTCATTTTCCCAAAAAAATACATTTCATGAAAAGTATTTTACCATCATTGCTAAGGAAATAATTTGATGTTTAATTCTTCCTATTTTTTAAATTAAAATTTTAAAATGGAGTAAATATTTTAAATAATTACTATTAATAATATCTAATATATTTAACTAAATTATTTAACATAATAAAAATTAAAAATAGTAAAAATTAAAAAATGTGGTTAAGGAAAATTAGTTTTACCAGGGAGATGAACTAATACGATAAGGGTTAATATAACCTAAAACTCTTCCAATGCTTGTTTGATGTAAATATTTAAACCCTATAACCTATTAGTGTCCATAATTAATCATTTTTTTGGGGTTTTCATGATAAAGTCATTTGTATCACATTATATTTTCAAACATTCTATGTGTGTCCACTCCCCCACTTATGAAGGAAAACACCTCTCCAAATCTCTACACCTGTAAAAACCGTTTGTTTCAGAAAATTCCAACAAAAATCAATTCCATTACACCCTCCACATAATAAGGCATTAGTTATTAACCTAAATAGTCTCTTCGAATGATAGATTATATTGTGGAATATGTGTATTTGTTTAATTTCTTCTTCAGCCACCATGAAATTATCATAAACTATTATAATATTTTAAAAATATATTACCCTATGCACTTATATTATATTATGATTAGGTAATTAATAATATACATCTTCACATCCACCAAATCAGTAATAAAACTGTTGATCGTGTGTATGGAGAGAAACCAGCTCATGAACCAATATGATTCTTTTTCCATCACTACTTTTAATGGATGATAATAATGAGAGAGTTAAAAAATTTATAGGATATTTCATAAATTATTGTACTTTTGTAATAATTCTTTCACAAATATCTTTACACATACTATTTTGTTGGAGGATATAATAATGTCTCTTCTTTGTATGGAAGACTACTGCCACGCGAAGCAAGATGATTTGTTTTTCACATAGACTCTACATAGAAGGTATTAAGGATAAATTTAATGAATATATGGGATATTAATTAACTATAAATAATAAATATAATATCACATATATATATTTTTACCTTATGATCTTTTATAAAATAATAACCTCACTTGTTTATACGTGTGGGATACAACATCCACATAACAATATGAAATTTTTTTCATTTTATTTTAATATGTATGATAATAAGGATGTATTTGATTAATATAAATTTAATATATAACAAAAAAATTGTTATATAAATTTATTCAACATTTTTCATTTCATTTTATATGTTATGAAAAATGGAAATAGTGTTCATTCCAACACACGTCTTATGGCCTACATGAACAATGTAATCCATTTTCAATATTTTACTTTTATAGAATACTATAAATAAATATTTATTAAATTAATATTATATTAATATCATGGTTTAAATTTTTGAGATTATGTAACAGTGATCAATGTAAAATTAAATAAATTACTGAACCAAAACTTATATGAAAAACAAAGCAATGGTCACACAAAACTGTTGTTATTAAAAAAATATGTGATACAATACTATATTTAAATCATCTATGGAAATTTATATATATATATATATAATGTAATAAAATATATTCATATTAACAAAAAATTTATTATATATTGGGTTCAAACACATAGGGGAAATTTGAAAATTAGGTAAGGGTTTCTTTCCTCACTTTTAAACAATTCGTTTATATAATGTATATACTTCCCATTTTTTTATGTCATTAATAAATTAAACTTCATGGTATTTAATATTTCATATAAATTTATTCTTTTCATGTTCTTTATGATTTAAAATTTACTAAAATTTTATGGGTTTATTTCCCAATCTCATCAGCATTTAGGATTATTAATTTTTAAGTACCCATTTGGAAAATTATTGGATATTTATTTCTTAAATTAAATATATATTATTATAATATTATTATTAATGAAATCATTTAAGTAATTTTTCCATTTTTACTTTCTTTAATAATCAAAATTACCAAGAAATGTTTCTTAACAAAATTAATCATTATTTTTCACTTTGGTACACTATCCATTATCATTGAAAAACATGATTTCAAAAAATGTTTTCAAAATAATAAATACTTTTTATCTTGAAAATTTTACCCCATATATTAGATTAAAAAAATTTATGCAACCATAATTTATTTTTTCAAACATGTTTTCCTTGGGATTTTATGAATATATGAGAAATAACATTTTTTTAATGTGTATGGTATAAACAGAATTTTTCACTATCATAGCCCCTCAATGTTTTAAATATTAATTTATATGTTTCAAAGGATATTTTCAATTAAATGTATTTTAATTTTTTTTTTGAAATTTTATATTAAAAAATTATTTTCCAAGTGAAAATATTATTTTCCCCAATAAAGTTATAAATGATTTTTTGGTATTTGTTTTCTTCATTTAAATCAACCCTTTGTTTTATTAATGATTCAATAGGGACATGTTTTATTTAGACTATCCTTGTTTTTTTGTCTGGGTGTTTTGTGATCTTTTTTATTGGGGATGTAAAATTTTTTACTATTCAGTATATTACTCTAGATGGTTTGTGATTTTGTCTATTGAGGAGGGAAAGTAATAATATTTCATATGTTAGGTTTTAAATATAAATTTTTATTTTAATTATGATTCACCCCTTTGTATGAGGAATTCATTTGATATGGATTGTGATGGGAGATGCATCTATAAACCCTTGATGCATCAGTATTTTTCATTTGTAAAACTGTCTTAGTTTTTTGGCTATAGTTATACCCATTTATATAAGATGTCATGTAATGAGTCCTTGAAGGTATGGATATGATATCAACAGTTATGAATTACCTAATTATGAGATTACTTATTATTTTCCATGTGATTATTTGATTAAGTATAATATACATGGAGAATATTCATGCTCATGTTATTATGTATATGGCATTATTTGATCATTACTTATTTCATCAAAATTATTCTCAAGAAATTTATTAAATGGAATGTGTTTTCGTAATTTTCCATTCCTTATTGATTGTTCCATATTTCATATCTTCCACCATACTTTTATGCTATTGAAGTATTTTAGATAACATGTTTCTTAAGTTTCATTCCCATGGAGGCCAATATGTATATTATGATTGATATGAAATGATAAAATAGAAGAAATATTGATGAAATCGAATAAAATATTATGTATTAATTTATGTTTTCATTAATAAATTAAAATTAAAGTATGTATATATTTACAAAGGCTACTAGATATTAGGTCCGTAGGGATGTGATTATTTGTATCTTTTGTCTATGTACTAATATAACCACTTACTATGGGCAGCTAGGGTTAGGTTCATTGTAGGTGATATCATAGGATTTCTTATATAAACCATGGGAACTAGATTTAGGAAAACATATATTGGGGAATATAAGCTTGTAATGTAACTTATATCATTTTTTAAATATAGTATAACATCCTAATTTTTTGTTATGATAGAGATCGTGTGGTTTTCCTAACAGTATATCCCTATCTGGATACTTCCTGTGGATGTGGTTCTAGAATATATGTACCTCTGGGTAATAAAAATGAAAACTGCATGTAGGGATCAACTCTAGCATTACCTAGTACACACCAGTATGTCTTACTACATACCTGGTATGAATCCCCCTTGAGATATGTGTGTATTAATTCAAATTTTCATTCAAAATGGAAATGAAGGATTTCAAAAAAAATATTATTAGAAAATATTACCATAGAATCCATGTTTATGATTATGAGATTATCCATGGATAATTTTTCTATTTATACAAAGGGTTTTACTGTTTTAGGGATTTTAAATTATGTTCCATAATTATATTATCAAATAAGTTTTATTTCTATATTGTTAAATGGAACCAAGAGGAAATAATAGAAACTGTATTAATTTTTCATACACTAGGTAGGGATTTTACATTTTAGTATGATAATGAAGTTGGAGATGGAGATATGAATTAAACTGGTCAAATTATATCCATATTATGGAATTTGACTCAGGTAATGAGAAATAATGATTACCACATGGAGTAAAATATTAATCCAATATATAGTGGAATGATGTTATTTCTCATTATGCTTCAACCATCTTCATTATTCAATGGAACATCGAATCCATTTTTTCTTATAAATGGAGAATTTCTTTAGAGATGAAATTTCTAACATATGGAATTATTTAATGAGAGGGTTTTTTCATGCTATTTTATCATATCTTAGTTTATATAGATAAATGGTTGTAATATATTCAGAACAATAAGGATGAATATGAAATAACATACATGGAATTGAAGTATTTTACTCTGATATTTAGGGAAAGTATTTTCCTGATTAACAATGAGCAGAAATGGAGAGGAAATTATGGAGGTGAGAAAAAAGGATGAATAATGTTTTGTTAAGTATGAAGAAATATTTACTATGATAGAAAGGTATGGTACAAAGCATTTATGTAATGAAAAGAGAAATATTGAATATGTTTTGATGGGTTAAATCCAATGAATTAAATATTTATAGTCTCTAAAACCTTCCCAACAATAAAATAGATAGTATTATATGATATCATGCAAGATAAATAAATATCCAAGACATACGACTTAGAAGGGAAGTATCATAAGAAGATGATGGAAGAGAAAATGTCGGATATTTGGAAGAAGGAAATAAAGTATTAGCCACATGTGATAATTGTGGAATGAAACACCCTGATACTATCATGAATATAATGGGAGTTTTATAAATGTATAGAGAGGAATGAAACCATTATAACAATTTAAATATTTATAAAAAAATTCCAATGTTTAATGCTTGATTTGTAAGAATATTGGGCACTAAAAAAATTAATTCTCCACAATTCAAGTGAATATAACTAAAATGAAGCTAAGGGATCAAAGAATATAATGTGTTATATCTATAGATGAAGTGTAATGATTACTTTTCTTGTGTTTGGATTCAATAAAAATGTTATAATAATATTTTATCAATAATAATCTATTTATATGAATTATGGAATTTATAATGATATTAATACAATACTTCTTCATTATGGATTTGAATGAAAATTTTAAATTGTATCGATGAATAGGAAAAGTTATTCTATGGAACGATGAAATTCATGGAAAACACAAGATTGTGGAATGATATACCTTAATAGTTTCCTAATGTTGTTACAATAAAGATAAAGTGGTTTTTAAGGGTATTGGTAACTTTAAGCATTATCAAACCTTTGAGGTTGAAATAATTATTTCTTTTCACAATTTTAGAATATTATAGTTATTATATTAATAATATTTTTGAAGATAGACAACCCACATTCTATGTGGAAGCCCATCACATTTGGAAAGGTTGTGGGGCTTTAACCCATAACAAAAGGGTGACAAGGTTGTTTTCCCTACCACTTGATTATGTGAATCTCTAGTTATTATGTTGCTTTTTACATAAATAACTAGATGAATAAATATAATTTATTCTCTAGGGGTTTCACTATAGAGGTTTAATGATTAATGTAGTATATAAGATAAAATGTGTAACCCATATTAGTTTTGGAATGTATTTACAGATATATGTAAAGACATGTCACTCATTTATGGATCTGATGATCCTTTAAAAGTTAATTTTAGATATTTATAAATTAAAAATACATTTTTACATATTCATTTCATAGAGTAAGATATGATTTGGAAATTTATTTTAGAAAAACAAAATGATGAAATTTCTATTAGGAAATATAATTATGTTAACTAATTATATTTTTTATATTCTTATAATGTTAAATAATTCGTCATCTTTTGGAAATGGATCATTAAAAGAAGTTTTCATATTACCTTATGATCTGATGAAACAATTGGAAATTTATATCATCACATTTTTATGGGTTTTAGATCTATAAATTTCAATGATCATTCATTTTATTTTTATTGATGACCTCTATCACCCTCCATCATTAAATGAGCATTTCACTTTTCTTCCATTTCCATATCGTTATGTATGACCTATGTTCTCCTATAAGGAAACATAGTTATGTGTAATTTTAGATAAACATTATAATTTACTTTTCCTTTTATAAAGAGGATTATTTATTAACCATTTTTATAATCTACGTTTATAAAAATTTAATTTACACATTTCAAAACCTTGATTTTTGATATCCATAATTAATTGCACGAACAAAAATATTCTAAGGTGTTGAAAAGTAACACATCCTGATATTAAAATAAGAAAGTTGGGTTAGATATGGTATATGAAATGAAACATTGATCCATGTAGAAAATATAACACCTAGAAACTTTATGAAATCTTTTATTTAAATATATTTAAACCCACGATATATTATGATGCACACAACACTGGGTTTAAATGTAACACAATACTCAATTAAACTATTATCCCTTACAAAAGTCATTTATAACCTAGCAGTTAACTTGGTGAGAATGAATATTAATATCTAAATTATTAAATTACATGGTTTTACACTGTATTATATTAATTAAATAGTTATATATTTACTATAAATATATTACAAACCATTTGAAAAAATTGAAGTATTGTCTGAAAAACTATATTTTTCTGCATGATTGTTTAGTCATTTTTTACGAACATTAATTAATGATAATTTTTAACAATTTTAGAAAATTTATTTTGAAACATTTTATTTATTTTGGAAATTATCATATTTATTTATATATTGTGAAATTTTTTTTCCTTTCCAAACATATCAATGTTTCAGTATATAGTAAAAAATAAATTTTTTTAGTAAAATTTTATATTTTTTTATTGAATATTATGTAATTTAAAAGGTAATAATTATTTTAATTTTATTTCAAGTAAAATAATAATTACTTATTTTATTTAATACAATAAATTATATTTTAATTAATTTTAGACTAGATTTTAGTATAAGTTTTTTTTAAATTTTTTTTTCAAATTACTGTCTTAAAGTCAATTATTTTTACACATTTTAAATATTTAAAATTACTATAATGCCACATTTAAAAATATAAATGATTTAGTTTATATTATTATTCATGAACTAAGTATTTATATTCATTATAAATTCTTTATGTAACATGTAAAATAAAAAAGTATCAGTTTTGTGGAACACATCTTATAGGGTTTTATTTTTAAAATATTAATTCTAATTTTTTATTATTTTAATTTTATAATAGGATTTTAAATTTGGAATTATTGTGTGAATTTAATATTAGAATGAAGATTTGGCATTTATATGAAAATATATTTATTTTAATTGATATAGACAAATAATGTTCTTTATTGATAACTATATTTTCTTTTAAAGTATTTATATGGTAAGATTTTACTTACATTGGATTAAAAATTAAAAAATATTCTTTTTATTTTTATTAGACCAATTATAAATTTTTAAAATTTATATCATTATTTATTTTTTGTTAAAACATTTTATATTTAAAAACAACATTTTTCCTTAAACTCATCATTCGTAGGATTTTTTTTGTATATTTTAATTTAAAAACTATCACTTATGTGTTTTTAATTTTAAAAATTTATTATATGTTTTGAATTAAGGGTTACAGATTAATTAATTTTTTTGTTATTTTTTTCAATATGAATATTAAGCTTAGTAATTTTTGTCGTCGTTGTAATGGGAAAATCTGGTAATTAATTGTAACCAATAAATTAATAAAGACTATAAAATTACATTAACATATTCTAATTTTTTTACGAATATATATATTAAATAATAATATAAATTATGAATTTATTACCTTTTGGGCCTATAGGGATGTGATTATTACATTTGAGACATTTTATTTATAATAAACTCAAATAGGTTACACTCATGTTCTTCATAACTACAATATTCTTAATATGGTTTTACCTACAGGAAATGTTTGAATATAAATATTATTTATAAATACAAAAGATTTATATTAGTAATTTTATTTTATTTCTAATTTTCAATCAAGAAATAATTATGATAAATTGTTACATAAAACTAATTTAGTTATTATACGATTAATGAAAAAATTCATAATAAAAATGGAATAATAAATATAAATTGAGATAAATAAAGTGGTAAAAAATTAAGATGAAATAAAAATTTAAATAATATAATTAAATATTTATTTAAGATTATAAATGATTTATTAGTATTTTTAATTTTAGGGTAATAATTTCTTCTAAAATTGACATTATGGATCCTGGTTGTCGTGTTAAGATTTAAAAGGGTTAAATAGGGGTTAAAACCAAAATATAAGTGTATAAATGTATTAAAAAATTCTATAATTTATATTTTATGAGTTTTTATGAATCCATAATAAATATTTATATTAAATTACAAATTTTGAGTTCTTTTAAATTATAAATTTATTTATATAAATTTAATATTGTAAAAATTTTATGAGAATCCCTCTCATAGTTTATAAAATTTTGTCACTTATTCTCATTTATTCACACTTCTAACAACATTTATTTTAGAAAATATATATCAAAATACCTTTCTAGAATTCCTATATATATTATAGGGGCCTGTGTTAAGGAATATTTCTATCTACTGTGGTTTTAAGGATTTCATAAAAAAAGGATTTCCAAAGAAGAGGTATAGATTTTATCTACATGTCTCAGTTTTGTTTCTTCCTCTACATACCACAACTATTATTAAACACTTATAAAATAATTAATATATTATCCTCTAAATAGTTAAATGTTATTATGTTCTTATCATGACTTATATTCATTTCGTAATCCATCAAATTTGAATGTAATTCAAAGTTCACCTTTACGGAAGACAACCAACTCATGAACCAATGTAATTTGTTTTCCAACACCGTATCATAATACTTGTCAAAATGGTATAATATAAGATTTTGTATTATATTCATGGAACATAAATTTTTTCTATGAACACAATATGTCATTTAAATTCTTATCTTTTCATGAAACTAAAATTGATAACGACGTTCAAGCACATGTGTGGACTATAAACTCCATGATGTGATGTGGTTCATTTTTCATCATCACATCATAGGTATTGTATTTATAAGTATATTTAAAGAAATATTATTATATATATGATATTAATAACATTATTTATGGAAAAAATAATATTTATTTTCTTTCCATAATAATAATTGAAAAATAGAAATATTAATAATTCGTAAGTACGACATATCGTCTTCAAGATTGTAACATAGTTGATTTTTTATATCCAAAATTTAATTGATATATTTAAAATTATAATTTATGTATAAAAATTATAATTATTTAATTATTTTTATTACAAGGATTATGGAATAATGGCCACTCTGACCATAGTAAAATAACTAATGTCATTTTGGACATAGGTACCGAATACCATCAAAACATCTGATGTGAACTCAAGTGATTCAGATATGATAAATAATAAGGTAATAAGTAATATAAAATGAATAAAAAACATGAGGTTGGTTCTTAAGTATGTATAAAATTTACATAATTTTTTTATTTAGAATACAAATAACAAAAGTGACATGTTAGACTCAATGTAAGGGACTTTATTTTTGAAATATTCTTTTAAGTTTTCATTCAAACCTTATTTCTATTCCACATCCATATTATTTATTTAAATTATATAAAGAAGGTTTTTAATATTATTAAATTTCATGTTTATTGTTGTTTTTACTCTTTTTTTAATTTTTAAAAAATGGTATTAATGGAATTTTTATGTTGTTTTCCAAATGATGACCTTTTTACTTTTATGACAAAAAAAGGAAGGAATGTTTTCTTAACTCACATGGAATGAGTGGATTTTCCCACCATCATGTATAGTATTTTAATTTTCTATTCCATTAAAATATTATATGTTTATTTTTTTATAAAAAATTTCCTTTTTATGTGCATAATTTTCTTTTAAAATAAGTTATTTTCTTCAAGGAATGTTTTTTATGATTCAATTATTCATGTTTTGTGATTATGCTATTGTTCATGGCCATTGTTTATGATAGTGGGAGGATACACTATAAATTAATGTTTTCTGGATCGTTTTTATCCCCTAATATGTTGGTTATTTTTATTTCTTAGGTTTATAGTGATTTCCATTCCAATTATAACTATGATGGTTACTCCAAGTATAATAGTGATTGTTATTTCAAGTATAATCGTGAGGATTATTTAATGTGTTTTCATGTGGGATACTCCATAAGTAAGTACAATAATAATATGATTCACCAAGTTATGTATATAACATATTTATTCTTTCTAGGTTTTTATTTTAATCTCATTTTTTCACAAGGAATTTTATGGAGTTAATGTTACTTTTTATGGGAGAAAAAAAATGATTTGTGAAAATGTTTTCAAGAGTTTTTCATGTTTTCAAAGAAACCATTATGGGTTTTATTTTTTAAAATTATCATTTCTTATGTAGTGTTTTGGGGAAATTTTATTATATAAAAGTATTTTTATTGTATATAAAAATGATTATTTAGTGCCTAATGTTTATTTTGAATATGGAACTTTTTTTATAATTCATAGACTAAAAATTAAATTATCTCTTTTTTATGTCCCTTACATTGATTTTTATTCTCATCTCACATTTCAAAATATTCATTTATAGGATATAATGATGGATAAGGGATAGAAAGGGGTAATATTTAAATTAATTATTATTTTTCATTTAAAGAATTTATGTTATTATCAATTTTATTTAGTGGGAAAATTGATACTAATATTAGGAGTCCATGTTGGGTTTTATATTATTGTTAGTTATGAGTTATGACCTAATTATCTAAAAATATAAACCATAAATGATCTACAATTGTAATTGAATGAAATATTTATGTAAAACTCAGGATAATGTTATGTTTAAGGATAATTCCTTATAGTTATTATTAATTGATGATTTAGAAATATTTAGAGGTTATAATAACGTTAATAGAACAACCTTAAAATAATTTACATTGTGTTTCAGTTTTAATGATAATGAATTTTAAAGGTACCATGACTCATTATATAAATATTGTCTTTTCAAAATGGTTTTCTAATTATGATATTTGGGATAAGAATATGGAAGGATCTGAGAGGATGGTAATTTTCTAATTCAGAAACCTAACATTGTTAGAATTAAAACTGCAAATTTTATAAAAGTAATGTATCAATTTTTATAGGATATAAATAGTACTGTAATCTATATAAGAGATCATCTAAATCTACCATAAATGTAATTGATTATAATGGAACATATTATAAGGGAAACCCCTTTGGGGGATCTTCTGACCATTGGTACTTGAGTTGAGGATTAATCCCTAGAAATAATATTTGATGTTATAGGGTGTTAAAATCATAAAAAGGATAGGGATTCAATTTATCATTTTGATGGTGAATCTTACCATTGGTGTTCAATGGATTTTAATAACAGTGAATGAAAAAAAATTGATTCAATGTATTGGGGTGAATTTAAAAATCTTTTCCTTGAAAAATATTTCCCTAACAATGTTCGTCTCCGGTTGGAAAATCAATTCCTATAGGTCAAATAAATGGCATATAATTCACTAGTTGAATAATTATAAAACATCCCTAGATTTGGAAATCATGATCAAAATTTCATCTATGATCATGATAGTAAAATTAATGATTCTTTCCCAGGATTAAAGCCATGATATTGAAAGGAATCGGTTCCAATGAATTCCAAAGTTATGAGAAATCTCGTCGATGTGCTAAGTATGTTGAAATAGTGTTTCTAATTATCACATATTCCAATATAACAAGAATAATTAAAGGTATATATTGATCAATATTTTTAATAATTAGTCAAATAAATCTGAAGATAAGAAAATCAAATTTCTGTTATATGTAATGTGTGGTAAAGAACATCATAGGGAACGACTTATCTAATCTGAAATGTTCTTATGATGTGAAAAATTCGTGGAATATGGCCTATGACTTCAATTAAAATGATATCTATAGTGGAATCATTAATTTACATAATATGGTAGAAAAGTGTTTTACATGTTGTTATATGGGGCGTTATGCACAAACATTTTCAAAGATGTATCCAAATAAGGGGAATATGTTGGACTATATACTGAAATTTCTGGTGATATCCATTGTAAATACATCAATAGTTATTGGGACATTGAATTATGTTGTATCATGTAAATTTTATTATTCATATTATTCTAATGATTTTTATTTGGGGTATGTACATTAATTCAATTATAGGTAATTTTTATTAATTTGGAGATTCCACCTAAAATTTTGATCAAGAAATTATGATAAAAATGCATGGGTCGAAGTATTAAATAAAAAAAAATATAATAACATTAATTTTGTAGTATATGTAAATAAAATACCCAAAAACCTTTTTTTATTTATCGAATGATGTTTAAATGTTATTCTGGGTCGATATTGGGTTTCTATTTACCATTCTATGATAGATTATAGAGCTAAAGATGTTGTTTTTTAGAAATAATTTCACATTTTATACAAGAACGAACCCATACCATATATAACATATTAATTAACTAATAAACTATATTATATTAAAATTATTTTTATATTATACATATTGATTAATATAAGGGAACTATTTAGATTATTGGTGTGTTGGTGGTAAATGAGCACCTCAATGTTTTCTTAATATTTGTTTTGGTGTAATACGTAATAGGGAGGTTCAACTTATTATTTAAATTGTTCAATATGCTAATACAATTACAAACCCCATATCTAATGACTCAATTAGAACATATAGAAATAAAAAATTAAGTTAAATGAGTTTCTAGATGAAGTTTTCACTCATACTAGTACTTCAAGAAGGGTGGACCCTAATTTATTTGTTAAAACACATTATTGTTCCATGAGGCATTGAATTAATTATAGATCTTTTAAAATAATTACTATTTACAGTATGTATCTCATTCCTCATTTCAATGATCTTTAAATAATCTCTTTAGAGCTTGGCATTTTTTTAATGTTGATTTGAGATCTGGGTGCCATCAACTTTAAGTAAAGGAGGATGAAATTAGAAAAATATAATATCAAACTAGATATGGGTAGTATGAGTTTCTAGTTATGCCCTATGGTTTACCAAATTATCCTATTTTATTTATTGAAAATATCTACAAATTATTCAGTGAATATTTTGATAGAGTTTCTTCATTCATTTATGTTATATTTGATTAATAAAAATGTAATGAGGATCATGATAACATATAAATATTATTCTTCAAATCCTTAAAGAAAACATTTTATATGGAATATTATGAATATTTGATTTTAAATTAAATATATTTCATTATTTATGAACATTGTAAATAAATATTTCCTAACAGTTCATCACATAAAATAATAGTTTCTTGAAGAATGTTTAAGACCTATAATTGTAACAAATATTCATAGTTTTCTCTTCTTATTAATATATTATCGGAGTATTTTTAAAAATATTCATGGTTATCTACCCCAATTACTAATTTAACATGAATGTGTGGTAAATTTGTCGGGAAAAACGAATTTCATGTCATTTTTCAAGAATTAATAAAATAATATTGGTGAATTGTTTAGTTATGGACTTTCCCTTGATAAATGAGGATTTTTACCTACTGTGATGCTTCATTGAAGGGACATGGTTTCATTATGCTCTATGATAATTCAGAAATAGATTATGCTTCTTGGAAAATAAAACATTAGGAGTTAAATTATCCATCAAATTATTTATAATTATCTTTTATTGGTTTTCATAAAACATTTATAAACATCATTTATATAGAGCCAAGTGTGAATTATATATTAATAATAAATGTTTTATAAGTCAATTTAATTAGTAGGACATGAACATGAGATAGAGAATATGGATTGAACTGATTATGGTTTATGATTTCTGGATTCATTAGCATCTTGGAAAATCAAATAATGTGGTTGATGATTTGGCTCAAAAAAATATACATTAACCACATCATTTTTAGAACATCACCCTTTGATAAATGATTTGATTAATTTGGGCCTTAATGATGTATATACAAGGACTTCATCTATTTTTTTCAGAATCAATTAAACTATATCTCTTTGAATGAATCTAGCATGCTCAAAAGAAATATTGTGATTTACAGAATAAGGTATAATTGGTTAAGAAGGGTAAATTTCATAAATTTAATGTTGATAAAGATCGTTCATTGAAATTTAGAATGATATTATGTGTGCCCTACTATTTCTAGATGAAGAGGGATTTATTTAATGAATATCATAGTTCCACATTTTTCATTCATCCTGATAATAGTATTATGTTTAGAGAACATTGATAGTATTAATGGTGGGAAAAATGAAATGTGATATTTTTGACTTCGCTATGAAAAGATTGACTTGTCAACAGACTAAATCCGAATGAAAATTATTACATGGGATTATTCAAACTTTTCATATTCCATTGTGTAAATGATAAAATATACAAATTGATTTCATGGTGGGACAACCAATATCACGACCCCCTCCCACTAAAGATTCCCCTATTAAGCTGGAAATGGTGAAAGGGGGATGATGACCCCCGAGTCCTGCCTCCAGTAGGCCACGGGGTGGTGACTAGCACCAAGGGTATGAGTTTTCACAAATATGGGGGGCATTACACTTTTTATTATTTAATATTGGGAAATTGGAGAAGCCAACCACCAAAATAGTAAAATAACAAGTGTATAGAAATAAACCCAAACCAATCCCACATGCATGATTAAACAATTTTATAACAACTTGAAAGTACAAGAAAGATCAAAGTACAATACCAAAAGAAAACAAGAGTACAACAACTGCAACAACTCTAACTGTCTTACTAGTAGGGTCTCACACGGCCCTGGTAGTCCTCCTAGAAACCTAAAAGTAAACGTAGGGTGAGTATACAAGTATACTTAGTAGGGAAACCTAAATCTCTCGTGCACAAGTGGGGAGACATCCTAATGTCCCATGAGAACAAAAGAAGACACTTGGTATGGGATTCTATCCACCCAACCTCACCAGCCACACTCATCAAAAACACAACGACAACAGGTATTAGTATATAAGAAGCAAGAGTATTGGGTACCCCACACCATTTCCCATTAGTTATATACTCTTCCTAACGGCGAACGTCCTAACGCTGCCACACTCTCCCCTCCCACACACACCTAGGCCTCACAAACCACACATCCCGCCCGCACACACCTGGGCCTCAAAACCACGTATCCCGCCCGCACACACCTGTGCCTCACAACTACATATCCCTCCCGCACACACCTGGGCCTCACAACCACATATCCTGCTCACACACACCTGGGCCTCATCCCCAATATTCTTGGGAAATAGTAAAACCTTCCCGAAGAGTCTTGGTCTAAAACCACCCCAATCGAAACCTACCTGAAGAGTCTTGGGTGTAAGGTCACCACAAGCCATCACAACATAGGGAAGAAGGAGCAGGAAGGAGCTAGTAACTAAGGGAAAAACACCCTCTCCCATGAAATGGGATTGTTCGGCACTAAGTTCTCAACATGGGTGGGGTGCGATAAAACAAAAAAGATAAAGATACATATATGTATACCAAACACACATCCCAGCCTATGGCTTCTAAACAAAGAAACTGAGTACGTGGCTCGACACTGCTACTACGAAGCATGCATATAAAAAATAATCCCAACCCCATTTAGGTTTTCATGTTTCAACATAATTAGTTTATTAGATGTATAACTACTGGGCAACTATCACAACCAACCACATCGATCGTTTGTAAAACATATCCCTGCCATCCACAAATCAAGTTAGGAAAGAACAAGCAACACAACCAATCCCTTTCTTATTAAGCAACCTACACATTGATTATTATTCACATTCCATGACCCACCATTCATTAACTCTTCCAACTTTTATTTATTATTCACAACCCATAGTTCGTTCACATTCAAGCCAATCCCTACTACCCTGATGCCAACCACCATAACCACAACCACACTATACATCATCATCTCTTGATACAACTTATTGCAGCCCCGCTGCCCAGCACCAACATAGAATTCACACCAACCCACAACCAAGCCAACCAAATCCCCAATGCTTATTCTATTCGTAACACCACAGGATTCACCCCCCCTTTCACCCCCCACGTAACCAAGACAAAACCCACATGTTAATTATTCCATTTTGTTTAACCGGGGTGATCACACAAGGGATCCATATTTTAAATCAGCCAAAATTACGTGATTAACCAAATTTCCACATTAATGAAGTTTCCATCCACAAAAACAGTCTATAAATATAGGGCAACATTTAACTGCGCAAGAAACAGCCCCCAACGACCGTGATTTTCAGTCGGCAGAATCCTATTCAATTCACAACAGAATATAACAGGATATAAAGTGTAATGTAATAGTAATCACAAACTTCACATCCCCGTTATATAAGCCATTTATTATCTTTATTAAACTGGTTCAAATGTGTTTCATGTAAACAAGAGGAAACCCACCCGGCATGATGCACAATTTAGAGAGACGAAGGTAAGATCCCAATATCAACAGGTTCTGATCACAACGCTCCGCCTACTCAACTTTAGAAGATGCCTGTCGGTGTCTGTCACTTATGTCGAGTCCCGGTAAAACCTCCTCGAGTGGATGTTGGAATGGAAAGGCCAAAGGAAAGATAACAGATCCAAGAACAGAAGTTTTGCCTTGTCTTTACGATCCTGTGGCCGCTAACGGATCGTAGATCGGATCTCGGATGAAGAAGTTATGGAAGAAAAGGATCCTTAGAGTCTCTTGGGAGAGCTTTGCTCAGAGAAATGTGGAGGAGAGGGGTGAGTTGAAAAGGAGGAGGGGACCCCTCCTTTTATAGGCGAGAAAAACAAAAGTACACAACGTGTACATTATGGTACACGGCATGTACCCTGCCATTTCACACGGTCACCACGTGGCTTCCAACACGGCCTTTAATGCGGCACGTGTCCGTTGACTGGCCAACACATAGTTTGAGGGTAACGCATACGTGGGGTGGGACTACATGACATGCAGTATTGGATACACGGCCTATACTCATTTATTTCACACGGTAAGGACACAACTCCAACACAGCACACAGTCGTTGACTGGTCAACACACCGCTTGAAGGTAACGCGTACGCGGGGAGGGACTACATGGCATGTAGTACTGGATACACGGCGTGTACTCATTTATTTCACACAGTAAGGACACATCCTTGAACATGGGGTATACCCGGCGAGGGGTACACAACATGTACTCACACTACACGGCGTGTAGTTTCAAAATTCTGAAAAGTGTGGGAAAAGTCCATTTTACCCTCCAAAACACTTGGTGACCTTCTTTTTGACAAAGGAATGGGCCAGAGAGGTCTAGTCCATTACATCAGATACCTCTTAAAAACATTCTCATCCCCAAGAATTCAAAAACCAACCCAGAAGAACACAACAAGATACCAATTAGGGTTCTCATTATAACAGGAACCCAACCAACAACCCTAATCATATGTGTTAATAATTCCTTCTCCTATGTCGAGATATTATCCACATTAGGAGGCACTAACTAGCATGCACGGGTTTAATCGCATCCTCATTAATGTGTCTCGATTAATAATTGGGTCTTCTAACTTTCATACATTAGGATTTTTTAACTTGCACTACCCCCAACACCACACAACCAACACACTGCCCAAACATGTGGTTTGGGGAAATTGTTTCTCCTATGTCGAGATATTATCCGCTTTAGGCGACACTGACTCGCCCGCATGGGTTAAATCACATCCTCATTAATGCGTCTCAATTAAGAGTCAGGTTTTTTCCTTTCCCCACACATCCAGACATGCTACACACTTCCAGAGAACAAGGAAACAAAAGGTCTCACAACCAGCAATCCAATCATTCCATATATCAATGGTACATTGTATAACATCAAGACAAATCTCAAAAGAACAAGGGAAAAAACAAGTCAAAACAACTCCGGGTACTGAGCGTGCATCTGGGACTCCAGCACCCTGGTGCTCTCCTCGAGGCCACCATGCCTCCACAACACACGAACCAATGGAATGGTTCATCCACGAAGCACCTTCTCCTTACGATCCTCAATTCAGACTGGTCGTTCCTCGAAGGTCGCGTTGTCTCCCATATCTTACTCTTCCCTATCGATAATGTGAGAGTCTTCATGTAAGTATCGATGTAGCTGGGAGACGTGGAAGATATCATGAAACTTCTCCAACTGAGGTGGTAGGGCTAGCTGATATGCCACCTCACCGACTCGCCTCAACACTTCAAATGGTCCGATGAACCTAGGTGAGAGCTTTCTCCCTTTCCCAATGCTCTGCTGACCCCATCATGGGGAAACCTTATAGAACACATGTTCCCCCTCCTCATACTCTAAATTCCTCCTCCGAATATTAGTATAAGACTTCTATCGGTCCTGAGCTGCTTTCATCCTCTCACATACAAGCTGGACTTTCTCTGTGGTGCTATGCACTACATCTGGCCCAAGAGCACCTGTCTCACCAACCTCTATGTAGAAAATGCATGAACGACATGGTCTTCCATACAAAGACTCAAACGGTTCCATTCCAATAGTATAGTGGAAGCTGTTGTTGTAGGAAAACTCAACTATAGGCAAGTATCATACCCATGATCCTCCGGAATCCAGAACGCATGATCGCAGCATGTCCTCCAATGTCTGGATAGTCCGCTCTGTCTTCCCATTAGCCTGGGGGTGGAAAGCAGTGCTAAGGCGTTGCTGGGTGCCAAAAGCATGATGTAACCCCCTCCAGACTCGTTTGGTAAACCGAGTATCCTGATCTGAGAAGATAGTCTTCAGAAATCCATTAAAATGCACCACCTCATCTACATACCTATGTGCTAAGGTACTCACTGGGTCGAACTCCTTAATTGCTAATAAGTGAGCTGATTTTGTCAGTCAATCCACCACTACCCATATAGCATCATAACCAACCAGATCTCTGGGTAGTCTTGTGACGAAGTCCATTGTGATGTCATCCCACTTCCACTCGGGGACATCCAAAGGATGCAACAAACCACTGGTAACACGGTGTTCAGTCTTCACTTGCTGACACACTAGGATTTTAGACACAAACTCTACCACTGCTCGTATCACCCCGGGCCACCGAAATTGTGCCCTAATACCTCGGTACATTTTTGAAACTCCTGGATTTACCGCCAAGGTGGAGCAATGGAACTCACGGAGAACTCCCTCACGCATTGTCTACGGGACAAACAACTTTCCATGAAAAATCATCTAATGTCGGCTGTCCTCTGACAATACTTCTGGAGCGTTCCCCTGATTGATACGATCTCGCATCACTTCCGCCTCGGAGTCCCCCCACTGAGACTCTTCCACTTGCTGCAACAAGTAGGATTGTGCTGTCATCTGAAACAAACAACCTCTAACACCTTCTACCCTGGCATCCAAGTGCAAGGCAACCAACTCTCCCATCGCTTTCAAAGCATCATCGGAATCCCGAACCACTTCCTTTTGTGACTTCCTGCTTAGGGAATCAGCCACAACGTTTCCCTTACCTTCAGTGTAAGAGACCTCGAAGTCATAGTCATGGAGGAACATGACCCATCTCCACTGCCATAAGTTCAGGTCACACTGAGAGAAGAATAACGCAGACTCTTGTGATCTGAGAAGAGCACAAAGTGCTCCCCAAAGAGGCAATGTTGCCAAAACATCTGTGTGAACACTACTGCTATATGCTCTAGGTCATGGGTGGCATAGTTATGTTTTTAGGGTGTAACTTCCTAGAACCATAACAGATAACTCCCTTCTTCTGCATTAGCATGCACCCTAGACCAAGGCCAGAAGCATCACAAAACCCCTCATACAGCGACCCTTCCTCTGGAAACCTGAGTATGGGAGCACTAACCAACTTCTCCTTCAGGTAGTCAGAAGTCTTCTAGAACTGATCGCTCCATAGGAAGTCCTGGTTCTTCCTAGTCAAAGCTGTCAATGGTGTTGAAACTCGAGAGATGTCTGAAACGAACCTCTGATAGTAACCTACTAACCCTAGGAAACTACGAACTTCTGCAACGTTCTTCGGTGATGCCCAGGAAAAAAATGCCTCCATCTTCGATGGGTCCACTGACACTCCATGCTGAGACACCACGTGCCCAAGGAAGTGTACTTCTTGCGTCAAGAACTTACACTTCGACAATTTCCCGTAAAGCTGGTTGTGTTGAAGGACTTCTACGACCACCCTGAGATGATCAACATGCTCCTCCTCTTATCTTTAGTAGATCAAGATTTCATCGATGGACACAATGACGAACCGGTCTAGAAACTCTTGAAAGACAATGTTCATAAGTCCCATGAACACATCTGGTGCATTCGTAAATCCAAACGGCATCACTACAAACTCGAAGTGCCCATACCTGCACCTGATTGCTGTCTTCGAGATGTCATTTTCCTTTACCCTCAGCTGATGATATCCGGATAGTAGATCAATCTTAGAGAACCAACCTGATCCCCTTAGTTGGTCGAAGAGATCATCTATCCTTAGAAGGGGGTAACAGTTCTTGACCGTTACCTGGTTCAACCTTCGGTAGTCTATGCATAGCCTGAGACCACCATCTACCTTATTCATGAACAAAACTGGAGCACCCCATGGCGATACGCTGGGTCGACCAAAACCCTTCTCCATTAGATCTTAAATCTGAATTCATAACTCCCGCAACTCCGAAGGTGCCATCCGATAAGGGGCCATCGATATCGGACGGGCACCAGGATGTAAGTCTATCTCGAACTCAACGTCACGCCAGGGGGGGGGGGGGGGGGTTGAGTTACAACCTACTCCGGAAAAACATCGAGGAATTACCCAACAACCTCTGGGACATCCATCATCTATGTACCAGCTTGAAACACTAATAGCCCTCTTAAGAAAGAAAGGAGAGGCTCCACATGCTGGCTTCCCACCTGATAGCTCCTCTCATCAACAAAAGCTACACGTTGCCCATCCATGTTAGAGAACACGACCCTTCTTCAGAAGCATTAGATATCTATGATAATAGAAAACAACTATTCGATGCCTAGGATGACATCGTAAGGCTCCATCTGTAACAGAAGAAGGTCCCCACTAGATTGATGTGGTCCCAACGTTAGCCCACATCCCGAGAAATGACAAGATACATTGGTCTAGCCTCCAACTGGTGTACTCAGCACCAGTGGTATGGAAAATATCTCTACGTCTAGTCTCAAAGCATGGGCTAGACTAGGTGCAACAATGGAGTGAGAAGCTCCCGAATCGAACAAAGTAGAAACGAGAGTGCTGAACAAACAAATCGTACCCCGCACCACCTCTGGTCCTGTCGGAGCTGCCAACTCTGCTGCATGCAACTATCCACGCCCAGCTCCTCTGCCTCTTTGATGTCAACCACCTCCTAGACCACGCCCTGGTAGAGGTCCCTGAGGAGCACCCTGTGGTCGGCCTCATCCCGCAAAGTATGCCCTCGGAGGAGTAGAGTCCTGTTGCTGCTGGAAGGGCATCGTCGACAACTGGTGTTGCTGAGGCGGGTGCTGAACCTACGCACCTCCACCATACTGAGCTTGGGTCAGGCACCGACTCTGAACATTCCCAAATCCTCCACAAGAAAAACCCTTCAGTCCTAGGCTCGTTAAAAAGGACGAGGACCCGAAGATCTGAACTGGAACTGCTGGGGCCTTCTCCCCACTGGCCTGAACCTGGAAGGTCCCATTGTAGGAGACCTACTACTGACTGCCTTCCCCTTCGATGAACCGGACTGGATCCCCTCAAGTGGTGCACCTCCCTGCAAGTGCATCCTCTATATAACCTCTGCCTTCTTCTTTACTTCCAAGTACTTGGGAAGGTTAAAGGGGTGACAGCATACTGGAGCAAAGGACGATGCACCTCCTCCAAACGTCTCGCCCGAGACTCCTCATCCGGAAATAGATCCAGAGAAAAGTGCAGGAGATCCTTGAACTTGATCCCCAACTCTCGTACTGACATACTCCCCTATTGAAGGGAGAGTAACATTTGCCGCTTCTCCACCTTGATCATGGAAGAAAGGAATTCCTCTCGGAATTCCTTCTCAAAGTCAGCCCATGAAACCTCTACCTTTATCCTCTCTCCAAGGAAGATCTTCCACAACTGTCGTGCCGCACCTCTCAGCTGACTTACTGCTAGGGGAACCCAGTGCTCCCTCTGAGAATGAATCAAGGTAAAACCGATCCCTAGCTCCTCAAGCCACCCCTCCGTCTCTATATCCGAAGTACTAACGTCATACTTTTTGAGGGTTTTCCACTAGAAAGAATGGATAGTCTTCTGCCACTGGCTATCTTCCTCCTCTTGGTCAATCCTCAACTGATCGACCACCTGAATCTGCTGGGCCTCTGCCGTCTGAGCCACTCGGGGACGATGTCCAGGTGTCATAGCTGTACGGTAAACAAATATTTCCTAAGCCCAAGTAGTAAGGAAATTTTTCAAGGTTTTATTTTATCATCATTATTTCAATTTCTTTCCCAGAACACCCAAATCAAGTAAAACAAAATCATGATGATGCATGTACCTTACCTAGGGTCTTTACCCTGCAATCAATGTAGTTTCACATTGTCGTTCAGTAGGCTTAGAGTCCTTTCATCGGATCACGGGGGGCCCTAAAATCCCGTGTCCTAGCCCGTCCTCCCTGGCCTATGTCACGCACCAAGATTAACCAACATTGTTTCCCTACCATCCCATGCAATCCTCATTATGCCTAAATCCAGACTCCATCATATCTCTCAACAATCACCTTTGATACCATTCTATCACAACCCCCTCCCACCAAAGATGCCCCTCCTGAGATGGCGATGGTGAAAGGGGGGGTGATGACCCCACGAGTCCCGCCTCCAGCAGGCCTCGGGGTGGTGACTAGCACCAAGGGTATAAGTTTTCACAAATATAGGAGGCATTACCCATTTTATTATTTAAGATTGGGAAATAGGACAAGTCAAACAAAAAAAAGGAAAAGAACAAGTGTATAGAAATAGACCCCAACCAATCCCACATTCATGTTTAAACAATTTTATAACAAGGTGCAAGTATAATAACACTCAAAGTACAATACCAAAAGAAAACAAGATTACAACAACTACAACAACTCCAACTGTATGACTAGTAGGGTCCCGCACGGCCCTGGTAGTCCTCCTGGAAACCTGGAAGTAAACATTGGGTGAGCATACAAGTATACTCCATAGGGAAACCTAAAGCTCTCATGCACAACTGGGGAGACATCATAATGTCCCATGAGAACAACAGAAGAAACCTAGCAAGGAATTCTATCCACCCAACCTCACCAGCCACACTCACAAAAAACACAATCACAACAGGTAGTAGTATATAAGAAGCAATAGTATTGGGTACCTAGCACCATTTCCAATTAGTTAGATGCTCTTCCTAAAGGCGAACGTCCTGACGCTGCCACACTCTCCCCACCCGCACACACCTGGGCCTCAGAAACCACACATCCCACCCGCACACACTTGGGCCTCACAACCACGTATCTCGCCCACACACACCTAGGCCTCACAACAATGAATCCCGCTCGTACACACCTGGGCCTCACAACCACGTATCCCAGCCCCACACACCCGGGCCTCATCCCGAAGATTCTTGGGAAATAGTAAAACCTTCCCAAAGAGTTTTGGGCTAAAACCACCCCAATCGCTACCTACCCAAAGAGTCTTGGGTGTAAGGTCACATCAAGCCATCACAGACTAGGGAAGAAGGAGCATGAAGGAGCTAGTAACTAAGGCGAAACACCCTCTCCCATGAAATGGGAGTGTTCGGAACTAAGTGCTCAACATGGGCGGGGTGCGATTAAACACAAAAGATACAGATACATATATGTATACCAAACACATATCCCAACCTATGGCTTCTAAATAGATAAACTGAGTATGTGCCTCGGCACTGCTACTACGAAGCATGCATATAAAAAACAATCCCAACCCCATTTAGGTTTTCATGTTTCAAAAGAATTATTTTTTTAGTTCCATAACTACAGGACAACTATCCACAACCAACCACATCGATCGTTCGTAAAACATATCCCTGCCATCCACAAATCAGGTTAGGAAAACACAAGCAACACAACCAATCCCTTTCTTATTAACCAACCAAACCATTGATTATTATTCTCGTTCCATGACCCAACATTCATTAACTCTTAAACCTTTTATTTATTATTCACAACCCATAGTTCGTTCACATTCAAGCCCATCCCTGCTACCCCACTGCCAACCACCATAACCACAACCACACCATACATCATCATCCCTTGATACAACATACCACAGCCCCACTGCCTAGCACCAAAATAGCATTCACACTAACACAGAACCAATCCAACCACAGCCCCACTGCCCATTCTATTCGTAACAACTCCGGATTCACCCCCCCCCCTTTTCACACACCACATAACCAAGCCAAAACCCACATGTTGATTATTCCATTTTGTTTAACCAGGTTAATCACACAAGGGTTCGAGATTTTAAATCAGCCAACCTTACATGATTAACCAAATATCCACATTAGTGAAGTTTCCATCCACAAAAAACGGACTAGAAAGATAGGGAAACATTAAATTGTGCAATCAAAGGCCCCCAATGACCGTGATTTTCAGTAGGTATAATCTTATTCAATTCACAACCTAATATCATAGGATATAAAGTGTAATGTAATAGTAATCACAAACTTCCCATCCCCATTATATAAGCCATTTATTATCTTTATTATACCAGTTCAAATGTGTTTCACTTAAACAAGAGGACACCCACCCTGCATGATGCACAATTTAGAGAGACGATTATTAGATCTCTACCTCAACAGGTTCTGATCACAATGCTCCCCCAGATCAACTTTAGAAGACGCCCGTCGGTGTCCGTCACTTCTGTCGAGTCCTGGTAAAACCTCATCGTGTGGAAGTTGGAAAGTAAAGGCCGAAGGAAAGACAACATATGCAAGATCAGAAGTTCTGTCTCATTGTGACGATCCCCTGGCCGCTGACAGATCGTAAATCGGAGCTCGGACGAAGAACATATGGAAGAAAAGGAGCCTTCGAGTCTTTTGGGAGAGCTCTGCGCAGAGGAATGGGGAGGAGAGGGGTGAGTTGAAATGGAGGAGGGGAACCCTCATTTTATAGAAGAGAAAAACAAAATTACACAGCATGTAAATTATGGTACACTGCGTGTACTCTACCATTTCACACGGTCACCACGCGGCTTCCAACACGGCCTTTAACGCGGAACGCGGCCGTTGACTGGTCAACACACGGTCTGAGGGTAAGGTGTACGTGGGGAGGGACTACACAGCGTGTAGTATTGGATACACGACATGTGCTCATTTATTTCACATGGTAAGGACATGGCTCCAACACGAAACACGACCGTGGACTGGTCAACACACGGCTTGAAGGTAACGCGTACGCCGGGAGGGACTACACGACGTGTAGTATTGGATACATGGCATGTACTCATTTATTTCACATGGCAAGGACACAGCCTTGAACAAGGGGTATACCCGGCGAGGGGGTACACGGCATATACTCACACTACACGGCGTGTAGTTTCAAAATTCTGAAAAGTGTGGGAAAATTCCATTTTACCCTCCAGAACACTTTGTGACCCACTTTTTGACAAAGGAATGGGCCGAAGAAGTCCGGGAAATTACAACAAAAGGCTTATTCATTTAATAATTCAATTCGGGATATTGTTTATAAGCTGAATTAATGTTCACAATTTCATCCCATATGTGATGCTAGTACAACAGATAAATTTTCCATATTGTATCATAATGAGATATATTGGTAACTTGTAATTACAATATCTATTTTTTTCTGACTGTGATCCTAGTTTCACATATAATTTTGGGAAGGTCCTTTAGAAGTTGTTGGGAACTGAATTAAATTTCATCCGAACCATTCATCCATAGTCAGATAGACAATGAGAATGAGAAATTCAGATGACGAAGACATGCCTTTAGTCTTATTCATTATATTTCATTGGAAGTTGTGTTCAAAATATTTCTTTATTGTTGTTTTCCTATAATAATTTTTATTATTATACTATTCAATTGGATTAATTTGAAGAATTATATAAAAATTGGTGTTGTACTAAAAAATTGATATAATATACGTGAAATAAGTCATGAAACCAAAATTAGATGAAGATGTTGATGATAAGGTAAAAATTATTTAGTAATGTATGAGTGAAGATCAGGTAAGGGACACTAGTTATGCTAATAATTGAAGTATATACCTTTAATTTGATGTGAGTGATCATATTTTTATTAATATATCTCAATGGAAAAGTTTATGAATTTTAGTAACAAGTAAATGATAAGTCCATGGATTATTAGACCATATAAAATAATGAAAAAAGATGGATTAATAGTCTACTAAGTGGTATTTCCTCTGATTTCATCCCATATACATATTTTATTTCATGTTTTTATTTTAATGAAATTTTTTCAATATTTATATTGTGTTTTGAGCCCTAAGGTAGTTTAGTTGGAACATAAAAGTTCTTATGAGAGAACCCTATTCAAAATTTTACTATATATAGAAATTTATGTATAAAAATGTAGTTTATAAAGTTATATTTTTTAGGTGAAATCATAAGTTGTAGAAGAAACATTGGAATATGAAAATGTTATGAGAAAGATATCCCCACTAGTTTAATAAGTGAATAAAATTTCCAGAAATTAATTTCCAAAAAGGGGGAGAATGTATCATCCTAGGTACTAATAGAATAAATTTTTTGATATTATTATTCTTCGATTTAATATTTATATCCATTAAAAATATATTTTTTTATTCTAAAAATAGAAAAAAACAATAGTTTTATTAAACCCATTTCTTATCGGGATATATATTTAAAAGAATAATTTAAAAATTATTGAATTAATATTTTAAAAAGGAATTTAATTTTTCAATTTATAATTTGATTATAATCCTAGGATTAATTTTTTAAAACATTTATAAAATATTAATTTATCAATGAATTCTAAAAATTACTCATTTTTATTGAAAACTAAATTTTTTAGTGTATTTCCATGTTCAAAATAATTATTGGATTATTTTAAAATTGTAATTAGAAAAATATTATCTAAATTATTAAAATTATTTTTTTAAATAATTTTATACATGAATTTAGAATAAAAACGTTGTATATATAAATGGTTATTTATTGAAAAAATGTTTTTCATTTTTTATTACCTCTGGAAATTTAAATTAAATTATATCACATTTTTATTATGAGTTTTGAAAAATTTGATTCTTTATTAGTTATTATAGATTACTGATATATTTTCCCTTTATTTTTCATAATATTATTAATAAACCTAATAATTTTTGTTACAACACTAAAGGGTAAATCAGATAATTTATGCTTATAAATAAAATGATAAGGATTATAAATTTACCTTAACACTTTATTATATTTTATATGTTGATTATCTATCATTCATAATCATAAAATATAGGACTTAATGAACTTTTTTAGACACATGGATTAGGTCATTTCATTTATAATATTTTATATAATGAGATATGAAATATGCCACACTCTTGATTTTAATAACAATAATATTTTTTATATGGTTTTATATAGAGGATATGCTAGACCATTAGAATTTTTTTAAATATAAAATCATTATCATTATCATTTAAATATATTTTTATTTTTTAGTGAGGAACCAATTATCTTAAATTTTTTGAAAAAATGTTGATTTAATATTTATTCAATTAAATAATAAATCAACTAATTGATATTAATGGCAGTGTAAAAAAATTATTGGGAATAAATTTTGTGATAAACTAATCTTATTTTTTACCTTGACATGATAGTAATAAAATAAAACGTTTTATTCATATTTAATATTATTTATATTTATTATTAAATCCAATGTAATGAATTGTTTTAAAAACTGATATTATGTGTACATTACAGAAAATAATATTTTATAAAATGACATAAAATCCATAAATATATTATATTTGAGAAAGTGATTAAAATGAGGTATAAAATATCAACCATGGTTCATTTATAGTTCATTTTATTTTTATAGTATCTATATTAAACCCAGAGAAGTAAAAATCCTTGTCGTTAGGGTAAAAGTCAGTGGGGGTAAAATATGGTTTCACACCATTCAATAAAAATATAATTATTTTTAGAACTTGTATAGTTTTTAATTTATGTGTTATTTTACATATATAATCATATTATCTTATAAATAACTTATTTTTTAAATAATTGGGAGGTGAAATTTTATCTATATTATTTTATTATTTTATTAAATTCTAAGAATTCCCCTCCTCTCTCTTATAAAATGGAACAACTTCATATCACTTCATATCATTTCATCACACCTCAAATCCCATTGTTTCATACCTTCACATCCATAATTTATATCTATAATCCCTTCCCACACTCTATAGGTTTTTTGAGGATTACTAACAACCTGAGTGGTATTGTGGTGATAAGAAGAGAAGGATTTCCAATGAATATGCATAACATTTATCAATATTTTGTAGTTCTGTTTCATATTCCTCATCACTCAATATTACTTAAACCAAGACAAAATAATAACTAAAGAATAATATATATAGTAATATGTTCTTATATTATTATCATAACCTATATTCATCTCCTCTTCCATTGAATGAGAATATAATTTTATGTCTATGTATACAATTGACTATTGACTCGTGAACTGATGTAATATTTTCCCAATCATTGAATCTTAAAACTAGTTATAATGATGGAATTATGCTTGATATATTAAATAATTTTTATTTTCATTATTATTAAAATAGATTTTTATATTCACATTCTTATATTCCTCTGTATAGTAAAATGATAACATTTTTCGTTTGTATGTTTGAACTACCTCCACCATAAAAAGATGTTATTTATTTTTCATCACCACATCACATAAGTTATATATATAAGTATATTTATGCAAATAATATGACAGATATGATATTATGATAATTCTATAAATAAATAATTATATTTACCTTCTTTCCTTCATGATCGTTGGAAAAAGGAAATGTAACATATTCATGCATACAACCTATCAACTCCATGATTGTAAAGTTGTTTATTCATCATATACATATTTAATTTTTAAATACAAATGTATAATTGATGTATAAAAATGGAAGTTATTTTACTATTATTACTTCAAAAATTATGGAATAATTACTACTACTACCATAGTCAAATTATCAAAGTCATTTTAGACACAAGTACCAAATATCACCAAAATGTCTCTGATGAAATTAATTGATTAAGTATGTCTAAATAACATGGTAATAAATGATATATAATTAATAATATAAATTTAAAATTTTATTCTTTATGTATAATACTAAAATAATTTTATTATTTATGAAGAAAAACAACATACATTGAGTGTCAGATTCATGGTAAGGTTATTTCATTTTAAAATCTTCTTTAATATTTATCTTAAAGATATATTTTTGTTTCATATACATATTATTTAATTATAGAAATTATTTAATGAAGTATTTTATTATTATTATATGATTTTTTAATGTTATTTTTATTTTATTATTTCACTTTTTACAAAACAGTGTTAATGGAATATTTCTGTCATTTTCCGAAGAATAAAATTATAACATTTATAGAAAAAATATGGAAGGAATGTTTTTTAACATGAATTGAATTAGAGGATTTTATATCATTTATCAATAATATTTTATTTTAATCATTAATTAAAATATTATATGGTTGTTATAAAATAACATTATTTACTTTAAAAGTAATTAATTCTCTTCTAAAATAAGTTATTTTCTTTATGGAATTTTTTTAATGAGGAAAGAATTCATGTTTTATGATAATGATTTGGTTCTTGGGAATTGTGTATGATAATGGGTGGTTCCATTTTAAACCAAATTCAGATGGGTTCATTTTATATATATGATTCATTTGGTATGATTATGTTACAAGATGACCATGATGGTTATTTTACATGTAACTATGATGATCACTCTAAGTATAACCATGAGTGTTATTTTAAGTATAATCGTGAGGGTTATTTCATGTGTAGTTGTGGGGGTTACTCAATAATTATGTATGATATGAAAATTATACCACATTTTAATGATATGATTTATTAATTTCATCAATGTTTTTATTGAAATCAAATTTTTTACAGGGTATGTTTTTGGGTTCATGTTACTTTTTATGGGTGAAAAATATATTTTTTTTAAAATGGGTTCATGAGATTATCATGTGTTCAAATAACCTTATATGGGTTTCATTTATTTCATCAAGGTGTCATAAGAAATGATTTATGCAATTTTTGAGAAGAAAAATGTATTTCATGGGTAAGAAAATGATTATATTGAAACAAAAGTTTATTTTGAAAAAGAAATAATTTTATAATTACAAATAAAAACTATTTTAATTATTTATTTTAATGATAGTTATTGAATATTTGTGCTTAAAAGACATTTCTAAAATGTTTTTCATCAGATTTAGTTGTGGTTATGGGAATAGAAGAGGTCATGTTTAAAATCATGATGATATTTCAGGAAAATAAATCACATTTTGTATTAAATGTTTTATATGGTGCAAAAAATGGATACTAATATTATGATTACACATTTTATAGTTTTGTTATGTGTATTATAGCTCCTAATTCTCTAAAACTCCACACCTAAAAATTTCTTCAAATGTAAGAGAATAAATTCTTCAATTAAAAATATGTATTATGTCAATTTTCAGGAAAGGTACTTATAATTACCATTAATGAAGAATTATTTAAATTAAATTAATATATTATACATATATTTTTTTATTTAATATATTAAATATTTTTAATCAGATAGTAAATAATAAATCATCTATTCCTTGAAAAATAACATTCATGAAAACTGATTTTTTTGCCACATCATCTTGATTAGTTTTAAATTAAAATATTACAGTTTTGTGAATTGGAATATGAAAAATGGATTCCAAATTTTGAATAATTATAATAAATATTACCTAATAATTTCAGCATAATTTTATAAAATAATGAATAGGAAAAAGTATAACTTAATTATCATGGTTAGGGGAAAATGGGATTACTAAGGGGTTAATATTAGAAGATATGGGTAAAAATGAAAAACAATTCCCAAAGCCCATTATACTTCCATTTTTAAATCATATACCCTATGAGGGTCATTAATTAAACATTATTAATCACTTTTCATGATAAAAATGTGGGAATCAATATATCTTTTTAAAAATTCCATATGTGTCATCTCAAATACTTATAAATTACCACCCCTCTCTTCCCCTCTTCACACACCCAAAACCCTTTGTTTAATCCAATACCCATACATATATATTACTTAAATCCCTATAAATATCCTATGGGTATTGTTTTTATTGTTAATCCCTCTTATGAAGGCTTCAGTAATATACATATAGAGTCTCACCGAAGAATAGGTAAAATTTGTAAATGTTCAAATTTGTTTAATTTCTTCTCCCACCTCCATAAAATCATCTTAAAATATGATAATATGATAATACCAGTACCCAATATATATTTTATAATTTAATATTTTAATTTCATTAAATATATCAATATCTACTCCCATCAAATGGGTAAATAAATCATAGACCTTGTGTATTGAAGACTACCACCTTGCAAAAAGATTTAATTAGTTCTACATAAAAACCATTCCATGATGGATATAATTATAGATTTAAAATATCAATATCATATTTATTAATTTATTACAATAATATAATTATGATGTCACATATTACTTCGTACATACCATTCTGTGGTTGGATAATATAACGACCCTCGTTTATGCGGAAGACTGCCACCTCGTGAAGCGATGTTGTTAATTTTTTTTATTAATATCTATGTGGAATGTATGAAGGATTATTAAAATGAATTAACATTATTTTTAAGACCTAAAAATTATTTTGGAAATATAATATCACATGTCACATCTTTCATTTATATCTTTTGGAAAATAATAACTTCTCTTATGTGTATATGTGGACTACCGCCCCCATGAAGCAATGTGGAAATGTTTTCATTATTTTTTAACATGGTTGATAATAAATATGGATTTGATTAAAATAAATTATATGTATAACATAATAATTATTCGTTATTTTTTAATTAACATTTATTTTCCTTTAATTTTATGTTTCTAGAAAAATGGAAACATTGTTCGTGAATATGTATGACTAACCATCTCTATGAATTGTGTATTCCATTTTCTATATATAACTTTTATATTTTACTAAATATATATATATTAAATATATATGATTTTTATATCATGGTTTTAAATTTAATATATTATTTAAAAATGAATAAATTACAAAACAAACCCATACCTGAAAAAAGATGAAACTATAACTCAAAATTACAATTTTAACAAATAATTATAAATAAATGGGTTATAAAAGACTAAATTTAAGTAATATATGGTAAGAGATATATTATTAATCTTTTTTAAAATATTTATAGCTTCTCACCACACTTTTACATCAATTAGATGTATTCCAGATTCACTATTTTTTTCTTTTTTTGGTGTATATACTACCACATTAGATATGATGCATCAAAAATTTGTTTATATTCATAATATCTAATACATCATTTAAATTATCTATATCATGGGGTTTATATAAAAAACCTTCTCTTTATTAAACACTTAAACATAATTTATTACATAAACCCTTCACTTGATACAACACAGAATATCGAGAGGTCTGGTTTATTTGGGGCTTAAGAACAATATATAACGACTGGAAACATGAAACACATCATCTTTATTGAAAACAACCATTACCTCACCACTACATTCCCTCGTACATTGTAGTGCATGGGATAACCTAAGGACATGCATAAGAAAAGGGTGATATATAAACCCCATTAAGGGAGTTAACAAGGAATAACATGAATAATAAAATACATATTAGGCAACAGGAATATGACTGGATTATAAAAGATACACGAACCTAAAGGCCTGAAAAAGCATGATTATCACAACATGGAAATGCGGCGACAACCCTTAACATGGTATTAGCGTGAGCTGAGGCACATTGCACATGGAGCATGATTAATACCTCATTTCACTTGAATTATATTTATTAAACCCTTATTTCACTTGAAGTATCATTATACTAATATTTACCCAATGCATTGGAGCGCTATCTGTGCACACACTTCATAAACACTTAATTTCATGCATAAGTGTGCCACAACATCATACAACATAGATTCAGAACAAATCATAATTTATTCCAAGGTAAAGTATTTAAGAATTCTTAAATTAAACACTCCCATAAATAAAGAAATGTGAATAAAGGTGAATACCTTTAATAAAGAAATGATCATGGTATTCACTACTCAAAGATTTTGTCTTGAAAAATGGCGGTGTAATTTTGGCCGACTAACGGCGTTACATAAGACTTCATAAAAATAGATGATGATGGATAAAAGGGTGTCTCTTCATATTTACATGAAATTTAATGTATTGTGGTAATATATATACATGTCCAAACATAGGTAATGGAATTTGGATTTATAATAAAAAGAATGGCTTGAATGTAAAATAGGAGGGAGAAATTCGTTATGAAATTCGGCATGGTAACGAGTGTAGATGGGAGTCATTAATGAGGGAAAATGGGTCTCCCATTATTGAAACCTAAACAAGGTAGTATGGGGGAGTTTATAAACCATACCACAACATTTAAATTTGAAAATAAAATGTCATAATAATGTTAAGAAACTTGGATAAAATGGGAATGGAAGGAATCCTTTACATGGATGTGAGATCCAAATGGATTGGAAGGGGCTTGAGAGAGGCCTCTTGAAAGCATGGGTCAGCTTGGGAGGTCACTAGAGAAAGGAGGGTTGGGTTTTTTCAAGCCCAAAATTCTATGAGATATTAGAAAGTGTGAGATTGGGTGGGTTTATATAATAAAGGAGAGAGAATTCTTTATTATTTAGGTTAGGGTCACCACACATTAAACTAATTCAAAACACAAACCATCACATTGTTTTTTCCAAGGTTTTTTCCATAGGGTAGTGAAATAAAATTTTTTATAAGGCCAATGGTCGACCTTCTTAAAATATTAGGCTTTCTTATGTGGAGGTGAGTCACACTCTCAAGGAAACAAATTTAAAAATATAAAAAATATTATAACTCTTGGAGGGTCCACTAAGGCTATGTAAAATAAATCAAACAATACAAAAATAACATTATTTTAATGTCAAAACATATATTGGCCGAACATAATATTTATATTATTTTATTATATCACTATTGGTTCATTATGATGTCATAAGTCACATTATATATTTAAATGGTATTTAATTTTTACCCAAAAAATCGACCATCTTAAAAAATTATGAAAAATTCACCATTGGATAATTTCAACATCTTGATTACAAAAATAAAAATCATTTTATCTAAATAATTTTATAAATATTTAAATTTTACTTTTAAAATAAAAATTGACATTTAGCGAAAATTCATGGGTTTGGATAAAAACATCTTTCAAACCTAAATAAAAATCATAATCATATTCATAATACTTATACAGTAAGTTATATTATATAAAAATTAATTTAGTTCAAATATTTAATTATAAAATATTTAATTCAAAAAATCCATTAGTTCATCAAATTAGATTTCTTAATCAACTTAAAATGCTATTTTTGTTTTAAAAAAATATTTAAAAATTAAAAATATTAAAATGAAAGTATATTATCTATAAAAAAAATAATATACATACTCATAGTACAAGGGTCTTGTTACATAACCCCTTATAAAAACTAAAAAATACTGATTGTTGAGGTGAGAGATGGTGGCAGACTCTTGGGGAGGCTCAGATAACTTTGATCAGGTGGTAATCTCTGTCAACTTCCACTTCTCCCGTAGGCAGTTATGAATGTGCTTAACGTGTTCAATCTTGTCTTGGGATTCATCAAGTGCTATGCCAAATTATGCCACCTCCTTTCTAAGCTCCGATAAATGGGCATCATACGAGTAATGTCTTCTGGATGATGTCATCACTTCCTTTGTCTGATTAATTGGATTTGTTGAAGACCTATATTTATACTAATCGTGTGATCACTATTCAACAATTATGTTATCAACCATCACAATTCTAAATGGTATTTTAAAATCCAAAAACATAAAACCAATGAAGTTCTTATGTTTTATATAACCATTTTACAAAATATATCATTTAATTGGATCAAGAAGAATATTCATTAATAAATTTTTGGATCCTTAAAATATCCCCCCCTTAAGAAATTTCACCATTGAAATATTATTTTCCCACACTAAACTACTATAGGTATCCCCGCTTCATCATTTCCTATGATTCCCTTGTTTCTTTTTTAAAAATTTTGTTTCACCACAACACCATGATGTGGGTAATTGTATTATTTCATTGAACTTTTTCTTATGATATATGATATTCATCATCTTCTCTTCATAAGATAGGTCATTCTCCAATGGTACCACCTCTAGATTGAGTACATGGGAAGGTTAATGTATGTACTTCCTCAAGATAGAAACATGGAATACATCATGTACTTGATATAGGATTGGTGGGATTTCTAGTCGATATGCCATGACTCCAATGCAATCAAGGATCTCAAGAGGTCCAATGTACCTTGGAATAAAGATTCTATTCTTACCAAATCTCATAACTATCTTACATAGTCATATGAAGATGAATACCATGTCTCCGACATCAAACACTAGGTCCTGACGATGATTATTAGCATAGCTCTTTTTTCAACACTGAGTAGCTTTAATGTGCTGCTAGATGTTCTTATCCTTCTCCACCATTTCTTTCAGACCTATGTGTTTTCCCTCCCCAGCTTCATCCCAACATTCTAGTGTTCTTCAACTATTCTCATACATGGTTTCATAAGGATCCATTTGGATGCTTGAGTGGGAACTGTTGTTATATGAGAACTCAACAAAAATAAAATGTTGATCCCATCCTCCTTTGATGTCCATTGAGCATGATCTCAATATGTCCTCAAGTGTTTGGATAGTCCTCCCAGATTGTCCATCTGTTTGAGGATGATAAGTCGTACTGAAGTTTGTCTTAGTATCCAGATCATGTTAAAGAATCTTCCAAAACATATAGGTGAATCTTGGATCATGAACATATATAATATATAGTGGTACTCAATGCAGCCTTACCACATATCTAATGCATATTTGGGCCAGATGATCTAGTGATAAATCCTCTCAAATTTCAATTAAGTGTTCAGTCTTTTTAAGATGATCTACACCACCAAGAGAGAGTTGTTTCCTTCTGATGTATTTAGAAGTCTTGTGACAATGTCCATGGTGATGTTCTCCCATTTACATGCTGGTATGGGTAATTGTTTCATCAGCCCCCTATAATTACACCTCTCAGCCTTCACATGCTTACATACCAGGCATTTTGATGTATAATCAGGGATCACATTCTTCATGTTATCCCAACAATAAAGCTCTCAGAGATCTCCATACATATTTTAGTTTCCTAGGTGAATGGAGAAATTCGAACTATGTGCATCATCCGAAAGTTCTTTTTTTTCAACTCTAGATTTTATTGAACACATATACCTGACAAAAATCTCAAAATTACTTCTTTATTGACATTTAACTCTAAGGATTTCCCTTCCTGATTGTTTCCACCTTCTTCTGAATTCCCAAATTATCCTATTGAGAATCGTTTAACCTTTCCAAAATAGATGGTCAAGAAATAATTTGTGGAAGGATTGATTATGGTCCCTTCTTTATGATTATATTGTACATATTAACCAATTATAAGATGATTTTATCCTTTTCAATTATCATCAATGATATAATTGATGGGTCCGTTATACTTAGAGAATACACCAACATGTATGCTTTCCAAGGGAGGTAATGGATTGATCTGTCATAGTCTTTGATCAGGCCTAACCATCATCGTTGGCGCATGATTGAATCATTCGGTGTGAATATATATTTTGGGATTTTGTAGTCCGTATATATTTCACACTTCTCCCCAAAGAGATAATTCCACCAAAATTTTAAAGTGAATATCACTTCAAACAACTCCATATCATGCATGGGACTATCTAAAGGCAAAGGAAAGGACTTTTACCTTTTTTTCATGAAATTCAATCATTGGGAGCCTTATAAAATTTTCATGATGAACATTCCCACAAAAATCTACATGTGATACAACACATAAAGATGTATTTTCCCTAATGATTTAATATCAATTCTTATGGGGACTAAATGTTCTTAGAAAACATAAGAGATATACTAATATGACATGAATTGAAATACTTTATGACATACATTACCTGGAAGTACTGGTTACCTGTAATTCATTCATCATTATCCATTTAGCAAAAGACTTCATGTGATCCCTTGATCAAGGAGATTGTTGACTCCCACCTTGTTTCACAGTACTTTTAGTAGAGCATCGTCTTGGATAATGCCCGACTTCCCCACATTTATAAAATGGAATCGAGTATGATGCCATAGAAGGAGATTCTATTCTATCCATCACATTACCCGTTATTTCATGGAAATTCGATACATTGTGCACTTTTTTCCATACATAAATAATATCTTAGTCTCTCTGTGACATTTCCCTTGCTGCCACTTTCCACCTTTATTGCACAAAGTAAATTGGTTATTCTTTTTCTTATCACCTTTATCAGATGAAATTTCATGAGATGTAATCTTCCTTTTCCTTGATGTATTTGGGATTTTAAAAAAGTACCAGTTGATAATCATGAATTTTTTTATTTAGTTTGGCATAATCATTATATGTCCTACATGAGCTCCCATTTCACTAGAAAGCTCACTGGGGCATTCATCACGTTTCCCTTTACATAGTTTGTTAGCCATATTCCTCTTATTATTGGAATTTTTCTAGAATAAAAGAAAACATATGGGTAACACATAAAGGGTACTCCAAAGGGAAAAATAGATGACTTTTACATAACTTTTATTTCCTTAACATGTGAATCTGTAGGCTTCAATCTATGTTATTCCTGATCTACTTCCCAACATATATTCTTAGGGGGATTTTTTTATTCCCCAAACAATGGTTCATACTATTTTTGTGAATTTTCCAAATAATATATCCCAGGAGTGTTGTAACCAAGAGTGCAGCGGGGCCTGTTATCGTGTACTAGGATACCCCGGTACAACCCTAAACCCCTTGTCAGAGTTATCACTCCTAGGTACATTTGTTCGACAGCCGTCTCTACCTACTCGTATCTATAGAGGGATGTATTTTCATGATAAACCACTTACTAAATTATCACCAAAACATAAGGATGTTTTTATTATACATAGTCTTATCCCTAAGGCTTTCACTAGGGTTTTCGAATCCTAATCCCAAAAATAACTAAACATATCCTCTAATACCAACTATAATAGCTTTTCTCTTTATTAAACACTTAAGCATGATTTATTACATAAACACATAATTTGATAATACATGCATGATATAGAGGTATTGTTTCTTTAGGGATTAGGAACAATACATAACAACTTAAAACACGAAACAAAACATCTTTATTTAAAACATCCTTTACATGACCACTACATTCCCTCATAGTTTGCATTACATAGGATAACCTGAGGACATGCATAAGAAGAGGGTGAGATATGATGCCCATTAAAGGAGTAAACAAGACATAAAATGAAAATAAAAGTACATGTTGTGAAATTGGCATATCAATGGAGCATAAAAGAAACATGCACAAAATGGCAAGAAAACGATAGATTATCGCAACATGGAAATGTTGCAACAATACTTAACATGATATTATACTGGGCCAAGGATGATTACACATGGAGAACAAGTAAACCCTCATTTCACTTGAATTTGCATGAGTAAACCCTCATTTCACTTGATGTATCATGATACTAATCTTTACCCAATTCATTGGAGCGCTATCCGTGTACACCCTTCTTAAACATTTCATTTCATGCATATATGTGCCACAAGATCATACAACATAGATTCATTAAACATCGTTATTTATTCCATAGTAATGGAATGTGGAATTTATAAATGAAACTATTGCATCAATAATTAAACATGCATAAAGTTTAATACACTTGATAGAGAAATGGAAATGGTATTCCCTACACAATGATTTTTGTCTTGTAAAATGGCGGTGCAATTTTGGAAGCCTAACGGCGTGACATAAGTCTTCATAAAAAAAGATGACGATATAGAAAAGGGTGTCTCATAAAATGTACATGAAATGTAAAATAATGGTGTCATATAGATAGATTTCCCAACATGGGTAATGGAATTTGGATTCATAATACAAATGAATTGTTGGAATATAAATGAGGAGAGAAAAATTCCTAACAGAATTTCAGCATGGTAACCCGTGTACATGGGAGGAATTAAAGAGATTGAAAGGGGTATCTCATCATTCACACATTGTAACGCCCCGACCCCAGTTACCCAGAGTCGGTGCATTATTACATAACATTGGCATGATCACAAGAAAGATCAAATCCCGAAAGACCGATTGGTTTAGTAGCCTTGGAAACACTAGATATAATCATAAAGTTTTACATTACATTTCAAAGTGAAAAACTACTACAACAACAAAGTCTTCATATCCACACTATTAACCCCTCATAATATCCCTGCAAGTCATTCATAATTTACTTCTTCACTACCTGGGAAAAATAAAACATAGAAAAGGGGCGAGCTCAAATGCCCAGTAAGGATAACAATATAGCGGAACATTCAAAATAAGCATAAACATTTAAGGCAATGAATTACTAAAACAAAAGCCTTTTAAAATTGAACTTCAACATAGTATGGCAAAAGTAAAATGAAATAATGCCATTTACTTATTCACATGGATATTATACTAATCGAATAATCACATGCAATATCAATAACAACTTTCATAATGTTGGAATGCATAATGCCAGACTATCATAACCACATAGCCAAGGCCTCGTGCCAAGACTACAAATAAGATTTTGTCAAGGCCTTGTGCCAAGACACTAGTTTGTCTCATGAGACCTACCGATGCATCGAGGAGCTATAGCGGGCTCCACCCGTCACTTATTAAGTCCAATGCATTCCCATATGAAAAGGTTTAAACATAACATAAACATTCGTATTAAAACTAGCATACGAAATGTCAATAATTTCACCATAAACTATGAATGGTATAAAAATAGCACATCCATAGTCAAACATATCACAAAACCTTCAATACAATATAGAAGTTTTGTATCATAATAAATCAACTTCAAATAATCTTAAAATCCATCAAAGGATGTTGACATAGATGAAATCAAAATTCTTTTTAAAGAAATACATCCTTTTATTTTGAAATCATTTAAGATCCATATAAAATAAAACATTTTCTTTGAAAATATTCTTATAAGCTTGTAAGGAAAGCTTTGAAGATTTTATAACGGCGTAAAATAACCGCACCCGCCGTATAAGTTAAAAAAAACATTCTTACCTCAATTCTGTCGAAAAGGTTAAAAAGGACCTTGTTTTGAAAATGACGGAAAGATTCCTTTATAAACCACTTATAAAAGTCAAAAAGGGTATAAATGACTTTAACTCATATTTTAGTAAATAGTAAAAATGTTTTGAAATACATTTTTAAGAAACATGGATGTGGATGATAAAGAGATCCCAGTAGATTATTACGTATAAACAACCTCGGATAATGAAGAGATTGTGAAATAACCCTTACCTTGTACTTTTCCTTGGTTGGGGTAGGTTAACCTCCTGTATAATGGTGAAATAATTGTTATTAAATTATACAAGAATCATATATATTAATATGATATCATATATGATCTTTTAACATTGATTTATTAATAATATCTTAGAATTATCATCGTTTCGGGTGTTAACTTACTCATTTTCTTTTATATGTTTTGTTACATAAGCCATGTTTGTTGTATCTTATTCATATCCAGAATGATATCAAGTCCTTAAACATCATTTTTAAATCATAAAATGATAATTATACTTGAATGGATACGATGGAGAATGAATCTCATCGCGTTCGTGGAGACGGTAGTCCGTACGTACGCACGAGAGACAATATCATTCTTTTGATATTAAAATAATATATAAATGGATGGTATATCATATATACAGAATCATTAACATGTTATATTTATTATTTACATGAGTTACACATCATTATTATACCCATCCAAATAATATTATATTGAATAACAATTACACCACGACGTGGAGACGGTAAGCCGTACGTACGCACGTATGGTGACATGTTATTCAAAGGGTGGATAGAATACTGAATATGATTGTACCATATTTATAATAACATCACAGTATATGTGAGATACTGGAGTTATTATTTCAGAATGGTAAGAACAAAGGAAGAAGAAGTGGAAGAAGAAATGAACTTAGAAAAGGGTGGTGAAATCATTACCTCTTCTTCGGGTTCTTCCTTTTGATTTGATCAAAAGGGCTCCTTAGGTTGGCTTTCTGATCAAACTAAGGCCTCTAGGTTGTAGTGAGGGATGTTGGGAGATTATTTGGGCAGAGTTTGGCCGAACCAAAAGGCTTTGAAGGTGTGAAGAAATGAGAAGGAGGAGTGCCCTTTTATAAGAGGGGTGAGGGGCACCTTTGGAAAAGCTAGAAATATTAATTTATAATAAATTCATATTCGGTTTCTAAAGGCTCCAAAGTTGACTATTAAAAGGATGAGGTGGGGATAGGTCTAAAACAACTCATCCAATAGAATTTAGACAGGTTTGGGTACTTATATTAACCTTATCTTTAAGTATTAACTCTAAGTTAATTAGTTTCACTTTTACAATGTCTCTTTGTATTTTTATATATTATGGTTAATAAACTTACTATATACATCCAAGCGACCCCCAAGTGGTCCATTAATGATTAACCTATCATAATATAAGTCTCTTGGCCGAACCTTAGATTTTTAGGAATTTAATATCAATTAATAATATAATATTTGTTTTAAGAACTCTTTTATGTCAATTTTGACACTATTCAATAGTTGATTTTTGTGAAACTCATAAAAGATTGATTACTTCGAACAAAGTCCATTAAATCAATACTAAAATATCATATTAGCCTAGAAAATTAGTTTAATTAATTAAAAGTTTCATATTATATTTATTTGGGTATTTATAATATCACTGATTTTAATTTTTCACTATTATAGTAATTACTGCATCATCATTGTGTCATAAATAAAATAAATTCTTTAATGTCTAAAAAATATCATTATGTAGGAAATCTTTTTAGCTTTCTAATGAATATTTATAATCGAAAATCCAACATGTATATCCCTATGTAAAAAGTGTTCTTCTAAAAGATGTAAGCTTTTTCCATTTTTATTTTTATTTTAACTTTATTAATATAATCTGTCATTATCACTTACAAGTGGATCCATGGGGTCCCAAAATAGACCCAAAGATGCCCATGGTCGACCATGTATCAACCAATAGGGTTAAGACACGTTTTAGGGTAATTTTGTATTATTATAATATTATTTTTTAACCCTTATTTACCGGATTTACCCTTAACCATGGTAAATAAAATATTTACCGCAGTAATTATTCAAAATGTCTAAAAATAAAAGTTACCTATTTACACAATTTGAACATCCTGATTCCAAATATGGAATCCATTTTCCTAAATTCAAAACACAGAAGTGGCAGAAATTAATTTAAAATTAATTCCCGCTGTCAAAACAAATAGCGTGTTTTTAAGAGATAATAACTATCAAAAGATTGACACTTGTTTATGTTCGGTTTAATTGTAAAATTATGTCCAATGACCAAAATTATATTAAATTGTAAAAATATATTCTAAATATACTTTAAAACCACTCAAATTCACAATTTATCACTATTAATTATTTTGATTAAAAAAGTTGTTTTTAATTAAAATTTAGTAATTTTCACTATTCATCAAAATATGAAAGTTATCCGAAAAGTACCAAAATTTCACCTTAGGCTAAATTCGATATTCCGAATCCAAAAATGAAGTCCATTTTGAAATATAAAATATATATAATTTCAAAAATTAGGTATTACTATTCATAACGGCTAGTTTGATCGGTTGTGGTGTGTGTTAAAACTCGAAGTTGCGTACAACACACACTACTGTTTTATTCAAAGGAAAGCATACCGTGTAAGCTTGGGATGTTTCATTTTAAATTTTTGATGTCCCCATTTAGTCAAAAAGTTTAAAATATTGTATTTAAAAAGGTTTCACTATTAAAAGTTGATAAAAGTGTAATACTGAAAATGAATCTGTTCTTGCATTATGACTAAGAAACTCATAATATGGATTCTAAAATTATAAGGATTATATAAAGTTTAAAATGTAGTTAATTCTATTCATGACCTCTTTTAATGGCTTTTTTATTTGTAAGTCATGGTGTGATTGAACTCGGTGTTGCGTGTAATGCAAGTTATTGAATTATTTTGAAGAAATAACATACTATGAAATCTTGGGGTGTTACATTCTCCCCTCCTTCAATAAATTGCGTCCTCGCAATTTGAAATTGTTCTTCAAAAATAGAAAATATATTTGTGGGAAAACCCGCATAGGAAATTGGTTTACTAAGATTTAGTCTTAATATGAGGAAAAGAGAAATGAAAGGGTCACCACCAAATTATGATCTCGATTAGGAGAACATTGGTGGCAATTAGAGACATATAATTGCAGGAAAAACGTAAATATTTATAGGTAGTGATTGAGGTCATCAATCACAAACAAGTATAAAATTGAGGTTCTTAAACTCATCAATCTATGATGATTTGAAATACCATCGGTTCAACAAAACATAGGGTATTGGGATAACACATGTTTGACGTTTCAAAATATCTTAGTTGAAATCCCACATCGAAAAATGAATTAATGAGGCCTCTATTTTAAACAAAGAGTGGAAAGTATGAAGATTACCGAACATAACACATACTAGGGTTCCATGTAGGAAAATATGGATATGGAGGAGAAATCTAACCATCAATTATCTGATGGAGAGTGGTAGAGAACATGGCTATGAAAATGCCAAAAATCCCAAAGCCATAAATTAGTGATGATTTAATGTACCATCTAGGACAACATTTTTGTTCTAAGTTCCTTTTATTAATGTTGAGGAATTTATTTATGAGATTGGCTAAGATCATATGGAGATATACTTACTTTATAATTAGAGTTTTATCCATTAATAAATTCCTACCACAAACTCATCTTTCACTCTAAAAGATAATAGAATGTAATATTTTTTTTTCTATTTATACTATTCGTACAGGGTTCCAAAATAAATGAATTTATAATTCATCTACAATGTCTTTTAATAAAAACTACATTATTTAATCCAGGACATCTCGTGGGCCAGTGGTAGGTGATACACCCTTGTCGCCCTTCGGTTGCGGGTTCAAGTCTCACAGCCTTGCCGGACGCGACGGGTTGCCGCCCGACCTCCGGGTTGTCCTTTTATGGCAATCCAAAATAATCCAAACTAGAACTATCCAAAATACTTCTGTCCAAACTCACAGTCCAACATTTATAAGGAAGGTAAACATAATGTATATCCTTTTTACCCTGTAATAGAATATTAATACCTTCATCATGTATTCTTTTAAAACACTGAAACATCCTGATTTACCATAATCCTTATTGATTACATTCATGCTCCCTTATTCCATATAGAATGCTGGATATACTTCATCAATCCAAAAATGTTTTATACAAATCATTAATCAGTTCGAAGGTAGTCAATAATATCCAATATAATTTATCCAAAGCAATCATGTATTATTCCAAAATCACTATTTCGGTATCAGAACTATATTATGGTTTATCATTCTCTCAACCATATATTTTCCAAAAATTTATCCTGCTATTGAGTCACTTTTCTTTGTTCCACATAATCTCAAGTCCTTAATGAAATAGCACTGCAGTACAATCCTTATATACTCCATAATTATTATAACAAGTACATTGTTGATACAACACTCAATTGACATAATCAACATAAGAAATCTAATCATTCCTCTTCATCTGTGGTAGTATCATAACTTGATTATTATCCAATAGCATCATTTGCGTCATAGTCTGATGACTGGGACATAGGTTCGCGCAGTGTCCAAACTCCTTGCAAATGAAGCATTGTACATTTGAAACCATTTTCTTACCCTTGCAGTCATGTACTTTGTGCCCTTTTCCTCCACACTTATAACAAACTCCCATTCCTTTCAGGCAAGTTCCAGGGTGTTTCTTTCCACAGTTACCACATATGGGAAAATTCTTCTTTTCCCTCTTCCCTTTATCCATCTTTCTCTCTTCCATCCTTTTCTTCTCTTGCTTCCCTTCAAAGCCATAGGACTCAGTAATCTCTTTACTTATCTTATCAATACATGATATTATTTCTTCATATGATGATAATACATGGGAGACTATTTCTCTTATAAATTCTATCTTAAGACCATGAAAGATATGATCCTTTCTTCTCTTTGGATCATGTGCATTTCTGGAGTTCTCATTCCTTCTACTGGGCGCCATTTCTAAACAATGGCATACACTAGATCAGTTTATGAATCAAAATACATAATCCCATACTTATAAAACACTTAACATAAATTGAACTATTTATGGATATAATCCATAATCATAAGAATGTTTTCTTTGAGGAAGTATATACTCATAATCCCTTCAAAATGATTTGTAAAGAAAATGAGAGTTATCCTAAGCATATCCCCTGGGAGTGTCGTAACCAAGAGTGCAGCAAGGCCCGTTGTCGTGCACCAGTTCCCTTTCGAGTCTAGCTCAAAGAGGTGTTTTCGGGTTTTACCCCTAGGTACATCTGTGCCAGAGCCGCCTCTACCTGCTCGTATCCAGACAGGGATGTATTGCTCGGAAAACTCACAAAGTCTCTACAATACCAAAATTCTAGGAAGTTCTTCTATACTAATCCTCAAAGTTCATCTTAGGTCTATGTGCTCTAATCAGAGTTTATCTAAATCTAGCTTCCAAGGTTTGTACTAAACTTCCTCTGATACCAACTGTAACGCCCCGACCCCAGTTACCCAGAGTCGGTGCATTATTACATAACATTGGCATGATCACAAGAAAGATCAAATCCCGAAAGACCGATTGGTTTAGTAGCCTTGGAAACACTAGATATAATCATAAAGTTTTACATTACATTTAAAAGTGAAAAACTACTACAACAACAAAGTCTTCATATCCACACTATTAACCCCTCATAATATCCCTGCAAGTCATTCATAATTTACTTCTTCACTACCTGGGAAAAATAAAACATAGAAAAGGGGTGAGCTCAAATGCCCAGTAAGGATAACAATATAGTGGAACATTCAAAATAAGCATAAACATTTAAGGCAATGAATTACTAAAACAAAAGCCTTTTAAAATTGAACTTCAACATAGTATGGCAAAAGTAAAATGAAATAATGCCATTTACTTATTCACATGGATATTCTACTAATCGAATAATCACATGCAATATCAATAACCACTTTCATAATGTTGGAATGCATAATTCCAGACTATCATAACCACATAGCCAAGGCCTCGTGCCAAGACTACAAATAAGATTTTTTCAAGGCCTTGTGCCAAAACACTAGTTTGTCTCATGAGACCTACCGATGCATCGAGGAGCTATAGCGGGCTCCACCCGTCACTTATTAAGTCCAATGCATTACCATATGAAAAGGTTTAAACATAACATAAACATTCGTATTAAAACTAGCATACGAAATGTCAATAATTTCACCATAAACTATGAATGGTATAAAAATAGCACATCCATAGTCAAACATATCACAAAACCTTCAATACAATATAGAAGTTTTGTATCATAATAAATCAACTTCAAATAATCTTAAAATCCATCAAAGGATGTTGACATAGATGAAATCAAAATTCTTTTTAAAGAAATATCTCCTTTTATTTTGAAATCATTTAAGATCCATATAAAATAAAACATTTTCTTTGAAAATATTCTTATAAGCTTGTAAGGAAAGCTTTGAAGATTTTATAACGGCGTAAAATAACCGCACCCGCCGTATAAGTTAAAAAAAACATTCTTACCTCAATTCTGTCGAAAAGGTTAAAAAGGACCTTGTTTTGAAAATGACGGAAAGATTCCTTTATAAACCACTTATAAAAGTCAAAAAGGGTATAAATGACTTTAACTCATATTTTAGTAAATAGTAAAAATGTTTTGAAATACATTTTTAAGAAACATGGATGTGGATGATAAAGAGATCCCAGTAGATTATTACGTATAAACAACCTCGGATAATGAAGAGATTGTGAAATAACCCTTACCTTGTACTTTTCCTTGGTTGGGGTAGGTTAACCTCCTGTATAATGGTGAAATAATTGTTATTAAATTATACAAGAATCATATATATTAATATGATATCATATATGATCTTTTAACATTGATTTATTAATAATATCTTTGAATTATCATCGTTTCGGGTGTTAACTTACTCATTTTCTTTTATATGTTTTGTTACATAAGCCATGCTTGTTGTATCTTATTCATATCCAGAATGATATCAAGTCCTTAAACATCATTTTTAAATCATAAAATGATAATTATACTTGAATGGATACGATGGAGAATGAATCTCATCGCGTTCGTGGAGACGGTAGTCCGTACGTACGCACGAGCGACAATATCATTCTTTTGATATTAAAATAATATATAAATGGATGGTATATCATATATACAGAATCATTAACATGTTATATTTATTATTTACATGAGTTACACATCATTATTATACCCATCCAAATAATATTATATTGAATAACAATTACACCACGACGTGGAGATGGTAAGCCGTACGTACGCACGTATGGTGACATGTTATTCAAAGGGTGGATAGAATACTGAATATGAATGTACCATATTTATAATAACATCACAGTATATGTGAGATACTGGAGTTATTATTTCAGAATGGTAAGAACAAAGGAAGAAGAAGTGGAAAAAGAAATGAACTTAGAAAAGGGTGGTGAAATCATTACCTCTTCTTCGGGTTCTTCCTTTTGATTTGATCAAAAGGGCTCCTTAGATTGGCTTTCTGATCAAACTAAGGCCTCTAGGTTGTAGTGAGGGATGTTGGGAGATTATTTGGGCAGAGTTTGGCCGAACCAAAAGGCTTTGAAGGTGTGAAGAAATGAGAAGGAGGAGTGCCCTTTTATAAGAGGGGTGAGGGGCACCTTTGGAAAAGCTAGAAATATTAATTTATAATAAATTCATATTCGGTTTCTAAAGGCTTCAAAGTTGACTATTAATAGGATGAGGTGGGGATAGGTCGAAAACAACTCATCCAATAGAATTTAGACAGGTTTGGGTACTTATATTAACATTATCTTTAATTATTAACTCTAAGTTAATTAGTTTCACTTTTACAATGTCTCTTTGTATTTTTATATATTATGGTTAATAAACTTACTATATACATCCAAGCGACCCCCAAGTGGTCCATTAATGATTAACCTATCATAATATAAGTCTCTTGGCCGAACCTTAGATTTTTAGGAATTTAATATCAATTAATAATATAATATTTTTTTTAAGAACTCTTTTATGTCAATTTTGACACTATTCAATAGTTGATTTTTGTGAAACTCATAACAGATTGATTACTTCGAAAAAAGTCCATTAAATCAATCCTAATATATCATATTAGCCTAGAAAATTAGTTTAATTCATTAAAAGTGTCATATTATATTTATTTGGGTATTTATAATATCACTTATTTTAATTTTTCACTATTATAGTAATTACTGCATCATCATTGTGTCATAAATAAAATAAATTCTTTAATGTCTAAAAAATATCATTATGTAGGAAATCTTTTTAGCTTTCTAATGAATATTTATAATCGAAAATCCAACATGTATAACCCTATGTAAAAATTGTTCTTCTAAAAGATGTAAGCTTTTTCCATTTTTATTTTTATTTTAACTTTATTAATATAATGTGTCATTATCACTTACAAGTGGATCCATGGGGTCCCAAAATAGACCCAAAGATGCCCATGGTCGACCATGTATCAACCAATAGGGTTAAGACACGTTTTAGGGTAATTTTGTATTATTATAATATTATTTTTTAACCCTTATTTACCGGATTTACCCTTAACCATGGTAAATAAAATATTTACCGCAGTAATTATTCAAAATGTCTAAAAATAAAAGTTACCTATTTACACAATTTGAACATCCTGATTCCAAATATGGAATCCATTTTCCTAAATTCAAAACACAGAAGTGGCAGAAATTAATTTAAAATTAATTCCCGCTGTCAAAACAAATAGCGTGTTTTTAAGAGATAATAACTATCAAAAGATTGACACTTGTTTATGTTCGGTTTAATTGTAAAATTATGTCCAATGACCAACATTATATTAAATGGTAAAAATATATTCTAAATATACTTTAAAACCACTCAAATTCACAATTTATCACTATTAATTATTTTGATTAAAAAAGTTGTTTTTAATTAAAACTTAGTAATTTTCACTATTCATCAAAATATTAAAGTTATCCGAAAAGTACCAAAATTTCACCTTAGGCTAAATTCGATATTCCGAATCCAAAAATGAAGTCCATTTTGAAATATAAAATATATATAATTTCAAAAATTAGGTATTACTATTCATAACGGCTAGTTTGATCGGTTGTGGTGTGTGTTAAAACTCGAAGTTGCGTACAACACACACTACTGTTTTATTCAAAGGAAAGCATACCGTGTAAGCTTGGGATGTTTCATTTTAAATTTTTGATGTCCCCATTTAGTCAAAAAGTTTAAAATATTGTATTTAAAAAGGTTTCACTAGTAAAAGTTGATAAAAGTGTAATACTGAAAATGAATCTGTTCTTGCATTATGACTAAGAAACTCATAATATGGATTCTAAAATTATAAGGATTATATAAAGTTTAAAATGTAGTTAATACTATTCATGACCTCTTTTAATGGCTTTTTTATTTGTAAGTCATGGTGTGATTGAACTCGGTGTTGCGTGTAATGCAAGTTATTGAATTATTTTGAAGAAATAACATACTATGAAATCTTGGGGCGTTACACACATAAATAGGGACGTATGGGGGAGGTTATAAACCATATCCCTTCATTTACAATTGAAAATAAAAGGGAATAACAATATTAAGAAACATGGACAAAATGATAAAGGAAGGAATTCCTTACATGAAATGTGATACCAAAGGCGTGTGAGGGGCTTGAGAGAGGATTTTTGAGATCTTGAGGAACCTTGGGATGATTATATAGAGAAAAGGGAAGGGGTTGGTCTGGCTCCAAATGCATTGAGTGAATATGAAGTGGGAGAATGGGTTGGTTTATATTGTAAAGGAGAAGGAATTCATTATTATTTATGTTTGGGTCACCACACATTAAAATAATGAAAACCACAAACCAACACATGTTTTTAGCCGATGGATTGTGAAAAATGGTAGTGGAAAACAGTATTTTATAGGAAAATGGGAGATACTCATAAATATTAGGCTTTCATATATGTAGGTGAGTCACACTATCAAGGAAATCATCTTAAAAAGATAAAATGTTTTATAAGTCTTGGAGGGTTCACTAAGTCATTGTAAAATAAATCAAACAAAACTAAAATAATAATATTATAATGGTAAAAAATATATTTTCAGAAAATAATTTTTTTAGTATTTTATTTCATCTCTATTTTGTCATTATAATGCCATAATGAACATTATATATTTAAAGGGTATTTAATTTTTACCCATAAAATTTACTGTCTTGGAAAATTATGAAAATTTCACTATTGGATTATTTCAACATCCTGATTCCAAAAATAATAATCATTTTACCAAAATAATTTTCTAAATATCTGAATTTTTACTTTTAAAATAAAAACTAACATTTATAAAAAATTCATGAATATTGATAAATATAGCTTTCAAACCTTAAAAAAATCACAATCGTATTCATAATAGTTATATGGTAATTTATATTATATAAAAAGTTTTTTAGTAATAATATTGAAATGAAATTATTATTTAATTCAAAATATAAATTAATTCATCAAAATATATTTCTTAATTATCTCAAATTTCAATTTTTTCTATAAAAACACTATTTACAATGTAATAATAATATGAAAGTATACTCTCTAAAAAATTATATAAATAATCATAGTACTATGGTATCATTACATAACCCCATATAAAACCCCTATAAGACCAATGGGTAAGGTGTGGGATGTTTAGAGACAGTTGTGGTGGTTTAGATAACATTGCTCGGGTGGTAATCTCTATCAACATACACTTCTCTTGTAGGTGGTTCCATTCGAGCTTAACATGTTGAAGCTCGGCTTGGAATTGGTCAAGAGAGAAGCCCAATGAAGCCACCTTCTTTTTGAGCTACAAAAAATTTGACTCATACGGGGAAAGTCTATTGGATGAGGCCATCACTTCCTTTATCTAAATAAATTGGATTTGTTATAGCCCTATATTTATATTATTCATGTAATCACTATTCAATGACTATATTAGAAACGATCACAATTATTAATGGTATTTTATAATCAAGAAACATTAAAATAAGAAAGTGAATATGTTATATATAACTATTTTACATAATAAGACATTTAATTGGATTAAGAGTAATTTTCATTAGTAAATTTTACGGTCGTTATGGGTTAAGAATCAAATTTTACAAAATTATTGGGGGTTTATTTCCTGTTCACATCAGTCTTTTTTATTGTATATGTTTAAGTATACCTCATTGTAGTTATTTGATATTTATAGCTTAAACACTATATGATTATTTCTAATATTATTATATATGAAAATTATAATTTAATAAAACCAGTTTTCTTTCTTTGATAATTAAAATGATTGATAAAATGTTTTAATTAAAATCCAACATTATTTTTCCGTTCAAAAAATATAATATTCATCAAAATACTTGTTTTCTAAAAATGTTGTTGAATTTTTTTACCCTCAAAAAATGGTTTATTAATGGAATTATTACCCAATTTTTTTTAATTGATATATAAATTTTAAGAAATTTTCATGTCATTTTCCAAACAAGGCATCTTCAGTATTAACCAAAAATGTGTGAGTGATTTTTGTTTTAATGTATTATCTATGAATGGAAGTTTACACCATCATAACCACTATATTTTTCAAATATTACTTTATATATTTCAAATTATATTTTCAAAATATTTTATAAAACCTTTCAAATTTAATTTTCTATTTTTTATGCTTTATTGTTGATGTTTTTTGTTACATATACTCATCGATGTCATCAAATTTTTTTTATAAAGATGAAAAAATTGGTATATGTTTTATTTTTACCATTTTATTATTTATATATTTGGTTTATGATCGGTTTTACTAGGGATGTACAATTAAAATACAATTCACTATAATACTGTAGAAGTTTTATGATTATGTTTATTGTTTGGGGAAAGTATAAACAATTCATATTCATTTTTAAAGATAATTCTTATCTTTTCTATGTATCACCAATTTCATATGAATAATTTATTATACATAATATGTGATCGACCGGTCCCACTATTTCCCATTGATTTATCGGTCTGTCTAGTGAGAAAAACATGTGTGAGGTTTTCCCTTGGGACATGGCCTTTTTTTAAATGTCTTACCAAGAGGCCTTGAAATCGTTGTTATGATGTTTTGAAATTATGTATTCCCTCATTATGATATTATCCATTGATAACCATATAATTATTTTATTACATTGAACATCCATATAAAATTTCCATGCATTTGGTATTATGTATATGGAATCATTCAAACATTATTTATACCAAAATTATTATTATAAAGGTATTGATTAAATTGGATGTTTTTCAGTTATTTAACTTATCATATACATAATGATTTATTTATTTTTAGATTCTATTTTAATATTAACATTTATTATCCTTTGATATAACCCTTTATTATGTTACTTCTCAAATGATTTTAAGATGTTTATTATGATTGATATGTATATTTATGCTAGATGAAATAATGACGTACTCGAAGAAAATATGACATTGTGCTCTATGTTTTGGTTTGTAATGTATGATTCAAGTAAGTATCTAGTTACCAATATTACTAATATATTCATTAATTAAATATATTATTTCTTATATATTATTCCAATTTAAAAACGTAACCAATGAATTTTGGCTATTACTGTTAGTTTCTGTAATGTTGTTTTTTTAAGATCCCTATAACCTGCTTTTCACTAATTTCATCTAAATGAATTGGGACTAGAAAATTTATATAATGAAATTCTAACATTATATATAGTAATGAAATATAAATTATAGTACCCTGTTCATTTTGGAATGTTTAAACATTGGATATGAATGTGAAACAACACTGCTATTTTGAAACTAGTTCAAAATGACCAAGATAACTCACACATGATATTGAATATCAGTATCAACTAACTAATATAAAAGAAGTTAATAATTGAAAAATAACTTTATATAGAATTATATATATTAATATGGTTATGAATAATGTTTATTATGATAGTTAAATTTGTTATATCAATGATTCAATTAAATTTGTGTAAGTCATGAATTAAGGGAATGGAATCTTTGTGACAATTCATTCTCTTTAGGGAATGTTTCATATTTTCAACATTTTTCGTTTTATATGTTTTTATTTTGTTTTACATAACAGAATATTTTTTTACAATATTTAATTCACACTTTTGGACTTAAAAATCCAAATTGAGTTTGTTTATTCATTCATCTTTCAATTTAGGTTCTACCTAACCCAAAAGGTCATCTTGACTCCAATTTTTAGACCTTAAGAACAATTTCTTATTGTAAAACATGATTTTCAAAAAATGGTTTATCAAATACCCCACTGATAAATTGTATAATTATCCCATAGTCATTCATGGATTTATATTTTCAACTATATAATCTCTCTCATTTAGTGGATTTTTATTTAAATATTACTCAAGTCATAAGGCTTTATTTCCTAACCTAATTCTCAATGAGAGATATCCCAAATGTGATAACCCAAGTAAAAAATGTTTCTTTTATTTATTATTAATTTCCCAATAATGTATATTCCCCTTCGGTTAACCTTTATGATATTTATTTATGTATTATAATTTTTTTAAAATATAGGTATTATAATATTTTTAGTAAAAGTAGCTTTCAAAAAAATATATCAAAATATAAACCCATTATCCATGACTTAAAAAAGATTTCTATTTCATTAATTTTTGTTTATATAAAACCATTTGGTAATTTTTTAATAATTTATTACTATATTTTAATAAAAATTAATGTATTAATATATATTAATATAATTATTTCTATATTTTTTGGAAAATTACTTCTCAAAGTAAACGGTGTATTTGTATCCTAGAATTTGAAATCTAAAAATAAGAAAAAAATAATTATTTTCAATAAAAATCAAAATACTGTAATTTGGATAATTTTTAAAGAATTTTTACCATGTTTTTTAAAATTAAATTATTTTATATTATCCTATGAGAATTTTGTTAAATGGTTTTTTTGAAGAATGCCCATTTTTATCTGGAATTTCAAAGAAAATTTCTAATATTCTTCTAACAATATACATTATCTATCATTTTATTTATTTTCTAGGTTTTCTCAAATGAGAAATTTTCTAACTCAATAAGATAAATTACCAATCACAAAATCTTTATTTTAAATTGATACTAATTTTATTAACTAACTTTTTCTTTCTAGTTCCTTTTTTATGTGGTTAACCTATTTTTTCTCCTTTGATTTAAGTGTTTTTTTCAAGATACATATACCTCGATTGATTTATATAATATTTAAAATAACCTCATACCCATTATATATACTGTTAAAATACCATATTATCTATTATCTCCACAAAAATTTATTTATCTATAACTCTATTGAATATCTATGAATAGCCATTTAATTTCCTGGAGTATATTATATTATTATTCATGATGTAATTATAAATGTTTTCATCCTTAGATTCCATTTTAAATTGATGTGAAACCAATGTACAATCCTTTGGTTCTTTTGGATATAATGTTTAGTTATTATTTGTCGAACACATATATATCAATTATAATGGGGAGTTCATATATCACCCACCAATGAATTTGTTTATGTTCATGTATTATGAGATAAAATATCATGGTTGGAGGATTTATTCCATTCTAAAGGGTCCATGTGATGATTTATCCCATTTCTAAGGGTACGTGATATGATTATACAATGTATAAGAAATTTAAAATCATGTTATCATAGGCTACTATGTTATGAATGTCTGGGTAGGTTGCATGAACATATGGTTTCTATATTTATGTTTATGTTTATTTCACACACTTATGTCTTAATCTTGTGCATATTACTGTACTCTATAACTCATGTTTAATGTCACTTGATTCGAAATACTTTTTATATTTATTTTTTGATTATTTTAGATTAAATTTCTACATATAATGAAGTATAGATAACATATATTATTCTATTTTTCATTTTATAATAACTATATCTCCTATACTAGTTTTCTCACACACTTATTATCTACAAATTGATGAAATTTTGATAATTTTTACTTAACTGGGTGTTTGGTCTCAACTATTTCTTATTTTTTTCATTTTATCATTTTATGGAGTAAGAATCATTGTTTAATGACTAATTGGTATTCTATAGGATTTATATTGTGGGTAAATAATTTCAGATTATGGAGTTTTTGTATCTAATCTCTAAGCTACTAAATATTTTATTCAATGGGTTGTGTGATTGTTTTTTAATTTTATTATACAAATAAAGGTATTAATGTATTTTTTTATGTTATCTTTATAATTTTTTATTATAGAATCGCATGAAGTGTTCACCAACATTCTAATAAAAATAGGGATAGTCATTAAGATCAATATAGTGTAACCATTCTATTTTGTTTCTTGATCACTAAAATACCACAATCCAGAGATGAATGGATATTTAATGGCAATATGAATTGTGAAACGGTCTAATAAATTAACGGAAACCAACATTATTGATTATAAAATATTGTTACCCACATTTAATGTTTTGAATGTGGAGAATATAATCATGTCTATTATTGAATGATCATCAGGTCATGATGTATCTATTCAACTATCATTAGTTTTTTGACACTAATCATGGTTAAATCACTAAAATTATAGAACATTCTGTTTACCCTTTACAAAAACCTAATCACACACAAAGACATTATGGTATGATTACTTACATTATATTTGGAACTATTCTAAACCACTAAAAATTGCTCCAATCAATTCTAACCATCTCAATCACCTTCAACTCTACTAAAACACCATGATTCCCCATTAATTTAATGATATTAATTTTCTATTTATTATATTATTAGGTATCCAAAAAAAATTTATTTATAGTATTGAAAAAAAAAAAATATCACAAACAATCATCTTAATATAAAACCAAGAAAATCCCCTTTGAAAACAATTATCATTTATAGTGACTTTTATCCTCAAGAGAAGTCATGATCAAAACATGGATAAAATTTCATATAAAAACTAATTTGTTTAATGCTACATGACTATACATATTGAGTTAATGAATATTTTTATTACGTAAGGATGTGTCTTTTTTATTATAAAATGTGGTGAAAAAGCGTTCGATACAGATCATGATAAAATCATTTATATCATGATTAGAAAATATATTTTTCTAGAGTCTACAATTTCATTATTATCTAGAATTAGGAATTTATTTCCATTTTTAATGCAAAAATTACTACCCTTTAAAATTTATTAGATATGTAAATAAACTATAATCTTTAGTTATAAATTATTTTATAATAACTAATATAATTGAAAAGATTTCCTTTATAAATGATATATTAGATGTCAGATATTTTTATTAATAGTTAATATTTTTTTTACAAATTATCATATACAATAAATTTGATTGTGTGTAATACATTACTAAAAATTATATTATATTTAATTTTATATATTTAATTTTAAATTTTATTTAACTTTTTCTTATTTTTCATATATCCTCAACATATATTTCTATAATCACACTAGATATATAATTTATTGGTATCAATCATATAGTTATATAAAATAACAAAACAATATTTAAATATTAAATAATTATAATATATTAGTTTAATAATATATTCTATATCACAAAATGATGCACTGTAATATGATAATTGAGAACAAATCAATTGTTTGGATCCTAGATCGTCCTTAATTTAATAACTATATATTTTTTGAATGTATCTAATTCTTCATGTGTTGAAGTTGGATGGTAGTAAAAATCATTATGAATACACATTTTCCTCAAAATCATCATGTCTTATTTATATAAGAGTTCTTATATGGTTAATTTAAAAATAATTCAATATGGAAAATGATTTATGATTTTCTTAAATGATGAATTACTTGGTAATCTAGGAAATCAATGGTTGTTTCTGAGTTATCAATAGAAATTTCTTAATGGATAAAAAATGAAAATTTAAATGATTTAAGAGTTATGATCTATATATTTTATATTTCCATAAAAACACATAGATAATCGAGTAATTTGGGTAAGAGTTTGTTTAAAAAACCGAAAAATTTGATGCCCTTAACCAATTTATATGAAAAATGTATCTTATCATATACAAAAAAAATAAACTATTCATCTTATGATACAACTATGATATATCAAGAAAAATTATCAGGGATTTTTATATTGTCTTCAGATGGACATATAAATAAATTTCCAATGCCTCACATAAAAAATCATAGTTCTTATTATAAATCTCAAGTGTCTAAGGTGACATTGAATTAGTTTCATAGTGTATATTGAAAAATTTAACCTATATTTATTATCATTGAATTTAAAAATTATATAGTTATAGAAAATTGATATCAATAAAGTTAGCTTTAACAAAAGTAGTGTATGAGAAATATTTTCTATATTTACTAACTCTCCATATATGAACATTATTAAACCGTAAAAAATGGTGAGAGTACTGATGGTAATGAAGACACATGGAATTTCATGAAATCTAATAATAATTAAAAAAAATTAATTGAACTTACATATGTTTTTTTAAATAATAAAATTAAAAAAAAACTATATCAATATAATTAATATATTTTTATTTATAGAATCACTACCATATGATAATTATTATGTTTTTAAAAAAATACATGTTATAGTTTTCAAATATCCATTTTTATTGGTGTAGAGGGAAACTAGATGCACCCCTCCCCATTTTAATGGATGAGTAATATCAAATAAAACATGTGATGATGCCATGGTCTGTGATGACTTAGTATTCACTACTCAAAAAACTAATCATCACACCATCACATCATGTACCTTTATTACAACTTTAGATAAACATTAAATTTGATGCCACTCTGAACAATACAACAATTCACATCACATGCCACATCTTCCCCTCTGAAACTCCAGTAATATAAAACTCATAAAGCCACCAGATAATTGTGGATCATAGAGAAAACCATTAAGAACTAATATAATTGATCATATTTTTAGTATAATTCTGACTTATTTAGGCAATTTAATGTTTTTATTATGGATATTAGTTTGGTATGATTTTTTCCATCATGATAAATTATTTATAATTTTTTTAATAAAAATTAATATATTATATTAGAGAAAATAAATTCATTGATGTTTTAAGTGATGAGTAAATAAAATTACATTTAGGTAAATTTCAATGAAAGATTTGACTAAGGTATATTTTTTCAAATAAGCTAGGATTGATGACATTTTCCAATCTCTATATGAAGGAATTATTGTAGAAACACAACATGGGGGAACATGTATGGTAATTGAAATTCAATAGTAGTACTATAAACATAAATATTTAATAATGTTGAACCAATTTTAAAATGGGGTTAATATGTTTATATTTAATAATAAAATGAGACATTGTCTATAATTGGAATTGTGAAATAAAAGAAAATTAATATTAAATAAAAAAATACTTATTAGATAATTACAATTTAAAAATTTAATTATAAAATTAGACGTTCTGTAATCATAAAATTTAAATATGGGAGAGGTTCAAAATTATATATCACAACTTTTATAATTAAATTAATGAATTTTTATTATAAACAATTTAATGTTATTCTACGAATAGGGTATTATTGACATGTAAAAGAGTCAATTATATAAAATAATACTGGGTATATTCAAATAGTTAAAATTTCACAATAATCCTTATTTGAGTACCTAGTAATCAATCATAGTCAATATTTTAAAATGAATCACACCTCAGTATAAAAAAATTGAGATGAAATGACATTTTATCCACCTCTATAGATATACATTTGAAAGCAATATTCACAATAATTTTCCATTGTATCAAAAATATAATATGACCACTAATATAGAAACAATTAATGATAATTAATAATAATGTGATAAAAATATTGAGCATATTATTTAGTACATTAATATATGTGTCCTATATCAACAGAAAGGCCATAGTATAAAAGGTGATTCATAAAACATCAATGGTATAGATAAAAATATAAATAAATAAAAGTGATGGTATCCAATAAATTAAAACCTAAACGTGTTTTAAAATTACTCAATAGTGTATCTTAATATAATCCCTCAAACCGGGGGCCTACTAAGATCACACCATAATTCAATGTTTTATTTCACCATACCACCACTATATTAAAATAGTTTTTTATTGAAATTTACAAATATAATAACATATTTCACTTCATGTTTAGTTTAGAAATTTAATTTTTATAACTATTAAAATTAGTTAATTTAACATTTTTTTTCATTATTGATGGAGGTTATTTGGAGGTTCTAGTTTGATGATGATGAAAAATAGACCAAACTATGTAGGAATCCACGAATACCAGTGGACTTAACCAGACAATACAATTAATTTTTGTACCCAATTGGGTTTTTAATTTGTGATAGGATCAACTTTTGTTTGATATACAACTCTAATCAAGGAACCAAATCCAAATTCATCCATTAAGGGGCCCAGCTGATCAAATATATCAAGGAAAAGGAATCTGGATGATGTTAAAGGTTGGTTATATGTTTTGGAAATATCTGTTATTATATACATTATATGGCCACCAAAGTTGACATGGAGATATAGGTTAGGTCACAGAACAATTTTTTTCTTTATTAAAATTCATGATATGTTACTTTAATAGAAAAAAACTATAAGAAAATTTTTATTTAGAAATCTATCTTCCAAAAATAACCTCCAATTTTTGTTATAAAAAAGAACCTTGTGCACCTCATTTGAGACTTCTACAACGGATTAAATATCTACCATTTTTATACCCAAAGGATTCCTATCTTCTTTCCTTGATGTTTTGGATGCTATGGGAAGTTATACTTCAACATCTATTCGTTCCACCCTTCCCATGGAGTTCTAAACACCTTATGATCATCTCGGGAGGAACATGATGTAAATCCCCAGCCATTATGTGGGTAGTCTTTGAATGATCCTTATAATTACATGTTATCATATTGTTTTTATTAATCATATATTATTAATAAAAAAATTAATGGTATGTCATCCTCAAACACAAATGATCATCTTTTGGGTACCCATTCATGTGATGTTTCACACATTTTTCAACACTTCTTCTTCCCCATTCCAATTGCGGGGTTTATATGGTTTATATTTGTCAATCAATTTTTCATAAAAAATTCCCGGAAAATAATTTAATTTAATTGTAATATATTAAGTTAATATTAAAACATGGAAAGCACATTGACTTTTTATGTGCTTCCTTAGTGAGTTTCAGTTATGAAGTCGAACACAAATCACCCAATCTTCGGTGATAAACACGTAATCATTATGTGTTTCTAACTAAATATTAGGACGTATAAGAGTATAAACCTATTAAAATTATTTTTCTATGTGTTAAAACCCATTTATTAAAAGATCTATCACCATCCTATTAAAGCGATGAGGGATGAGAATCATGCGAATTACCCATGTTGATCACACTTAATAATTTTTTGTTAACTTCCTCTTTGTTTTATTGCTTTCGTTTTTTTATTAGATTAATAAGTAATCAAACCTCGATTTTTTCAAAAACCCACTACCCTATTCATTTTATAAAAAAATTTGATTTAATTATATAAGTCTATGTTGGGAGATGACCTTTGGTTCCTACTATACTGTAGATATTCTAGTAAGTTAAACAACTAATTTGACGCACGCGACCACAAAATTAAAATTTGGAGTCGTTTTCTATGATACAAGATCATTTTTTTCATTATTAACTTTTATTTCATTGATTTAATTTTTATTTATTTCTCCTTTAAATCCTCCACCATCTTTTTTGATTATTTTATTGATTTTATTATGTTTTTGTTTTTCTTGTTTTAGTTTATTTTCTGTGTGTCTCTCTCTATTCATATTCGTCTCTACCATTCAAATTATATGATATAAAATTATCCATCTTTTACTATGTTAAATATTATTATTTGAAATTATTTTATCTATCTTATATCATAAAAATAATTTAAAAAAATAAAATAAACTTAAGAACTTATTTGGGTGACCAGATTAGAAAATGGAAAACTACTTTAATTTGACCAAAAAAATGAAAAGACACTTCACTCAAAAATTTGTTCTTCTAGATTATATAAGTAAAGTAATATCGAAGAACCTATTTTGGATCCTAAATAGGTCCCAACCCAATAAAAACTGAATAAAATTATTCCCAATAAATTTTGAATGTAAATAATCGAACCTTAAAATAATTGACCAACCCCATATGTGTAGTACCAACCCACTTGCATCAAACATCATAGGGAAGTATCCTAAATTGAGATGGGATCATGCCTCATACCCATAATTCCAATATTCCATAGTCTTCCTGGTTAGGACCCTCACAAATATCTCAATGAGTTTCATATTGTTTTCTCCACCATGAAACCGGAAAATGTGACTGAGGACCTCATTATATTTAGGGCCATCACTTTCTCCATTGATGGTGTCCCCAAGGCTGACTATACTATCCCCATACCATGATTGGGTGTAAAATTACCTAAAATGAATCTTTCTAGATAAATATTTCACTACCTCATGATCAGAATCTACTAGAAAATAAATCAACGGAATTAAGAAATCATAAGGAGAGACCCTTCTTGAATATTGGGAATGATTCAAAAGACATTGTTCAAGATTCCCAAACCCCCAAATAAGTATCCTATTTAAAATTTAGTACTTTTATGAGGAACATATACCCTTGGATTGTAGAATGATAGATGTGGTAGCTGTTGGTTCCTAGTCGATAAAACTCCATCTGTTGCAATTGACTTAACTACCGAGATGGCTTAAAATACACAAAATTTGTTACATGAAAAATTTCCCCCACTCAAGGAGTTCATGGTGTCAGTTATTCAACAAATGTTAAAAGTTAGATAATAAATGTTATTTGATTAATACCATTCTAAGGAAAATATCTTACGATTATAGTAATTCATATTCTCCTCTTATTCCATTACATTGTGCTATTTGTTCTGATAAGAGTCATTTTTCTGACCAATGCCCACAACTATAGGATTATTCTGAGTCTTGTGAAACATTATTCCCTAGGCTTCCATTCAAACAAGAACCAACCTTTAAAAAATAACTATTCATTCATAATCTAAATCCACAGTGGAATGGAAAACCATAGTACCAACAATGAGGTAACATGAGCTACATTACATAGAACTAGTATCAGCAAGGATTAGGTATGAAACCTTATTATCCTTCAACATCCAAAAAAATCTCACCCCTCCCAAATTGGAACCAATCCTAGAGAAAATGGTGATAAAAATGGAAACTTATACCCACTATTTTCAACTGAAACCACACTTGGCTATTCAAGTCCTACAAACTCATGTTGGACAATTGGAAAACACCATCAATGAGATAAAGATACAATATTCTGGAAAGCCACCATCCCAACATATTTCTAATCAAAAGAATATATTTAATGTATATCCAATCAAAATATATAGATTTATATAAGATTCTTATATCAATGATTCTACACAAAAGGTAGGTCCCCCACTTGAAACCACTCTTTATCTACCAATAAAATATTATGATAAAGAAAAAATAAAAAATGGTAAACAAGTTATTATTGATTATTCCCCTAAAAAATCATCCATCTACCCTTATCCCATAAACTCATTATGACTACAAATAAATTTATAATTATAATGATAATAAAATATGGATACTTTTAAAAAGTATCACACTAACATTCCTTCATTGGATGTTGTTAAACAAATTGCTCACTACTCCAAATTTCATATATATATTTTCATCCATTGATGGTGACTGATTTTAAATGAGGGATTCATGCTTATAAGTAATGTATCGGTTTTGATTCAACCATAAATTCATTCCAAATGAGTAGAGCCAAGAATAGTACAAATAATATTCATGGTAAGGGTTACTATAATATCTAAATAAATGAATTATTTCGGATCTTCAATTAATGTGAGTCCTTATATTGCAAAAAATTCTATGCATGTTGGAGAGCTTTAACCATGGGGAATAATCATGAATCATTCCAACTGAGGCACAACACATTCATCTTGAGTGATGGAGGATGTCCCCATATAGGTTAAAATCTCATATTCCCTGTATATTTCTACATTAGTTTGATGGATGATACCTAAACCCAAGGGAATTTCCCACTAATTCATGGGAGGTCATTCATAAAAATATGATCAGAAATGTTCATAATGGAATGATGTGTATAGAGTTTGGTGGATAAAAGGTGTTTTTCAATATCCTTTATTCCATGAAACACAACATTGATGAGAACTCCACTATTCCTATCTATTCGATTGATGTTCTCTCTAACAACTCATATACACTAAATTTTATCCCTATACCATACACTAATTCATTTTTCTCTTTTTCATCCATAGATTATTTGAGTTTGGATTCATGTTTTGAGTGTTGTGTGGGTTCATAAAAGTGAAATTTTATAACTTTAATTTATAATTTTGTTCATTTTGAGGTACCCAAGACATTCAATGATTCTGTAAATCTTATTTCTATTGATTATATTTCCTTAGAGAATAAACAGAAGCATATATATACCTTTATTAACCTATGTCCACTTAACCCCCAACCCTTAATAAAAAATCACTATTTTTAGGATTAAAAAATATTCTATCTAATTTAAAGTATTCCTATCATGAAAGTATTGATCAATTTCCCATATTTAATTCCAATAACATGTCTCTATAGTTGAAATAAAAACTACTTGATCTTTTGAGAGAGTATAAAAATGTAATTGGGTTGAAATTGATATATACTCTCGAGATTAGTCCACCTATTTTTATATAATATATACTTATACATGAAGAGGAAAATATTGTAAGAGACACTAAACACTAGTAGTGTCCCACTCCCCTTGAAGTGGTAAAATTAAAATTCTGTAAATACATTCTACAAGGTTCATTAATCCTATATATGATAGTAAATTTGTTAGGTCTGTGAGAATTGTACCTAAAAACTGGAATAATATTAGTTTTAAATGAAAGGGATTAATTGGTTCTAACACTTGTGAATATAGTTGGGGATTCTATATTATCCACCATCGACTAAATCAAGCCATGTGAATTGACCATATTCCTCTAAAATTAATTTGAAAAAATGTTAGAATGACTGGATAGTATGTCCAATTATTTTTTCCTTTATGACTATTTGGGTTATTTCCAAATCCATATACCCCTAAGGATCCATAAAAGAAAACATTTACCTATCCATTAAGTGAATTTTAATACACAAGGATTCCATTTGTTCTTTATAATTCACCGTGTACTTTTCAGCGATGTATATTTAGTATATTTTCTGAATATATTGATAATAGTTCAGATTTTTTATCGATGATTTCACAATTTTTGTATCTTCCTTTTAGGGATATTTGGAACAAATAGGTTCTATCCTCCATTGTTTCATTGAAAAATATCTATTATTAAATTATGATTAATTCCATTTCATTGTTGTATGGGGGATTGTTCCTAGGAATTCCATTTCAAATGAGATTATTGATGGGGATAAATCAAAAAATGAATTAATTTCATCATTTGAATATCAAATTTTTTTGAGGGGTGTGATATTTCATCGTTCATGCTCGTTTTTTTACTGATTCATTAAAAACATTTATAACATCATACTTCCCTTATCTCAGTTATTATAATGAGATTATTTGTTTTTTGGAAAAAAATGTGATGATTCCCTCAATTCACAATAAAGAGTCTCACATTACCTCCCATCATACACATAGAAAGTGGGAATCTCCCCTTCAAACTTATGTATGATGCCTCTAACTTTGCAGTTGCAGCAGTTTTATCATAGAGGGTTGATAAGACTTCTCATTTTATTGTGTATTCCTTATGTACCCCTGACACTACCCAGGACAACTATACTACCATGGAAAATAGAACTTCATTCAGTGGATACTGCTCCGACAAGAGTTTGGCTTAGATATTTGAGAAGAGATATGAGAGCATAATGTGGCATCTGACCACATTAGAAGAATTTCACCGACATTAGACCAACATGTTGACTCATCCCTTCCCACTATATAAATCACTCCTCATGAGATGTTTTCTGATGTTGTGGACCTTAACCCTTGATATATATCCATTATAAATTTTCTAGAAGCATCTTGGGTCCCCATTTTTTTAGTAATTCGTAGTCCAAGAGAATTAATCATGATTCATTATGTTACATTTGGTATAATCCATACCTGTGGAGATTTTTTAGGGACCAATTTTTTTGTAGGTTTGTCCCTAATCATGAGTTTACCTCACTTTTGAGCTTCATCCACACATTGGATTATAGGGGGCTACTTTGGATCTCAATACACTGCTCGAAAGGTCTATAACTCTGGGATTTTATATCCAACATTGTATAGGTATTCCCCTCATTATTTTATGTCATTAACAAATTGTAAATTCATAAGGAATTAATACATGAGGAATAAAATTACCCCATAACCAATGTTATTCGGTGAAATCATTGATGCATGGGGAATTGAGGTTATGGGGGCCTTTTCCAAATCAATTTGGGTTTTTACATCTTATTATCTATTGATTACATCTATAAATCGGTGTAAGAAAAGGATTATAGGACCGATGTCTCTAGTTTGAATTTTGACTTTGTGAGCTTATAAATTTTCAATAGGTTTGTTTTTTTAATCCAAAATAACTTATCACTGTTCAGAATTTTTTAATAAAAACATGAAAATAATTCTATGTATGTATGGGGTTGTTCATAATGTATCTACTATAGATCACCCCCAAACTAACGGACAAGAAAAAAAATGCAAAATCGGGAAGTTAGGCGAATCATGGAAAAAATGGTACTACCCAATATTAAATATTGGATATTACAATTATATGATCCAATTTGGGTGTATTATACATATTTTAAAACCCCGATGGGAATGTCACCATATAGGTCTGTGTTTTGAAAGTCATGTCACCACCTAGTGTGTTAGAACACCATGCATATTGGGCTATCAAATAATGTAATCTGAATTCTTCAGATGATTTATGTGAGAATTGGTATCTTCATATTTAAGGGTTGGAAAAAATTATACAAGGTGAAAAAGAGAGATCTCAAAAATATAAAGAGAATTCAAAGGCTATCTATGATGAGATGATTCATTAGAATAAGTTTCATCTTGCTGAGAAGGTCCACACGTACAATTCTAGGAAAATTCTCTACCTTAGAAAGCTTATCTATCGATGGCTTGGTCCATATCCATTTTCTATTGTTTATAAATTTGGTGGTATATAGGTTTTTCATAAGCATTGTGGAGATAGAGTTACCACCAATGTGAAGATTATCAAACACTTCTAATAATATTTCCTATGCATTCAGAGGAGGAAATCCAGTTAATGGTTGTCATATATGACTCTACATAGTAGGTTGTACCTTCTCCCTACCTATATTTATTTGGTTATTTATTTAAACTTATTTCATTTAGGAGAATTTAATTTTCAGTTACGGGGGTGAAATAGGATATTTAGGATTTAAAATCAAATGACAATAAAAAACAAAAAACAATTAAAAAACAATTATTTTTTAAATTTTATCTTTCCATTTTGATTATTTTATTTTTTAAAAATATTTTATCTTCAATAGAATATAGAATATAATTTTTCACTATTGTGTAAATTTTGTGAAGAAATACATTATTTTTTGAAAAAAAAATAAAATGAATATTGATATCGAATATTTTTCTAGAATTTCTATTTTCATATCATTCATAGGATTTTAATTGATTTTCGAAACCCCTGACTCGTTAGAAAGGATAAATATATTAATCTCTTAGTCAAGAAACATTGTAATACTTTTATTATGTATTCTCATTTTTAATCAATTTCTTGATATTCCTGGACATGTATAAAACATGATTATTCCTTGATTCCTTTTGAATATTTAACATTCAAGTATTCTACATTCATGATAGAGGCCATTGTTCAACAAAAATCCAATTGTACAAACATCCCCTATTTCTTTCCAGATTCACATTATATCTTTATTATTCCTTATTGAACATGATATGTCTACTAGGTAACCACATCACAATCTAATTTATCACTACCTAAACATTTCATTTGGAAATTTTTGTTTTATTTTCATCATATGTGGTGGATATGGTGTTCCATGGGGATTCTTGTAAAATAATTATTCTAATGGGTGAGTGAAAGGATGCCTATATATTTAATGGGAAGTGGTTACAAAAGCTGTATTATGTCATTATGTTATACATGATTCCATATTTGTCACCAAAAAAATTTATATAAAAACCCACAATAGTTAAGTACATCAAAAAAATGTAACAAAATAATATTAAGAAATTGAGAAAAGATGATGTTTACATATTTTTATTCACTACTTGGTTGTTTCCCACAAAAAAGTAGAAGATGAGAGAGTGATTTGAATGTGATACACTATGTGATAGGTTAAGTTAGTACATTCATTATAAACCCATTAAAAATTTTGAAATACTTTTTACATAAGAGATTAAACCTTCCTCTAATGCCTTAGTTTTTAAACATCAAATCCTACCATCCCATGAATATCGAATAAACCTTTTGGAAGTCTCCATAAGTAGTGCACTAGTTTCTAATGGTAAATAACATATAATATTTTCAATAATATAGTAAGATCACATGAACTCTAGGAAATTCTCATAAGTCCACATCCATTTTTTCCTGGAGTAAATAGAGAAATTTTTTTTGGTGAGGTTGATTGAAACTTCATGCATGGATGACCAAATTATATTCAATGAATATTAATGCAAGAGAAGAAGAATTATAAAAACATTGATTTGATAAATGAGACATTATGGATTTTATTTAAAAATAATTTTTAATATTCTATCACCTTTGATTCTGTATTGGGACTTGATTAGGATAATTATAATTTCCCAAAAGTAAAAATTATTTGGTGTGGGGTTGTTATCACACCAGGATTAACTTTTTTATTTCTCCATTCCACCATTATATTAAAATAATTTTGTATTGAAAAATTAAAAATATAATAACAAATTTTACTTTCTATTTTGTTAAATAATTTTATGTTAATCACTATTAAAAAGGATAATTTAAATTGTTTTGAAATTTTCATTTTATGTGGATGTGATTTGGAGGTATTTAGATTAAGTTAAAGAAAAATGGGCCAAAGTGTGTAGTAATACATGCATTCATGGATAATATTGTGATGAAATTGCTTTAGCTGATCCAAAAATCATTGGTAGGATATTCATAAAACTATATATTTAATTCATGCATTTAAATAGAATTTTATGACCCTTTGTGTTGGATAGGAATACAAACTCCAACATAGTAAGAAGAATTTAGGGAGAGGATTATGATAGTCTCAAAAATCAATTAAGAGAAAATGGTAAATTTGTGACCTATTAAGAATCAAATTGAGGTTGCTCAATGAATACCAAAGAGATATATCGATAATCATTAGAAGTACATGGAATTTCATGTGGTGGATTATTAAATCCAAAAACTATCCCTATGAAATAGATTTGGATGGATTTCTGATAATGGGAATATAATTTCTAGGTACATAATTCCTTTTTAAAAGTTGTATATAATTTAAGTTGTTTCCTATTACCAAGATATGCGAACCAACATTTTATATTTTTCATACTTCATTGTTATGGAAGTGCATGTCAGACCCAGCCTATGTACACACCAAAAAAGGAATTAGTGTTTTTACCATAAATGATTTATTATAAATATAATTTCAAAATTATTAACCCTAGATATTATGTGTTCTAAAATTAATCCACTTAGCTGCTGAAAGTACATTAGATGAATCAAAAGATTGAGGAAACATTGTAAGAACATGGGGAAGAAATGATAAATAATTACATATATTTATTAATAAACTAAAATATTTCATAAATTTAATGGATGAATTAAATTATCATAGGGGGTATAATACTCGAGATTCTAAAAATGGGTAATCACTAATTCCCTAAAAAATAGCATAATACACATTTTATTATCATGTCATTACAGTATAATAAAAATAGCATTATTAAAATATATTATTAAAAAATAATTATTGATTTTATAGTTATTATTTTATGATATTAAATTATTTTTTAATTCATAATTTAAAAATTAACTAAGTTATTTTTTTTGTTTTTTTTTCTAAAATGGTTGATTTTTGGGTGAATTATGGAAAATATAATATTTAAAATCAATGTCACTCATATTACATCATCATGATATAAAAATAATATATAATTTTGTGAAATTATTAAGTAGATGATATATATTTTTAAATATTAATATAAAATATTTAAAAAAATATTAGGTATAGAATCATTTATTTGACATTTTGAAACCTAGTTGTTTCTTTATTATTATAAATGAATTACTTTTTATCATTTTCATTAATTAAGTATTTATAAGGATAAATTTAGTTTTCAAATTGTTTTAAAGTCTCATAATCCTAATTTTTTTAGTAAAAAAAATTTAATTTCATGTAGATCAATTATATATATATGAGTTTTCTGCAAATTGATTTTTCTTAAAATGGAACTTCTTGGAAAACTATTTTTCATTATGTTACAAATATTATATTGAAATTAATTTTTAATATATAATGAAATTGAGAATAGAATTATGGTTTCTATATTTTTAATAATGATATTAAAATTATTAAATAAGTTCCAAATCGTTTTTATTTGTAAAATTAAGATACCATAGTAAATGATAGTCATTGTAGTAAGGGATAAATGGGTGAGTAATTCTGAAAAAATGATGTGAACCGCTAAAAAATATCATAATATCCTATAACTATGTAATTTGATTTTATGGGTTTATATCATAATATACTATAATATATTTTAATTTATTTTTCGTTGCTTCCAAAAGACATTTAGAAATGAATTTTTATAATTTTAATGTTTATAGTATTTGCAAATTAGTCCCTCCAATCGCCAATAAAATGAACCTGTCAAACCCTCACATATCCTACCACATTAGTAACCTTAAACTGATAAATATCCAAAAGAATAAATTCTGAAACCCTTATATACATCATATATGGCATATTTTCAACAAAAACTATCATAATAATGATTAAAAAAAGGGAAACTAAGTTTGATACCCAAGGAAGTGGTCATTGTCATGACTAAGTTCCTTCATGTTTCATTTATATTAATCATAAATATATATATAAAGCATTAAAATATAATAAAGTATATATTTTTAGTTTACTAAAAAATATTTTAATGGATATAATCTTATCAGCCTTATTTATATCCATTATAATATGAAAACATCACACATTAATATGTACAGACTACCACATCCATGAATGACATATTTCTTTATTCATCACCGATTAATGTGGAAGGTTATTCCAGCCAATTAATTTTATTAATATTTTATTTATATTATATTTATGTTTCTAGAAAAATATATTTTCCATTTTATTAAAAATTCTAATAATAAAATTTCATCGTAAATTTTAATTGACTAATATAAGAATAAAAAGACACTTTTCGTCATTTGTATTTATTTTGGAAAACCTATTTAACTATAAATATTTTTTATAATGAAATTATTAATATAAAATATATGTAAAACAATAGAAAAGAGTAAACCATGATCATGTTTCAAGTACCAGATATTCTAAATTAAAAAATTCTTGTAAAATGGGAATGTTAACAAAAAGATATTGATTTTAACAAATAAATGATCATAAATGTGAAATGTGAAATTAATAGTTAATAATATATAAAAAGATAAATATATTTATGGTTATTATATATATTTATAATTCATATAAATTTGTTATATATGATTTTAGATTGTCTTCCACTACCCAAAAGTCAGAGTTAATTGTTTATTTTACTATATCATGTTTATTCATTATTATTTATGTTAAAATTTTCATTCATGGATTATATGATATTTATCTCATAAAAAAATATTAAATCTTACCTTGTTGTTTATTTTCAGTTTTTCCAGTCCAATTTACACTTTTACTCTCTTGGGTACTAAAATCAAATGAAAATAAATTACATGATAATCGATACTAATTTATTATTTTTTGTGATAGAATCAATTTCTTATATTTCTATATTCATTAGATTTAATTATAAATATCCTTTTTTATACATAAAGTATTTTGTAAGGTACTTTTTATTTTTCATCACTTTCTGTGAAAAAATTCAGATAATAATCTTTTTAACATATTCCGCATGAGTCAATCATTTTTATCCTTCTAAAAGCTTCAAAAGCGTATTTTATTATGTTTCAAAAATTACTAGAACATTCCTCAATCATCCATTTTTATTATGATCGATTTAAACATTCCCTGGGTTTTCAGAGGAAATATAATTTTTATTAATCTATAAATGTATATATTTAATAGTTTACCAAAGGAAATATTATTTCTTCTTGTTTTAAAATCAGTTTCTGAATGGATTTATAATGGTGTTTAAATCGATATCAACATCATTTAGAATTTCATTTAATTTAATGGGATATTACATATTAGGACCACCCACTTCCTTTATCAAAATAGCATACGATAAAAATATTCCAATTATTGGAATGTAAATATTGACATTATATATATTTGATTCAATACTGATATTTATTGAATACTAAATTTATTGATTATATATCTTATAATTAATTAAATATATAATGAATTAATTGGGCATGTATGGAGATCGGTGGGGCCTAAAATTATATATACCATTGCTTCATCTAGAGGTCTCATGAGAAAAATGAGAGTGGGTTGTTCTTGGTGTTTAGCTACCCATGAATTTATAATGTATTGGATGAGGCCTTAGAGGTAGGTATATGATTATTATATGATCGGTGATGCTTCAAATTATAGATTCCCCTAATGCATCTATTTTTTTCAAGAGTCAAATAGTTTTTCATACCATGCTTAGTAGTATTCCATTTGGTTTATGTCTATCCTTTTCAAGAAGATTACTCGATAGAATCCTCTAATGAAAGATTATTTTGTGAAGATTTATGCAATCTATACTTAAGAAATAAATTTTTGTTTCCATTGGGATAACTATGTTATTATTATCCATTATAGTATTTTAGGTGAAACATATTGATTATATGGCATACTAATTGATTTTTCACTTATCCATACTGTTTATGCCTTTTGTACTCATGGGAATTTCTTTTGTACACAACCCCTCAATCAGAATCTGGGTTCACATTTAATATTGTTCTCCTTTACCCATGGTACCAGAAATGAATATTTGAATTAATTCAAGGATGTAATTAAAGAAAAAATAATGCTTTATCAATATTATAAGATGTGTTTAATTTTCCAAATGTAACATAAAATCAGATATGTTTCTAGTCTCTTGGGATAATTAAAATGTTTGATCAAGTGTGATCATTCCTCTTGTAAATGTACTAATGTAATGTAGTCACAAATTTATGTTATTTACTATGGTAAATTTTGTTACAAATTTTTCCAATATAAAGTCTCAATGATGTACCTCTATGAAGCATGCCTTAACTCATGCATTAAATTCATGAGTAAATTCCTTGATATATATAATAATCATATTCATGTATTTGAAATGTATATGTTCAAAAAATTGCAATGGATGAGTGATAGTTTAATTATTTTAGTTTCATTGGAATATTAACATATTAATGATTTGATGAAAATTATTTTTCATCCCTTTTTCAAATTAATTTTGAATTTTGAATCATGGAAATACATTACATAGAGTTTTATGAGTAGTTTATTTTGATAATAATCATTATGATACTGATCAATCATAATGTAAGACTTAATAGTATTATTTTATGAAATCATATGTCAAGATCCCTTTATAACATCAATAATCATACACTTTGATTGTAAAATCTAATGATAAGTTATGACATTTGATATTTCTATTATCATTAAAATCTATATATCCATAATGTAATTAAAAAATGATTTTTATGAATCTCGTATTCTATGACCTACTGTATCATACAATATTGTTTTGTTGGTATATATATATTTCATATATATATATATAATTAATTTTGTGCACACCTACTCCTTCAATATCATAACTGATCTAAATATAATGAGATTGTGTTCCATTAAACATCATGTTTTATCATATTAAATTACTCATGAAATAATATCCAAAATTCATTCTAGATATATTCAAAACACTTTTGGAAAGAAATCATTTACATAACATAATATAAAATTCTATTTAATACCTTGTGAATACTTTTCCAAAAGATACTTTTATTTTTTATAAAACACTTTTAGATTAGCTCTATGAGTCATACTCAATCCCTATTCAACCATCATTGTAGTGTGATCAAATTTATCATTATAGAATTAAAAATATATATGAATCACTAGATCAAAATATGTAAGTAAATGACATCCTAAAGAAAATATATAATACTACAAAAGTTTTTTAACCTCTCTAACAAGATCTACATCAAACATAGGTAACTAATTTTTCCTCTATAAGACACATCACATACTAGAATAAATTCTCATAGGATCATAATTTCTAATACATTCGATGATTATGTTACACTGTTATTTTATATCAAAAAAAATACAACCCATACATTATCATTTCCATTATTATAGACTAACCTGGTTGATGAATATGTATAACTTATCAATATCCTTTATGGATGAATGTATCACATTCCCCTCAACTAAATAGATAAGAATATCTTACATAATATGTTATTGTGGAATTGCAAACCCCATTCTATATCATTCGAGTCTGATATGTCATACTCTTCACATAAGAGGAATAATTCCATCTTTTTGAGCTACAACAAGTGATGTTATATACAATATACCCTACCACACCAGTAATTATCTTAGTTTAAAGGGACTCTATAAGAAAAATGTCAATGTATTTTGGTTCTCATTCTAGGTATTACACCATCTTCGGGAAATACAGACCCATATATGATCCATTTTCCCCTATAATGAAAAAGATAATGCATGTGACACTGCATGGGGTATACATTGGGATTCATCTAATGTATAAGAATAATTTTTGTACCACATGAGAATATTTGGTATACTATACAATAAAAATACCCATATTATCCATTATATTTCCACTTTAAAAATAATACTCCATAAAGAACATAAGTTGTGGATATCTCAATGTCACACATTGAGATGTCAATTATCATAATATTTCATAAAATTTATATATCTGTATTCATTAATACATCCAATGAGAATGAATTATTAAATTGTGATTTTCTTTCATATGAAACATATTATATTTTTCCAAAATAGTTGCGAATATTTTTCCAAGCCCAGAAAAATCATTAGTCTATCACATCCTATATAATAAACTTCCAGATAAACCTTTCATTTTCATTACTTTCATGGGTAATGTGAACATATTATAGGTATGTATACTTTTTTATACATCTCTATGTGATCAATTATTAAAATCCACCCACTAATTTTTTTCGAATAATATCAATAGGGAATTCCAGTTTAAATAAAGGTGAGATTTAGGAATCAATTTCATAATGTTCAACTCCCTAAATTTATTTAGACTTCATAAATTTTCAACATATAATGTTAAAATAATTTATTTTTCATTTCTATGGATAACTCAATTTATTTTTAACATCTTCATCCTTAGAATCCATTACCATTAAAATGTCTCCATGAGATGATGTCATTATTTGGAGTATCATTTACTAGAACATCCTAATAATATTTTGAATATAGTGAAACTATCTTCAATATACATAATCTTATAATAATTAGTTACATTCCCTTTTTATAATAACAAAATTATACACATTATATTTTCCCTTTCCATTACATATCCTAAAATATTTGTGATATATGTGAAAATCACCTTAACCATAGACCTGTATAATCATTTATCATTTAAATTTTCAATTTTATAATTTCAAAAGTACTCTCACTATATTCATTTATTTTATTCTATTGAAAATATTATAACGAGTTAGTTATGCTTTTTGTGTTTTGAAAAAATGAAATCCACTATTTGTGTAAATTTTTAATAACTCAACTACTATAAACAAAACAAACCTGTTATTATTTGAATGTAGATCATTTTCCTTTGAAAAGAAGTCTATTTATAAAAAACTTACATTTATTAGTGATGTGAAAATCATCCATCATAATTTAATATATTTTTTATAAACACTTAATCCTATATAAAACAATTTGTATTCCTTGTCACTTTTTCCAAACATTTTATAGATTAGTATTAATCATGAACCATGTGTATATAATTGATCAAATCATTTTATTCATAATAACTTAAGGTCAACTAATTAAATCTCTAAACATATAATTGAAATGCGATAAATACAAACTAACTTTCATTATATATATCTATATTTGATAAATTATTATAAAATAAAATATTTTATATAGTTAATTTACTTCATAACATGAGTGGTAAAAATAGGCTATGTCAATGCTTCCATGTATTTTCAAATCTTTTATATCAAAAACAATTATAAATACCTAATATTAATCACATATCATTCATAACTAATGAATTTATTTCTATAAAATTGAAACCTCATATGAAAATTCCATGGAGTTTTTAGGACCCTAATCAGGTACCTTTAATAATTATATCTGATCGAATAACTACTACATCCAAAAACAATAATTATGTTTCAATGAAATTTACTATCTTCTAAAAAAACATAATTGGTCTCCCAGTCTAACATTCCTTCCTCTAATTTGAACCATTTCCTACTTGTGTATCTCATAAAACAATATAGCATAGGCATCACATGCCCATTTCAACTGTTCATAATATTATATAATATAAATAAGACCTTTCTTAAACTCATTAATCTTGTTGAAACATTTATATTGATGAAAAAAATATGAATTCCTAACATATAATATGACATAAATAAACTTTTTTCCTTGATCGATTAGTTTCATACTCAATCATATTGAGAATATTAGTCACAGTTAAATTCCTTAGATCGCAGAGCATCTAATGACTTTGAAAAAATTGATGAAACATTCGATTATTTAAAATAATTTGGATTCACCTATTGAAAAATATAAAAAATATGATCTTTGAAGAAGTAGTTTATTTAATATAAAACATTTTCATTATAGTATATAACATTAATTATATTTTTGGTTTATGGATTTTATAAAATGAATCTTATCTTTATTAGAATTAATCACAAGGTTAAGTTTCAAAATGATGAGTTTATTTTCCAAAAAAAAATTCTTATATGATTATCAGGTATCAATTCAGTTAATAAGGAAATTTATAAAATCATTTTTCACTAAAATTATGTCCTCATATGAATAAATCAAATGCATTAGTATTCTGAGACCTATATTTAATCATGTAATACATCATTAAATTCATGATAATCTGTGATTAATATATCTAGAAGGAAACACTTTTCAATCATATCAGATATGCCCCTTGGGTTTCTATTTGGAAAACCCTTTCTCTATTCCATCAAGTTGATAAATGAAACTATATTCATCTGGTATCACAATATCTAGTGTTTCCAAGATAAATTTAACACATTGAATATTACATGAATATTATATTATAAGAAATTCAAGGTGCATCCAATTATTGCATGACCTACTGATGGTTAATTAAGGTCACTAGTTTCTTGTTTTCCTTTCACAATATATTCTTCGTCAACTTATATTTTGTAAGGAATTCCATTTTGGATGATTGAGGACATGAATAGTATTTATTTGAGAGGAATATTACACCTAGTACTTAAAAGGGGATTTAATATAACACTCATTTCTCATATTATTTAATTTTTATCAATGATTCTAATTATTTAGTTCTGAATCTTATTCCCTCAAGAACAATTGAATTTTGAAACCATGATGGTGTTTATCTCTTTAAACAACAATGAAATTGTATTACTCATCCAAAAAATTCAAATAAACATATTCTCCCATATCTTAATGAATCTCCGGAATATTGTATATGTGGATTTTATGTAATTGTTTGGAGTTATATGAGGGAGGAAATCTCCACATGAGTATGTACGAGGCCACAAATATCAGTCCAGACCTTTAGTAAAAAAGGAAATAGCCTCTAATCTAATGGGAGTTCCAACCCAATTTCCCACGATCTAGGGATATATTAATCAATGTAGGATCTAATACATCATATCTCTAACACCTAATGTGTATAAACAATATTTAATAACTAAATTTGACTTAATAAGTCAAATTACAAACTGTGGTCAAGGTACATGAAAACTAAATCTTTATTAATCATTTCTGGAATATAAATAAATGTGTTATAATTTTATAATAAGATATTAATCTCACACACTAATGCATTCAAATTTTTTTTATTATAAACTATTTATACAAATTAATGTAAAAATGAAATGACCTTAATAAAAATAAAAATTTCAAAAAATGGACCATCATATATAAATCTATAAACAATTTACAATTAGAAGCTAACGATAAATATTTCATAACAAAGATATATCTATTATCAACACATCCATAATTATTGAATATTAACTCCTTATATATAGCTTCCTATTTAAACATTTCATACAATTTGTTAGATGGAATATTATTTTAGGTGTATAATATTTCATTAATTATAAATATTATATAATCTATTACCTATTATTTTAAAATTTTAGATTATATATATATATAATAATAAAATATTATTTAAACCCTGATAAAAAAATCATAAATGAAATTTGGATAATCTTTAAATAATTTCCAAAATATGATATTTTAATTTTAACATTTTCAATTAATCAAAATAAATATTTTTTAATTATCATAAATATTGAAAATTTATATTATGTTTTATTTTTTAATTTATAAATTCTTAAAAAATTATGCAATATAATTTCTATATATATATACACATAAGTTATAATTCATTGGGAATGAAATTAAATTTTATTAGTAAATATTTAATATTAAATATTAATATATAAATAATACTTATTCATAAAAGTACCCAAAAAATATTTAGTTAATTATAAACTTTTTTCAATTAGAGAATTGATAAACTAACTATAATATAATAAATATTCCCCAAATACAACTATCATTATATATAAAAAATTCACACACTATCATTTCAACATATAATTAAATATATTTGATCCAACATTTATCTCACTACATAAAATTTTAAAATTCATAGTTTTCAAAAACTATGATTGTAGTATGAGGGCCATTTGTCACCCTGTACCCCCAAGGGCCTTAATTGAGATTGATGAATCGAAAGAACTAGTTGATTTTATTTGGATTGCTGTTGGTGATGAGCTTCGGTGGAAGGAACATGTGATTTTTGAGTCATGGACTGATTTATGCTCCTCCTGTTGGCAACTGGGTCATAGTGATCAGGCTTGCAGGTGTGGGAGAAAGAATTTTGGTTCTTTGAGTCGAGCTTAGATGGTTACTGTGAAGGGAGGATGAATCAGGGGGAGGTGTCGGAGGCAATACACACAGATCCCTATCTCTTGAATGAGGTTAAGGTTGAGTCTGGTGAAGAGGGTCAGGCTAGGGTGGGTGCATGTTGAAGAGGATGCAGCAGCTGCTCCAAGAAGGCTGGAAAGGACTGGAGATGAGGGGATGTCATATTCATTTGATCATGGTTTGGGTTCACTGAGACCGAGGATTGTGCAGGATGGTCTTCTGGTTGTGTTGTGGGGTCATGTGTCTGAAATTGGTGATAAAGGTTTAGGGAAAACGGCCATTCAGTGCCAACCAGAGCCCAATGTGAGTTATATCGTTAAGAGAATGAATAGAAACTTCCAGATTTCAGATACCTTAAGTTATTTATTCAGGGAGGCTACTAATGGTGGGATGTATATTTCCACCGATTGTAGTATGAAGCAGAGGATAGAATCTATTCCAACCATTAATCACATTCAAGGGCTGGATACTGAGGAGGAGGTGCAAGGGTCTCCTCCTGCTAACTCTAGTAGGGAAAGGTATATTGTACAGGGGAGAGAGGTGAAGGTCGTTGATGCTGGGCGGGGTTGAGGGAGTATGGACCATAATGCTAATGAAGTTGAGATAATGTTGGACACTACTAGACACTTGGACGGTGCGGTTGACAAAGAGAAGAGGGATGTAAAGGTGCTTGTCCATATCTTTGATGAGATTGTTATGGATGAGGAGAAAGTAAGAAAGCTTCTTGGGGAGGAGGTTCTAGGGTCTTCGGTTTTGGATATTGGGAATGAAATCTTGGATACACAGATGCTGAGTGAGGTGTAAGTCGTTGCTGCTAGGCGTGGTGGAGGGAGTGTGGCCTAGAGTGATAGTGACACCAAGACGATGTTGGACATCATTGGGCAATCAGTTGGTGACGTTCAACAGGGAAAATGGGCGATGTAGAGTCATATGCAGATTATAACTTCCTATCAGAGGGAAGTTAGAAAGCAGCCTAGGGAGCATGAGGATTTGCCGCTAGCGCTCGCTAGTGTGGTGTCCCCTCCTTGACTGGCTTTTGAGGATTCTGCCTAGATGGTCCCTAGTGTGCAGTAGTGTGGGGTTCTTTCTGAATTATCCCTTAATCAAAAACCCTCTATCATCCCTGATCAAAAAAATTTCTAGAAGGATGATAGAAGGATGTATCAAAATATGGATATGATCAATAATGAGATGAACTTGCTAGTTAGGGACACTTATTATGGGAAAGAAAACAAAATTGCGGGGCTCTCTGTAGACCCTCGAAAGCAGAATCCAAGGAACGACTATTCGACTTTTCCAAGGATAGTGTCCATGAGTGCCTCTTGCAAAGCTAAGGATGTTGCCTTTTGGGAGGTGTAAGTCTTTCAAGGCGCAGTGGAATGTGGAGAAGAAACTCCTAAGAGAGTATTACACTACCCTCCTAATGCAATATGAATCATCTAAATGGGAGTCAGTGGATTCAAATGAATCTTCTGGTTATGGTGTTTATGGGATCCATATATGGATGGAGATGGTGATTTGTAGTTCATTCTTTTCTCTCTTTCTTTTTAGGTCTTTTGGGTTTTTGGTGTCTTGGGGGGTCTTGGGTCTTTTGGTGTGGGTTATTTACCCCCACCCCGCCCTTTTCATATTTATTTTCTTTTAATAAATTATTTGGGGTCAGGAATAGCCTAGCATCGCACCTTCTTTTCTAGGTATGTCCCTCTCTCGGTTTTTCTTTAATTATTCTTTCATTTGAGTTTTGTATAATCTTTAAAATAAGGTTGTTTTGTTCAAATATGGATATCTGTTGTTTGAATAAAAATACTATTCGATTATGAAGAAAATTTAGAAAACTAGAGAGGTTCTATGTGTATATATTTTGTTAGGTAAATGGCATAAGGTTCATGTATATATGTTTTTTTGATTTAATGGAGTCTGGGTATGAATGGGTCAAGTTTTATGAAATGTTATTGGTAGGTTGATAATCTTTAAAAAGATTTAAGGTTATTATAATGGAAATGGTTTAAAACCCCATTTACCTAACCTTTATATACTATATAAATATATTACACATCATTTAATTTCTATGTATTTTTAATATTCCACCATGGAGACTAATATTTTGTCTTATCACAATATGATGATTTAGAAAATTTCTATCTACATTAAAATCTGTGTAATTCCCCAACATCCAATTATAAATTATGTCTTTGGACGTTTTTTTCCATTCACCCACATACAGATCTTCTTCTCTCGACATAGGGTGACCCTCTATGAAATTTTAGAGTTTAAAAAACTCATATGGACATAATAACTGTTTATTCCATATCTAGTATGTGGTTCTTGTCAATTTTCACTTTCTCTTCCTAATTTTCCTACCATTTTAGTGTAATCCCCTGACCATGTGTGTATTTGGTTTTGATGTTGATTTGCATTCATCTTGAAACCTATTTGAAAATTTCTAAAACTTCTACCTCTTGGGAATTTTCTGTTCGAAGCATTGTGTTGTTATCCATTTAAAGTATGGGGTACAAATCTTAACCCTATGGTTTTATAATTTCATAGTATATTGAATATTATTATTGTGAAAATGTAAATTGTGCATCAATTAGTTAAATAATCATGGGGGTTATTCCAGGAGTTTTTTTGTTTCTAATTTGATTTCGACCAAGATTATAGATACCTATTGGCTGATTGGACCTTGAATTTATTCTTATTGAACAATTTCATAAACTAGTTTCTTCATGACATGATGACTTAAGTGATTTCTTGATATAGAATCCCAAATATATCACTTACTACTTATTGATTGAATGTTGATTAATTTTGATATAAATGAAATTTGTAATTAAAAATAAATGTTAATTCACATAATTAACCATTGATTCTTATGATGTGGTATTATGATATCCATTTTGTTATAAAAGGATTTTTATTCCTTGCAAAAATGACTATATATCAAGCATGTCCCTAGAACATTCAGATTTATATGTTTTAATGCTTTTAATGAGTGTGATCAGTCAAGTCCCATATTGAAATTCTTATAGGTATTTGACCTGAATGTTGTAATGATTATATTGAGAAGGCTTTTCCCAGTCACATTTTGTAATGATTTTAGGTATTTGACATGGGTGTTCTAATTATTATAGGGATTTGATCCAGATTATTTTAATTATTCTGTGGTTATATTTTTGTGGTTGAAAGGGTTGTGAGACATGCTCAGAGATATTCTATCATGATGCCAAATTAGGTTATATTAATATGGCTATATGGATGTGGTTTTCATGGTTATGAGACATGATCAGAGACATTTTTAGAATGAAGTAGAAGAAGTTAGTTGTTTTATTTTATTAATATTGAATTAATTAATAAACACTTTTAGAGCATTATTTATTGCACTTCTTATTAAATTATTTTGTTTAGAAATGATATTGATTACCTACTGAATTATACTCAGATCCTATTTGGGCCACCATTTGGAAGACACATTGATTTAATGTATGGATATTTGGAATAGGGAAAGGACCATTGTATTAATTGTTTTCTTATTGGGTGTGCTGGAGTTTGGAGTCAGGACAAACATGGTGTTCGAGACTGGGGACTATTGAGTCTTATTTGATTCTACAAGCCATTTTCTAGTTTTACATCCAGAATGAAATTTATTTACTTTCTATCACATCATTACATTATTCCTTTATTCATTATTGGATTGTTCAGTTGACTTTTATTATTAGTTTCTAGTATGTCTCTAACCAGATTGATTTTTTATGGAATATTTATATTTCTATGAAAAATCATATTATGGGGTAGATTCTCATCAATATACATTTCACACATCTGATACTAGTCAGAAGCCTCTAGAATAGATGGGGGGCTTATTTGAGGTCACTTAACCGACCACTTTTGTCCATGTGAGAGAGTTTTAGATTGGGGCATAATAAAGTGTTATCCCAGGATAAGTTTTTATTTTAATAATTGTTTCAATATGGAACTGGTGGAAAGGAGACTAGGATGTTTTGGGATTTGGTAATGATCTTGTGAATTAGATTATCTAAACCCATTTTGTAGTGGAAATATGAGTTCCTAGGGATGGTATTGTTTTTTTTTCTTTTTCACTTGTTAATTTTGATGGTATTTCCTATTTGGTTATTATAACATTCCCGACCCAGGAGCCACAAAATAGGTTTCCTGAGCTAGGTCGTCAAGTGACCTCAAGCATGCCTCCCCATACGCTAGAGGTTTCCGAATAGGAGCGATGGTCTAATAGGTCCTTGTAAAGACTGTACCCCATTTACCAGAGTAATCCATATCATAAAAAAATATATGTTGTAGAAAGAATAGGAACAACCAATAACACACATTGTCAAACATTCCCATAATGGGATACAAACCAAAATATATACTAAATATGTCATGCCATGCTTTAGTTCCAAGTAAAAAAATCCATGAAAATAAAGACAAACAGTGGAAACCAAAATCAGTAATAGCTTCCTGTCTTGGACCCCATCTGTGCACATACTGAACCCAACAGACTTCTCAAGAAAAAGTACATTAACTCTTTCATGACCTACAAACATGAAATATTCTTGTGAACCCATGGTAGCCCGAGAAATGTGAAAGTAAAACTAATTAGGGGTGGAGACCCTAATCTTAACGTACATGGAAAATACATTACTATTGAGGAATACTTAATACATAACAAAAACAGGCACACAAGGACCGTAATTGTTTAGTGTCTTTGGAAACTCGGAATAAAATCTTCTAATCGTGGTGAAAGATCATCAACAACTCCCATAACGATCTTACCCTTTTTGTTTACTTACCTAAAACCTTTCTTTACTTCCTGGAGCAAACAAAACATAAAAAGGGTGAGCTCAAATGCTCATTAAGGGAAAACATAGATAACATAAAACAGTCCATAAACATTTGGAAACGAAAACTTGAACATGAAATTTAAACATCAAAATCTTGAGCAAATACATAAATCGTGGAAGTACGTAAGGCATATATCATAACAGAACATCAAACATGATAAAATGGGAATAAAAAATGTAATTATGGTAGCCATTCAGCACATGTCATGATTTCCATAGTAGCCAAGGAATTGCTTCCAAGACCATCTTAGTGAACAAAGTGCATTTCTGAATCGAGTTCACTCCTCGTTTCAGTCCTGTAACACTGAACCTGATTAACTTACCGTACTGTCCATGTCTATATCATGAGATATAAATCTTTACCCAATGTATTATAGGGAGATATAGGTCCCACCCATCTCATTATGAAATCATTCTTACTTGTGCCACAAAATAAACTTACATCATTCATAATAACCCAACGAATAAAATGGGTTTCATAAACATCATCCAATCATCACATAATCCATATAAAAAAATTGAAATCATTTCAAAATAAGAAAATTGAATCCATTTAAATCATAGATAGTTTATACTTGAAACATACACATATGAAATAATGTCATCTTAGATGAAAAATGGTTTTGATAAAACACTTGAAATGAATTCTTGAGGAAAATATCCTTTTTCTTCAAAATAATTTTCTTTTCACAAAATATCATGAAATTTTAAAAGAAAAGTATTTTGTTGAAAATATAGATGAAATATTTTTGAGTAATATTCATGAAAATAAGGCTTTATAAAACCATAAAAATTCTTTCATTCCATATACGTTAAAAAAACATTCTACTCATACTTTTGTCGGAAAAGTCAAAAAGTACATTGTAGGGTAAATAAAAGATAGGTTCCTTCCATACCATTGGGTAAAAGTAAAAATAGTTAAGGACTTTAAAAATATATGAAAAAACTTTTATAAAACTTTGACATGGACGATTTCAATAACCCTAGTAAATACTTACAAATAAGCAATCTCAGATAAAAATGAGATTTGCAAAATTATCCCTTACTTTATGTCCGATATGCTTCGTATGTATCCGAACCTCCTGTATAATGGTTTAAATAATGTCATTAACTTATTAAAAAACCATATTCATTGTTATGATATCATATATGTGTCACCTTTGACTTTATATTACCCGTTCTTTTGTAAATTCCATGTTAAAGAGTGTTTTGGGTAAAATTGTTTCATTTATCGTATGTGTTCCCACTCGTCGTTCTTGATATAATTACTTATATCCTGATTTAAATAATTCCATAATATAAAAAATTATTTATATATAATATATATTCATTATATACATATATATTATAGATCGATAAAAGGAATGAAATACACCATTCATGGAGACAGTAGGTCGTACGTACGCATGAATGTTGTTTCCGTTTCCTTATTGAATTGAATGGAATTGAGTATATGACATACATATATATATATACATAAATTAAATAGAATTATTATGTCATATATTTCATTATTATTCATTATATATACTTTATAATCATTCTTGAATGGTTAATCATGGAAAATGAATCTCATCGCATTCGTGGAGACGGTATTCTGTACGTACGCATGCATGGTGATTTTGTTTTCCGTAGTATGGATAGATGGTGAAATAGGGTTGTTTCATAATTATAATCACATATCATTATATGATTGATACTGATGTTATTACTTCATAATGAAACAACTAAATAAGAAGAAGTGGAATAAGAAATAATGTTGAATGAATCGGTAACGGGCATTACCTCTTCTTTGAAGAGCCTTTTTGAATCCTCCTCTTAGGGCACTAATATTGGTCTTTGAAGAAGACCAGAACCTCTAGGATGTCTCTGGGGAAGTGTAGAAGAGAAATTGGCAGGGTTTGGCCGAGCATTAAGGCTCAAATTGGTGTGAGGAAGAGAGGGAGGAGGTTCCCTTTTATAAGGGAGGAGAGGGGCACCTTTGGAATAACTAAAAATATTATTTTATTATAAAGTCATATTTGGTTTTTAATAGCGCAAAATTGAGTTATTTAGATTCTAAGGTGTGGATGGGTCGACATCCTCTCATCCAATAGAATTTATACAAGTTTAGGTTCCTATTTTAACCTTATCATTTAGATTTAACTTTAAGTTAGATAATTTTACTTTTACCATGTCTTTTTGTGTTCTTACATTATAAGGTTAATAAAACTACTATAACAAGAAAAACGAACCCCATGTTTTTTATTATTAATATATATAACATTATCTAAGTCATTTGGCCGAACCATAGATTTTTAGGAATATAATAACCATTAATAATATAAAATTTGTTTTAAAAACTTTTTTATGTCAATATTGACACTATTTGGTAATTGATTTTTGTGAAAATTATAACAGAATGATTAGTTCTAAAAATCTAATTAAATAAAATCTAACATGTCATATTAACATAGAAAATTATTTTAATTCACAAAAAGTCTCAAATTACATTTATTTGGGTATTTATAACATCAATTATGTAAGTATTTCATTAATAAGATAATTACCGCATCATCGTTGTGTCATAAATAAATTAAATTATTTAATGTCTAAAAATTAAAAATAAAATATCATTATGTAGGAAATATTTTTATATTTCTAATGAATATTTATAGTCGAATTTATATTTTGTATAACCCTATATTAAAAATGATTTACTTATTAAACATTTATTTTAACTATTTTAACCCTTCTTTAAATAAATTAATAATAAATGTCCTAATCTAATCCAAGTGGGCCTAAATGGTCATATTTTATTCCTAAGTTTGTTTTTGGTCGAATTACACTTATCCAATAGAATTAAGACATGTGTTAGGTTAATAATAATATCATTTTTACCCTTAATTACCATATTTACTTTTAACCGTGATAAATAAAAGTAAAAAGTTACTATTCACCAAAATTTATTTTCATCTCATTGAACCACATTTTACTTACTGACCTAAACCGTGTCTCTATTATTTTTGAAATTCCATTCACAAAAGTGGTAAAATTAAGTTTTATGTAAATTTGTAAATTCTCCTAGGAGGTGGGTAAAAGGCGGTCAAAAGTTCAATAAAATTTTTATATATCTAAAATTATTAAAAAATGACTCCAATGAATTAAATTGAAATTATATAGGTATTATGTATCAATTTTGACCTAAAATAAATTTAAATAAAATAAATAATTATTCAAATAAAATGTCAGTTTTTAAATAGTAACCTAGTGTTTTCACTGTTCATCAAAAAATGAAAGTTTTCAGAAAATACCAAAATTTCACCCTAGGCTAATTTCAATATTCCGAATCCAAAAATGAAGTCCATTTTGAAATATGAAATTTACAAAATTTTAAAAAGTGGTTATTACTATTCATAACGGCTAGTTTTATTAATATTTTAATAGCATATCGTTGTTTAGTAAAACTCGGTACTGCGTACAACACACGCTATCGAGGAAGGTATCGATTGTGTGTAATGCAGCCAAGTTAGGGTTGTGTGTTGTGCAATAATCATTTGTTGTAGTGTACAACAAAATTCATCAATAAAATTAAAAAGAATATTTTTCATAAAATCTCATGGTGTTACATTCTACACCCCTTAAAATGAATTTCGCCCTCGAAATTCATCGGGGTTATAAATGGTTTACTACTCAAATGTTTCTTTTATAGAAACCCACATCATAAAAAGGAATACGAAAACCAATCTTTAAAAACTAAAGTATGAAACATAACGGTTACCCAAATTAACTAATCACTGGGTTTCCACATAGGATAACATAGGTGAAAATATGGATATGGAAGAGAAACCTAACCATCATGTTCTGATGGAGAGTGGTAGAGAACATGGCTATGAAAAAACCAACAATCACAAAGCCATAGATTTGTGATGATCTAAGGTACCATCTGATTCATCATATATAAGGGAACTAGGACATCATTTTTGGGTTTCAAGATCATTTCCCTAAAGTTGAAGAATTTTAATTAGAATAAATACTTTATTTTGGTACAATATCACTATTGTTCGTGCTTTGAACAATTTCCACTTCATCTCTTAATGAAATGAAGTTAAGTTGTTATTCATGAAGTGTTAACAGATCATGTGATAGAATGATGGGTTGTTCCATCTGTTTCAAACAAAATGTTAGCAAAAGTTATCAAATATACATAAGTGCATATATGGTGAGGTTAATCGTATATGATTCCAAAAATGAACTTATAATTCATATATCATACCGTGTAATAAACTAGTTTCTACTAACCAGGGACATCCTGTAGGCCAGTGGTAGGCGATAAAGGCCAGTCACACTTCGGTTGTGGGTTCGATTCCCACAGCCTTGTCCGACGCGATGGGCTGTCGCCCATCCTACAGGTTGTCCTTATTCTAAAACTATATTACTATAACATCCCATCAAAAATATTGAAAAAAGTTCTATCCTTAAACAATACTAACTTATGTCCAACATAATTCATTCCAATCTTTAGGTTTATCTAAAATACATCGGTCCAAGCTCATAGTATAAAGAAAATGATTACATAACAATCACGTGAATGCCATAATTTATCCCCCATATATCATAAGATATATCTTGTTGGTCAAATTAAAAACATGTGAATACCTTAATCATGTATTCTCTTGAAGAATGAATACCCATTGAACCTTAGTGAAAACATGAATGCAGTTAAAAGTTAACACTTTCCACATACCAAAATCCTCAAAATATTTTATACTCAAAACATGATATCACTTAGTCCTTATATCAATCATGATCTCATGAATGCAATAAAACATCTCATTATCTTCATATCCCTTCATCATGCGCATATCATCTGCTTACCAAATTTCTCAATCACTTTACATGGTTATCGGTACCATAAAATTATTGAAAACCACAATTGACCAATACATAAATATTCCAATATTCCACGATGCTATATACAACATTATATTGGAATCACATTATATAAACACTAAATCATTCCACCACATCGTTTTCATATTAAACATTGCCAATAGTGATCGCATGTGACTTCCCTTTGTCCTTTGCCTTAAGTGGTTGCTCATGTCGATCATCCTTAACCCTTGGATTAGGGCATTGATTAGCATAATACCCCATTTCATTGCACTTAAAGCATTGAAGTTTTTTTGGTGTGTTCTCTGTAGTCTTTTCTTTATTCACACCATTAGTAACCCTTTTTCCATTACTTCGACACTCAGCTGCTCGATGACCTTCTTTTCCACACTTAAAACATTTTCTAGTTCCTTTAAGACAATCTCCACCATGCTTCTTTCCAAACTTTGAGCATAAGAAAACATTCATCTTCTTTTCACCATTATTCTGTGATTTCTCCATGAACTCCATCTTTCGTTTCTTGTCAAAACCATGAGATGGATATGTAACACCAACTTCCATTTCTACCTTGACAGCACAACGGACAATTTCTTCATTGCTACTGAAGTCTCTTATAGGTAATTCCCTTCGAAGATTTGGTATTAAGCCACTAAAGAATCGATCAATTTTACTTTCAGGTCGGATGATAAAGCCAGATGCATACCTTGCAAGCCTTGTAAAATTAGCTTCGTATATTCCAACAGATACATCATCCTTTTTCTTTAGTTCAAGAAACTACTTCTCCATCTTTTTTCAAAGAATACGAGGGAAGTACTTATTGAAAAATAAGTTCTTGAACTCGTCCCATTCTATGGACTCAATTTCATCTCTTGGCCTTGTATTCTTGATAATATTCCACCATTGATCAGATTCACCTTCCAAACAACATACGGCTATGATGGATTTATCATTTTCAGAACATTGATGAACTGAAAATATCTTTTCTGTGGTACTGATCCATTGTTCAGCAACAAGTGGATCAGAAGGCCCACTGAAAGAAGATGGGTGTTGCTTCATGAAGGACTCAATAGAATATTGTTCCCTTCTGTGCTCATTTGGAAGTATAGAATGATTCATATCTTGTGTAAGTATAGCAATAAAATTTTGAACTCCATCTCCCATAACATTTGTTTCTTTAGGTGGACAATCATTGCAATGTCCATTACATTGACCAACATGGTTCTTTCGGGTTCCAGCCATCATCTAAAACCCAAAAAGAATAGTGTGAGAGGCAAAAATCATGCTAGGGAAAACAACACAATAAAGGGGGAGTACCTTCAATATCTAACATCTTAGGTTAAATTCTAAGATCTTTACTGTAGTTCTAGGACTATATCCTATAAGTATACTTATCCTTAGCAACATCCCTAGACATACATTAGAAATATCTCTAGTGATCTCACTAATGTTTTCGCATCCTAGTTTCCAAAGGTTGACTAAACCTTTCCTCTAATACCAACTGTAGAGACCCTAAGCTTGACGTACATGGACAATACATTACTTTTGAAAAATACTTAATACATAACAAAAAAAAACACACAAGGACCGTAATAGTTTAGTGTCTTTGGACATTGGAATAAAATCTTCTAATCATGGTGAAAGATCTTCAACAACTCCCATACTGATCTTACCCTTTATTTTCCTTACCTAAAACCATTCTTTACTTCCTGGGGAAAACAAAACATAAAAAGGGTGAGCTCAAATGCTTAGTAATGGAAAACATAGATAACATAAGATAGTCCATAAACATTTGGATACAAAAACATGAACATGAAATTTAAACATCAAAATCTTGAGCAAAGACATAAATCGTGGAAGTACATAAGGCATATATCATAATAGAACATCAACCATGATAAAATGGGAACAAAACATGTAATTTTGGAAACCATTCAGCACATCAGGATTTCCATAGTAGCCAAGGCATTGCTGCCAAGACCATCTTAGTGGACAAAGTCCCTTTCTGAATCGATTTCACTCCTCGTTTCAGTCTTGTAACACTGAACCGGATTAACTTACCATTCCAGCCATGTCTATCTCATGAGATATAAATCTTTACCCAATACATTGGAGGGATTTATAGGTCCCACCCATCTCATAATGAAATTATTCTTACTTGTGCCACAAAATAAACTTACATCATTCATAATAACCCAACGAATGAAATGGGTTTCATAAACATCATCCCATCATCACATAATCCATATAAAAGAAATGGAAATCATTTCATAATAAGAAAAGTGAATCCATGTAAATCATAGAGTCTTTATACTTGAAACATACACATATTAAATAATGTCATCTAAGATAAAAAATGGATTTGACAAAACACTTGAAATGAATATTTGAGGAAAATATCCTTTTTCTTCAAAATCATTTTCTTTTCACAAAATGTTGTGAAATTTTAAAAGAAAAGGATTTTGTTGAAAATAGTCAGGAAATATTTTTGATTAAGCTTCATTAAAATAAGGCTTTATAAAACTGTAAAAATCCTTTCATTCCATATACGTTAGAAAATCATTCTTCTTGTACTTTTGTCCGAAAAGTTAAAAGTACATTGTAGGGTAAATAAAAGATAGATTCCTACCATACCATGGGGTAAAAGTCAAAATGGGTAAAAAGTAATTTAAACATACATGAAAAAACTTTTATAAAACACGGACATTGACGATTTCAATAACCCCAATAAATACTTAAAAATAAGCAATCTCGGATAAAAATGAGATTTGCAAAATTATCCCTTACCTTATGTCTGATATGCTTCGTATGTATCCGAACCTCCTATATAATGATTTAAATAATGTCATTTACTTATTACAGAATCATATTCATTGTTATGATATCATATATGGTTCACTTATTACATTATATTACCCGTTCTTTTGTAAATTCCATGTTAAAGAGCATTTTGGGTAAAATCGTTTCATTTATCGTATGTGTTTCGACTCGTCATATGTGATATTATTACTTATATCATGATTTACATAATTCCAGCATGTAAAAAATTATTTATATATAATATATATTCATTATATACATATATATTATAGATCGATAAAAGGAATGAAATACACCATTCATGGAGATGGTAGGTCGTACGTACGCATGAACGTTGTTTTCGTTTCCTTATTGAATTGAATGGAATTGAGTATATGAAATACATATATATATATATACATAAATATAGAATAATTATTATGTCATATATTTCATTATTATTAATTATATATACTTTATAATCATTCTTGAATGGTTAATCATGGAAAATGAATCTCATCGCGTTCGTGGAGATGGTATTCCGTACGTACGCACGCGTGGTGATTTCATTTTCCATAGGATGGATAGATGGTGAAATATGGTTGTTTCATAATTATAATCACATATCAGAATATTATTGATACTGATGTTATTACTTCATAATGAAACAACTAAATAAGAAGAAGTGGAAGAATAAATAAAGTTGAAAGAATCGGTAACGGGCATTACCTCTTCTTTGGAGCGCCTTTTTGAAACCTCCTCTTAGGGCACTAATATTGGTCTTTTATGAAGATCAGAACCTCTAGGATGTCTCTAGGGAAGTGGAGAAGATAAATTGGCAGGGTTTGGCCGAGCTTTAAAGCTCAAAGTGGTGTGAGGAATAGGGGGAGGAGGTTCTCTTTTATAAGGGATGAGAGGGGCACCATTGGAATAACTAAAAATATTATTTTATTATAAAGTCATATTTGGTTTTTAATAGCTCAAAATTGAGTTATTTTTAACCTAAGGTGGGGATGGGTCGAAATCCTCTCATCCAATAGAATTTAGACAAGTTTAGGTTCATATTTTAACCTTATCATTTAGATTTAACTTTATGTTAGATAATTTTACTTTTGCCGTGTCTTTTTGTGTTCTTACATTATAAGGTTAATAAAACTACTATAACAAGACAAACGAACCCCAAGTTGTTTATTTTTAATATATATAACATTATCTAAGTCCTTTGGGCGAATCATAGATTTTTAGAAATATAAGAACAATTAATAATATAATATTTGTTTAAAAAACTATTTTATGTCAATTTTGACACTATTATGTAATTGATTTTTGTGAAACTTATAACAGAATGATTAGTTCGAAAAAAGTTAATTAAATCAACAATAACATTTAATATTAACATATAAAATTATTTGAAATCATAAAATGTCTCAAATTACATTTATTTGGGTATTTATAACATCAATTATGTCAGTATTTCATTAATAAGATAATTACTGTATCATCATTGTGTCATAAATAAATTAAATTATTTAAAGTCTAAAAATTACAAATAAAATATAATTATGTAGGAAATCTTTTTATATTTCTAATAAATATTTATAGTCGAATTTATCTTATGTATAACCCTATATTAAAAATTATTTACTTATTAAACTTTGATTTTAACTATTTTAACCCTTCTTTAAATAAATTAATAATAAATGTTCTAATCTAATCCAAGAGGGCCTAAATGGTCATATTTTATTCCTAAGGTTTTTTTGTCGAATTAAACTTATCCAATTGAATTAGGACATGTGTTAGGGTAATAATAATACCATTTTTATCCTTAATTACACTATTCACTTTTAACCGTGGTAAATAAAAATAAAAAGTTACTATTCACCAAAAATTATTTTTCATCTCATTGAACAACATTTTACTTACTGAAATCAACCGTGTCTCTCGGATTTTTGAAATTCCATTCCCAAAAGCGGAAAAATTAAGTTTTATGTAAATTTGCAAATTCTCCTAGGAGGTGGGTAAAAGATGGTCAAAAGTTCAATATAATTTTTATATATCTAAAATTATTAAAAAATGACTCTAATGAATTACATTGAACTTATATAGGTATTATGTATAAATTTTTCCCTAAAATAAATTTAAATAAAATAAACAATTATTTAAATAAAAAGTCAGTTTTTAAATAGTAACAGAGTGTTTTCACTATTCATCAAAAACTGAATGTTTTCAGAAAAATACCAAAATTTCACCCTAGGCTAATTTCGATATTCCGAATCCAAAAATGAAGTCCATTTTGAAATATAAAATTTACAAAATTTCAAAAAGTCGTTATTACTATTCATAGCAGCTAGTTTTAATAATATTTTAATAGCATATCGTTGTTTAGTGAGACTCTATATTGCGTACAACACACGCTATCGAGGAAGGTCGTGATTGCGTATAATACAGCCAAGTTAGGGTTGTGTGTTGTGCAATACTCCTTTGTTGTAGCGTACAACACAAGACATCTATAAAATTAAAAAGGATATTTTTCATAAAATCTCGGGGTGTTACAGTAGGCCACCACCAACAGTGTCAAACATATATATATTTATGGTAGAGAGTGTAGGAAAACTGATAAATAATGGCAAGGAAAGGAAAAATAATTTGATAATAAATTCAATATTATGTACCGTTATGTTATTTTGCGCTTAAATCTAAGTTCACTACTTACAAATATTGTGTTTTAGATCACCCATTTCACATGTGTTCAATTGATTATGCGTGATCTATGTTATTAAGGTATATGGGAATAAATCATGTCCTGTCACACTAGGAATCACATCAAAATAATCTCATTATCCTCACCTCTAAGACTTAGTTTGGGTGGAATACAACCGTCAGTGGAATCGAACCATATCACATTCCCTAACCCATTCATTTATGGGTGGCGCTAGAACCTCAATCCAACTAAACCTCTAGGCATGAAACCTCATGTATATACCCCACTCTACCAAGCCACGTGCTCAAGATTATTTATCACTAACCACAATTAACAACATAAAAAATCATATCCAATATAATTTATAGCATCACAACAATATCAATAAAAGAGAAATTAACATTATTCCACAATACATTCACACATTCATCATTTATATCACTAAACCAGTTCACCCTAATTCCCACTTCCCCAGCCAATCTCACTAAGAATATTCAATTGTAAACATAAATAATTGTGATATTACCATTAATCCCATTTAATTAATTTACATGTCAACCAAACAATCCCTTAGACATTAACCACATTAGACACAAGTATCCTCAATCCATTCTAACTCATTACATAAACCGATTAACCAAACCCGGTAAGTCTCTACATCATTATTATTAAATTTCACACCTTATATTTACATTAGCTCATTTTGAAGGGTCGGCTCACCCCATTGGTGGCCCTAGAAAGATTCATTTTATCCTTCATGTATCCCATAGGGCCCATGAGGAGTTATTTTTGTCATTTTGACACCCAAGATAAAAACTCTTACAAATAGTACGAAGAAATCATAAAAAGATGAAAATTAATAAATCCTTATGTGAATAAATATAAATTCAAACAATGGGGAAAATCTTGTAGACCACCTAACTTGAATCCTTTAGAGAATTCACTCCAAATTGAGGCCTTAGATCCAAATTCAACCACAATTTGAATTCTCAAACTAGATACCACTGGAAAATATGTTTTAAGAGCTTCATAAGGAGATGGGATGTGAATGAAACCCATAAAGAGAAAATAGAAGAAAGAGAGGGATTAAACACACCTAGATCATCAATACACAACTGAGGGAACTCCAAAAATCATAGGAATCAATAAGAATCACCTTTGGGAGATATTGAGAACTTTTTTCCATTCCAAGGGTTGTAGGAGTGGGGAGGAGAAAAATCCTAAGTGGAACTTAAAATCCTATAATGGATTTTTTTGTAAATTTCCTATCTTTTTAAGGCTGCACAGATTACCCTGATGGTCTTACAAACCCATTGAAAACCGTGAAGATGACATTTTACAAAAACAACCCCCACGCACAACTACATGGGATATATGCACAATTTTCACTAACAATTCATAAATCATGTAACATTCCCAAAAACTCCTTTTCCCTCCTTTTTCAACCCTTGAACCCCAAAAGCACCCCTGATCCAACACATGAACTAGTGGAAACACTATTTAATCCAAAATAAATAACATAAACTAAAACATAATAAAAAATAACTTATTGTATATCTGGGATCTCACAAACTCCCCAACTTAGGATGACTTATCCTCAAGAAGCTCTTTCTAGGAATCAGTAAGATCCCAAGGAAAAGAGATATGTCCACTGAGCCTGCATATATAATTATCACTCCCTAGTTTCCTCAAGGATATTTTAATGCAGTAATAGAAGATGAAAGTATGAAACATTGTTTCCCCACTAGACCTTCTAACTATGAACCAAAATATGAATCTGATGCTCTATAATGGTTGCATCAGCCTCAAGCTTGAAATCATCAGTATTTATCACATGACATGGATCAGGGTAATACATTCAGAGATGTGAAACATGGAAAACATAATACATCCCACTATTCCATTCTAGAAGAGATAATTTTTAATCCACTTGTCTGATCCTCTCCATAATCTCTAATGGTCCCACATTCCTGGGCACCTTCATGCCCTTCCTCTGGATACAACGGTGAAACATCCTTGGCAACACCCACAAAAAACACAATATCCCCAAAACTAAACATGATGGGTCTACAACGCTGATCTAAATATGAATTCTTCTTATCTAGAGATATTTCCATATGATTCTGAATCAAACGAACATTCCCCCAATGATTCCTGCACAAGACTCGGTCCTAATATCTCAAAATCCTCATCCTATAACCAACATAATGGTGATCTACATGGTCTCCCATAAAGTGCCTCAAAAGGATCTATTTAAATTTTGGACTGAAAACTATTCTTGTAAGAAACCACAGTGATTGAAATGTTCTATTCCCATAAACCATCTAAATGCATAACACAGTCTCTCAACATGTCGTTTAATACATTGATCATATGTTCTGACTTCCCGTAAGTCTATGAGTGATAATCCGTGCTTAAATACACAAGTGTACCAGGTGCCTTTTGCAATCCCAGGACGAAACATGTGGTGAAACATGGGTCACAATTCAAAACAATGGTTCTGGTAACATCATGCCACCACACTATCACTCGAATATATAAATAACCCAACTGGTCCACTATATTAGTCTCCTAGATTGGTGATAAATGAGTTACTATCATCAATCGGTCCAAAGCTACTCAGATTTCCTCATACATCTGAGGCATCCTTGGAATACGAACTACGAAGTCCATTGTTACGTCATTCCACTTTGACTTGTAAATGTTAAATGACTGCAAAAACCCACCTAGATGTTGATGTTCGTCTTTCACCTACTGACAGTTATGGAATCATTCTACAAAACCAGAAAATTCTTTTGTCATTATTAGCCACCAATACTCCTTATGGATATCACGGTACATATGTGTCAAGCATGGATTCACTTCTCACTTTGATGTGTGGAACTCTAGTATTAACTAATCTAGTACACCTATTAGTACTACAACATGGCCATGAACACATTAAACTAAATTATCACCAAAATCCCAACCCAAAGGTGACTCCCCGCCATTAAGGCTTTCCTTTATAGAAAAACACTTCAGATCCACTTGATGAATCTCTTTAACTCAAATCAAAAGTGGGGATTCAACTAATATAGATTCAAGAATCTTTCGCATGTTCCCATACTATACATCAAAATGCATCTCAAAAAAGAAGGTCACCATTTTCCAATCAAAACTAGATTCCTAAAACACCTGATTCTAAGTCTTCTGGATCAGAGCACCATCAACACTATTCCCCTTCCTTTGTGTATAAACCAACTCAAAATCAATGGATTGTTTTTACTCAAACCATATTCAATATCAAAGAATCAAATCCCATTGAGATAATATGTAATTTATTCTTTTATGCTTTGAAAACACTATGAAGGGTGCACCAAACATGTAATGCCTCCAACACTTAAAGGCATGACCATAGCAGCTAGCTCAAGGTCATGAGTAGGGTAATTTCAGTCATGTGGTCTCAACTGCCTTGACACATAATGAAATACTGGATCATAATGCATCAACATTTCTCTATGTCTAACACCAGATGCGTTGTAGAACAATTTTTACTTCTTACCTGGTATTGGGTAAGATCAAAATTGGTGCGGTGGTGAAACACTTCTTCATCTCATGAAGAGCTTTCTCGCAATCCTCCGACCATTCAATCTTAACCCCTTTCTTTTCTATGCTAGTAATAAACACATCCATAGGAGATAAATCCCTAATGAACCTTCAGTAATAGCCGTCCAACCCTAGAAAACTCCAAACATCAAAGTCATTATTGGGTTTCTCCCCATACAACACATTCAGCACCATTTCTGGATCCACCAACACACCTAACTCAGAAATTATGTGTCCTAGAAAGTGAACCTCACTAATCCAACACAAAAATTTTGATATCATGGTATAATTTTTATGATCTCTTATTGTACTCAAGTAAATTTCAATGTGTTTTGAATTATCTTCATGAGTTCTAGAGTACAATAAGATGTCATCAATTATGGCCACCATGAGGTGATCTAGATATAGGGGAAATATATCGTTCACCAAATCCATGAACACAGCAGGTTCATTAGTAAACCCAAACGACATCACAAAAAATTCATACAACCCATACATTCTTAAGAATGATGTTCGAGGTATGTTATAAGGTCTCAACCTTATCAAATGGTATCCTCCTCTCAAATCAAAATTAGAAAAAACTGTGGCACCTCTGAGATGGTCAAAAAAGCCCTCGATTCTTGGAAGACGGTATCAATTCATAATTTCCATTTAGTTAATCTTACTATAATCGACACATAGCCTCAGTGATCCATTATCCTTCATAGAAATGTATATAGGAGATCCCCAAGTCGATGTACATGAACCGATAGACCACTTATGTTCCAAGTCATTGACCTGAAAATTAAGATATTGGAGCTCTACCGGTGCCATTCCGTATGGTGGAAAGGAAACTAGTTCCTCCCTTGGAAATAATTCAATTGTGAACTCAACATCTCTATCAAGTGGGAACCCTAATAAGTATTTAGGAAACACATCCTAATACCGATCCACAATATGATGGAAAACTATCTCCTCTTTTTCCACATCATCTAACATAAGGAATGAAAAAAGAGCTGTGATTTCTCCAAACATATATTATAGCATCCCTACATGAATCTCTCAAGAATCCCACTCACTATGAAGAAAATGATTATCCCCATCGAGATATGTGAATGTTACCCAACATCGCTAACAATCGATATGGGCTTGATATAACTCCAATAAATATATCCCCATGATTAGTTAGAAACCAGACATCTGTCGGACAAAAAAATACCGCAAAAAATTATATCCACCAACCACCAGAGCGCAACCCTTACAATACCTGATGTCCTCAACACATACCCCAAAAGAAGTATCATGTGACATTACTCCACAAGTTCTTTCCATAGTTAATCCCAAAAAACTATGAAATGAACATAAATAAATGACTGTGTTACACCTGTATCAAATGATTCACAAGAATGTGTCGAAGATACAAGAAACATACCTGGGACAGTAGACGGTCTCACCTCACCACCATTAGGAGTAGTTTTAACTGCATGGACATGACCTTCCCCTCTACCCAGAGCTCCAAACTAAGTACACTATACTGCACTGCCATGTTGGTGTAAATGACCTCTTCTCTGAGTTCCACATCCTTCGGCAATAACAGTACAACACATGGATCTATAGCTACCTGTGTGATATGGAGCAACAATCCCCCTTCTTGCTGTTGGAATTTTTTCCTAACTACCATCATTTCCTGACATTTTTGGGTTCTTGTATAACCTTTGAACATGGCCTAGTCATCCACATGCTCAACACTCAACTGGTGGGCAGGGACACTGGGCACACTTTTTCCCTGACCTACCACGCTAGTAAAAAAATAAATTGTCATCATTCTAAAAGGATGCCCCACTCTTCTAAATTCTATGTGCACTACCACTATTGTGGATACTTCCAAAATGGAACTTCCTTCTCTCCGTAGCCGCACTACATGGCTGCCCATCTAGCACCACAAGTTCGGTACCCAAACCTCCCTTCAGGTTCCCCTATGAGATAAGTTCTTGGTCCACCACTTCAACAAACATTTTTTTGTTCAATATATTCACCTAATACATGATCTCATGTCTCATCCCATCTAGGAAGAGTTTCTCCACAGCTAAATCATCACATTTCAATGTCAGGACGAAGCGTCGCAAATCAGTGACATGATTGCCATGGTCCATTACCGAAATTGTCCCCCTGTTAAACCTCATAATATTCACTACCTTCTCCTACCTCATGGTTCCTGGGTAAAACTGTTTAGATAAATATCCTAGAAATATTTCCACATCATTCCCTCAACCTATTTCGTCTAAACCATGATGTCTCACCAACTCTTTGCTTAACCTCTAAGCATATAGGCCACTAACTTGACTTGCTTTTCAAGAGGAGTCTCTAGATGCTGAAGAATATATTCGATGGAATCTATCCAAAATTCCTCTACCCTTGGCCCACCCTCTCCAGTAATTTTTGGGGGTTTTGCAGCTAAAACTCCTTGGTCACCTCATACATACTCGTTGCAACCATCCATAGGTTTCATTACTTAATCTGCATAAAACGATTGATGTTTTCACCGAACTATTCTTCACTAACATGTTGAACCACTGGTACCCCTTTCTCCACTATTGGGAGAGAATTCTCAGAAACATCCTCATATCACCGAACCGATACATGTCTTCATGATTTCATTTCTCAACAATACCAAACACAAGTTTTATAACATAATCCATAAATCTTTCATGAAAATACCAAGTAAGGGTCACCACATTCTCGAAATAAATTATCCCTCACACACTATCCAAATGTGCTCAGTAACAACCAGAACACTACCATTGGCCATCTCTCCTAAGGATATGGCTAATATGAGTATCTAATTCAAACAGTTACAATCATTATATTTTACCAAATTCAAAGTAATCTCCACATCCCAATTTACTCATACAACATGTTATTCCACGTTTAATTCTTTAATAAGAACTATTTTCTAATTACTAAAAATCATTTTCACTTCCCCATTTGAAATTTACACCACTTCATTAGTACCAATATTAATCATTTTCAAAAAATAAAATTCATCCAATTCTCTATGCCCCATGTGGTCGTCTCATATTAGGGACTAATACGATGCATGTCACTTATATACATTCATCCCTAAAATTATTCATGAATACTCAACATCGGGCCAGTATGGCCATGAGAAAAAAATCATAAAACTATGACATCACACAACATGTGTAGTACCCAATGGTGAAATATCATCAAATATAACAACACACATCAAGAACCACAATTCCAACCCAATGGGACTTGGGATTTCCCCTATACATCAGTTTTTTTACTCCCATTCATGAGCTCATTACTAACACTATCCAACAATCCATTCTAACAACCTCAAATATTAAAAATTTGAAAATAAACTACCTTTGATACCACTTTGTAATGTTCCCGAACTGGGACCCTCTAAACTGGTGACATGAGCTGGGTCGCACATGACCTCAAGTGTGCCTCCATGTATGCCAGATGTTTCCATCTAGAAATGAGGGTCTAACAGGTCACATGGAAATACTATACCCTCTTTACCATAGTAATATATAGTATATCACAATATAAGAATCGTAAACAATATGGACAACCAATAACATGAATAGTCAATCATTTCTAGAATGAGATTCATACCAAAAGAAACAGAAAATATATTATTCCATGTAATAAGTAAAAGTAAAAAAATCCTAAAAATATTGACAAATAGAAGAAACCCAAATGGCCACATCTCTAAGTCTTAGACCTCATTCATTCACATATCTATCCCAACTCACTTTTCAATCATAAGGCCCTTTCCTCTTTCCAAACCTGTAACCATGAAATCTGTTTGGGTACCCACGACGGCCCGAGTAGGGTGTGAGTACAACTCAGTAGGCTACCACCAATGGGGTCTACAAAATATCTTTTCTAGGTAGATAATGCATTCAAGTGATAAATAATTGAAAGGAAGTAAAATTGATTGATAATCCATTCTTGGTTATATTCCTTTATCTTATACTACCCTTAAAGACAGGTTCACTACTTACATGTATCATGGATTAGTTCACCCATTTCCCATGTGTTCAAAAGATTAGGTATGATGAATGTTCTTAAGTCAAATGGAAAAAAAATAATGTCCAATCTCACTAGGAATCTCATCATAATAATCTCATTATACTCACCTTGAAGCCCTAGTCTAGGTGGAATGCGACTATTATGGGAACAGAACTCTATCCCCTCCCCTAATACATGTATTTATGGAAGGATCTTGAACCATGGTCCAACATTACCCACGGTCGTAGAACCTCAATTCTTTACCATACTCTACGAAACCATGTCCACATGCTTATTTATCACTCATCATAATTATCCACATCACATGAAAGAAAATGCAATATCACTTGCATTATCACATCATTATCAATAAATAGGAAATTATCATTATTCATAAATCCATTAACACATTCCTCATTTATAGCACTTAACCATTTAACCCCAATTCCCATTTCCCATGCCTATCTCACTAAGAAAATACATGTGTAAATATAATTCTTTATCATATTCACACTAATCATATTAATACCATTTACATTTCAACCAAACAATCCAATAGACTTTATCCAAATTAGACACGACTAAACACAATCCATTCTTGCTCATTAAATAAACTAATTAACCAACCAACTATGTACCTCAGTCATCATGAGTCAATATCGCACCTTATAATTCTATTACCCCATTCGGGAGGGTCATCGAACTCAATTTGTAGCCCTAGAATAAGTCATCTTATCCTCCATGTATCCTATAGGGGCCATCAGGAGTTAATTTGGTTATTTAGACACCCAAGATTCCTCATCATACCAATAACACCAAGAACACCTAAAAAAGGAAAACAAGAATAAATCCTTATATGAACAAATCAAAATAATAACTATAGGATATAACTTGTAGAAAACCTACCTTGAATCCATTGGAAAACTCACTCTTAATTGAAGACTTATATCCAAATTATACCACACTTTGAAACGTCATCCTTGATTCCATTGGAAAAGTGGGTTTTAGAGCTTCAGAAGGAGATAGGAATAGAATGGAAACCCTAAACTGAAAATAAAAGTAAGAGAGGGATTAGACTCACCCAGATTGTCAATCCAAAACTAACAGCACAAAAATGACCAAGGAATGATAGAGAATAACCCTTGGGGGATCTTTGGAAAATTGCTTCATTCCAAGGGAATCAAGAGTGGGGAAGGAGTAATATCCCTAGTGGAACATAAAATCACGTAAGGTCATTTTTATAAATTTATTAACTTTTTTGGTCCACACAGTTTACATGCACGGTTTTCTAAACCGTTCACAAACCTTGAGGAAGATACTGTCCAAAAGTAACCGCCTTTCACAGTTACCTAGGATTTGTGCACATTTTTCATTAACTATGCGCAAATTATGCAACATTACCAAAAACTCCTTTTTCCTCATTTTTCATGCCCCGAACTCCCAAGAACACCCCTGATCCTTCACATGAACTTGGGGAAACAATTATTTAACTAAAATATATATCATGAACTTAAAATAAGAAAAGAATACATTAAGGGAGTCTAAGATCTTACCATAATTCACATGTTGTGTGATGTTATTGATTTATGATGTTATTGGTTCTTTATATTTATATCTATGGCCTGTAATGGAGATTGGTGATAATCCAACCATCATGATATGCACATGGGGATATAAATAGACTTTCATGATTCATGATAGGGACATGTTAATATGCATGTGATATATTTCATGTGTAGACTATGACATGGGATATCTGTTACCATGACAAATGAAATTGTTTGGAGTGTCATGTTAAAACACATGTAAGCCATCTTTTGAGAGACCAGGGGTTAATGGTTTATTGTTTTACTCATGTATTTAGTTAGTCCATATTTTAAGCTAGTTTTCTAAGGTGTGTATTTTTCTTTCAGATAGATTTTATCCTCACCATATTTGAATTTAGCATCTATAGAGTGCCAATTAGCTTCCTCCATACATAACCGAACCATAGACTCCTATAGTTCTTGAGGAGATAGTTGAAGTTTAGGTTCATGAATGATTACTGAGGTTCATGTGATCCATGGAAATGGATACTATTCATACCTTTCCATCAATGTGTTATATGAAAATAGTGTTAAAACTTCCACATCCTCTTAGGTTCACTCAGTAAGGAGGACCCTAGGTAGCCATGTTCTAAATTGAGTCATACCAAACAATTTTGAAGCTTCGTGATACACCCATAGATAGGTGGGTGAAGTTTACTGCATATATACATTGTGGACCGACCAATGATTAGTGGTGTATTATGGAGGAATATGGGTAGCAGGGTGAGCTATCTTTGAATGTTAATATATAATGTTCTCATGCCATTTCATTCGTTATAAATTGAGGGATAATAATTCTCTTGAGTTCATGCATCTAACATATTAGGTCATGATAATGTTGGACTATGATGGACGTTTCACCGACATATTGATATTTTCACCATCTTTGGTAGATGATGAGATCTCCATGGAGAGATATTTTTTGAATGGTATATATTATGAGATCAGGTAATAGGAGGACCATATTTTTTGGTCATTTTTGAGGATGTGATGATCTAGGAACTCATAATTGAATGAATTCTAAGAGAGGAATCATGTAGTAGCCATATAGGCTCAACTGGGCGAACTAGGAGATATTCTTCATATTGAAATAAGCACTACTATAATAGATATCACCAATGTAGTAGTGGTAAGATTACTTAGGTGAGTGTAAACCATCTCAAGGTCATGTCCTACAGTAGAACTATCATAGTGAAAAGTTTGGTTACAAGTGTCTGAAGGGTCATTACCATGTAGTCGACTATCATATCAATTAAATATTGGGTAATAAATAATTCTTCTATGGTAAAATTACACATTAGACTAGTGGACAAAGATCAAAACAGGAACATTAGTTGGGAAGGGGCTCAACTACCCCTCAGTGGGCTGGTGGTTAGAGTTCCACTTGACTTTTAGGCTGAGGTGGGGAAATTGGTATCCTAATGTTGGTGGAGTAGTACTAGGGTAGGTAAATAACTTAGGTTAGTCTGCCTGGATATCAGGGGAAATGTAAAAGTTAGTATCATGTTATACAGAATAATTCGGCTATCAAGAATGTAGGACGGTCTACCATCCATGGTGTGATTCAAAAATCATAAACCTTATCCATGTTTTTGTTTGATATAGGGGAATAACATTTGTTTTTTATATTTTCATTTTGTAAATAGTTTGGGATTGGTTGTGTAATTTTGGGTTGGTTCATTGACCATCGACATACTATTGGGAGTGTGATCAGACAACATCCAATTTTTCAGGGATTTTCTCTAATGATTGGTTGTTAAAGTGTTTTTAATGATTTTTTCTACTAGAAATCATTGGATTCGACTTGATTCTTGTTATGGATTTAATGTTTTATACAAGCATCATATAATGTATTATAGGAGTTGAGTAACCTTTTTATCTATAGAAGGAGTTGGTTATTCTCAATAATGTTTGTGGGATATCCCGATTGGTTGTGCAGTGAAATCATAGTGTAGTTTGGACTATATCAGGGGTCAGATAGCTAGTATTTCTCAAGTTGATGGTGGAATTCAATAGTATTGTTTTCCTCTATTGGTATATAATTTTAATGTTGTTTTCTAGTTGAGTTCTACTACTTTCTGCCCAAGTGAGAGATTGATTTCATGATCTATTTTTTATCCAGAGAAGAATCAGTTTCATTCCCACCTTAAAAAATTGATGTAGAAAAATTCAAAAGTTGAATGTTTCATTAGAAGATCTGTAATATAATAGCTTCATATTTTCTAGTACATCTATTTGAGGTTATCCATTTCTCTTCTCTAAGAAGATTGATTGGTATTTGTGATTATGTGTGGTTTATGAAATATTGAACTTGATGATGGTCAAGAAGTAATGTCATATTCTGCACATTGAGGATATTTCTAATCAATTAATAGGTGATAATATATTCTCCAAGATAAATGTGAGAATTGGTTATCACCATCTATGTGTGAGACCATCATACATACCTTAGTTTACTTTTAGCAATATATATCTCATATATGAATTCATGATGATGTAATTTGGGTTGACCAATGCACCAATTGTATTCATGGAGTTGATGAATAAGATATTTTATACATTTATTAATCGGGTTTTTGTGGTTTTTGTGTATGAAATCTTAGTGTACTCCATGTAAGAAGAAAATTAGGACAAATATATTAACATCAACCGATGTATATTGAGTGAGCATCCGATTTACACCAATCTAACTAAACGAAGATTCTTGATTAGCAAAGTGCACTTCTTGGGCCATGTAATCTCAGAGGAATGAGTATAAAAGGGTCCATAAAATGATTCATTCGTGGTTTCATGGTAATGGCCCAAGAATGTATTAAATATTCGTAGATTTCTAGGTTCAATAGTGTATTATCATTTCATTTACTAGGATTTCTCCAATTTGGTAGCACTGATGCCTGGGCTAACCAATATTGGGGTGATGTTTGTGTGGTTTGATTCTTACTAGAGATATTTTTAGTATATTAATGAAAGGATAACCTCACCAACAATAATCACTTTACATGTGCCTATTAAATCATATACTATGTATTATGACAAAGTTTGAGTTGGACTCTGAGTATTTTTGATGTAATAGTGTCGAGTGGTTGCTTATAGAACTAGGAATCTGATACCACCTGAGATGATTTAGCCTCATCAAGATATTGAGTTAGAATTAGTTGTAAATTCGATTATATATTGGAGAAGATATATCATGATTGGGAGGGTTTTGGTGTACTTGTACCCCAAGAGCCTTAAGTACATCTTTTCTTTGTGAGTCCCAATCCTTTGAAAGTGGATGTATTTCGAATATCAATAGTCTTTAGAAATTGGTTTTTCTTATACACTAGGAATGGGAAAATTAATTTTCTATTCTTTCATCCAAAATATGAAAATAGAGCCATTACATGAGTCTTGCAATGTGTGGAGTATAATGGCCCTCTTTTCTAACATGCATCTTGAAGTCCATGAGATTCAATGTCATGTAACTCTATCTTCAACATCGGTTACACTCATTATTGTGGATTGGATCAAGGATGGGGGTTATTTGATATAGAGGTCTCAATTCTTAGATAGAAGTTATATAGTGGGGACAAAACATCATGATGGTCTCTTTTTAGTCACAATTCCATTTGCCTTTATTGTTGAGTATTGATTCTTGTGGGCTTATGTGAGGAGCTAATGAGGGAGTTTCATTGCTCTATATGGGCGGTGCATAATGGTTTTAAAAAGATGTATCAGGATCTCTATAGACTATGCTGGAGGTCATGAATGATGATAGAGGTCGAATACTTAATGTCCATATGATTCCCTTTTTAGTAGGGGAAGCTGAGAATCAGTTGTCGGATGGGCTTCTGCATCATTTTACCATTCTTATGGGAAATTGGATGATATCACAATATATGTTTTTGATAGTATTACCAATAATGACTATATGAATATTGTATTATGGGTGATTATGTATTGATTTAAAAATGTATCCAAATTCTAACCTATCATGTTTTCCTACATAGTTGATGATGTGGGTAGTCTGTACATGCATGAGGTGTATCAGTTTCATGGTGTTACATGGAGTATCATTTTATATAGAGATAATTTTTTCAAATAACATTTCTATAAGGGTATTTTGAATTATATGGGATCACATGTTCAATTTATCGTAGCCATTCATCATTAGACTAATGGACAAATCAATCATACTATTTACATTTTATAGGATTTTTTGTGGGCCTATGTTCTGGATTTTGGTGGTTCATGGGAGAAACATATGGAACTCATGGAGTTTTTATATAGTAATAGACTCCATGAACCAATTTAAATGGAACCTTATGAGGATTTGTATTGAATTAGGATTCATTAGACTTGTTATTTTATGGAGTTAAGTGACTCAAAACATGATGGGTCAGGTCACATGAATGAGATATCCGGGCTGGTTAGTTGATCATACAATGGTTGGTGACCATGTAGAGTATGAAATATTCATATGTTTTCCACCAGTTATTACCTCTATAATTCATGGTTGGTCATCATTTTTTTTGGCATGTCACCTAGATTGGGGAAACATATTTTTTAGGATATAGGTAATACTAGTTCCCAAGATTATGAGGCCTTTTTAGATAGCATAAAGGGTCAGTCCAATGCGGTACCATTTATCCCTTCAACAGTGATACAGTTCCATGAACAACATATTATACATGTCCCAACATCAAAGTTATAATCTAGTCCCTTCCCATGTGATATACATAGAATAAATCAAGATTTGTGTTGATGCGTCCTTTATGGAGCATCTCATACAGGTCATGGATCATATTCTGTGATATCTTCTGGGTATAACTATATCATCGGTTCGATTGAAATAGAAGCCTGGTTGAGTTGAGGAGAAGACCAGGGAGAGTGTCTGATATGAAAACACAATGTCAATAATTTTTCGTTAAGACCTTACATTGATTAATGGAGCAGCTCGAGGATGAGCTATTATATGGTCATGATGTTGTAAGATCCCATATTTTTTCTTGTATGCCTCTCTCAGAATTTGTCATTAATTCCTCTTTCATTCTAGTTATTTCTAATCATTTAACCTTGGTGGTTATATTATATCATGGATGTCTATATTTTGAATAAAGTTAGTGTTGGATAGTTAGGAAACTTGAGAAAAACTAGAGAGTATCCATGCAGATATCCTTTGCCAGAATAAATAACTTAATGTTAATAGATGTATGTTTATTTGAACTAATGGAGTTTGGGTATAAATGGTTCATGTGTTATCTTGTGTTTCTGATATGTTTTTAAATTTTTAAGGGGTTTAGTGTATTTATAAGTAAAATGGAATGAAAAAACTTCTACTGAACATTTACATTTCGTGTAAATTGATTACATGTCATATAATGTTTGTGTGTTTTTAATATTCAGTTGAGGAAATGGGGATTTTCATCGTATCACACTAAAAAGAATTAAATGAAATGTAACTACATTACACAATGTATAATTGCCTGACAAGCTAATCTAAATAATGTTTTGAAAATGTTATTTCCAATCACCAACATGTATCCTTTCTCATCTCGACTTATGATGTCCCTCAAGGTGATTTTCGAGTGCCAGCCTCCCTCACTAGTTTCCTTATGATGCATTAAATTCTTGTTTAGTGGTTTTTCTCCATTTTACCCATCTCAATAGTTATTGTCTAACTGTTATGATGTATTCCATTGACCATGTGAATTTTTGGTTTGGATCGTGATAATTTTTTATCATGGAACCTTCTTCCACTTGGTATCTTTTCATTGGAAGTGTTTCATTATTCACAAGTTAATGTAAGGGGTCTAAATATTAACCCTGTGTTTTGATAATTTCCAACTATATGAAATATTGTGATTGTGCATTCATAATGTGTACCTAAATTAATTAACTAATTAATGGAATTATTTTTTGTAGTTTTTTGTTTCTAATTGGTTTTAGACATGTCTTATGGATACCCATTGGGTGGAATAGCATATAATATATTATAATTTGTTAATGGGTTTATGATTTTTTTATAATGACATCTGTCCTTAAGTTATTGTTTGATATAAAATCCCCAATTTATGGCTTATTTATTATTTATTGACAATTAATCAATTGTTATATAAATAAAAGGGTTAATTTAAAAGAAAAAAATTAATTCACATAACTAACCATTAAGTCTTATGATGTGATATGGTGATATATTAGATGTTATGACTAGAAATGTGATCATTGCTAAAATTCTTATATTTCAGGCATGGCCCTACTACAAACACACTTTTATACTATAATTCTTAAATTGAGTCAGCTTGGCTGAGTCCCATGCTATAATTCTTATATTTTTTTAACCTAGATGATGTAATGATTATACTGAGTGGGCCCGACCCAGTCCCTTATATTGATTCTTATAAAGATTTCATCCAGATGTGGTAATGCATTTAGGTATTTGGCATTGAATTTTCTGATTATTCATGGTTATATGGTTTTCGTGGCCTGGTGGCGAGCCATACTCAGAGATATTATACAATGATGTAAAAGTATGTCACATTTTCATCATTATATGGTTGTGGTGGGAATGGTTGTTAGACATGCTCGGAGTGAATCCATCATGGAATTGAAGTACGTTGTTGTTGTATTTAATTAATTATTGAATTAATTAATAAACAATTTTATCTAATTATTTAATACACTTATTAACATACTGGTTAATTTAGACATTGTGCTGTCGACATACTATGTTATACTGATAACCTATTTGGTCCACCATTTGGTACCCGGGTAGATTTTGTGGATGCAAGTTTGGACCAAGGAAAAGAACCCTTCTGTAAAAAAAATTATTGCCAGATGGGATTGAGTTTCCCTACCGGGATGACGTGGCATTCATGACTCGTGAATTTTGAGTCTTATTTGATTCTTTATGTCTTTTCGTTTTTTACTTTTATCAGGACATTTAGTAACATTCTACTACAACGTGAAATTATTCTGTTATTATTTATTGGATTTTTTAGAAGTTTTTTTGATTGATTGTCACTTTTTTTCTAGAGATGTATCGATCTTTTTTATAGTAATTAATTTTTCTTTATTTTTTTTATATATTTTTTTAGTTTTTTCTAGGGTGGATTTCAGTGAAATTTGGATGTTTTTAGAGGGTGTTTATCAATTTCATGACTGGTACACTCTTTTTACAAACTGTGTGACCAACCCTAGAAAACCATGCAACCCAATAAAAATATTGATTACACAGTTGTAAAATGATATTTTAAATAGTTATAATTTATTTTAGTAACCATTAACCCTTATATGAGAGGTGCATGGTTAGGGGGAATGGTTTGAAAAACCTTGCATCCCGCCCTGTAAATTGTGCATGAGGAAATTTAAACTACCTAAAATATGATTAAATATTACAAATCCCCTTATAAATCACCCAATATCAAACCAACTAGACTCTAGACCTTTCCTATCATTTTTGGGGTTTATTAAATAGAATTAAAGGCATTTGAACCTCCATTCAAGACAAACTGAATCTTAGATTGAAGATCTGCAGCTCTTCTAGTAAACATTTCCCATCCCAGTTAGTTTCTCCTCGATCTCTATGTCTATTGTATTTTTCTCATCCATTGATAGGTTTCCCCCCATTATTAGTGGATCTATAAATAGGGTTCCTTGGATCTAATCTGTTTGATATTGGATCTAGTTTTTTAATCTAGATCTTGTTCTTCATTGTTATCATAGTTTTTCATCATTAATTGTGGATTTTTGTTAGTGATCATTAATAATAAATCTCGGGGTAGGTGGAAAAATTAATAATCACATAGTATTGATTTAATATATTTACAGAATTCATAAATTTCAACTTTTAGGACTGGGAAGTTGCATTGATGATTGAATCCATTTAATATAATTTCTAGGTGATAATTATTTTTGTTAAATTGGGGCAGTTCAAATTGGTAGAATTTGATTAATTAATGGGAAAATTAATTAATGGAATATTGTGATTGTTAAATTGATGGAATTTTGGAATTGTGTAATTGGATATATAAATTTATTATGAAATTATTCAAAATGGGGATTATGAGATTGTTGGTTTAACATAAACAGTTTAATGGTGAACTGGTTATATTTGTTTCATGTGATTAATGTGATGTAAAAAGATTGATATTATAATTTAATTAGTACACCATGATGATAATGTTTATATAGAATATGAAAGATGCTTAACCATGATATTTATGAAATTTTGAAATATTTTCTATTGTGATATATGTGATTTTATGATATGTGTGTGTTGGACAAGGAATGATTCTTAAAAATTACAATTTTGATTGAATGGTAAATGTTTTTGGGACAGGGATTGATGATTCAAAATACCATACTAAAAAATAAGTTGTGGAATATACACTGATGCTTCAAAAACCAACAGGGTTCAAGGCTTGGTTTTTTAGGCCCAAAATGAGTATATTGGAAATTTTTTCCAATTGGCTGTAATATGAATTTAATGGAAATGGATAATGAAAGAACTTATGTCATAATGAGTTGGTAATTTTATATGTGATGTGGTTCAGACTCTGTAATAGGCCAAAGAATGTTTTGAATGTACAAGTGTCATTGGGAACCCAAGGGTTATATAGTTAAATAAATAATAATTGATTATCTAAATGTTTCAACTTGAGGATTTTAATTTATTATTTATAGAATATATAAACATTTATTTATCGGATATTTTCTTAGAGAGAATTGGTGGTGTACTATCAAGTTGTACTCACACCCTACTCAAGCTTCTTGATTAGTGACTGAATAGACATCAAGATTGCAGGACAAGATATAGTAGATCTTACTATGTTATATGGGTGAGTTGGGATTGAGCGTGGTTGATGGAACCATACATGGTGTTGGGACCCAGTTGGAGTTTTCATTGTGTCTTATTATTTTTCATTAAAAACCCACAACTTATTTTAGAATGCCATAATACTATTTTACATTGGATATTTTATTGAGTTTGGATTAATATGTATTACTAGTGTTATTTTGGGTATTATTTAATTAATTACATCATTATGATACATTGATAAAGATGGTATAGACTCCCCATGATTGATATTATACCCTCAAATATATTTTTAGCCTCTCGCGTATGAGGAGGAATGCTTGAGGTCGTGTGGAAAACCAGATCGGGGAACTCGTGTCTGGAACCCAGGTTGAGATGTCACATAGTGGTATTAGTGGTAATTTTCATACCTTTATTTTTATTACTTTTTGGGAGAGGTATACTAAAGAATCTGATGAGTTGGGCCTTAGTCTAGATCTCTTTTATAAGAGTATCTAACAATTATATGGGGTAAAATCCAACTAACCAATATAGGATTATTGTTACTAATGTGGGTTTTTGTGGTTGGATATTTCGTCACATCAAGTGATGAACATATTTTGTGATGTGATTGTTGGTTCTGAGATATTATGAAATTTGAATCATAGGACAGTATGTAAAGAGAGTTGAGTATGCACGCATAATTATAGTCACTCTTGAACAATTGTAACATGCATCATTTTTGGTCATGCAAAAGAAAATAATGTTTTGGGTAAGTTATTAAATAAAAATTCTTTTCTTTGCCTATCTTGTTAAATTAAAAAAATTCCAAATATGAAATTAAATATCTTAATGGATGAATGATATGGAAATTGGGTATATAATTTGAAATGTGAAATATGAGAATGAACTTAACCTTGTTAACCACTAACTTGATGTAGGATGGTTAACAATAGTGAAAATGACTCTTTTTTGTCCATGTGGAATGGTTTGGGAGAATTTATTATTATGGATTATTGTGATTCCTTCTAAATAAAATTTATTAAATTAGTGTTATCTATCTTAAGACATTGTTTTGGAATTATAGAATAATGACTCCATGATGAGGCTTGTTGAGATCATGTGAGGACATTATGTCTAGAAATGATCTCCCAGTAGTTGAACCTGTGACAGTGGTATTACCAGCTAAGGATTTCATAGCACAGACAAATGGTAACATTTATCTCCTTATATAGTTTATGGAAAGAGACACAAGGTGGGTTATGAAGAGTATGTCTAAAATAACACAGGAGTTCTAGTTGATGCACCCTCCAACATTCACTAGAGAGGGTGGATCCAAGGTAGTTGAGTTCTGGATTTTTTCTATCCATATGATACAATATTTCTTATTGAATCCTGCTGAGAAAAGAGTGAAGAAATAAGATTATATGTTATCTGGTCGGGTGAAGCATTGGTGGGAAATCATGACTCTGTATGGATAACAGGAGAATATTCTGTGGAAGGACATTCAGGAGAAGGTCATGGAGAAATTTTACCATTATATTCTCATGAAGGATAGAGTGGATGAGTTTATAATGTTGAATCAGGGGTGTATGTCTATTATAACCTCTAATGGTCACTTTACTTCTCTGTATCTTTTTAAAACAATCTTATAATGTGCTGTCTATTTGAGAGAAATTTTTTTCAAGAGGGTTATAAATGAGAGATAAAGTCCTAGGTGAATATATTTTGGTTGGAAAAGTTCTCTGATGTGGTCAATTAGGCTCCCGTTTAGAAGGAGAACCTAAAGACCGATTCTAGTAGAGGATATGTTGTTTCAAAAAGAATGTTAGGAGGTATAAATTCCAAGAGAAGGAACCATCATTATGAAAATGTTTACCAGATTAGCGGAAAGCAGAGTTGCTAGGGGGATTAGTTACACGGGACCTTACACGAGTGACTTGTCACCAATGTGGTAGGTCTGGTAATTTTCATAGATAGTTCCCCCAACAACCTATACATTGAATATCCTATGAAATGAAGAGACATCTACATACATTATATAAGAACCTATGATAGATGGGTAATTATGGAGGAACTAGGAATAATAGGATAGATGTTAGGCGATTCTCGAGCGCATATCGACTTGGAAGTAGGAGTTCAAATGGGCATAGTGGTACAGGCAGTGGACATGGTACTTCTAGGAAAGAGCACCCATATTAGTAGAGTTGTGCGGCTCAATGTAAACCGAATTCATTGAATGGAAGGGAGTCAGGACAATTGAATGTACTTTAACATACCATTATGGATAGAGAGTTTGGGACATATTAAGTTAAAGGTAATATTCTTGTATATTCAATACCTAGTTTTGTTTAATTGAGACTACTACCACTTATTGTTTTACTTATGAAAAACATGTGAATGGGTTGTGTCCGGAAGAGCAGTTTTTTGAGTATAGTTGTGATGTTTGATACACCGTTGGGAGTACAATTGAGATAAATCTATTTGTGCAAGGGGTGTTTCCTTAAGGTTAGGGAGTATTGGTTTATGTGGTATCTTTAGATTCTTAATATGTTAGGCTTCTACATAATTATGTGAATAGAGTAGTTAGTGGTGTTTCAAGAACTCATAGATTGTTACCATAGATGTTTGACTTCAACATCTCTAGAGGCTAATAATTATATTTACCATGGAGTGCGGGATATCCTGTAAGTTATTGCATGGAAATTCCATCAGAAACTAGGGGAGCACACCACCTTGGTTTGTAGTCGATTTCTAGATGATGAGGGTGTAAATAATGATATATTTTCACTTATAATGTACATGTTCTAGGATGCGTTTCCTGAGGAATTCTTTAGAAATCCATGTGAGAGGGATATGGTAGTTACAATTGAGTTCATTCCATGGTCTGATCCAGTTTGTATTCCACCTTACAGAATGTAAAACATATAGATTTAATAACATGAGGCTCAACTTGAAGTGTTGATGGATATGGTGTTTATCTGTACAATTTCATCGCCTTTTGTTACCCAAAGATTGTTTGAAAAGAAGTATGGTGGGAATTTTTTATTTTTTGTTTATTATAATTTGTTTAACTGAATGAATTTGAAGAACCAGTATCATCTTATTCTTATTGACAAAATATTTGGCCATTTTAGGGAATCTTTTATTTTCTGTGCATTTGTATAGAGATCGTGATATCATCAGTTGAGAGTTTTACCTACAAACATTCCTCGAACTATATTCAGAAGTAGATATTGAATTTATGAGTTCATCATGATGTCACTGGGGATAATAAAATTCTACAATGGTGTTTATGGGTTCAGGGAATAGAATCATCCACTCAAACTATGACCAGTTTGTGATAGTATCTATGGATGACATCTTGGTGTCCTCCAATACTCATGATGATCATTCCCAACATTGTGACACTGTAATAACTAAACAAAGAGAGAACTATGTATACACAATATCTAAATGTCAATTTTTTGGTGATAGTGTTCATTTATTAGGTCATATAATCATATATGAATATGTTTCTATGTACACACGAAAGGTGAAAGTAGTGATTTGTTGGGATCATCCAAAGAATGCTTTTAATATCCATAGTTTTCTATGATTAACGGGTTATTTTCAAAGGTTCATCAGGGAAATTCCCATTTGGAAGCACCAATTTAATTATTGACCAAGAATGGTATGATGTTTTAATGGGCATGAGAGAATTATTTCTAGGATCTAATGAAGAATTTGACAACAACACTGCTCAAAATCATACCAAGGTAATGTGAGGAGTATGTGTTGTTTTGTGATCATTTTAGTATTTATCATGGACTTTTGTTCATGTAGCTAGATCAAGTTATTGTATATGGGTCATAGTAGTTGTGGCCACATGAGTGAAATTACCAAACACATTTCCACATGTTATATGAAGCTGTTTATGCATTATAGTGTTCGTGGAATTATCTTTTGGGTGAAAAGTTTAGTGTGTATACTAAAAACAAGTGCGTAAAGTATATCATTAAGAAATGATATTTGAATATATGGTAGTATATGTTAATTTTTGTATATAAAATCATTTTATATTGACCTAGAATATATTCCTGGTAAGGGAAATAGTGTTTATGAAACATTAAGTAGAAATACTCACACTCACGTAGTTTAAGACTCTATCACTGAATGGAAAATTATGACTTTACTTGATGATATGAAAGTTGTGGATCTGGAATTCCAAGAGAAGATGGTTCACATAGAAATTAACAAAGGATATACACTTTTGAGTCATATTAGAGAAAGGTAGTATGATGATTGGGAGTGTATTTCCTTGAGGTAAAACCTTTAAGGTGGGGAGTGACCTTATGATTGGACTGTTGATGATGATGATATCATATTGGATAAGAATCGTGTTTTTTTTTCTATGAGTATGTGCGAGGAGCTGATGTGTGAATTTTTTCTCCAATGTGGGTGGTATATCCAGGTTATACAAAAACTTATATTGACCTATATCAAAAATATTGGTGGTTGGGTAAGAAAAGTGAGTTAGTAGGATTCGTGACACATTATTACGCCTATCAACTTATGAAGGTTGAGCATAAATGAACTTTTGGTTTGTTAAATATATTTATTATTCTAGAATGGATGTGTGGTTATGTTTCTGTGTATTTTTTGTGGTTATCCTATGTAGTCCACGAATGTATGGTTCTATTTGGGTGGTTTTCGATGGATAGGAAAATGTACTGCATTTCATAACTATAAGAAAGACTTTCTCGGTGAACCAGTTGGGAAATATGTACATTTGGTATATATTATGTTAGGATATGGCTGCATGGATTATTATATTAGACCATGACTCATGTTTTACATTATGATTCTATATGTTAATATATAATTGGTGTGGTAAACATGTTTTACAAAGTACAACATTCCACCCACATGCCTATTGGATGACAGAATGTACAATTCAGGTTTTAGAGGGTATGCTTTAAGAATGTCTTACTAAAATTTTTGGTTCATGGTAAAAGTACCTAGAATTGGTGGAGTTATCTTATAACAATAGTTATGATAAAAAAATTTAGATGGAACCATATGGGGCTTTTCATCATAGGCCTTGCAAATCAACTTAGTGTTTAATGGATGAAGTTGTTTAAGAGTTTTTCGAGCCAATTCTCATGAAGTAGACATCATATAAGATTTAGTTAATTTCAAAATATATCGATATATATTAGAGTATAACAATGTCGTGGCTGATATAAAATGTCATACCATTGAGTTTTCTGTGGGTGGTAATATCTTCTTTTGGTTGTCCCTTAGATTAGCTCAACATAGGAATTGAAGGCTCAGAAATTTGGAACTGAAGTTTATTGGATCATTCATGGTTGTAGAGATAATTAGTCCAGTGGTATAACTATTAGATATTACACATAGGTTTAGTGATTTCCATGAAGTTTTCCACATTTCCCATCTTCGACAGTATCACACCAACCATTCTCACATGATCAATAAGGACTATGTTGAGCTTGAGATGAATGTGTCCTTTAAGGAGCATCCAATGCATGTGTTGGATCACAATGAGAATGATTTTAATGGAACCAACATGCTTATAGTTCATGTATTGTGGAAACATGAACATGTTCTTGAGGAAATATTTAAAATAGAAGCTGATATATGATTTCAGTGGCCCGTTATTTTTACATCGAAATCATAGAGATTCTTGGGAGAAATCATGAGGACGATCTATTATCTGTTAGGTAGATTGTAAGATATTTACTTTTTATAGGGATGTATCATGATTTATACAAGAATTATTTTTCCTTGTTTTTATTATATTTATTTTGGGGTATGTCTTGGGTGTGTTTCAGTGAAATTTGGATTTTTTTAGTTCTTTTCAGCAGTGCACGGTTGGCGAACTGTTTTTCTAAACCATTCACCCTACTCCAGCAAACCATAAAACCCTATACAGAAATGGATTGCACAGTTGGAACATGGTTTTTCAATCTATGTTCCCTATTAAGAGCAACCAATCACCCCTCCCCCATAGTATAAGTGCACATTTTGACAAACTATGCACCCATATCCATGAAATCACATGTGCGGAAATGTATTCCCTAGAAAATTACATTAGAAATTCATCAACCGCCTGTAATTCAAAAATAGTAAACCAAAACTGATCCTAACCATTTCCTCTTAGTTTTGGAGGTTACCAGATGGATTATAATGCATCAAAATCTCATTTAATGATGAATGAAATCCCGTATTAATGATATGCACCTCTTTCGGTGAGTGTATCTCATCCCGATTAGTTTCCCTCCAATCTCTCTCTCTCTCTCTCATATTTATCTCATAATTTTGAAGTATATTTTCCTTCATGGGTAGTGTATATATATATATATATCTAGATATCTAGGGTTCTAATCTATAAGATAATTGATCCTAGATCTAGATCTATATCTTGTTCTTCATCATGATCCGGGTTTTTCTGCTTTAATTAGATATTTTTGGTAGGAGATTTCATTATTAATGTCAAGGAAGGTGGTCAAAATTACAAATCCCGTAGTATTGATTCAATTTTGTGTATGTAATCTTTAAATTTAAACTCCCATGATTGGAAAAAGTTCTTTGATTATTGAATCAAATTAATTTTAGTTCGATTTGATAATGATTTTGGATAAATTGTTGAAATTGAAATTGGTGGGGTTGGATTAATTAATCTGTCAATTAATTGATGGAATATTTTGATTATGAAATCGATGGGATTTTTGGAATGTGTAGTTGTTCAATTGATGTGATTTTGAATTAATTGAAAATTAGGATTATGATATTTCTCTCTTAACCAAAATGGGTGATTAATGTGATGAATCAATATTGATTTGATAATTCAAATGGATCACCATGATGAGAATGTTTGAAAAGAAGGTTAATTATGTTTAACAATTATGTAAATGAAATTTTAAAATGTGTGATTTTTTATACATGTTATTTTGTTAAGTACATGTGTGGGACATGGACTGATGATTCAAAATCCCATATGTTATTGACTGATATATGTGTGTGGGAAATGGACTGAGGATTCAAAAGCCCATAGTGATTGACGAGTTGTGGGAAGCATACTGATGCTTAAAATACTTATAAGTTTCTACACAAGGAATTCTAGGACACAAATGCTAACATTTGATTGTGGATCTTGGTGGACATAATTTTAATTGAAATGAAATGGTTAAAAAATTTCCATGTGTTATAATGTATTCTGAAATTAAAATGCGATAAGGTTTTGACTCTTGTATTGGCTGATGGATGTATAGATTGTTCGGCTGCGTTCATGACCCTGAAGGTTATCTTGTAAATAAAGAATTATTGATTATGTAATATTTTTACCTTGTGGATTTATTTTATTATTTATACTACATCATAGAGTGTTATTTTGAAAATATTGTTTTAAGCATCATTGGTGGAGGCCTACTAAGTTGTACTCACACCCTGCTCAGGATATTAGATTGTTAACCGAGTAGACATAATATTTCCCATATAGGATAGGGGAAAAATTCATATGTTAGATGATTGATTCATGATAGAGCATGGATGAGGGAACCAGACTTGGTGTTGGGGACTGCTTAGAGTTGTTAGTGTGTATTTATGTTTTTTTTATTAGAAACATGATTCTTATTTTGGAATCACATGTCTGTTCTTTTAGTTTGGATATTTTATTTATTTTGATTATCTTGTGAAATTGGTGTTATTTTGGATATTATTTATTTAGTTCCACTAATTTTCTACTTTGATAAATATGGTATAGTCTCCCCATGACCGATATTGGACCCTTTCTACTATTTGGTAGCCTCATGCATATTGGGAGGCTAACCTGAGGTCCTGAGTCTAACCAACTTAGGGCACCGGTGTGTGGAATATCGGTCAAGACATCACACATCTATTTTTGGTTTCTGAAATATCAACATAGTGATTTCATTCATTTTAATGGACTATTTATATTGATATGGAACTTTAGACATTAAATTATAGTCTCCAATATATACATTTCACAACCCTACTTCTAGTCGGAAAAAATCTACTGTATGGGGAGATATGCTTGAGGTCCCACTACTAACCCTTTTGTCCACCTAATAGAGTTCCATATCATGGGATGTTTTAATTTCCATTGTGATACATAACAAAATTATATGTTTTTTAAATTATATTATGATTTCTCAAACCCAATATTAGTAATTTTTCTAATACCATGGTTGGGATCCATATTTATTTTTGGTTTTAAAAAAACTCTTCATTAAAACATGTTGATCAAGGTCTTTATATTTTTTATCCTTCTCAAAACATACTTCATTAAGATATATTGAATTATTTTTAAAATAAAAAGTTTTATGATAAATATTTCTTAAGGGATTTGATAATTCGTTAGTAAGAATAGATATTCTATAATTTTCTTTATCATGATTTTTCTTGAGTTTTGAATATTCAATCTCATGTAATTTGGAAAATCTGGAAACTTCTTCAAAGGAAGGTAAATTTACCTCTATTAAGGAAGATTTTTTATGAGAGGGTAAATAATGATTCTCGTCAGGGTAATTTTCATTTAAGGATACATTTTTAAGGGATTCATCATTGTGTACCTTTACCATGTAGTAATGATTTTCAACAGGTAGTCTGGCTATGAGTCCTATGATTCTCTGACCAGACGATTTGTAATCAAAAGATTCATCTGATGAATCACCACCACATGCACTACAAGTATCATTTACCTTCAAAACATTTGTTTTATTTGACATAAAATACTTTTTTCTTGATTCTTTTAGAATGTTTATCCATTCTGTCTTTTCTTTTTAGTAATGGATAATCTAGTCTAATATGACCTGTTCTTTTGCATTCATAATAAGTGACCTCAGAATCATTATTTTCTTTTCTATATTTATTTTTGAATATATATTGATATTATTTCAATCCAAAAATCATGTTCATCCTTTGAGAAAGACTGGATAACTCATTATCTGAGTGATCACTATCACGTGTTTCTAACATAACAACAGATTTATTAGCTTTGGATCTGGTTATCTTTTTTGGTGTCTTGGACTTAGTAGTATTAAAATCTACAATCCCATTGCCATTATTCTTCTTCTTTAAATCAATATCTATTTTAATCCTCATCTCCTGATGAAGTAGAGTGCCAAATAACTCATCAAGAGTGATATGAGTAACTTTTTGGTTGTCATTAATAATAGTTCTTTTTTATTCCCACTCGTTCTGAATAATATCAATAATCATTTCTACAAGTGCTTCATCATCAATCCCATTTCCTCCCATATATTATATACTATTGAATATTTTCATAAGAATTTGTGGCACCATGAAAAATGGTTCTTCATAAAGAATATTGAAACTCATGATATTCTACTCGAAGCATTTCTCTTCTTGTTTCTAGGACATTGGATGTACCAAAATGTGTGACATCGAATTTCTTCTAGATAGAATTGGCTACATCACAAGATGATATATGAATATATATATTCTTGGTTATGGAATAAAAACGTATTTTTTAATTTGTACTTTAAATTATATTATTGTATCTCTTGATTTGTGAAGGTACTGACTTTCTTCTCTAGGAATGTATATCCTCTAGAAAGCAAGATAATGTTGTCCACTCTAGTATTAATAAAAAAATGCCTTCATTAGATCTCTCTTGTACTCATTATCATTCACATCAAATATAGGTGTTCATGTTGGATTTTAATTTTCAATAGATCCAATACTCATTTCAGCAATTTTCTAAAACAATACCTTTTCACTCAACATGTTAGTGTAGTAAGTAGTTATAAAGAAAATATTTGTAAATGAAACACAATTTTATTTCAAAAAATGCAGAAAGTAATACAAAATATTGTAAAACTCCTCTAATACCAATTTTTGGATCATAATATACATTTATGTGAATATTAGATGTCACAATACAAGAGGGGGTGAATTGTAGGTTTAAAAACTTTTTATTTAAAACACATAAGAAAGAACATTGTTTTAAATATCCTAGAGTAATAAAATTAACAATAAATACAATAGACCATATAGGTCTTGGATCTGATGTAAATACTATGATATAATACTACAAGTAATGTAAATAAATTTTATTTGAAATTAATACAATGATCCGAGTGAAACAAATATTAATGATTCTACAATAAAGCGTATAGAATCTCTTAATACAATATGAACAGTAATTGAAACAATTACAATTTAATTGAATATGAAAAAAGGGGAAAAATACAATTCCCTTTCTAATAAAAATAGAAGTGGAAATTTAAAAGTGTAACAATTCTATTAACAAAAATATAAGGGTATCCATTCACCTAGGATAGATGTTCTATCGTACCCCCACCTTGGTAAGCCCTCGATACGATGATTCATGCACATGTCATCCTATCCCCAGAAGTCCTTGGTTAAGAAGGTAATCAACCCCTCTATCCTTCAATAAATTGAAGTCCCTCGATATGATGATCGGATTCACATATTCATATCCCCGAAATCCCTCAATCATTATCACAATGATCATCCGCACAAAGTTGAAACAAAGAACTTATAGAAATACTGAAAAACGGAACAAGATTTTCACTTCTTGTATCATCAAGGATTTCTCACAAAGTGAGAGAGAAGTCACATCCTCTATCTCTAGGACATTATAGGAAACATGATGTCTTTTCTTTTTTTTGAATGATCTAATATTTATAGGCTTTATGTTCGAATGAACATATTTTATCTAATAGACATATGTCTCTGAAAAACTCAGAGGTACATGGAAACATTTCATTAAAATGGTAAAAAAACAATCTGCATGACATCGTTATGATTAGTAAATAACAAAGTAAACTACATTGTTTTAGTATGAAGTAATTAAATACAATAGTATAAAACAATGATTATGAGATACATGCAATTGGTACAGAATTCATGATAATAGTGTAATGTATTTAAAAAGACCAATATGTAAATTGTCTACTAGGATCATCATAATAAAACATATCGATTACAAATTTTAACCTTGTTACGATTCTTAACTTGGGTATGATTCATGATATTCAATCTGGTAAAGATTCTGGGAAACAATACATAAAAGGAGCATGATTCATAAATTGGTGTTGATTCATACCTCAGTTACGATATCGCGATTACGATACATGATTATGATTTCGTACATTACCTCATTATGATGTATAAATATGATGTGTCACTTAACCTGGTTATGATTCATGATACAAGAGATTGTTATACTATACTTATCTTAATTATGATACATGATTACGATGTGGTACTTATCCTAGATAAATTTTTTGATTATAATTCAATACACAATAAACTTAGGATTCCTGACTATAATGAAATGCATAATGTGGTTACGATACATGTAACAACATATAGAACAGTTTGTATGAACAGAAAAATAGCTTTCATAAGGATACATGAAACATGAAAATAAAATTCTGTGATTATGATTGTTAAAATTATATACATGATAAAAAATATGTATAATTAAAATATGAGTTGTTTTTTATTTCCAAAATATATGATTAATAGAAAAGTCAAAACCTATTTTGACTCAACACATCCATAGTTTCCAATCGAGTAATGAGTGACTCAAGAAATTTCATGAGTACTCAAGAAATTCTTGGTAAAATCGGAGATTGAAAAGCTTTCATGGTTGGTAGGTTTTTGTGTGGTGGTACTTTTTGTATCAATCATGTTGAGCCTATAGGGGTAGGATGGTAACGATGAACATTGACCCATTCTAGCCATGCACCCAATGGAGGTTACTCTAGATCTTTTATAGCAAGATCAATCTATATGGGAAGTTGGTATCCCAATATGAGCAGGTGTTCTAGGTCCACTACAGTCATTGTGACAAACCCTCTCTACAAAGGTATACCAGTTGAGAGTGTGATTTATTTATCTTCATTTAATGTATAACCATGAGGAATGATTCCTCATATTCATTTTTCATTGATTCCCCTAAATTCAATCATTTTATTATTTGTGGAAAATTTCCTCAATAGAATATGGACTACCCAATTTTTGATGGATGTTAGGAAAAATATGACATTTGAACGTTTCCTTATTAGATGCAATTCAAGAAGGTAATGATGAATTGTTTGAGGGAATGTCCAGATTTAGGGTCGGCCTTTCCATCCATGTATGTACACCTCCTTCAATATTCTCTATTTCGAACACATTATGAACCATAACTTCATCCATTAACTCTAACTAAAATTTAGACTTGTGCACTGTAAAATATTCAAGGGAGATTTTGATGACATTCATTGATGCATAACACATTTCAATAATTCTGTCAGTGAATTTGTTGGAATATCTCATTATACAACCCCCACGAGGCATTGTCCTCTCTTTTATTGATTCTCCAGGGGCCGTTTGGAAGCCATTGATCCAAAGGGAACCGCCAAAATTCGTGGTCTTGAGCATCCCTAATGAGGATACCGGATCATTGGATGGGATGAACTAGTAGGATCCACTCAGTGACGTTTCCCTTAATTTTGAGAATACTTATATAGGTTTAGGAGGGTATTGTTGAGGTGAAAAATCACACATCCCAAGGGTATGGGGCTATTAATATTCCTCTTTTACAATTCTATAATCATGATTTTTTGACCTCAAATTTTGGTTTAAAAAATCCACAAAACCTACGGGATGTAATTTCTCTTGAATTAATATGGATGAAACTCACATGGCTACCCTTTTCATTATATAGAGTTTTTTTTCTAAACATTGGTTAGGTGAATAATTTCTAATGCACCTAGATCAACCACTTTTGAATATCATTGTGATATTTATGAAATTTTCACCATCTAATGGATTACTTCCTCTATGTGGGAGTCTTGATTGTATTTTTTCGAGGATTGGCCAAAAAATATTCTCACTAGACATCTCTCTTCTAACCTGATATTGATGAGAGTTGGTAGGGGAATGTTTTTTGACAACTTCTTTGATTGTTCATAGAGTCCGTCAGTAGATTCATTCCTGAATCTATAACATTACTTGATACCACATTTAGTGGTTTTTTGGGTACTATATTGTAGTGAAATTAAATTCTCTATGTGAACCACAACCACTGATATGAACACCAAATGGGGTACCTATGATAATAGCTTTCGCTATATTTTTAACACACTAAGGTATGCATGTTAAAGGGAGTAATGTGGATTTAAGAACATTGGTTGTTGTGTACCTAATAGAGACACTAAGTAAAATTTTCATTGAATTCTTTATATTTCTTATATGTGACATTGATACTCTCTATATGGTAATATTTTTCACTCTGATGTGATGAATAGTTTTCCATATGTTGTGGTGGATATCATAAACACAATATTCCGATAGTACCTATGGAATATTATATTGATCTGTGGATAAAGCCCAAAGCATTAATGGTGTGTCATCTTTGGCCAGGTTTTTCCTCAGGTTTAGAACATTTGATTTTTATTTTCTTAGAGGTTCCTCTACCTGTTCCAACCAGAGTGGATACTTCCAAACCACATTATCATAAGAAATAAAATTGGTCAGTAATTCCTCTATTATTTTGGAAGGTAGGTGATCTAATGGAGGTTTATAGAATGAACATCACCATTGAATGTCTTTTTGTTGAGAATTGATTTCACTTTCAAATGGCTGGTCATAAGACATGACTTGCTTTGTTTTCCCAAGTGACTCTTAGTAGGAAGGATTTCACATTACTACATATCTAAGGGGATGATACTTTTGAAGATGTTAAATAATAATATGGAATGAATATTCATAGTGAGTTACATCAAGTAGAAGACTAATATGATATTTTAAAGTAAGGGAATGATTCCCTTCCTCATCAATAATCTGGTCATGTGGATGGCTGTTGTGACCCCCATCAGGAGACGGGATCTTGAGGTTAATAAGATTATGGACATTAAGAGAGCCTTTATTTTGATGTGTTTGAGGATAAACTTTGTAATTAATGCTACTTCCCCATTAATTTATCAATGGGAGTGAATCATCAGGATCTGTCATAAATAAGAATATAAGGGGTCCAGTAACTCCATCATTGAGTATAGAGGGATCGTAAATTGACCAACCAATCTACAATAATATTTCCTGAGGCATGTTTTTTATTCCTTCCACTGGGAAACTAGAGCCACATTCTAGGGTAAGTGGTTTTTAGGCGTGGAAAATTGTATAACTAGATCCCATTTTACTATCGAAATTTTTAGACAGACTTCTGAATATTGGTAGGGGTTTGTGCCTACTTCAGATTGGACATTGGAATTTTCTTATTACGTTCAATTAGAGTGGGTATATGTTACTAATCTGATTGTTTGTATATTGTGGGATAGGTTTTACCATGACCTACCTCAGGGAGTGAAGAGGTGTTTATCTACCTCAGTGTGTCATGTTGATGAACCAACTTATTTACTGTGACAGAGCTATGTGTCCATCCCTGTAGAACTACTTTTTCGGCGATTATGTTTTCTTTATCATTCTATAGGATATTTTCATGAGTTTCCAAATTCCATTTATTAATTTTCAAGTTATTCATGGTTCCTTCAGTGACTTCAACTGTTATATTTTCCAAAACCTTGTTTGGAGTAGGGGTATGTACATTTTCATATCCTACCATCCCTACGTGCGGATACTGAGAGTACTCATATATGGTGTAAGAGAGTTAGGTATTCCCCCTATTTTTCATATGGATTTTTCAAATAACTTCTTTGGGTTATTCTAGAGAAGGATTCTAGATGTCTTGGTGGATGCAGGAATGTGGGTGCACCAACATGCGGGTTTCCACTAAACCTGGTTAGCGGACTATGTTAATTGCTTCCATATGAGTCTACTAGAAGACATGATCAATTTTGGTTGTTGTAAAATCCATCATGTGGTTTTCTTTTAGAATCGATTGAAGATCTCCCATGAGATTTTTCAGGAGTGTCATCTAGACATCTAAATTACAGTGGGTGGGTATATGTTCATGGACACAATGTTTCACCAAAATTTCTAGGTCGAATTCCTTATAGGGGTAGTGGCATGGCCCTTCTCTATCTCGATATATTTCTATACCCAACAACCAATCTTGTGCATGTGATTCAGGGTGACCTGGTCCAGATGGCTGATGAAGGCACCCTCATCGTGTTGAGGGTCCTCTACAGTGTGGAATTGGTATAAAAGTCTTTTAGAAGGAGCCCTTTAGAAGGACCCTTGTGTCATGTTGACAAGGTCATATGTGGCCTCTAAATCCACCTACTAGAGGTAATGAAGGGACTACTTGTAGCATTCTAGGGATGAACTCGAGAAATCACTGAAAATGAAGATAGTTGTTGCCTTTTTCTAGACCAGCATACATAGCTGTTTGGGAGATAGTGGAGTTTCGTGAGATTGAGGGTATATCGGGAAGACTCAAGGGTTAGTATTGTACTATTCTAGTGGTAATCTCTAACTATTGATTCTGATACCCAATATTGATGATTTTGTTTTGGTGAAGACACACTCTTCTTGGATAAAGACCCATCCTAAACAACAGTCTGGGAATATACTTGTAGATGTTCTAAGGGATTCGTTGAATCGAACACAGTTCTTTGATAAAGTGCATGAGTATTTGAAAACGAAAAACAAGAAAACATTTTCAATTTAGTATTTCATTTTAATTATCACATGCATGATTTATTATATTATTTGTCCCTCTTTCATATTGATAGATAACATGGGCTAACAGGTGAGTGACATTATCATTTTATTAAGGATTCATAAAAAGATCCCCTTTTGTCTGATAGAGATGCATCTCTATAATGTTTTATTGTATGTGGTTATGTTCTTTACAATCATACATGTCGAGTAATTTATTTCAAAAAAGTTTCTAATAGGTTTGGACATTGAACATAAAACACCCAATTGTTTCATATCAATAAAGGTCCTCTTTCCCAACTGTAGGGAATTGTTGGGGAGTTTTTCAGACAATACCAATGAACTCACATTGGTTGAGATGATGGGAGGTTATTCTCATCACACCACTCTATGGGGAATTATTTCATACTGCGAAATCTCTAATAGATTTAATATATATTCATTAATCTTTTATTAATTTCAAAGTATAACGTGAATTATCCATATATTAGTAGTCAATTATTATCATGACTTTTGTTTAGAATCATATTTATGTATCCATGGTATTTCATCAATGGAGATATTTATATGTCTCCAAGGGTCTCCCTCAATGGAATCCAATTATGTAAAAATTAGTTATTATTCAGTAATTATGATGATGTTGTTGGTTCTTTATCCATGCAGTGGGGAATTTTGGAGTGTATCATCATCCCAGGAGAGGGGATCTTTATTTATTTTAGGATCAGGCTCATGAAATGGGATCCAAAAATATCCTCAAAAAATGAATCCAAACGCCCATAATTCTATGCTACTTAATGGGAAATAGAATACCTTTTAAGGTCATGTGATATAGACTGAAATGTGAAGTTTAACATCATGCAAGAGGTATTTCTATGTGATATGTTCCTAGAAAATTTTTGGTGTGTGAATTATAGTAATGTGTCCTAGGGAACCTAGATGGGATACCAATATCTAGGATGAATTAGACCCTTGTGGTAATGGGGCCAATAGAGGATATGGTTTATACTATATGTTGGGTTTTTACCTCAATGATTCTTCTTTGTATCCCAATTTTATGAGAATAAAATCCTATTTAGTTTAGTTAAGAGGATGCATGATTATTTGAGGACCTTTAAAGGTTTGTCTTGCGGGGGATTATGGCCCTTGAAGAGGATTAAGTTGGGGTCATTACGAAAAATGATGCCTTGTAAAAGGGGTCCCAAGGGTTGTCTAACATCATGGTGACTTGGTGGAATGTTTAATGATTAGGAATAAGACGGCCTTCAATGGATGTGTGTGATGATATGGTTCGGGATTATACCGAGTAGGAGACCAAAATGGTTGATCTAGGGGATTATATCTAATGATTATACCCTATTGGATGTGGATTATGATTGGGGCTTACACTAGATGTGGACTCCCAGAGGATGGTTTGGTTTGTGGATTACACCAAATAAGGATTCCCATATGATGGGATGGGTCTTACCCCAAAAGAATATTCCCTTGATTTGTTGGGGATTACACCTAGAATGAGTCCCAATAGGTATGGGATCATGTGGATCTGAAGAAATCCATCAACCTCTAACACTATGAGCTTCATTATTGGTGTGGGAAACCAGAGGTATTGGATGATTTGAGAAGCCAAATAATCCCCTTTTCCATGAGATTCGATACGTGGCCATGAGGGCCTATGCCTATAGTGTCACTCTGACTAATGGATAAAAGAATATTATGTGAAAAATAATTTTCCAAAACATTCACTTAACATTATAGACTACATGGTCATGGAAATCATTTGATCCATTAAGTCAGGATGAGTCGTAATTTAGTCTAAGAAAAAATTGTAATTAGAAGATCAAAAAACCAACAAGCTTCTCCTCCTCAACTGGTGGTAGGTGATGAGGTGATGGGAGAATAAAAATGGACTTGGATGTTCCCACTCTTTCTCCCATTTTGTATTGTGGATATTTTGATATGTGGATTTTCTTGTACACAAACCTCATGATACTGAATAGGATAATGACTGTAACCTCCCATAAAAACGCTAGGGGTTACATCGGTGGGGATCCCAAAAATTTGTTCTATAGTATAATAGGATGATATTATTCCATTTTAAAATGAAATGAATGTGGGTTCTTCATCATACCCTCCAAGAACTAGAGGTTATGGGTCTTAGATAAGGTTAGGTAAGGACATGGTCCTAGCCCTTATACCAATGACTGATATCTCCCTAACATTGACTGTAGGGTCTGGGTCACATTCATATGTACCATGAAGACCTTATCCATTTAGAAGGATGTAGGTGTGAAACATTTGACTATTGGAACAAATATCGAAATGGGAGACACACTGGTGTTCCCCTTTCTACGATTTTTTATGTCCATATTCTTTGGTGTGGGTTTCAACTTGCTCCATCTCAGACAAGGGATCCAACTGACGAGGATGCAATCCATTGGGGTTTGGAAGTGGACTCAAATGGGGTGTCACATAATAACTCAATTGGAGTGAAGTGGTGACTAGTGTGGTTCCTAGGAGGAACATGGGGTGCTTTTAACTGGGGTGGTGTAGACCTTTTCATGATGGATGTGCCTTGAGAAATGGACCAACATTGAAACAAAACTTGGGTGAGGATTTATCCTAGGAACCATGGGCCTTCTCAGGTGTCCCTCGATGATGCTCGCATAGATCTCTAGTTAGTGAATGGGGCTTACAGATCTTAAAGTGACCATTACCTCACTTATCCCCTATAATTCTCTCTTCTCTCTTGTTTTATAAATCCTCCATGAGATTTTTTTAATATTTGAGAGAATAGGTTGTGCTATTAGATCTTGGGGGTAACTTCCTACTTTCTATTTGTGCAAATGAGGAGACCAAGGGTCTTAGTTGTAGGTTAATATGGAACACTAGTTGAAAGAGGTACCCTGCCTTTGGCTGTGGTGCAGGTTCCTTAGGTAGGTACTTGGCGCAGGGCTTCCCATATTTTTGGTGTTGTATAGGGGGGATGTGCAGGCCTTCTAATGCATAGTTGTGTGTGTGTGTGTGTGTGTCTGTCTGTCAACTTTGTAATGTCCCTTTGATTCTCCTTTGGTATCTATAGAAGTTTAACATGATTAATATTCTATTTAAAACCTTATCATCCCCTTAAAAATGTAGTTTCAAAACAAACTACCCCCCCATTACAAGCTCATGTATCCCTTTTAATAGAATTGTAAACCCAACCCAGGTAATAAGGATTTAATTCATGGGTAAACCGACATATATTGTTGTATAAATGGGTCAAACTATATTGAAATTTGAGTCACCGTCATTAATTCCTGATCATCATCACAGTACACTCTATAAAAATAAACTCTTTACTCTTGAGACCCTTTATCATTCCCTGTTATAGAAAAACTATTCTAAACATTTTTAATTAGTCTTTTAATTTTTAACTAATGGGTAATTATTTCCAATGACTGATTGAGTAGCCTACTGCAACCATTTCCTAGAGAAACTACTAGTCAAATTTCAAAAGAATTATCCTAAAACCTTATACAATGATACCCCAACATAAGACATATAATAATCAACCAATTGGAATAAATTTTTTACGAATGCCTATGAGAATCCATTAGGAAACATGACTCTAATGAAAGAAAGAGAAAATGTCAAGATCCCATCATTTTAGATATACCTATGTCCCTCTAACTAAACTACCCATCATATTGAAAGGGTTTAACCATGAAAAAATAGAATTATCATCAAAACCCTAGACATTATGACCCAAAGAAAAAACAACCTCAAGGATGAAGTAGACAACAAGATGAAGGGAATATTTACACAATTCTACCATGAAAAAACAACTCTATATCAACTATAAATAACATATGGGAATCAAGGTGGTCCATGGTTATAGAGTAAAGTGGATTTTCCAACTTAATGGATTCTCCTAATAGCCCATTAAGATAAATAAGGGACACGATGACTTGGAAATGGAAAGTCTACCACTACTTAAAATACCTAAATGGGAAAATTACAGTGTGACTGTAATAATCACGGTGCAATGCCCCAATATGGGGTCATGTTACAATATAAAACAATTGGCCACAAAATAAAACAACATGTACAGTTCTATCATATGGTTCAAAACAAATATCATATGTTTAAACAAACCATCAGGGGTAGTCTGATTCCTTTTCCTTAGAACCAATCCTAGCATAACAATGTCAGGGTTATGGAATGAAGCATTCTGCATTACTCAACGTCATGGTGCAACCCCCTGGATGAGATGTGAACCTCTTATAAAGTAAAAATATTATTCTTATAGAGAAGGGTTCATATTTGGACCCCAATAATAATTCAACCCTCTATTTAAAACTTTTTTAATCACTTGAAACCCATGTCACATTGAAGCACACCTAGTTTTGGTGTAATTTGTCACATTTAGTTGAATTCTACAATAGGGCCACCCTCACCCTACTCTAAATCCATCCCAACTACTGAACCTTCTCTAAGTTATTTAGAAGAAACAATAAATTCCTCCTAAATATGTTCTAGATTCTGTAATTACATTTTGAATCCAATAATTATTAACACCCCTTTCTCTAGAATAAAAAATAAAATTTCCTTTGAAAGAAATAATGTGTATATTCACCAGTCCTTAATACTTTCACATTGAGTGTTTTAGGGAAAAATCCCTTTTATAAATTTATTTTTATTATCAAAAACCATGTGTTTGTCTAATTTTAATATTAAAATGAATAACACAATAATCAAATAAAAAAACATTTAACACATTTAGTTCTAAAGACATTATTATGATTTAATTTGGTATTTGAATATACAATAACTCAAAAAATATATCCATTTATATCCAAATTAATACACATCTTGTTATAATATTTATTACATTGTCAAATATCCATTATATGCCACATTATTTCAATAAAAATGAATTTTGATTAACAAACAATCACATTAAATCCCAATATCTTAATAATAAATCATCTAAATATATAATTAACAAATATTTTTCTATATATGTATTTAACCCATATACAGAAGTATTTTTACTAAGAAACTCCTTCATGAAATAAAATAAGTCATACCAGAACTTATAAAATAATGAGATTTTACCATAATAATTTAATGAAATTCATTTACTCATATATTTAATTTATATTGTAGTGAAAAAAAATTAATTGCATAAAATTAATATCAATAAATAATTACATTCACCACATCAACCTCATTAATCATACCTTTATTGATAATTTCAACTACACAAATTATTTTATAATTTATCTATACAAAACAATTACTTAATACATGAAATTATATAATTTATTCATGTAAACAAATTTATAAAATATGAAGGTCATGAAATAATTAATTGAGAATTATTCCACATCATTGAACATTTTGTTTCATGTCCCATAATAAAAAATAAGTATTAAATAATATGAGAATTGATAATTTAACATAAAATTTATAACACCCAAATATTTCATAGTATGTTATTTCATCAATGTAATTTAATGATTTTCAATACACGCAACACCTAGTTCAAGCGCACCACGACTAACCAAACTAGCCATTAAAAAGTGGTTATGAATATTGTTGACTGAATTTTTAACTTTATATAATACTTATAATTTTAAAATCCATATTATGAGTTTCTTAGACTTAATGTATGAATAGATTCATTTTTTGCAGATAAAAGAAGTAATTTTCAAAGAAATCAATTTTACCAACTTTTAATGGAGAACCCTTTTTAAATCAAATATTTGAAACATTATATATTCAATTTGAAAAAATAAAAATCCTCTTTAAAATAAGGATATATGAATTTAGTTTCAATAAATTTTAGTTGTTTTTCTAATAACTTTCATATTTTGGTGAATAGTGAAAAATACTATATTTTAACTGAAAAGATATTTTGTAATCAAAATAATTTATATTGTTAAATTATACATTTTAATGGGTTGGAAGTATAAATAGATTATATTTTTACCATTTAATCTAATTCTAGTCACTGTGAGTAATTTCACATTGAAATTGGAAATAAAAAAAGTGGCAATCTTTTGATAGTTATTATTTCTTAAAAATATGCTTTTTGGTTTTGACAACAGGAATTAATTTTAAATTAATTAATGAAAATTCATTGTTTTTATATTGGTAATATATAATTCATTTTTAAAATCAGAACATCAAAATTATATAAGTGTGATTTTTTGATATTTTTTCAAAAACATTTAATTTTGGATGAATAGTGAAAAACCCTGCCTTATTATTTGAAACAAACATTTTTTTATATAATTAATTCTTTTATTTAAATTTATTTTAAGTCAAAATAGATACATAATAACAATATTAGTAAAATTTAATTCATTGGATTATTTTTTATAATAAAATTAGATATATAAAATTTTAATGAAATTTTTATTATCTTTCACCCACCTTCTAGGAGAATTTAAAAATTTGTTTAAAACATAATTTTACCGCTTCTATGATTTGAATTTCAAAAATCTGAGAGACATGGTTAACCTAAATATGTAAAATGTGGTTCAGTATGTTGAAAATAATTTTTGGTGAATAGTAACTATTGACTTTAATTTACTACAGTTAAAAATAGGGTAATTATGGGTAAAGATGATATTAAAATTACCTTAACACATGTCCTAATTCTATTGGATAAGTTTAATTTGACCAAAAAATACTTTGAAATAAAATATGACCCTTTAGGTAGACTTGGATTTGATAAGGACATTTATTATTATAAAATTTAAAGAAGAATTAAAAGTGTTAAATTCAAGTTTTCATAAATAAAACAATTTAATATTGGGTTATACATAAGATAACATCGACTATAAATATTAATTAAAAATATAACAATATTTCCTACATAATGGTATTTTATTTATAATTTTTACACTTAAAATAATTTAATATACTTATGACACAATGCTGATGTAGTAATTACCTTATTAATGAATTATAAATATAATTGGTATTATAAATATCTAAATAAATGTAATTTGAAAATTTTGATAAATTACACTAATTTTCTTCGTTAATAAGACTTTTTAGGGTTTATTATATAATTTTTTTTGAAGTGATAAGGTTTTTATGACTTTCAAAAAAACAAAATACCAAATTGTATCAAAATTGACAGAAATTAATTTTGAAAACAAATACTAAATTATTGGTTGATATAATATTCCTAAAAATCTATGATTCGGTAAAAATGGTTAAATAATATTCTATATGTCATTAATGAACCAATGGAGGTTTTTTGGAATGTTTATAGTGAGTTTATTGAGCATATAGTGTAAAAATATAGGAAGACACGGTAAATGATAAATTATTTAACTTATAGTTAAATCTAAAAGATAAGGTTATAATGGTAAAATAAACTTGTTTAAAACCTATTGGTTGAAAGTATTTCAAACCATACCCACTTAATATTATAAATAAATTAATTTTGAGCCATTATAAACCGAATATGATTATATTATAATATAATATTTCAATCATTTCATAAGGTGCCCTCAACCCTCTTATAAAAGGGCACTTCCCTTTCTCTCAAATTCGCACATCCAAATCCAATTGGCTCGGCCAAAATCAAACCAAATATACTCTCAACAGTCCTCCCTTAATCCTAGAGGACTTCCTTTAGTCATAAATCCAACCTAAAAATACATTTTGATCAAATCAAAAGGAAGAACCCGAAGAAGAGGTAAATATTTTATCACCTCTTTCAAGTTCATTTCTTGTTCCACTTCTTCTTTAATTGTTTTTTACATTATAAAATAATAACACTAGTATAATATATATAATGTGATTTTATTATAAATATTGTATAACCATATTCATTATTCTATCCATCCTTTTAATGACATGTCACCATAGATGTGTACGTACGACTTACCGTCTCCAAGTTGTGGTGTAGTTGTTATTCAATACATTATTATTTGGATGGGTATAATAATGATGTATAATTGATCTGAATAATTAATATAACATCAAAATTATTTTGTATATATGATATAACATCAAATTATATACAATTTTATTATCAAAATAATGATATTGTCGCTCGTGCATACGTACAGATTACCATCTCCACGAAAGTGATGAGATTCATTCCCCATCGTAACCATTCAAGACTAATGTTCATTTGATGATTAAAAATAATGTTTAAAGATGTGATATAATTCTAGATATGAATATGAAACATCCCATCCATAAAAAACATTACGTACATAACAAAGAATATAAATTAAAACGAATCATTTAACACACAAAACGACGATAATATAAAAATATCATTAACTAAGAATTATTAAAAGATCATATATGATATAATAATTATGTATATGGTTATTGTATACTTTAATAAAAATGATTTAACTTTTATACAGGAGTATAATGTACCCTCGACCAAGGAAACGTAAAAGGTAAGGGTTAATTTTACAATCTCTTTATTATCTAAGGTTGTTTTCACATAAGTATCTACGGGGACCTCTATATCATCCACATCCATGTTTCTGAAAAATGTATTTCAAATAAATTTTACTATTTGATAGAAAATGGGTTAAAGTAATTTATACCCATATTTGACATTATATGTTTTTGAAATTAATCTTTCCGTCATTTTCCAAACAGGGTACTTAATGACCTTTTCGGCAAAATTATGGTAAAAATGTTTTTTATCTTATATGGTGGGTGCGGCTATTTTCCGCCAGTATAACATCATCGAAGAATCCTTTAAAATATAATAAGAATATTTTCATAATAAATGTTTTCTTCATAATTATGTGACTTTTAAATGATTTCAAAATATAAAGATACATTTTTCTCAAATAATTTTGATTTCATCTATGTAAACATCTTTGGATATATTTTACCTTTATTTAATGTTGATTTATTATGATACATTTTTTTTATATTGTATTTAAGGTTTTTTGATATTTTTGATTGTGGATGAGTTATTTTTATACCATTCATGGTTTATGGTTAAAGTATTGTAATTTTGTATGGAAGTATTAATACGAATGTTCATGTTGTATTTCATCCTTTTCTGAATATGAAAGTATTCGACTAGTATGTTTCGGGTTATGGAATGGTAAAGGTAAGCCCTCCAGGTTCTGGTCCGGTTACAGCAGACCCTCCATGTTGGAGTCCAGTTACGAAGGCTCTCAGGGTTGGAATCCAGTTAAAGAGTCTCTCTGGGTTGGAGTCCGATTACAGAGGATCTCCGGGTTGGGGTCCGATTACAGTTAGCCCCTAGGTCCTAGCACGAGGCCTTGACACAGAAATTAAAGTCCAGTACTATACATTCCCTCTTTATGAAATCAGTTATTAAATGTGATTATTCGACTAGTATAATATTCATGTGCATGTTTATATGGTAATGTTTGATTTATTTTTTCCATATTATGTTGAAGTTTATGTTTAAAAGGCTACTGTTTTTATTACACATATTTCCTTAAAAGTTTATAGCTTCCACAAAATTATTTACCCTTACTGATCAACTGAGCTCACCCCTTTCTTATGTTTTATTTTCCTAGGATCCCAAGAAGTGTTTTATGTATGAGATGTTGGGTTAAGATAAGGGACCAATGGAATTATCAAAGGATTATTTTTTTCTGTTTTATGTTAGAAAGTGTAATGTAACGTTCATGTATGTAATCTATTTTCAAAGATTGCTAAACTAATCAGTCTTTCGGGAAATTATTCCTTGTAATCATGCCAATGTATTAAAATAATGCACCGACTTTGGGAATCTAGGTTTGGGGAATTACAGTTGGTATCAGAGGAAGTTTAGAAATAACCTTGGAATCTAGATTTACATAAACTCTGATTATATCATGTTACTCTAAGATAGACATTGAGGATTTGTATAGAATAACTTCATATATTTTTTATAATGTAGAGATTTTGTGAGTTTTCCAATAAAATACATCCCTGTCTGGATATGAGTAGGTTGAGGTGGGTCTGTCACAGATGTACCTAGGGGTAAAACCTAAAAACACCGCTTTGAGCTGGACTCGTTCGGGAGCAGGTTCATGGCAACAGGCCATACTGTACTCTTGGTTACGACACTCCCAGGAGATATGCTTAGGATAATTCCAATTTTCTTTACAAATCATGATAAACAATTTATTTGTATATACCACCTCAAAGAAAATATTTTTTATGATTACAGATTATATCCCTAAACTGTTAAATTTATTCTAGGTATTTTACAAGTTTGTAATTTTTCATTGTGATCCATATATTGACCTAGTGTATTCCATTGTATAGAAATGGAACCTAATAGAATGAATGAGAACTCCAGAAATATGTATGATCCAAAGAGTAAGAAGGATCATATCCTTAATGTTATTAAGCCAACATTTAGAAGTGAAATATTCTCCCATGTATTCTCAACATATGAAGAAATAATATCATGTTTTAATAATATAAGTATAGAATTCCCTGAGTCTTATTTCATTGAATGGAAGCAAGAGATGAAAATGATGGTAGAGAGAAATGTGGATAAAGGGAAAATGGGAAAGAATGATTTCCCCATATGTGATAAATGCGGAAAGAATAAACTTGGTAAATGCTTGAAGGTAATGGGAGTTTGTTATGTGTGTGGAGAAAAATGACACCAAGTACATGATTTCAAGGGTCATAAAAAGGATTCAAATGTAAAATGCTTCATCTGTACGGCATTGGGACACTATGTGAATCAATGTCCCAGTCATCAGAGTATACCGCAAATGATGCTATTGGATAATACTCAAGTTATTATACTCCCTCAGATGAAGATTACTGACTAGTGTTCTTATGTTGTTATTATAAAATTATTTCATTTGATTGTTGTATCAAAAATATACTGGTTATATGAATTATGGAGATAAATAAGTATTGTAATGCACTACTATTTTTTGAGAATTTGAGATTATATGATTCTAATAAAAGTGACATAATAGTAAGATACACATTTTGGAAAAAACATGGTTGATGGAAAGGTAATCCTAAATATGGTCTCGATAATGAGTTAGTGATTTTGGAATAAGATATGGTTGATTTGGATAAATTATATTGGATATTCTTTACTTCCTTTGAAGTAATTAATAGTTTGTTTATTTCATCATTATTGGAATATTCAAAAAAACTTATATAATGAATATATCCAATATTATATAAAGAATAAGGGAACATGAATGTAATCAATAATGTTTTATGGTAATTCAGGGTGTTATCGTGTTTTATAAATATACATGATGGTGGGGTTCAAATATTGTTACGTGGCAAAAAGGATCTTCATTGTGTTTAACTTCCTTATAATTTTTGGACTGTGAGTTTGGATAGAAGTATTTTGGATAAGTATAAAGTTTGGAATAGATTAAGATTGAAATTGGAAACTATTGTTATGGTTATTTTTAGATTTTTATAAATAGGACAACCAAGAGGTTGGGCGACAACCAGTCGCGTCGGGCAATGCCACGAGACCTGAACCCACAACCGAAGGGCGACAAGGGTGCATCACCTACCAATAGTCTACAAGATGTACTGGATTGTATAATGTAGTTTCTTCTTTATAAATTCATATATGTGAATTGTAAATTAATTTTTTTGAAACCCTATATGATTAGGATAAATAGAATATTTTTTTGAAATCATTTGTAGTGAAAGATTAGTTTGTGCTAGGAATTTGTTGAAGGATAAAACTCTACTTTTAAAGTATATGTATATAAATATATATCCTCCTATTATTCTATGGATAAATTAATTCTTAAACATTACTGAATGGATATTAAAACCAAAAATTTGTTATCCTAAAACCTTATGTTTTGTTGAACCGATGGTATTTTAAACAATCATAGATTGATGGATTTGAGGCCCTGAATTTTAAACTTGTTTGTGATTGATGACCTCAATCACTCTATATAAATATTTACATTTTTACTCCAATTATGGAACTATAATTTCCACCAATGTTCTCCTAATTGAGATCGTAACTTGGTGGTGACCCATTCATTTCCCTTTTCCTCTTATTAAGACTAAATTTTATTAACCCAGTTTCTGTTGTGGGTTTTCCCGCAAAGGTATTTTCTATTTTCAACCTTATATTTTTTAAGAACAATTTCAAATTGCAACGAGGCAATTTATTGAATGCGTGAAGACTGTAACACCCCATGATTGCATAGTATGTTTTTTCTTCAAATTAATTCAATGACTTTCACAACACGTAACACCTAGTTCAAGTGCACCATGACTTACGAAACTAGCTGTTCAAAATCGATTATGAATAGTATTAACTGCATTTTGAACTTTATATAATCCTTATAATTTTAGAATCCATATTATGAGTTTTTTTAGAAATAATTTTAGAACAAATTCATTTTATTCAGATAAAAGAAGTATTTTTCAAAAAAATGCTATTTAACCACCTTTTAATGGAGATACCTTTTTAATTCCAATATTTGAAACTTCTATATATTCAATTTTACAAAATAAACTTCTTCTTTAGAATCAGGATATAAGAATTTAGTTTCAATAAATTTTTGGTGTTTTTCATATAACTTTCATCTTTGGGTGAATAGTGAAAATTCTATATTTTAACTGAAAACAACGTTTTTAATCAAAATAATTTATAGGGTTAAATTATACATTTTAATGGTTTTAATGTATAAATAGATTATATCTTCACAATTAAATACAATTCTGGTCATTTTAAGTAATTTCACATTGAAATTGGACTTAAACAAGTGTCAATCATTTGATAGTTATTATTTCTTAAAAATACGCTTTTGGGTTTTGACAATGGGAATTAATTTTAAATTAATTAGTTAAAATTTGATGTTTTTAAATTGGTAAAATAGAATTCATTTTTTAATTCAGAATATAAAAATTTTCTTAGGGTGAATTTTTGGTTTTTTTTCTGAAAACATTCAATTTTTTATGAATAGTGAAAAACACTCCGTTATTGTTTAAAACCCACATTTATTTAAATAATTAATTATTTTATTTAAATTTATTTTTAGTCAAAATAGATACATAATAGCAATATTAGTTCAATTTGATTCATGAGAATCATTTTTATAATAAAATTAGATGTATAAATGTTTATTGAACTTTTTACCGTCTTTTACCCACCTTCTAAGAGTATTAGAAAATTTGTATAAAACTTAATTTTACCACTTATGTGAGTTGAATATAAAAAATATGAGAGAAACAGTTAAAATCAGTATGTAAAATGTGGTTCAGTGAGATTCAAATAATTTTTGGTGAATGGTAACTTTTGACATTTATTTACCATAGTTAAAAGTAAATTGGGTAATTAAGGGTAAAAATGATATTATAATTACCTTAAAATGTGTTATAATTCTATTGGATAAGTGTAATTCAACCAAAAATAACCTTAGGAATAAAATATGACTCTTTAGGTCTACTTTTATTAGATTAGGACATTTATTATTATTTAATTTAAAAAGGAGTTAAAAGTGTTAAATTTATGTTTTCATAACTAAAACATATTAATATAGGGTTATACATAAGAAAAATTCGACTATAAATATTAATTATAAATATAAAATGATTTCTTAAATCATGATATTTTATTTATAAATTTTAGGCCTTAAATCATTAAATTTATTTATCATACAATGATGATATAGTAATTACCAAATTAATGAAAGTTTAAAATAATTGATATTATAAATATCTAAATAAATGTAATTTCAGACTTTAGATGGATTCAAATAAATTTATATGTTAATAATACATGTTATGGTTGATTGGAAATTTTTTTGGACATAATAGGTTGTTATGACTTCCACGAAAACAAAATACCAAATAGTGTCAAAATTTACATAAATTAATTGTTTTAAAAAAAATACTATATTATTGGTTGATATTATAATCCTAAAAATCTAAGGGTAGTCTAAAGGGCTTAAATAATCTTATATATGTCCTTAATGAACCACTTGAGGTTATCTTTAATGTTTATAGTAAATTAATTAACCATATTTTGTAAGAATACAATAAGACACGGTAAGAGTTAAATTATTTAACTTTGAGTTAATTTTAAAATATAAGGTTAAAATGGTAACCTAAACTCTTCTAAAACATATTGGTTGAAATTATTTCGACCCATACCTAGTTTAACTTCTAAATAAATCAATTTGGATCAATTATAAACATAATATGATTTTATTATAAAATATTATTTCAATCATTTCCTAAGCTGCCCCTCACCCCACTTATAAAAGTGCCCATCCCCTTCTCTCAAATTCAAAATACCAAAGTCATTTTTATTTTACAAAACCTGCCCAAATATCCTCTAAAATGTCCTCCCATCATCCTAGATGCCTTAATTTAGTCATAAAGCCATCCTAATGATAAATTTTGATCAAATCATAAGGAAGAACCCAAAGAAGAGGTAAATATTTCATCACCTCTTTAATGTTATTTTCTTCTTGCACTTCTTCTTTCCTTGTTTATTCCATTCTAAAATAAAAACTCCACTATATTCAATATATATTCATGTTATTATGAATATGGTAAAACCATATTCATTATTCTATCCATCCTTTGAATGACAAGTCACCATACGTGCGTATGTATGGCTTACCGTCTCCACGTCGTGGTGTAGTTGTTATTCAATACATTATTATTTGGATGGGTATAATAATGACGTATAATTGATGTAAACAATAAATATAACATGATAATGATTCTTTATATATGATATAACGTCAAATTATATACGATTTTAATATCAAAATAATGATATTGTCGCTGGTGCGTATGTATGGATTACCGTCTCCACGAACGCGATGAGATTCATTCCCCATTGTAACCATTCAAGAGTAATTTTCATTTGATAATTAAAAATAATGTTTAAAGAATGGTTATAATTCTGGATATGAATAAGAAACATCCCATACATAACAATCATTACTTACGTAACAAATCATATAAAGGAAAACAAATCAGTTAACACCCGAAACGACGATAATACTAAAATATCATAAACAAAGCATTATTATAAAATCATATATGATATCATAATTATGTTTATTGTTCTTGTATAATTTAATAACAGTGATTTAACAATTATATAGGTGGGTAACATACCCTCCACCAAGGAAAAGTACAAGATAAGGGTTAATTTCACAATCTCATTATTATCCGAGATTGGTTTTATGTAAGTATCTACTGGGACCTCTTTATCATCCACATCCATGTTTCTTAAAAATGTATTTCAAAACATTTTTAATTGTTAATAGACAATGGGTAATGTCATTTATACCCTAATTTGACCTTATATGTTTTTGAAAATAATGTTTCTGTCATTTTCCAAATAATGAACTTTATGACATTTTCGACAAAATTAAGGTAAGAATGTTTTTTTAACTTATATGGTGGGTGCAGATATATTCTTCCATTATAACATCGTCAAAACTTCTCATACAAGCTTATAATAATATTTTCAAAATAAAAGTTTTCTTTATAATTATGTGAAACTTAAATTATTTCAAAATAGAAAGATATATTTCTCTCAAATAGTTTCGATTTCATCTTTGTCAACATACATTGATAAATTTTACACATGTTTGAAGTTGATTTATTATGATAAAAATCATCCCTATTGTATATAAGGTTTTGTGATATGTCTGACTGTGGATGAGTTATTTTTATGTCATTCATGGTTTATGGTTAACATATTGACATTTCATATCCTATTTTTATATGAATTCTTGTGTTATATTTCAACATTTTTTAGATGAATGTATTGGACTAGTATGTTTCGGGTTGGAGACCGGAAGAATTAAGATTTCCGGGTTGGGTTCCAGTTATAGTAGACCCTTCGGGTTAGAGTATTGTAACAGAGGATCTCCGGGATGGAGTCTGGTTACCGAGGCTCTCTGGGTTGGAGTCTGGTTACATAGTCTCTCCTGGATGGGGTCCAGTTACAGTTATCCCCTAGGTCCGAGCACGATGCCTTGACAAATAAATTAATATCTGATACTATACATTCCCTCATTATGAAATTAGTTATTACATGTGGTTATTTGTCTAGTATAATAGTAATGTGCATGTTTATATAGTAATGTTTGATTTATTTTTTCCATATTATGATCAAGTTTATGTTTAAAAGGCTATTGTTTTTATTACACATCTTGCCTTAAAATTATATAGCTTCTGCTAAATTATTTACCCTTACTGAGCATCTGCTCTTACCCCTTTCTTATGATTTATTTTCCAAGGATTACAAGAAGGTTTTTTTTTTTGAGATTCAGGGTTAAGCTAAGAGAGCAAGGTCATTCTCAAAATATTATTATTTGTGTGTTGTATGTTAGAATGTTTAATGTAACGTTCATGTATGTAATCTATTTTCCAATACTGCTAAACTGATCAGTCTTTAGGGACTTGATTCCTTCTAATCATGCCAATGTTATAAAATAATGAACTAACTCTAGGAATCTAGAGTCAGGGTGTTACAAAATTACTCAATTATATATTAATTAATACATGGGGTATGATACATCATGCTAGTTTTACAATCCAAAACATGATAAATGTAATAATTCCATATAAAAATGAAAAACCTATAATATCTCTTAAATATAATCAAATAAAAAGATATAGAATGATAGAGTGACCAAACCCATGGTTAGTTTAAGATTAATATAGAAAAGAAAGGTGAAATTACAAAATTAAAATAAAGGGACAAAGAGAGGGATTAGGGATAAAATTGTTTGTAAGATAGACCCCTTGGAAATATAAAATTGAATAATTTTCCAAATTTTATGTGGGAAAAATTAACCATAAAACCCTATTTATAAAAATAATTTTTTCACTTAGAGAGTACTCAATGACCAGAAATAGCCACCGGATGGATACTCGATAAGGATCTAATCCTTTTCCCAAACACAAAGTATTTGATACTATTCCAATATGTACCCAGTATAATTTACCTATTCAATACAAAAAATTAGACATGAAGTCCCCTCTTATTTACTTCCATGAAAAAATTATAAATATTTATTCATAAATATCAAAATATAATATAATAAATTAAAAAATAATTTCAAATCCCACCAAAAATCCCGTAGTTATTATAATATCCCCTCTATTGAAAATATCATCCTTGGGGTCCATCCATAACCGTATCCAATAAATAATAATGGCCATTGGGATATAATTTTACCATCTCCTTCCCATGACTCCTCTTGTATAGATCTGTTCCACTATATAATATTTATATATTAAATTATTTTCCAATTCAATATTTTATTAATGAGATCAAAATTATAAGATATAAATTCAATAAAATTTATATCCAGCTCATACTCCACGTCAATACATTAAATCATATAAAATGTTTCTAATTCATAATTAAATTCATGTGACACATAAAAAACATTATTCGTAGTAAAATAAATATAAAATATTTATGAAAAATTAAGTGACATCCCAAACTCATTATAACATTTCATGTGTACCAACAATATATGGATCCAATATCAATTGGTTTTCATTTCTTCGATTTCTCAACCAAGGAGAGACACGATAATAGATATTATCTCTAATATTAAACTATAGTGGACAGTCACAAGGATCGGAATAATAATCCCGATTACTATTATCTCTGTATAATATAATATTTTTCATATACCCCAACATTTCCCTAACATGCATATAGTTACAATGAAATATAACTCAATTGATTCAATCAAATGAAAGTGGATGAATAAACACATCCATAAAATCCTCAAATAGTTTCATTAATATAGTTTTATTGTACTTGTTGGTATAAACAATTATTCCAAATCCACATGATCTTACCGCACACCACCAAATCAATAATATAAAGACAATGAATATCCTCTTGAATCTAAACATTGTGCTAAAAATTTTAAATGGTTTTAGATTATAATTTTTTTCCAACATCAAATATAAACCTGATTCTATGAGAATAATTTTCATTAATGAGGAATTGAATCATGCATCATGATTATATTTAATGTTATTATTTATCTTGTGAAGTATCAGAATTTCTATTTCATAAATCGTTATATGATACTCAACTATCTGGGATCCACCTATTGTTATGAAATGTGAAGCTTTAGTCAACCAATCAATAATGACCCTAACTATATCATTCATTTTCATACTATAAGAAACAATATCATGGAATACATGATAAAATTTTCTCAATTAAGTTAATGAATATGTAATTATTTGAGCTTTCCTTAAAATCATTGATATTATTATTTCACCCAACGACATGCGATTCATATTGGTACAAAACCATCGATTCCTCATTTAATAAATGGAATCCCAAACCATCTCTTGAAACTATATAAATATTCTACAGAACATGGACGAACTTTTTATTGAGAAATATGAAAACATCTCATTAATTAGTCTCACTACACCAGTGATCAAAAATGTTTTTTGTGGAAACACAATAGATAATCCTCGTTGACCTATAGTTATTTTATCTACTACTAACCATGAAATATTTCATAATAAACATGGTACTCAAGTATTTAAACTTGGTCAACCTTCACTGAATTTATAATGATTATGTGTTGTCCATATGTGTTAGTAAAATAAATTCTACCATGTTATACATATTATAATGAAACTCTAACAGATGATATGTAATCCAGAACTCCTACTTCAACCCATGAACTATAGAAACTATATTTGACTTTCTCAGTGAATCAACAGTGAAATTTCCATTTACAAGTGTATATATGTTCACAAAAATTGATTGAGTAATGATATTCCACCCATATAAATTTTTATAGGATTAAATACCTATAAGATAATATACACATCAAACTCTTATAGTCAATAAATTCAAATGAACCTCTCCCAATGAAAATAATTCTAAAAACTTTTTGAGAGAAGGAATATTAATTGATAAATCACAATCATGATTCGGATAATTATTCCCATGTGACAAAATCTACTAATAACAATATCCCATTACTAACCATTCACACATAAAAACAACCTAAAATCCCACTCCATAAGAAACAAAATATTCCTCATAACTCTTCTTTTGATCTAGTATAATTATAGAAGATAATTATTTCAATAACTTTTTCTACTCCTAAAAGAAGTTGTTCGTTGACAAACCACTGAAACATAATTACACACATATTCAATGTATTTATCAGCCTATCTAGTTATGATAATTCACATAAAATTTGATGACAACAATCAAAATGGCCTATGAAACTCTAGATCTCGAAAAAAATCTTTTGGAATCTCCCAATACATCACAATAGTAATATTTATTGATTCTATAGAAATCACATCTTCAAAAAATCCTATAATAACATCAACTGTCAGTTTTAATATTGACATTGTAAAATCATATAATAAAAATTAAGATACCTCAATATATATAGTGAAATAGAAAAATATTACATGTTCTCCACATGAAAATGTGTCTAATCAAAGAATCCTCAATTATAATAATTGAATATGAATCAAGATAAGGATGAAAAACATAGTTCATTACGGCTATAAACATAGCTAGTATGTTTATTACCGTGAAATAAATTACCAAGAACTCAGAATAGCCATATCACGTTTACATATCCAAAACATTAACCCAGAACATAATGTGAAATAATCATTTGTAAATCATTTGAACCAACAAAGCACTGATCAATTGAAAACATAAAATATAAATTTATAGAAAAAGACCCAAATATGAAATGGTAACATGGTTCAAATATTGATAGTAAACACAAAATACCAATCTACCATAAATCAATTCTATATATAGTATGGGAAAACATATGAATCATCACTTTTCATAGTGAATAATTTATATTAAATTTATACCAACTGAGTTTTAATTCATTGAGATAAACAAATACTATTTGATATGGATGTTTAGAAATTTAATCAATACTTGGTAATAAGTTAATCACAAATAAAACCTCTCCCAATAGTGAAAATCCATTTAAATATTCTTGTAACACATTTAAATATATATCAACTACAAGAGGAAGAATAGTACTATAAATGACCTTGACTAATCAAAATATCATGCCTAAAATATGATAAGTAATCATCAACCAGAGTGAAAAATTTTATTAGTTCTTTTGGAATAAAATTTCAAATATCAATGAAATTTATATGATTTATAACAAGATAAAGATAATTTCACCCAACTATAGTAAAATTTATAATATTTCTAAAAACATCGAAACAAATATATTTCAATTTCAAAATCAATATTTTTTTCTCTAAATAGGATAAATAAAGAAAAATTATATCTATCAATATTTTTAGAATATGTTAATATCTTTCTAAAGGACCCTTCCTATCTTCCAAAAATGGTATTCAAAAGTTAAATTACAAATTAAAAAACTTATATAAGATAAAAAAATAGAAAATTAAAGAAAGAAAATGACAATAACTGAACATCAAACTAACTGAGGTAGAGGAAACCAGTATCGTACATATTACTATGGAAGACCCTATAGTAAGATATATTGTGTCCTATTCAAAAAGAAAACAACAACCATACCCCACATCCTTCCCCTACCCCAATACTATCAAACTCCATTAAAATTCATATATGTACTAAATTTATCCCTATAAAATCCCACCACTTCTATGAATAAATATTCAAGAAAACATGTGGCTCAAGATTTGTGGTGGTGTAGTAGACCTTGCACGAGATGTATATGTGGAAGATGAATAATGTAAACCATCCCTCTGATTCCCCTTCTAATTAGATAACTTAATATATCTTTTTTTTGCAGTATTAAAACTGCATTATATCACCTAGAAAAACATACTTTGTATGGCATATTTGTACACACTAGGAAAAAAAATTAATGGTTCCTAGCCTCTGGTAAAGAAGAATCAAAATTCATCCTCCCACCTTTAAAAAACATTCATTTTAGGTAAAAATATTCCAAAATTCTATCTATTCTACCCAAATATCCACAATATCATGGTTATCCATCCTCTCCTCACTAATTTATTACCCTTAAATAAGATTCTTATTTACCCCTTTCGTAGAAGTCAGTAAACATTAGATTTTAATATTTAATCAGATCTCCAAAATTAACATATAACTAGGATAATGAGATACTAATGTGTTTCTACCTCACAATGTTATAGGAAAATAGATTATATTTAAAAAATGAAGGAACAATATATATATATATATAATCTATTTTTAAACTCATTAACATCACGAAATATACCAGTCCTAAACATTAACTATTATAAATTCTCAAATAAGATAGCTTGGAATGAATCAATTATCAACCCAAATTTCCTCTTTACATGGATCAAAATATCCATCCCATTTCAAGATATTATCTGAAATATAAAAATGGAATCCTTCACTTTCTTCCCCTGTTCTACATCAATCAATTAAAATTTCTTATTTATCTTCTTGATCCACTCATCCACACCAGGATACCGTCTTTCTCCTATAAATTCATTACAATTCTATTTATGAAATTCAAAAACCAAATCCAACATGATTAAAACCATCGTTTTTTTCACACTTCCATAATTGGATTTTAAACAGGAAGATTCCCAATTATCTTCTCCCACACTAGACCCTCGGATACACCAACTAGAGAGACTTTCTAATCTTCTATTTCTATATGCTCCTAATCAAAATTCTCATACTGAAACTCCATTAAAAAATTACCATAAAATAAATTCTTATTTACTGTAATTCTATAAAAACATAGAAATCCAAGTTATCAATATTAACCAATAATTACAAAAAATCAAAAAAATCATACCTCACATCGACACATAATCAAAAAAATAACTTGTCTAATCAATCTAATCGCATTAAATAATAAATTTTATTCCATAATTTTTAGATATTTTATTTATTAATATATTATTCAATAAAAATAAATATTTTATTATTAATTAAAATGTTAAACTAAAATTTAATCACCAATTCCACAGAAAAACATGTGTACACACATATGTCATTTCTTTACATTCCAAAATGATACTTTCACAATTGAGTAACTAATATCAACTTAGTGATAATTATTTAAGAAAAATTACATTTATAAAATAAATAAATACAATGACATACTCCCCATACTTATTTTGCTTCTTTTTTTTCTAGCCAGGTATACCCACATAACATGCATGACATGTTTTTACTCTTAATATCCAGTTTAGTATTTCTAAAATATCATAACCTCCAAAACTCGGAAACTATTTTTTATCATCACATCTAAACATATCTATTCCACTATGGTTAAATGACACCTAGTCCCATCTTATTTATTGATCACCAAAGACAATAAAATAGAAATGAGTGCTGAAGGACTTATCTGAGGGGGTGATTTAAACATTAATGGTCCATCGCAAAAATTACATCAAATAGACATTACAATATAAATAACCAGTATAAATAAATAATAAGGTACTCAAATAAATAAAAATTGACATCCCACATTTACTCATATGAGTCATATATCTAAACAATAACATAGAAAAAATCAACTACCAACACATGATAAATAGAACTATAAATTTAAATGAAGAGAAGTATAGATAAAATGCCTAGGTTAAACCAAATGTTATCATAAAGCACTCTATGATACCTTTTTACCTCATATCATTTTTATGCATACCACTTTCCTTTTTCTAAATCTTCATGCATATAATATATACACATACTATATATGTCTATACAGATAGTGATATTAAGTCCTCAATAGAAACAATTGGAACCGTATACATCCTTTAGTGTTTTAGTGACCATATATAAGGAATTTAAAAAATTTAGTGATTTAACATTACTATTTTAATAAATCAAATTTATGTTTCAACAATTAAATGAGATAGTAAAATATTAACATCTATGATTTTTTTAATTCTATTATTATAAGAATAAAAAACATTAAATAATCCACTAGATATCCATTATGGATAAAAAATCATAATAAAAATAATAAAAATAAATTTTAAATTTAAATTTATTACACACATTAATATATAATTTTTAAAATTAATGATTCACATAAATCTATTTATCTTGACCATATGTATCCCACTTCCTAAAATAAATTTAATATCATATTAAGGGGAGAAATTCTATGGTATACTTCTAGGGGATCTAAAAAAATACATCTTGATGGAATCCTTATAAACAACGAGATTAAAATCTATTTGAATGTACAATGTGAATGAAAATATATGATGTGATTTATTTTGTTTACATTTATAATAAAATATTTTTGTTTCCATATTTCCATCAACCTAAGTATACAGTATAACCACATCACCATCAATCATACTCTATCATTCCCTCGTGAAATAAATAATGGACCAATGGATGGGAGTGAAAAAAAACATAAAAAATAATGAATCCAATTATATATAATAAAGTAAAATGTTTTATATTATTTAAATTATAATTTAGGTTAGTATAGGTAGTGCTTCCATAAGGAGGGAGATACACAACCCATAAGAGGGGTTTAATTATATTTATATTATTATTAAATAATTATATCCCTTTTATATATCATTTTTCATGATTTAAAATTTAATATTATTTTTTTCATAAACTAATAATAGAATATGTTATAAATATCATTACTAATGGAAGGGAAATTTAGAGGAAATAATAATTTTTTTGCTTTATCACTATTGAGTGGTCCTAAGACAGGTCTTATGGGAAAATGGTTAAGGATGAAGGGGGGTAACTAACTACCTCATCCGAAAATAATTTCAGAAGGCGAAACTCACTCAACATAATCTTATACATTTTATAGAGGGTCTAATTTCCTCTTAAAAACACATATTTTTAGGTGTTCTTGGTGTATATGAGTGATGATAACGTTTATAAGGAAAAAACACATCAAATTCATTGTCATAAAATTCTTGACTATGGTAAATTCTATGGTAAAATATTTTATAAACCTTTTCATTTTATGATTTAATTGAAATATTGATAAATTCTTTACATGATAAGTTTTTATGAGATAAAAAGAAAGGTAATTTAAATCTAGTATAGATATTGATTATTATAGTGATATAAGATTTACCTATGATACTCACAACATGAGTTGGCCCTAAAAGGAAAAGTTAATCTATATCTAATAATTTAGATGAATATAACAATTTTTAGACTTGAAAATATAATTTTTTGGCTTGTCAAGGTTTGAAAATTATGTTTTCTTTGAATAAAATTTTTGGTAAAACTCATACTAGTTAGTTAGAGTTGATCTTGATAAGAGACTGAATGTTTCAATGACCTAGGAACAAATTCAGAAGAAAAGATTCATTATATTATATGATTAAAAACATTAAATTTTGAATTACAATATATTTTCAATCTATAATATAAATTTTTCAAAATGAGTTCGGGTAAATAAAATAATTAAGTTTTTATTAATAACATTAAAATATGATTTATAAATGAAATTGTAAAACAAATATCACATAATAGACTGATACATTGTCAATTATGCTTCAATACATTTAAAAAATCAAATTTAATTATAGTAGAGTTTATTATATATATTGCACTAATAATTACCATTTTACCATTTGATTCATCTCTAAACATGGAATGTCCTCCATCATATATTGTGATAGGATTAAATTTAGAAGGATCACCACACATATCCCACAAGAACCAATTATCCATTTACTATGTATCTTCAAGGTTTTCTCCATAAGACCCTTGTCGTATAAAATATTAATATATTAATACTTTTTCTTCCTATTTATTTTGTACAGTTATGTAATCCAATAAAGTCATTGGAAATCTATATTTTTTGGAACAATTTTTTCCACTTTAAATATATGACAATAGATAAATTCTTTTTTGTTTACTATATATAGAATTAATAAAATTTTATTAATAATAAGTATTAAAATATTATTAAGAATATTTTAAAAAATTATTTTATCATTTTTATTTTGCAAAATTATTTATTATATAATATATAGTAAAATTACATTATTTTGAGAAACCAATACGAAAATTACTTTTAATAACACATTAAGATCAAACAAATTTATTAATGGCTTCATTTCCATGTGTAGTATTAGGAAGTGTATTTTTGGGATCATTAATTTGAAATTACAAATTATAAATATTTACTTATTAATTTATTTTTTTAAACCATATCACCTCTTTCAGTTAAAAGTTAATATTTTTTAAATTACCAGATTATAATTATTTTTAAGATCTTTGAATTTTACAACATGTTAAAAAAATCTTAAAGTTGATATATATAATAAATAATATCTTCATATATCAAATAATGTCTTGGATAAGTTGAATTGATAGAAATATATCATGTTGAATTTACAATTTTACATAACTTGACATTGGTAATGATATACATTGGAATTTTTTCTCTTGATTCATATGTTGAAAATATATCCTTTCTAGAACTCAATATTCAAAATTGTAGCTCTTTGTTTCCATTCCTATTGTATTTTTACATTTTTATTTAATGAAAGTCCATAATTATTTGACCCTTTCTCTCAACAAAATAGACATCCTTTTTTTGATTTTCCTCTTTAAACTCTTAGTATATATGTTCTTGTTCACACACCTTTTTCTACCATTTGGAAATATTATGATTATAGAAATATCATTGAGATTTTTGATTATTTATTTCCTTAAATGAAATATTCAATATAGTTTTGTTTACCACTTTTTCCTATTTTTTGGAATACATTCTCTAAGATATATAATGTGTTAAAAGAAAAATAAAGTTATCCTCAACTAATATATTCCTTTTCTATTTATCTTTTCATCTCATGGTGACATTGCCTACCCAATTTCATGGTAAAACCACAATTATTTTCTTGAATGAAGTTCCTTTAGAAATAGAAACACTAAGTAACATTAAACTATAAAAATTATCATTAAATTGAGTAAAACATTATATAATATGTTCATTAGGATGCATAGAGAGATATTCAATATATTCACTAGATAAATCCAATCATGTATCATTGAATATTACTACTCTTTATTGAGTTATATCTAATAGTATCCATATTAAATGATTCATATTTCATATAGAAATAGTATTAAATTTATTTTTATAAAAAAACTCTAGGAATTCATTACATCACCATATTATTAAAAATAAGAAATACCTTCTTGATCCCATTTATCATCTTTTTTAGTAATGCGGATATAACCATTCATATAGGATAAATGATAGGCCGAAAAAAAATTGAAATGAATGTTTCATAAAAAGCATAACTAAAACCATAATAATGGGAGATTTAGGAAAATAGTTTCCTTTGGGATAATAACGTTTTTATGAGAAAAAATTAAAATTTTACAATCCATTTAAATCTTTTTTATGATTTTTAAAATAAAATAATTTTAAAACAAATTTAAAAACAATTAAATATTTAAATAAAATAATATTTTGATACAAAATTAAGTCATAAAATGGTCAAATGGAATGAGTAGGTGTATTCAATTTAAAATTCAATGGAACTGACTATTTTCTTAAGGACTCAAAAACCGATTTTAAATGTATTGATGTGTATTAAAATATTTTTCAAATCTTCAAAGAGAAAAAAATTACCATAGTTAGATGTGCAATGATCTAATAATATAAAGTTATAAAATTAGATGAATTAATAAAGAGTGGTCTATAAATTAAAAATTAAGTGTATTGATGGTTTTTTAAGTTGATTAATTGAGTGATAGAAAGTAATTAATAGATAAAACTGTTGAAAGTAAATATGTTACAAAATTTTGTATAGGAGTTTAAATAAACTAATAAATATACCATAGATCCACCACATGAATTTATTGAGGATATAATATATTAGTACCTTGTCCTTAATATAATATAAGATACAGAAACTCTCTTTTATTTAATGTTGTATTATGTAACTGTAATTATAATCAACCCAAGATTTTTAAAATGTATTGAAACACCCCTAGTTCTTTTAAACATTGTTTTCAATAAATTAAATTTATTTGATGACTAATGTTGGGTTCATCACCATCTTACTCTTTTTTTATATGCTACACCAAGTAATGTTTGGCTACACACAACACCATCTTATCTTGTGTTACATGCAATACTGAGTTTCTACAAATCATTATTTTTTTATGATAATTATTAATATTTTAAAATTATAACCTAGCATTTAGAATTGAGGGTATGAACACGATTAACTAAAATATTAAAATATAGTTAAAAACTATATATAATGAATTATTATTTTACTTATTAATTATAAATTAAAATAAAACCCTCTTGAAAATAAAATGAAATCAATTTCTGGTAAACAATTTAAATACACACAAAGGTATTTTATACCAATAAAATAAACACATCACACATCCTGGATTTTATTAATTAAAAATATATATATAATAAATTTAATCTAATTTCTAATATTCATCATATGTTTTTTCTAGTCATGATAGAAAAATTAATTACTTTTTAGGCATAAAAAATATTTTTTTCCCTAAAACATATTTTTATTACCTTTTAATGGAAGGATTATTTTAAAACAAAATTTTCAAACTTTTATAATGTTTATTATAAACAATATACTTCATTTTAATATAATATTTTCAAATTTGTCATTGGTTTAATTTTAGAAATTTTTTTGATATGTTTGATTTTTTATGAGTAGTGAATAGTACTGTATTTTAATTGAAAACTAGCTTTTCTTCTAAATAAATAAAAATTAAAAATTATATTTATTATTTGGTTCAAAGTAAAATTAGATCAATATTACATATTTTAATCCAATTTTTTAAAATTTATGATTTTAACTATTAAATTTTGATAAAATACTTTTCTAACATTTGATCATTTTCACTTCAAAAAGTTTCTTTCTCAACCCTTTCTATAGAATTAATTTTAAATTAATTTTATCCAGCTCTGTATTTTAAATTATTAAAATGGATTAAATATTTTTAATCACAATGTAAATATTTAATAAATATTTCTATTTTATTGGAATATATGATTAGTAAACATAATGATTTTATTACCATGGTTTTGGTTTAATCAGGTAATTAAGGGTACAAATAATATTATTAACATTATAAAATTACTCTAAAAAATTTAATTATTTTATGTTGAGATTTTTATTATAACATAATAATAATTTGTTAAAATATATTACCTATTGGAGAAACATGTATGACTTTAACCCATTATAGTATTATATTTTTTAGAAAACTCAAAATTTTCAAAGTAGTGTGTTTAATATATATATAATTTTAATATGTGGTTATCTACAATATAAATTAAACAAAAAATAGTATATGGAATCATAAAATATTTAGCCTAAACATGGGAATTTATTTTCATTTTTTATTAAATATTTACTTACCTTAAAATCATCCACAACAATTATAAACTAATTATTTTACTAATAAAAATATAAAATAAATCATATTTAAAATATTAAAATAAATATAATTTGATATATTTAATATAATAAATAAATTTTATATATGAAATTGATATTATTGGGATGTATTAAAATATTTTTTTCAAAAATACACTCTTCCATTGACTGTCGTAAAAGTCAATGTAATGAATAGTTTAAAAATTGATGTTAATGAAATTAAAAAATAAATAATATTTTATTAAATGATATAATATTACTAAAAATATAAAAAATTTAAAATTATTTATATGAGTTTATAATTTAATACATTATCCCTTTTTGGTTTTTTTCTTATTTTATAGTGACAATATTAACCCTTAAATAGTGAAAACCCATGTTCTCACAGTAAGAGTTAAAGAAGTCAAATAAAAAATTAAACCAATGGATAAGTGTATAAATTTATTAAAAACATATATAATATTTATTGTATGTGAGGATTTGCTCACAGAATAATCATATTTTATAAATAAATTAGTTTTTATCTTTTATGAATGTGATATTAATTTAGATTAATTTAATATTGTGAGAAATTCCAAGAGTTCCTCTACCCTATCTTATAAAAGGAAGCCTAATCTTCTCTTTTCCTCACATATAAAAACATTTTTATATCATCCAAAATCTATCCAAATTTTATAAAAAATTCTCACCCTTCAACCTAGAAGCCTTATTCCGGCATTAATCAAACCAAGGAATTCTGTTTGTGTAAACCGAAAGGAGATACCAAAAGAAGAGTTAACAGTCACCAATGAATATTTTTGTTTTATTTATTCCTTAAATACCCAAAATAATTTTGTTATTTATTGTTTATATAATAACATTAGTGTCATAAATTTTCTATACCATAACCCCCTCCCCAAAAACAGTTTCCCTCCTATGTCGATAATGGTAGAAGAGAGATAGTCCCCCCCCAAGTGGCACCTCCATTAGGCCCTAGGATGGTCACTAATACCAAGTGTATAAAAACCATAAATATGAGAGGCTTTACCCTCTAAAAGAATCAAATGTGTAAGACAGGGATAAGATAAACAGAAACCAACACATACTCATACTAAAATATAAAATATTCATATGTACATAAATTTAATGTCATGAAATAACTACTGTAACAATAAGAAAAAACTACAGGTACCAAAAAAAAGTAAAGATGGTAGTGACCATTAAGCCCAAACAGCTTCTACAACCCACAAGATAGTAGTTACCAGTCTGATCTCCAACCTACTCCAAATGATCTGAAAATAGAATATTTATATAGAGTGAGTATAATAGTATACTCAGTAGGATCCTACCCAAATCATGTCATTAAAAAGTAAATAAACCATTCTAAAACATCGTGAACAATAAGTGAAACTTTCTCATCACCTAAAATAGTATATTATGTTCCCAACTTTTCTATGGATACTCTCACCAAGAATCTCATATAGTAAAATATATTATAAAAAAGAATATAAATGGTTCCCCGTAACCACTTTCATATTGATTTTACACTTTTCCCCAATATATCATGTCCTGAGCATCTCTCTCTTAAAAGTCCATTACATAGACACCTCAGTGAAGAACCACAACATACGCCTCATATTTTAACATGAAATTAATTCATTCAACCACTACGTTCCCATAACCAAAGTATCCCTTTAATTTTCAATAGAATCCATATCCCTCATAACATGTTTCATACATTATGAATTATACCTCAATCCATTATAGTCCGTACACCCAGTAAGGATCCTCAAGACACCACAACCTATACACTATATTCTAATAATAGAACTTATGAAACTATATGCAGGATATGTGTATGTTAAATGAAAACTAGACATTACATCCCTCTACACACATATAAGGTAATAACTAACCATCGTTCATACCAAAAAAATTAACTACCTTTAGAAGAGAGTGAGGAAAATGGGGTAATCAGTCATCCATCCTCCAACTAGGATGTTAGAAAAAACACCCCCCATGGCTCAAAATCCTCAGGGTGTCAGTTTCATTAACTAAAAATACAAAGTTGTGTATAGAAACAAAATATTTATATGATATAATATAGCTCACAACATCATTACAGTTATAACCTAGTCTTAGACTCAACTATATCTAACATCTATCAGACTCCAAGATTCCATGGTAAAGACTAAATATACTATAAGTAAACAACGATTTAAAGAGCATCATTAAATTTTTTTATTTCTTTTTACCCATTTCAATTCACAATAATTAATTATTTAACAATTAATTGACCTCTAAAAAATTCCACATTACATTTCATTAAAGATTCATTCCCTCCAGGAATATGAAAACTGATTCCATGAATTATCATAATCATAACATCATCATTTCATGCCAGTATGCTACAACCCATCAGTTAGACATTTATTCATTTATTTCTCAACATTAATTTCAATATCACCCGGTTCTCTATGAAAACAATCTAAACTCCCCAAACACAATGGATTAACACAGTGTTTATATGAACTAACCATCAAGTCATTTCTATATATATTAGTAGTGTAAACACATCGAACAATGAGCAGATAAACATATAAATCATGTGGCATTGCTTTCCTATCTCTGCCTTCCCTAGAAAGAGATTAACCAAACACAGCCATCTACCTCAAGTAGTGGGTAAGGGAAAGAATATTAAAATACATAAAATTCATAAAAGCATATAATTTTCGTATCAATGGGTATGCCTAACTACAACCCATTCCATCAACCATGAATTCCCCCCTGATACCCATATACCAAAATACACGCGTCTTTCTATTTTAGGAATCAACTACTGCCACAAAAACTAGGCATCCCATCCACACATACCACAACATCCATCTAGAATCATCCATCCCAAACTCACATAACATCACAAGCAACATGAAACAAACAAGAAATGGTGATCCTGGCCCTAAAACAAGTCATTCGTCCTTTACACATAATGGTATTTGGCGACTATAAATAAGAAGGAACTCAGCCTTTACAAAACAAATCATAAACTCAAACCCTACAAAGGAATTATGTTATATCACACAATAAGTTCATGTTCAATCATGAGTTAACAAATTATTTATTCTATAGTTCCAAATTTTTTCAACCTATGAAACAAGCTATCAAAAATTAATTATTCAATTAATTTACAATTTCGTTAATTCCATTATCAACAAGAAACAACATGATTTAGGTTCATTAATGAATTAAATTAAACATGAATTTATGCCTTAATTTGATTATCATCAAATTACAATAACAATAACTAGATTCATTAAACAATCCTCTTAAATCATTTATCCAATTAATTATCAGTTAATTCAAGATTTATGTTCTTTTCCAATTTCCATCATGAATGACATGCTAAACCAACAAATTCATTTCTATCACACTATCTAGAAAATAAAGAGGAAAATCATTATCAAGGTACAAACCAAAAATTTTATGGTTTGCTCGATACCAATTCTTTAGTCTAATTATAATAATTAATAGGTCATTTTCATTGAGATCAAAGGGAAAATTCATGACAACTCTATGATTTCACATAAATTAATAGAGAATAAATAAATCAACTACTTCAAATGGTCATCAATTTTCATCGCATGAGAATACATCAATGCAGAGGATCTCAATATCCTCTCCCGTAATGACCGCATCCACCTGAGGATGTCGTAGTACAACCATACCAACCAAAAACCAATGTAACTCCATTAGAAACATGGAGATGAAGTTCCATTATAGGGAAAATTAAAACTAGAAGAAAATTATTGGATAAACCTCTAGAAAATAAAGGTAAAGATAACCTTGGATCAAACCTGGTCACCATGGATCAATGATGGAATCTCGGGATTGATTACCCTCAAAGGGATCTCAAAAACACAATGGAGGGGGAAACTAGCTCACCTCAGATGAGATGAAGGGAAGTAACAATTGTATAGTTTGAAAACTCGAGCAGCTAGAATGTTTTAAAAAATTACTACAGTAATGAAATATATTATGTGTAATATCCATTAATATTTCGTAATTCCTTGAGGTCAGTTTACACCAAAAAATCCATCAACGATTCATTTTATTTTATTTTTCAAAACCTGAAATATTACATGTCTTGAAATCTATATTCACCTCATGTAACCTACTCTCACAATTTGAAATCTCCCTACATCCATTATTTAGTAGTCCAGTCTCTCCATACCTCCTTTGAAGGTCCTCTGAGAAATTTGATATTTGGAAATACAACAAGGCTCAATCCACGCATATCTAGGCCCATACATCAGATAACTATAAAAACATCATCATCCTCAAAAATTTAAATCCAAATCAAAGAGGAAATAAAAGAGGGGTTTTCTGAACATCCACCTCACGAGATGCCTACCAAGTCTCTTTCCACCATAAGATCTCAAATGCTTCATTAAAGGATTAGTGTGAAACCACACAACAACTATTACAAGCTCCTAAACACTCTTGCTGAGAAGATGCATCTTAAAAGAGATAAAGATAGGACAAGAAAGATGATAATGACATCTCGTAAATAGAAAATGTATGTAACCACAAAACAAAAAAACATTAAAAAAGAAGAGATGAACATTAAATAATTATGGTTACTGATCACATATCTGTGATTCACATTCCTAGGTACTCTCCTTCATTCCACCATGCTACCACACGACACAGATTAAAGGGGATCGAATGCCCACCCAACACCCTCTCTTATCGGTACTATATCCCTATAGGATGCTCCTTAAAGGTATCATTATCATCAACATTTATATCTCCCCATTCTATGACATTAGATTCTTCATGAAGATAATGGATGTGTTGTGACACGTGAAAAACATCAGGTATCTAGCTCATCTGTGGGGGAGGCGCTATCCAAAACGCCATGGCTACAAAATGATCCATCACCTCTAAAGGCCCAAAAAAACCTAGGATAAATATTACTCCCATTACCAAACCTACACTTTCAATTATGAGGAACCACCTTCAATAACATATTACACCCAACATCAAACTCCAAATATCTCCTCCTATGGTCAATATAAGATTTATGACAATCCATTGCTACCATAATCCTCTCACAAATATGATAAACCATGCCTATCATATTCTGTAGTATTTGTAGACTAATAATTAATGACTCCTTGATCCCTATCTACCACAACAGAGAATGATAAGTTTGGCCTTAAAACGATTCAAACTAAAACATACATATTGTGGAGTGAAAATTATTGTTGTAATTGACCTCTACCAAGATTAGTTTCTTCATCCAAGAACATCCAAAATCAAGGACAAAAGATCACAACATTTATTCTAGAATTTGGATGGTCTTCTCTTTCTAACCATCAATCTGCAGATGAAAATAAATTCTAAGGAATAGTTGAGAACCAATAGTATTTTGGAGACCTCTCCAAAACATGGAGGAAAAATGATCATATAGATCATAAATGATAATCCTTGGGACTCCATGGAGGCTCACCACCTCCTCTAGATTCTACCTCGATAGAACCTCTAATAAGCTGGACACCTTGATCTTTATAATGTGTGATGATTTCTTCAAATGATCCACTACAATCCATTTATAATAATATCTCCCTGATCTTGAGGGAAACCAAAAAAAACTCCAATTATATGTCCTCTCGCATCCACTACGGAACATCTAATGGTTGGAGAAATCAACCAAAAACACAGTGCTAGATCTTCACCTTTTGGGTGACCAAACATTGAGACTCAAAATCTATAATGATACTCATTAACCAAGACACTCAAAATAACTGTTCAATTTTTAGTACATATTATTCACCCCACGTGGTTCGGCTATGTGAAAACTATGGAACAATCAAAGAAACATCTCATGAATCGCCAAGAGAACAAAATTTATTCCATGAAAAGACACTCAGTGTTGTTCATACTCAGAACAACCATTAGGGTCCTTGCTAGAAAGAACCTTGGTTTTCCAGACATCCACCTCATGATCCCACAACTAGGATTCATCTACCAGATGCACCTGATATGAAAACTCCATCATTTGAAAAAAAGAAATATTATCGCCCAAATTCTCCCATATATAGATAGAATATTGAAATTTCTTCCATCACTCTCCAGGAATTTCTTAATTATCACAATGCTTCACTACACGAATTCCAACTTAAAAAATCAGACACAAAATTCATCTTTCTAGAGTTATACAAAATCCCAATGTCATAATCCTATAACAACTCCATTCACTGATGTTGAAAAGGGTTCAAGTCATACTGGGAGAAAACATACCTCTTGATTTTTTGATTAGTGGAGACCAAAAAGAACTCACCGATGAGGTAATGCCTCTAAAACATTAGGGAAAACACCACTACCACCAATTAAAGATAATGGGTGGTAGAGTTACACTCATGGGGAAGAAATTAATAATTCCTATAAGAAATGATTGATCCCTACCAAATCAGAACACTACCCTACACAAGACACAGAGAATCATGGAAAACCTTGAACTGAACACCTACTATTAGAATATAATGAATTGGATCACTGGCCATCTTCTCCTTCAGATACTCAAAAACTACATAAAACTGATCAGTCCACAACAATGTCATATCTTTCTTATAAACACTATTATAGGAGTTTCAAATTTAGAAAAATTGTCTATGAACCTCCTATAATAGCCTGAAATTCCAAAGAAACATTGAAAATATACCACTATTTGGGGGGAAACCAGATATATAACTACATCTACATTCATCAGATCCACAAATACTCCCAAATGGGATACATCATTCCCCAAGAAACATTATTATTTTGCCCAAAACTAACACTTTGACAACTTCAAAAACATATAATGATGACAAAGAACTAGCAAATTGGCACGTAGATGCCCTCCATGATCCAATTAAGTCATTGAGTACACAAGGATGTCAATGATTATAACCACCATGAACATATCCTATAAATATTAGAAAACAATATTCCTTAACCCCATGAAGACATCCTGATAATTCACCTCATCGAACAACATCACAACAAACTTGTAATGCCCATGACGATAATTAAAGGTAGTCTTTGGAATATCCTCATTCTATACACACATATAATGAATCCCTGACTATAAATAAATCATAAAAAATCAAAAAACACCCTTTAGTTGAAGGAATAAGAGATTAATCTATAGAATATGATGTCTTATTTTCATTTTCACTTAGTTCAAGTGATGATAATCGATACACAACTACAAACTGACCTCAACCTACTTCCTAGAAAAAATCAGTGCACCCCATAGTGAAAAACATTGGCAAACAAAAATACACCATAGTAAACTATTGGGTTGTATATATATCTCCAAAAACTCATAAAGAACCTTCTTATATAGAGACATCGAGATCGAAGACTTGCATGACGGTAGTTCGATCCCGAACTCGATCTCTCATCTAGGGGTAATGCTACAACCGCCTCTATAAAGAAATCAGGGTACTCTATTTTGAACCTATGAATCACTTATTGATTAACATTGTAAAAACTCATAATCATCGCAACCATAAAGTATGACAAGGAAGGAACACACCTATAACCCATTCGAGAGTCTCTCTCACCAATAAACACTACTGGACCACTATCAACATCAAATAACCCAACATTCCTCTAGAAGAAATCCATGATATACTAAACCTAATAAAAACAATCCATGTTTGGGATGAAATCATATGGTTGTATCCATAAACATGGGAATCATCCCCAAGAGAGGTGATGCCCTAGTACTAGCTCACTGTCTCTACAGACTTCAAAAATGTCAACTCAACCTATAACTATCGTAGAAAATGACAAGGGCAATAAAAGTATCTCTACCTTAAGTCTAAAATCATAGAATTTGGTAGAAACTATGAAGTAGTGTTTCGATCCTAGATAAAAAATATCATGTAACCAACTAGAAAACAAGAAAAAGGTACCTTGATTGACATATGGCTCGCCTGGTGCAGGTAGTGCTAAAGCATTTCGCTGATGACAACCAGCTCCACGTCATCTCTTACCATGCTGAATACAACTTACATGGTTTTACTATACTCTCTAGGGATGTGGAGTGTCATAGGAATCTCCTCTTCCAACACCATATACTCTCTACTAATCCCAAACAAGAGAAACCTGCTAATGATTCCTTAGCTAGAACTTACTCCATGGAGGAACCGAAAGAGTGAGAATTGGCCCATGCTGACTGCTCAAATGTTTGAGCACTCTTGTCACTGATGACCTCAGTCTCCATAAGAAAAAACATGTGTCAGATCTATAACCATATGCCTCAGTTCCATTTCCCCTCGAGAAATAAGACATTTTCTGTTGGGACCTACCCATGGCTGATCAGAAGTTATTCTATCCAAATAATTGGTAACCCCAGACCACAACTCTTCTTCTGGAGTAATCATGATGACTCTCACCTTGTAATGATAGGGTTATAGATAATTTCCTCTCGATTACCTCTTCCCCTGATAACACCATGAGATATATATTTTTTATAAATGAGTATTCCTAGAACTTGGTTTCTAAACATAAATCCTTCTTGAAATGCCTTATCATAGCCTCTTTATCTTGAATCAATTGAAATTAATGTCACAATAGGTTCCTGAAATGTATTTCAAACTCTCTATCATAGGAGATCCCCTACTAAAAGTTATGTAGCTTCATTATACTACCCATATTAATGGTCAAATATTGAATCTCTGATCAAAACTAGTCTCAAAACTTCTCCCACAAGTCTACTTGATCCTAGAGATATCTAAGGAATAAGAACCACCATGCATCACTACCCCATTTAGCATCATCAAAGCCAATGAAACCAATTACTCTTTCATAGAAAGAATCTAATAGAAATCTCTCTCATGCTCCTCAAACCAGTTTTTGTGACTGCATCTAAAATTGAGACCTCATACCTCTACAGACGCTGGAACGGATACTCTTGAAGTGTCCTTCTCCAAGTTTCATCATTATCAACCTCTACCCTATGACAATATGATGGTTCATCCTACTAATCTTCTTCCATGCGAACCTAACAAGGATGCTGACCTAGATCCATATCTTCAAAAGAATGAATATTTAAATCTCTAAAACCTTGTATATGGAAGAGCTTAGAATTAATTAATTTTTTTAATTTTTTTATATTATCCAATGTCCAGCCCATTCAAACACAGCTGGAAAGAATAATGATGCATGATCCTTTCTGAGTTATATACCATGTACAGAGTATCACAGCATTTATTAGTGGATGTAAGCTTAAAGGCCCATTCTTTAGATCACAGGGGGGCCTAAATACCCCTTTCTCTCCCTCTCTCAAATGTTAACAATTACTGTTAATCATAGCTTACACGTTTTCACTATAATACAATGATACCTCCCATGTTCCAAAATCAAAACATCATATTCTCCCTCAACCAGATCTCTAATACCAGTCTATCAGGACACCTACTCTTGAGATTATACCACAACTATGTCGGAAATGGGAGAATAGAGATTGTGAACCCCGATTCCCACCTCCAATAATCCCAATGTTGGTAACTAGCACTGAAGGTATAATAAATATGAATATGGGAGGCATTAAACTATAACAGAAACACATCCAGTAGATAGGGATAAGATATAATACAAACCAATACTATTAAGAATATATTTTTAATGAAACACAAGTACATAAATTTAATTGCATGGAAGAACTACCACAACTAAAAGGAAAATCTATAAGTACAAAATGAAAGTAGAGATGATGGAAAATATGAATCCCATTGAGATCCTTAAACCCAAAAGCTAGTATAATCCAGCCTGATCTCCAACAAACTCTAACTAACCTAAAAAAATTTTATATATACATAGGGTGAGTATAATAGTATACATAGTAGGATCTTCCCTATAGCCTCTCAAGAAAATCTAATGAAAGCATGTTAAATCACAATGAAAAAAAAGTGAAACTAACTCATCACATAAATAGGTATATTGTGTTCCCAACCGCACCAAATCTACTCTCTCATAGTACTTCATACAAGAGCATATAATATAAAAAAACAATATAAAGGTTACCTCTCTACTAATTTCCCATGGGTTGTCTACTTTTCCCTAACATCGCACGTCTGGGGAATCTCTCTCCAAAAGGGATTTCCCAAAAACACCTAGGAGAAGCACCAAAACACACACCTCATGCGTCAATATGTACCTCGTGTATCCCACCAATGCATTCCCATAACCAAAGTAAGCATGTAATTTTTGGGGGCCACCAAAAACAACATAACGTGTATCATACATTGGGTATTATAACACAAACCATTGAATCTCATACACCGTGTAAGGATCCTCAAGACATCAAAGCCTATACATATTATACATATAGTTTCCCTTTGGAATCTATATATAGAATATATGTGTAAAAAATAACCACAAGCCATTACATCCCTTTACACACATATATCAGAAAAACTAAAAACTGTGCATACCAGTATATGTAACTACCAAGTGAAGAGAGTGGGGGAAAAGGGGGTTGACAGTCATCCATCCTCCCCCGGGATGTCAATTATTTAACAATTAACTATACATTAACTATTTCCCCATAATATTACAGTTACATTTCAACAAAGATCCATTCCCTCTAAAAATATGCTATCTTAGTCTATAACTTCTTATAATTATATACTCATCTTTTCATCCCAGTATTCTCAACCCCCATGTGTTAAAATTTTTTTCATTTATTTGAAAAAATTCTTTCCATGTCACTAGGTTATCCAGGAAATATTTTTAAACTCTCCAAACATAACGGGATCAATATAGTGAGTAGATGAAAACCCCATTTATTTTTTTCCTTCAATAAAATAAGATTAAACCAACAACCATTAGGAGGTAAAAATAGAGAAAACATGGCATACCACCATGTCTTTGCCTCCCATGGAAAGAGAGTAACCAAACACATCAATCTGCCTCAACCAGTAGGGATAGGAATAAGGAGAAAAAAGATATATTTAAACAAGTTTATAAAATTCATATCAATGGGTAAGCCTAGCTTCAACCTGTTCCATCATCCCAGGTTTTCTCAAAGACACCCATATGTATAAACAGATACATCTCGCCACTCTTGGAATAATATTCTTCCATGAAAACTGGGCCCATATGCCTCGTGTACCATGAAATCCCTCCAGGATCATCTATACCAAGTACACATCATATAACAAGAACCATGTAACACATTAGAAACTGAGCTACATTTCCTACCCCAAGATATTCAACCATCACTCAAAATGAGCTCTCATTCCTCCAAAGGAAAAGGAACTAAACCTTTTCTTGAAAACATAAAAATTAGGGACAACAAGGGAATTATATTTTATCACACAACTGAATTTACCGATTCATTATTCACATGTTCAAATAATGGGAAAAAAAGAAAAATGCTATCACAATCTATCCAAAATTAATTAAAAAATTAATTAAAAAATTAATTTTACATGAGATTAATTCCTTTCTAAAAATAAATAAAACTAATTCCAGTTCTATTACCAATTAAATTAAATATTCATACATGCATTAATTTGACTGTCATAAAATTTCAACAACAACAACTAGATTCATTAAACATGCCTCTTAAACTATTTAGAAAATTGATAATCATTTAATTATGGATTTATGTTCTTTACCAATTTCCATCATGAAAAATTCTAATCCCATAAAGGAAAAGATATTACACTTCCAAGAAAATCATGAGGCAAACTGTTATTATGGGACAAAGAAACAACATCGCTATGAAATCTATACCAATTCTGTAATCCAGTTCCAATAATTATTACGTCAATTTCATTGAAATTTGAGGGGGTAAATCATTCATGATATATGTTTTCCCATAAATAATTAGAAAATTAATGAATCCTCTACCTCAAAAGTTCCTCGGCATTATTTTCATGAGAATAGATTAATAAAATGGATCATGACCACCTCTCTTGCAATGGGTACATCCACTCGAGGACACCGTGGAAAAATATCACCAATAAATAATCATAGAATCACCATTAGAAACATGGAGATAAAGTTCCATCACATTCATAAGAGAAAAAGGAGAGAAATCACATAATTCACTCGAAATGACTGAAAATTACACCATGGATCAAGTAGGGTCACCACAGATCGAAGATGGTTTCCTGAGATCAATTACCATGGAAGGGATCGCCAAAACGTGAAGGATGGGACTCTTAGGATTCATGGGATGAGAAAGAGGGAATTCGGGGCCATAGGGTTTAATAACCTGAGCTACTGTAAAGTTATAAAAATTAATAGAGTTTGGAATTACATGATGTGTAATCCCTTTTCAAGTCATATAATGCCTCGAGGTCAGTTCCTGGTGAAGAAAACATTAACTCTTCATTTTATTTAATTTTTAATACCTAAAAATATTAAATATAATGAAACCCATATTTACATCATGTAACCTTATTTCATGATGTGCAATCTCCCAGCTTCTAGCTTTTAGAATATGGGTCCATCCAGACATCCTCTAAGCCTCCTCTGAGAACTTAGGTCATCGAAAAACACGAAATAGCCAATCCACACTTATCCAGGACCTTTCATTGTAATATATTTTTATGGTTATGACAAACAACATTTTACATTTCTATTAAATGGGAAATGCAATCATCATTTGTCTTTACAGTAGTCTACCACCTCGCAAACAGATGTCATTTTTTCCTCCATTACCACCATTAATAGTATTTAATAAGTATGGATTTATAATTTATATAGTATAAATAATATATTTATGATTTTATCTTGAAAATTTAATTTTATATAATTCATACCATCATGATTTCCATTTTTAGGGAATACAATAATGACATTTGTGTGCACAATGAACTATCTCTTCGCCAACGATGTGAATCATTCATACTTTACATAGAATGTGTCTAGGATGGTTTTAATAAGAATATTATATATATCTATGTGTGTGTGTGTGGAATGAAAATGATTCTAGAATGATAATATATCATATACATTTGTTTCATTTAATCCGATAAGAATATTAAAATTTTGTCCATGTGTATGTATGGCCTATCATCTACATAAAGTGTGTATTTTATTTTCTACCTATAAATTCTATTAATCACAATAAATAAAAATAAATAAAATATATATGATATTTATATCAAAATTATCATTCATTATATAATTAAATTTTTATCTATATAATAGTACAATGAATAATAAGTGAAAACATTTACAAAAAACAAAGTAGTTATTTCATCAAACATAACTTTAACATATAATTGTAAATAAAAGGGTAATATAATGTCATAATTAAACAACATATGGTACTATATATTTGAATACGGGATTTCAAATATTTATTATAGACATCTTTTTATTATAAATGTGTGTTGAATGTGTTTAAATAAAATCAATATATAAAGTAATGGGATTTCTAGTATCTGTTTTATTTAAGTAAGACATATATCATATTCACTAGTCATTTCTTTTATGTTGTGTATAAAATACACATGAATGTATTATAAGACCAATATCCTTAAATTTATTGGTATTTTTATATCCATTTTATGATTTATCTTTCTGGGGGTATAAAGTTCAATGTTAACCCAATTTGTATGGTAATTTTGTCACAATTTTAATTCTTTGAGACACATGTTATGTTATGTATCATTATTTATTTACGATGTGTACATATGTCCTTTTAACATGTTTTACGATGAATCTACTCATTTTTATGATATTATAACCTTCATGTATTGTTATTCTCTATTAAGTTGTGAATTTTCTAATTCAAAAAATTCGTTGTCAAATTTTTTTTTCAAAACTGTTTTCAAATGATATTTTAATCATTTTCAAGGAAATTTATTTAAAAATGATTAAAATGGATTTCAAATATACCTTCATAAATTTTAATTTTAATTTTAAATGAAAATATTTTGATAAAGTTTTTATCATTTAAAAATAATTCTCAAAGAAGAAATGATATTTACTTCAAGACATGTTATAAAAAGTTATTTCAAAATTATTTTCCATTTAAGATAACATTATATGATGTTATTTAAGATTTAATAGTGTTATCAATAAAGGATGGAATCATTATTCTTTACATGGTATATGTATGTTCATTGTCACACATATTAATATATTTAATTTGGTGATGGGTGGGGCCTATATCACTCTCCAATATATTGGATAAAGATTTATGTCTCATGATACAATAATGGATAAAATGGGGAGTAAATATTGTTTAATAAGGGAATTCCCGCAAAGATAGTATTGGGTGTGAAACTTGACAACTAATGTTTTTTGGGGAGTGAACCCATTAAACAATGATGGTCTTCACAATAATCCTTGACTGTTATGGTTATGTGTGTCAAAAAATTTAATGTCTTAATCATCTGTTTTGATTTCATATCTTATACTCTTGACTCCATTATGGTTCATTTCTTAGGAACTTACAATCATTATGACATGACCAATGTATATGATCTTTTACATATAAGGAATATTCTCCAAATATCATGATTATGTTCTCAAACCATTATGTTCTGGTTATTCTTACGTATCTTATATTTTCCCATTATTTATCATCTAATCACGCCCTCAATTTTGTTTCCTTTACCTGGTTTATGAAGATATGTATTACATATGATGTGTATAATATGTTTGGTAGTATCGGAGACCATAGTGGGTAATAAGTTTTCTCACTTATGCAGAAGTGTTTATGTTTCCATGTTTCCAATGGAAATAAAATAAACCAGGCTTGGCGCAAGTGTTTGGTTAATGTATTTAATATTCCAAAATATGATGAAATAACTATATATGTTAATCTTGGGTAGTTATAGATAAATCTAGTAACCCTAAAGATAATAATACCTTTAATTTTAATGTTAATGGAAATAAAACCAGATTCTCTCAAACTAAATGTAATGGGAACCAAGAATAGAATATTGTAGTATAGGAGATTATTATGTTGAAACAATCAGGTTTCAGTACTATTAGGTCTACTAGGTTGAACACCATGAGAGGGGGGTGAATTAGGTTATGGAAGATTAAAACTTTCACCTATTTGGATTTTGTTTTATTTTTAGAAAAAACTAAACTCTCTCTTCCTCCCATATCAATATATGAACAGATATGAAATCATGCACAGGATACATTATTTTTTTTGGTTCACCCTCACTGGGCTAAGTCTAAGGAGTATACAATGACAATGTGCCGATGTTCCAAATTAACTAAGGCTCATTGCCCACAATGAGGACAATATTCGTGCTAGATCTTCTATTCCCATGCTCACTGTCGTTACAATGTATAGGGTCTGATCACTGAATACCCATGGGTCACTCCCTATGCCTTTTTCTATGGCTCACTGCCAGAGGAAAGGGTCACTGTTTTCCTCTCCCATCGCTCACTACTCGTGGTATAGAATCCACTCCCAGTTTATCAACGTGTAGGCCAGATATAGTTTATGGACATGTAGGTCCCTTAATTTTCATGAATTTCTGCATCCTTAACTATAGGTAGTTGCTTTGTTGAAGTTCTATTTTCACCCTAAGATTAAGTCCACCATTCCAAATACTATTAGGTACCAGAAAATTATTTCACAAAAAGATTTATAGATATTTCAAGATTCATTGAGAAAATCACGAACCACTTTCCTCTTCTACGTACTAAGTATTGTGTTTGGTATGCGAACCACCTGCTTCGTGTACCGCTGCCACATATACGAACCTACATTTGTCTGCGGAATACCTCTGCCTTCACAATCAAGTACCGATGTCGCATATCGACTTCGTGAACCTCCTTAGTGAAACCCCTCAAATCTCCAAATTGTTCTCTATTCACAGAATACCTTCACTTCCACATACTAATGTTCCTCCTCTACATACCAGACTTTCTGTTGCGGGTTAAGAATCCATGCAAACACCTTCAGCGTGAACCACTTTCGCCTTCGTGATCCTTCCTTTAGCATTTGTGAACCACTCCATCCAACGTGAACTTCTTCAGCCATTGTGAAATTCCTTTGGACTTTGCAGATATCCTAGAGAAAAATATTTTCTCTAATGAAATTCAATTTCACCTGTAATCGGTGGGATTAGAAAATCATATATAGTCAATGATATCCGCATAATTAGCTAAATCAAGATTACAAAATCTTGAATCTAGCATCCACCACTTACTGATTCTTCAACCATTGTGTACTGCAAGCCATCCAAAAACAATTTTCTTATTATCTCTACATTCCTCCTTTTCTCCAACACGGTCGAACTCCTCCTCCGACTTCAGGGCATCCTCAAACTGCACCACCATCCACCAGAAAACAATTTGATTTCACGAATCGCATCTGCATACCATTCCCACTGCCTAGTACACGAACGCGTACCTTATAAACGTGCCTTCAGCTGACAAAAATCATTCTCTTTTGCGGTCATATAGCTTTTTCAACAAATAAAACCACACCCAAAACATACTGAGAGAATTCCTAGATGTATTTTTTCTCAAAAATCTCCCCCATTCGGTTTGTTGACAACACTTTTTAAAATAGTTCTCTGTATTTCGATATCTCATTAAATCTCCTTACATCTTCAACTATCATTAGAATCATTCAATTAGGATTTTGATGAAGGATTTACTCAACACTTACATTAATCCCACATGATAAATGCTCGGTGTGAGAAACCAGTGTAAATGAGAAGTTCATTAAAGAATCACTTCATTTCTGTAACCAATTGTTGATACCAAACTGATATGAATTGTTTAATGATGGAAGTCTCTTGACACCATTCAAATACCACAATTCTTCTTTTATCATGATCCTCATCTATCATGATATCTATTCTTTGATCGATCACATATATAATCTTAATATTTAATGCTCCCCATATCTTATAGATCTTACAAACAACTCTCTTCTAAATAGCTTAAGCTCGGCTTTAACTCCACTACCTTGCTACTCCATTTAATAGCTTGTCCCCATGTATTTTCTTCCCTAGAAATAGTCACACTTTCTCTCCTAATGTCAACAAACCCGAAGGGCACTTTAATGAAGTTTGTTACAGGGTAAAGATCATAGATCAACATATTAAGGAACGACACACCATACATCAGGGATAGGGGACCCACATCCATAATTTTTCAAGTGTAGGAAGTTGACTGGACTCCCATAGCTAGTCGATTCCTTCAGAATGTGTTGGTGGGTAACACCTTTGTCAGAATGTCTCTAATCTGTTGTTCTGTAGGCACATACTCCAACATCACAAGCCCTTGCTCCACCTTCTCATTGATAAAATGATATTTGATATCAATGTGGTTAATCTTTGAGTGTGGACATGATTTTTCCATAGATTTATAGAACATGAATCGTCACAATGAATTTTGATCAGAGATTTCACTATAGTTCCCATATCTTCAAGTAGTTCCTTCTTCCATAATAGATTCATGTGAGTTTGAGTAGCTGCAATGTTTCCATATTCTAATGTGCTTAACAAAAATGCAATCTTGTTTCTTGATTAACCATTAAATACACAACCTTACATGATAAAATGAACCTCCTCATGTTGATTTCCTATCATCTGTTGAACCAACCCTTTTAGCATTTATATATCCCAATAATTTTGTGTGATATTTTTCATTATACATTAAGCCAAAATCTATTGTTCCCTTGATATACTGAAGAATTATTTTTTACATCAATCATGTGGATCTCCTTGGGAACACTTTGATTCCTCACTACTTGGCATCTAGAAAAAACAATACCAGTCCTTATCTCTATCATGTACAACATACATCGAATGATTTTCCTATATTCTGTGATATTAACTGGTTTGCATTCATCAACTCCTGAAAATTTTAACTGAGTAGCAACTACAGTCTTCATATCTAGAGAATTATCCATTCCAAACATTCCAAAAACCTTCATGACATATTTATATTGAGAAATAGATGTACGATTTCTTCCTTGAGTCACATGCAAGCCAAGAAAATATGTCAACTCACCAATCATCGACGTCTCAAACTCTCTTTTAATGAATTTAGAAAACTATCTCCATTGTGCTTCATCTGACCCACCAAAGATTATTTCATCAATATAAACCAAAACCATCATCCTTTGATTATTTCCATTATTGAAATATAGATTTTAATCAAATACACCATTCTAGAATCTGAGCTTATTTAAAAATTGATCAAGCCTTTAATACCATGCTCTTGGGGCCTACATCATACCATATAAAGCCGTCTTCTATCAACAGACTTTGTTCTCATCTTCATGAATGATAAAACCATCAGGTTTCTTGATGTAGACTTCTTCCATAAATCTGTTTAAAAATGCTAACTTGAAATCCATTTGGTAAACATAATTCTTTTGATGCATAGTTATGGCCAAGAATAAACAAATTTTCTCCATCCTTGCAACAAGTGAAAACTTTTCATCGATATCTATACCCTCTATCTTGTAATACCCTGTACACACAAGTCGTGCTTTTTTTAGAATCAAAACACTGTCTTCATTCATTTTGTTGTGAAATACCCATTTTTTCCTACAAAATTTGTGCCTTCTATCTCGAGAAAATTTCCCATGTTTGATTCTTCCCAATTTGGTCAATCTTTTAATTCATTACATGAACCCAATTCTCTTCTCCAACAGCATCACCAAAGAATTTAGGCTCCTCTTGTGATATGTATGATGTTGGTTGTAGTGAATTCATCCATATTGTCTGCACTAGTGTTGTCTAATCACAAATACTGTTATGTCTATGAATTTACACTCTTCTTTCCAGTCACTAAGAAGGGACTGATTTGTTCTCATTATCTGAGTCTTCGTCTAAATAAAGCTATGGAGTTTGAGTGTCTCCTGATATGCTCAAATATCATTGCACTCTTCCATATTGTGATCAGGTTTTTTCTGAAGATTCTATTCAATTTCTACAATAGTCACATCATGACTTTCAACTAACTTTACCAACTTCTTATTGTAGAACATATACACTTTTATTTTCTTTGAGAATCCAAGTAACTTTCCTTCATCCTTATGGGATTCTAATTTACTTTGTTTATCATTATTGAGAAGGAAGAATTTACATTGGAATATTCAAAAGTACATTAATGACAACTTCTTTCCATAAAATAACTCATATAAAGTCTTCTCCTCTTTTGGACAATGTGAAGATCTATTTTTAGTGTATACTGCTATCATCACTACTTCTGTTGTGGAGTTCTTACTACAGAAACTTGATACCTTATCACATGTCTTTCGATATAATCCTCCACTTGTCTATTTGAGAACATAGTTCCAATATTTGATCAAATCGTTCAGATTTTCTAACCAATCATCTTTTCACATTCCCATCAATATCTTGTAATGAAACTGAAAACATCAGATTTGTGAGTGATTAAAGAAACACATGCCATTCTTAAATAGTCATCAATGAATAGAACATAATATCTCATCCCATCAATAGCCCTTGGGGAAATTGTCCCACACACATCAATATGCACTAGCTCAATAAATCTTCTTGACTTTCTCTCTTTTTTGCTTACATGTATTTCAAATGATCTTCCCCTATTGGTAGGCATGGTACATATGATTACCATCACATGATAATCTTGAGAGATTTCTAGATGCATCATATATTACCAGATTTTCCAAGGAACCTTGGATAATGTTCCCAAGAAGCTTATGCCAAATCTTGTTTTCTTCATCCTTGGAAAGAAAACACATATCTTCTTCTCCACATATAAGGTAGAGATTCCCTTTCATAAACTTTCTTTGTAACACAACAACACTATCCTTTGCCTTGATGAAAAATTATTTCATGGTATGACATATAGCATTTATTGTGTCACACAATTGACTAACACTAAGAAAGTTGTGACTAAGAACCTCAACACCCGGGACATATGCTTGTCTCATGCCTTCTCCCCAAACATGTATTTTCCTCAACCAATAACATTCATACCCTCATCATTATTGAATCTTACAATTTCTTCTATTATCATACCTAATTCCATTAACTAGATTCTTATTTCTCGTTATATGGGAAGTGCATCCACTATCAATTATCCATATCCCTATACGATCTAATGCCTTGAATGCAATTTCTGCAACCATAGCTTGCTCGTCTATTATCTTTTTGACCCATTCCTTTGAATTCATAACAGACATGGAATGATAATCTTGATCTATCTTAGTATATGATGGTTCAACATCGACCTGTAACAATGCTAATTGATTTTGAATTTTCATCTCACTTGAAGATACTTTTGGCTGCTTCTTAGTAACAAATTCAGTTTTCCTCAGCACATTTCTCTACATTGTTGATGTGCAATATCCTTCCATATGTCCGAGACATTTACACCTGAAACAATGACTGTCAAATGATGACTTGTAATTTTGAACTTTGTACAACCACCGTTGTTGGTCTTGTTCCATTTGATATCTCTTTGCAATGGACCAAACATTTTGAGAGTGTCCCATCTTACCACAACAATATAATCTTATGTGAGTCACATTATTGTGTAGAAATGATGTGATGGGTTCTCTGAATCTTCAAATTCTATTTCATTCCGAAATATATCATCAATATTGGAGTGGGTACTTGTGGTCTATCTTTAACCCCAACTGCTTCCTGTTTTAGATCAATCCCATTTTGTTCTGATGGACCATTTTGCTCATAAATCATCTTATCTATTTCATGCATGATCTTCATTCCTGATGTCTAACCAAGGGTTACCAGTTTCTCCTGATCTTAAATTATTCATCACATACTAACAACCTATTCTTCTAGAGGCTCGATACATTTGATCGGATCTTTTCCCACTTTAGTTAAACTATGAGTTTCAATTTCCTATTCTTCAATTTTGAGTTTGTACTCAACCACCTTTTCAGATCCTTTTGGAATTAAAGACCTCATCTTTTTAATTTCCTCATTCAGCTCATAATTCTCTTCTTCCTGTTGATTCATAAAGTGTTTGGCATCATGAAAAACATTTTCATATTACTTCTTTTTGGCTCTAAAAATATATATCTCTTCAATAGAAGCTTCAAATTCATCCTGATGATCGCCTCTTATTTCAATTTCTCATTATTCATTGTCACTTTCTTCTCTTGTAAAAAAATTTCTAGCAACTAACACCAAAGAATTTACTTTATGATACGTGTAGTCATCCAACTCTTCTACCTCATATTCTTCTGAACCTTCATCCTCTGTTGAAAGTAGATTCTTGTTTTTGAAGAACATTCTTCTAGTAATTCTCCTCCCTTTCTCAATTGATGAATACATCTTTTGGGGAATTTCATCATTTTCTTCATTTCCATCATTAAACTTCTTAGGAAACTATGATGCAAAATACCCAATCTCACCACATAGAAAGCATGAAAATGGAAGTTTAACATTGAACATTTCCTTTCCACTTTGCAGATTATAGGATAGAAATGACATGACATAATCCATTTTGTCAACCTCTCAACTATATTCAATAGAGATATTCTACATGTCCTTGAACTCCACCTCCTTTGACTTCCACTTTTCCAATGCAACGTTTTCATCATTTCTTATTTCATATTCTATAAGGGTATTGTGCATGTTATCTAGTTTCATCTCTTTTGGATCCTTATCTTCCAATGCTAAAACTTTTAGATTGAACTTCGGTGGAAATTTCTTCCTGATTCGTTTCACAATCTTTATATCTTCAATGACTTCCCCATGACCCTACATGTCTTCCATAACAATATTTATCCTGTTTAAGAATGCGACAAAAGTCTCATTGAGATTCATTCTGAGACATTTATACTAGATCCATAGAACATGCAGCTTTGTTTCTTGGACTTTTGTGTCTCCTTCATAAATGTTGGAAAAATTTTCCCACATTGCATGTGATGTTTTACAGGACATCACATTTGTGTAAATTGCATTTGATAGGTCTCACCATAAAGCATTGATCCATTTAGAATCAGCATCCAATTCCCTTCTTTTTGCTTTTGATAAATCACCATTGTTAATTTCAGCTGATATCCCATGTCTAGCTAATGTGAAGACATCCATCCCAACTGATCGGAAGTAGTGCTATATTTGATTCTTCCATAGTTGAAAATTATTTCAATCGATGAATGGAATTCCTCTATGATTAACCACCTACATTTATTCTTTTGAGAGAGAACCACTAACATTCAACCTTTCCCTATGATACCAATTTTTTGGTCCACTTGGTCGAATACCCTGATAGGGGGGTGTTAATCAGGGTATGACATATTAAAACATTCTACAATTCAGATCATGGTTCGTTTCTATAAAAAAACTCGATTCTATCTTCCTCCCATAGAAATATATGAACAGATATGGAATCATGCACATGACACACCAATATTTTTTTGGTTTACCCTAACTGGACTACGTCCAAGGTTCATTCAACGACAATGTGCCAATGTACCAAATTCACTAAGGCTTATTGCCAATAATGAGTACAATGTTCGGCCAAAAACTTATATGCCCATTCTCACTACCATAATAATGTTTAGGGTCTAATCACTAAATTACTAGGGGTCACTCCATGTGCCTCTTTCTCTGGATCACTGTCGGTGGAAAAGGTCACCATCTTTTTCTTCCTTCGCTCACTTCTCTTGGAAAGGAATCTACTCACAATTTATTGACATGCAGATTAGGCAGTGTTTATGGACATGTAGGTCCCTTAATTTTCCAGAATTCATGCATCCTCTACTATATGTAGATTCTCTGTTGAAGTTCATTTTCCCTGGATGATGAATTCCACCTTCTCGAATATTGTTAGGTACCATAAAATACATTCACAAACAGATTGAAAGAATTTTCATGCATCTATGACAAATCTACAAACCCCATTCCTCTCCAGGATAATGAGTACCGAGTTTGGTAGGAAAACCACCTACTCTGCGTACCACTGCCTCTTCCATAAACCTCCCTTTGTATGTAGACTATCTCTACCTTCACAATCGTGTACCGCTTTCACGTACAAACTCCGCGAACCTCTTCTTCAAAATCCCTCATGTCTGTGAACTATTCTTTTTTTACAAACTACCTTCACTTCTACGTACTGAAGATCCTCCTGCATGTACTAGACATCCACTGTCTGTTAAGATTCCCCACAAATACATTCATCATGAACCACTTTCGCCTTCGTGAACCACCCTTCAGCATTCACGAACCACTCCAACCTCTGCAAACTTCTTCACCCTCCACGAACTTCCTTCGGCCTTTTCCCAAATCCCAGAGCAAAATATTCTCTCTATAAAGCTCAATATCACTATTAATGGTGGAATTAGAAAATCTAATATAGGAAAAGATATCTTCTTAATCAGATAAATCAAGATTTTCCAAATCGTAAAGCCAGCCTCCACCGCTTATCAATTCATCAACCATCGTGAACTGCAAGCTATCTGTAAACCATTTTATTATGCGCTTGGAATTCTACCTTTTCTCATATGTGGTCGACCTCCTCCATCAACATCAGTGCATTTGAAAACTACACCTATATCCACTAGAAACCATTTTCGGTTTTGAGAACCGCATCCACATATCATTCCTTCTTCCTGGTACGTGACCGTGTAACCTTCCCAGACATGGGACGTGATCCATGTCCCGTGCTCCTCATTCCTATTACTTTGTCGATTTCTTTCACCATTATTCACAAAAATTTACAATTTTGAGGCCCTAAAATTTGGGAAAACCTGTGAACTTGTGCCACATTAAAAACCTACCTTCGACAAACAACAATCATACTCTTTTGTGGTCATCAGGTTTTGTCAACAAAAAAACCACACCCAAAACATACCAAGAGGATTCCTTGATGATTTTTTTTCCCAACAATCTCCCACTTTGGGTTATTTGACAACTCTTCATAAAACAATTATTTGTATTGTGATATTTCATTAAAGATCCTTCCACCATCAACAATCATTTTCTTCATGCGATTAGGATAGTTATCATGGATTTCCTCAACATTTACTCTAATCCCACATGAGCAATGATCGGTGTGAGAAAAAAATTAAATTTGATGTTCATCAAAGAATCACTTATTTTATATCACCAATGGTTGATACTAAACTGATGCCAATTTTTGAGTGCTTGAAGTCTCCTGACACCATTCCAACAACATTCTTCTTATTTTACCATGATTCTCAGCTGTCAAGATATCTATTCTTTGATAAATCACTTATAACATCATCTGAATTAATGATCCCCCTATCTTATATCTCTTCTAAACATTTCTCTTCCAAATAGATTCAGTTCAGCTTAAACACCCTATCTCGTTGCACCACTAAATAGTTTTCCCAGTGTCTTTTTCCCCCAGAAATAGTAACACTTTCTCCCCCTTTCTCAAAAAACCTGCAGAGAACTTAAAATGTTGTCAACAATAGGGTAAAGAACACATATCAACATATTAGGGAAATACACATCATACCCCAAGAATAGGGGGACCCACATCAACACTTTTTCAAGTGCTAGAAGTTGATTGGACTCCCAGATCTAGTCGATGCATTTAAAATTCATCTTTGGGTAACACTTTTGTCAGAATGTCTATAACCTGTAGTTCAGTTGGCACATAATCCAACTTCATAGGCCTTTGTTCCACCTTATCCTTGATAAAATGATTTTTGATTTCAATATGATTTTTCCTTGAGTGTGAAATGGATTTTTTTCTTAGATTTATTGAACATGATTTGTCACAATGAAATTTTATTAGAGATTTAACTTCAATTCCCATATTTTCAAGTTATTACTTCATCATAAATAGCCTCCTGAAAACTTGTGTAGCTGCAATGTATTCATCTTCTATTGTTCTTAATGAAATACAGTCTTGTTTCTTGCATAAACACGAAATATACAACTTTCCATGATAAAAGGAACCTCTTGATGTTGATTTCATATCATCTGCTAAACCAGCCCAGTTCGCATCTGTATATCCCAATAATTATTTCTCAAATGTTTCTTTATACATTAGTACAAAATCCATTGATCCCTTAATATACTGAAGAATTATTTTTACTGCAATCATGTAGATCTCCTTGGGATTTCTTTGACACCTCGCTGCTTGGAATTTTGAAAAAACAATATCATGACTTTCCATTGTCAGGTACAACATACTTTCAATGATTTGACTGTATTTTGTGATATTAACCGGCATGACTTCATCATATCATGACAATTTTAATCAGGTTGAAACCAGAGTATTCGTCTATTTTAATTTTTAACTTCTAAACCTATTCAAAACCTCCTTGGCATATTTATATCAGGAAATAAAAGTACCATTTATTCCTTGAGTCACTTGATAGTGAGCGAAAAATGTCAGCTCACCAATCATCATCATTTGAAAATTTCATTCCATGAATTCAAAAAACTGTCTATATTGTGCTTCATCTGACACAACAATTATTATGTCATCGATATAAACTAGCTCCATTATCCTTTGACTGTTTCCATTATTGAAATATAGATTGTAATTAACTCCACCATGCAAGAATCTGAGCTTCTTTAGAAACAAATCAATCCTTGAATTCCATGCTCTTGGTGCCAACTTCAAACCATATAAATCCTTCTTCAGTTGACAGACTCTGTTCTCAACTTCATGAATGAGAAAACCATATGGCTTCTAAATGTAGAAATCTTCCTCCAGAACTCCATTTAGAAATTCTAACTTGACATCCATTTGGGAAACATTAATCTTTTATTGCACAGTTAAGCCCAAGAATAATCTAATTTTCTATAGCATTGAAACAGGTGAAACTATTTCATTAAAATCTATACCCTCTATATGGGAATACCCTTTTCACACAAGTAGTTATTTGTTTTGAAGCACAACACCTTCTTCATTCATTTGGCTATGAAAGACCCATTTTGTCCCTATGAAATTCTGGTCTTCTTGTCTTGAGACAATTTTCCACATTTGATTGTTCTCTATTAGGTCAAACACTTCATTCATTTCTGGAACCCAATTTGCATCTCCATATGCATCATCAATGAATTTGGTCTCCACATGTGATAAGTATAATTCTTGCTTTAGATACTTCATCCTTCTTGTCTCCACTGGTGCTATCTGATCACCAATTCTTTTTTTCCTATCAATTTCAGCTCTTATTGTTGGTCTCTGAAAAGATACTAATTTATTATCATCATCTAAGTCTTCTTCTGAATCAATCTCTAGAGCTGGAGCATCTCCTAATTTTCTCATATCTTCATCGCTATCTTCGTGATTCTGATCATGTATTTGTTGATGATTCTGTTCATTTTCTTCAATAGTCACATAATAACATTCAAATATCTTTCCCAGCCTCTAATTAAATCACTTATACGCTTTTATTTTCCTTGAGTATCCAAAAAATATCCCTTTATCTCCATGGGATAAAATTTTCCGATGATTCTCCTTATTGAGAATAAAACATGTACTTCTGAATATTTTAATGTACATTAATGATGGATTCTTTCCATGCCATAAATCATATGGAGTCTTCTCCTCAATTGGACAATGTATATATCAATTTTAAGTGTATAATGTGTTCATCACTACTTCTTTCCAAAATATCTTTGAATTTTCTATCTCAATGAGCATTGTTCGGGACAAGTTTTTAACAATCTGATTTCTTCTCTCAACTACTCCATTATTATTTGGAGTTCTTACTACTGAAACTTGACGCTCTATCCCATTTTATTCAAGATAATACTCCACTTGGAAAGTTTTGAACTTTGTTCCATAAGTTGTTCGAATCGTTCGGATTTTCTGACCAAATATCTTTTCACATTCCCGTAGATATCTTGTAATGCAACTGAACTCTTCAGATTTGGAGTGATTATAGAAACCCCTGACATTCTACTATAGTTATCGATTAATAGAACATAATATCTCATCCCATAGATATCCCTTGGTGAAATTGGCCCACACACATCAATATGCACTAACTCAAGCAATATGGTTGACTTTTTCTCCTTTTCCTAACATGTCTTTCGAATGTTCTCCCCTGTTGGTAGTAATCACACATATGAGTACGATCATGTGATAATCTAGGGAGATTTCAAGATGGATTATATTTTACCAGTTTTTCCAAGGATCCTTGTCTACTTTTTCCAAGAACCTTATGCCATAACTAATTTTCTTCATCCTTGGACAGAAAGCACATATCTTCTTCTCCACTTACAATGTATATATTTCCTTTAGTATGTTTTCCTTGCAACACAACAACACCATACTTTTCCTTGGTGATGCATAATTTCTCAGAAAAACATATAGAATTTCATGAGTCACAAAATTGACTAACACTATGCAAGTTTCGACTACGCCCCTCGACAACCAGGACATCTGCTTGTCTCGTGTCTTTTTTCCCAAACAAGGATTTTCCTGAACCAGTAATTTTTAATCCCTCATCATTACCAAATCTTACAATAGCTTCTTTATCATACCAAATTCTGGTTACTAGATTCTTATTTCCTATCATATGGGAAGTGCATCCACTATCAATTATCCATATCCATGTTCGATCTAATGCCTTGGACACAATTTTGGTAATAATGACCTACTCGACCCTTCTCTTTTTAACCCAGGCCTTTGAATTCATAACCGACATGGAATGATAATCTTTATCTCCATCAGTATATGATTGGTCGGCTTCAACTTACAATGTTACAAATCTATTTTGAATTTTCATCTCACTTGAAGATACTTTTGGCTTCTTCTTAGAAACAAATTATGTTTGCCTCGGCACATTCCTCTGTATTGTTCATGTGCAATATCTTTCCATATGTCATAGACATTTACACCTGAAACAATGACCATCAAATTATGACTTATAATTTGGTACACTGTATGAACACATCTGTTGGTCTTGTTCCATTTAATATCTATGTTCTATAGAACATACAATTTGAGAGTGTCCCATCATACCAAAACAATATCATCTTATGTGAGTTTCATTCATGTGTGGTAACGATGCACCATTAGTGGTGCCTTGGGTTCTCTGAATCTTCTAATTCTTCTTTGTTACCAAATCTCTCTTCAATAATGGATTTCATACTTGTGAACTATCTTGAACTGTTACTTCTTCCTATTTAAATCAATCCCCTTTTGTTTTGATGGACCATTTCACTCCAATATCACATAATCTATTGCATGTATAACATTCTTTCCTAATGTTGAACCGAGAGTTACCAGATTCTCTTGATCTTCAATTGTTCATTTCCAAATGATGACCTATTCTCTTAGATTCTCAATACATTTGAGTTGATCTTTTCCATTTTTAGCTAAACTCTCAATTTCAATTTTTTGTTCATCATTTTTGAGTTTGTACTCAACCATATTTTTTGATCTTTCTAGCATTGAAGACCTAAGCCTTTTAATTTCTTCATTCATCACAAAATTCACTTCTTCTTGTTGTTAGATAAATAGTTTTCCATCATGAAATACATTGTTATATTTCTTCGTTTTGTCTCTGAAAATATCTATATATTCAAGGGAAGCTTCTAATTCAACACGAATATCAACTCTTCCTTCAATTTATCCTTCTACATTGTCACTTTCTTCTCTTGTTAAACAATTTCTAGAAACTGCCACCAACGAATCTACTTTATGATTTATGCAGTCCTCCAACTCTTCTGCCTTAGATTCTTTTAAACATTCATTCCCTCTTGAAATCAGATTCTTCTTTTTGAAAATTATTCTCCTAGTAATTCTCCTACATTTCTCATTTGATGAATACTTCTTTTGGGGAATTTCATCATTTTCTTCATTTTCATCAGCAAACTTCTTAGGAAATATTGATGAAAAATGTCCAATCATTCCACATCGAAATAATGAAAATGGATTTTTACCTTTGAACATTCATTTTTCTCTTCCAAAATTAGAGAATTGAAATGACATGACATCATCCATATTGTCTTCCTCCAGACTATAATCACTGGAGAGATTCTTCATGTCCTTGAATGCCAATTCTTATGAATTCCCCCTTTCCAATTTATTTCTGTAATCATTTCACTTTTCATATGCTACAAAGGTACTGTGTAGGTTATCTAGTGTCGTTTCTTTTGGATCTTTATCTTCCAATACTGAAACTTTTGTATTGAACCGCGGTAAAAGTTTCTTCAAGATTCCTTTCACAATCATTATATCATTAATGAATTCCCCAAAACCCCGCATGTCTTCCAAAATAATATTTATCCTATAGAAGAATGCATCAATATTCTCATTGGTATTTATTCTGAGATCGTCATACTAGTTCCAAAGAACCTGCAGCTTTGCTTCTCAAACTTCTGTGTCACCCTCATAAAGGTTTAACAATTTTTCCCACATTGCATGAGATGTCTTACAGGACATCACATTCCTGTAAATTTCATTTTATAGGGCTCCCCCTAAATCATTGATCCATTTATCATGAGAATCCAATTCCCTTCTTTCATCTTTTGATAAAGCACCACTATTAATGTCAGTTGATATTCCATGCATAGCTCCTCTGAAGACATCTATGCCAACTGATCGGATGTAGTGCTCCATTGGATTGTTCCTTAGTTGAAAATTATTCCCATCAAATATATGAATTTTTTTATGATTGACCACCACCATTTATTATTTTGAGAGAGAATCACTAACTTTCACCATTTCCCTCTAATACCAATTTTTAGGTCCACTAGGTTGAATACCAGAAGAGTGGGGGTGAATCAGGGTATGGAAGATTAAAACTATCTATAGTTCAGATCCTATTTCTTTGTTATAAAAAACACAATTATCTCTTCCTTTGATAGTAATATATGATCAAATATGGAATAATGTATAGGATACAACAATTTTTTCTCAGTTCACCCTCACTGGGCTATGTCCAAGGAGCATACAATGACAATGTGCTGATGAAAAAAATTCACTAAGACTCACCACCTATAATGGTTACAATGTTTGGAAAAGATCTTCTATGATAAGGATCATTTCCTTCACAATGTTTAGGGTATACTCAGTACATTTCCAATGGTCACTCCCTATACCTCTTTCTCTAGATCATTGTCGGTGGAATAGGTCACCATCTTCCTCTTTCTTCGATCACTGCTCTTGGAATGAAATCCACTCATTGTTTATCGACCTATAGGTCAGTCAAAAAAATTGGACATGTAGGTCCCTTCATTTGCATTAATTTAGGCATCCTCAACTATTGGTAGAATCTCTGTTGAAGTAACATTTTTACCCGAAGATGAAGTCCACCTACCCGAATAATTTAAGGTACTGGAAAATATTTTTGTAAACTGATTTAATGGTTTTTCAAGATTCCTTGAGAAAACTGTGATCCAATTCCCTCTCTTGTGTACTAAGTACCATGTTATGTATGCAAACCAAATTCTCCAGGTATCGATGCCTCTTCCGTGAACCTCCCTTCGTCCGCAGACTATCTCTTCCATCACGATCGTGTACGGTTGTCTCATACAGACTCTGCGATCCACATCTGTGAAACCCCTCCTAACCAGGAAATGTTCTTTGTTTGCAGACTACCTTCGCTTCCATGTAAAAGAGTACCTTCTTTTCATACATGACTTCTTTTATGGGCTATGTATCCCTACAAACTCCTTCATCACAATCCACTTTCACCATCACAATCCTCCCTTATTCTGTCGTGAACCACTCCAACCTCTGTGAACATCCTCCGCCTTTATGAACATCTTTCTTCTTTTTCTGAAATCCTGGAGAAAAATATTCTCTCTAATGAAGTTCCATATAACTTGTAATCGGTGGGATTAGAAACTCTTATATAGGCACATATATCAACTTAATCTACTAAATCAATATTTACCTAATCATGAATCTAGCCTCCACCGCTTACCGATTCTCCAACCATTGTGAGTTTTAATCCATCTGCAAACCATTTTTATATGCGCTCTGGGTTCTGCCTTTGCTCTTATGCGGTTGACCTCCTCTGCTTACTTCAGCCCATCCACAAACCGCACCACCATCCACTATGAACTATTTTTTGTTTTGTGAACTGCATTCGCGCACCGTACCACTACATAGTACGCGACCATGTACCATTCCCAGACATGGTAAGTGATCCTTGTCCTCAGATCCTCATTCCTCTTCCATTGTCGATTTCTTTTGCCATTATTCACACAAATTACTCAATTTTGAGGCACCAAAAGATGGAAAACACTGGGAAACTGCACCACCTTAAAAACATGTCTTCATAAAACACTAATCATACTCTTTTATGGTCATCTGGATTTTTCAACAAACACAACCACACCAAAAACACACCGAGAGGATTCTTTGAGCTATTTTTTCCAACAAGTACAGTCTTAGTTTTTTTTAAAAATATTTAGTAATACTTCTGGAAATTTATATAAAATATAACACCGATAATATATAAAAATAAAAAAAATGCTCTAGATTAGAAAATGAATAAAATATAGAAATATATCACTTAAGAGCAATTTTTAGATAATAGTATGTTGACCTTGAATAATAGATGATAAAGAATGCTTCCATGACAACCTATGAAGACAATTTATAACCAAAAGTGATTCTAGAACCTTATGGACATTGTCTTGGGTAATTAAATTGTTAAATAATATAATTATGATGTTTTGAATGCTATTAAATATAGGCATAGTCCTCTTATCTTGAAACCACTAGATACCGGGTAGACTCAACTATATAGATGGTGGGGCTTATATAACGATATAGAATCTTGTAGAACCTACCATATATCTGGTGAGATCAACTGAGATGGAATATGATCATTTTATATAAAGGTTATTCCATATGAACCAGCTATCCAGTGGTCCTCCATCAGTCATTCAATAGACCCCTTTGGATTGAGGATTCCACTATCTATGCCATGAGTTGGATAGTGGCACTACCCTTGATTTTTAGTGTTTCCTACTACCTTGAGTATCAATAAGAGGCTTCTCCAATTCATTAAATATCATTCAATAGATCATGGAATTCGACTCTAATATTTTAACAGGTCCATCTGGAACTTTTTATCGATCCATCAAGGATTATTCAATATTAATGTAATATTTCAACATGTGTTCAACTTAATATATATTATATGTAATTATTAGACACCTTAATGAGGTTTAATGGTCATTTGAAACTAATTATGTTGAGAAAACCAAAATTTACCACATTTAATGTATCATTTCAGTGAATTACCTATTCATATACATATGTCTCAATTCCTATAATGAGACAAAAACCTGAAATTTCACTCATTCAAACTCTCAATGTAAATATATTTTAATAGAAACAAAAAATTCTAGGAGGTCTAAAATAGTCGATCATAAGGGAATCTAAATAAACAACATCATTGTTTTATTGGGGTAGGAATCCAATTTTAAATAAAATTGAAATAAGTATTGTAACGACCAAAAGTTTCATTAATTGAAATCCCTCTTGATATAATTACATGTCTCTTTATGTTTAAATAAAATTTCAACTTCTTTGGTTTTATGATAATAATTTTGACCTTTGCTAATATAGTCGTTCAATAGTGATCACATGATTAGTATAAATATAAGACTTTAACAAATCCAATTTACTCAGAAAAAGGAATCGATGGCCTCATCCAGTAGAATTACCCCATACGAAGCCCATTTGTCAAAGCTCAGAAAAGAGGTGCCATACTTGGGCTTCTCTCTTGACCAATCCCAAACTGAGCTTCATCATGTCATGCTTGAACGAAACCATCTATGGGAGAAGTGGAATATGATAGAAATTACCACTCGAGCGATGTTATCTGAGCCACCCCAAAAGTCGGTCACCATCACACACCATACCCTTATGTCTTATGCGACTATTTTAAGGGGTTATGTAACAAATCTCTAGTACTATGTTCATGGATATTATTTTTTTTTATAAAATAATTAATATACTTTCTTGTCATTATTGATACATTATAAATAGTTTTTAAAGTACAAATTGTGTTTTAGTTAATATTTAATTAAGAATATTATTTTATTAAATTAAGGGATTTTGGAATTAAATAATATTTTAATAAAATATTTTTATTATAATTAATTTAATTTTTATTAAATATAAATGATCTTATGATTTTATGAATGCAATTATAATTATTATGAAGGCTTGAAAGCCATTTCTGTCAAAACCCGTGAATTTTCGATAAATGTCGGTTTTTATTTTAAAAGTGAAAATTAAAATATTTAGAAAATTATTTAGATAAAATAAATGTTATTTCTGGAATCAGGACATTGAAATTATCTAACAGTTAATTTTTCATAATTTTCTGAGATAGTCAAATTTTTGGGTAAAAATTAAATACTGTTTAAATATATAATGTGTTTTATGACATCATAATGACCCAATAGTGATGTAATGAAATACTATAATCTTTATTTTCGGTCAATATATGTTTTACCATTAAAATAATGTGATTTTTGGTTTATTTTACTTACTTTTCAAAGCATTAATGGACCCCTCAAGAGTTATTAAATACCTTGTCTTTTTAAATTGTTTTCCATGGGAGTGTGACTCACCTCCATATAAGAAACCCTATAATTTTTAGAAGTTAGGACTTTGGCCTTATAAAATATTTTTTTCCTCTTCCCATTTCCAAAATCCATCGGCAAAAACCATGGGATGGTTTGTGGTTTGGATTAATTTAATATAAGGGTTCCCAAACCTAAATAATAAAGAATTCTCTCACCTTTCTTATATAAACCCACCCAAGCACCAACTTCCTCCTTAGTAAAAGTATTTTGAGTTCGTCCAACCTATGCCCTACTATCTCTATAATCCCCCCAAGGTTCTCCAAGCTCCCATGAAGCCTCTCTCTAGCCTTTGGAAGCACACTTCCAAGTAAGGGTTTTTTCTTCCTGTCTCATTTTTGTCCAATTTTCTACAAGTTGTTTTGCCTTTTAATTTCAATTATGAATGTTGGGGTATGGTTTCTCACCTCACTCATACTACCCTCTTTATGTTTTAATGATGTGAGGCCCCTTTCTCTCCCATTAAATGCCTCCCATTTACACCTGTTACTATGCCAAAATTCCGAAAGGAACTTCTCTCTCCTCTTTTACATTCAAGCAATACTTCTATATCATGAATTGGAATTCCATTAAAATTTATGGGACATGTATCTATATGAACTCCTTACTGTCCATTAAATTTAAATATTATGAGGAACCCATTTCTCTCTCATTGACCATTTTTTATGAATTCTTATGTCATGCCGATACGCTGCCGAAATCACACCGATTTTCTAAGCCGATGTTATTGTGTAGTGAATACCATGCCCAGTTCTCCATAAAGGGTATTCAACTTTATGCACATTTACTTGTTGATTATAATGTTTTAGGTATTAATTACACATTCCTTTATCGTGGAATAAATTATTATGTTTTATGAATCCCTGTTTTATGATCCATGTGGCACACTTATGCATGAAATGAAATGTTTAAGAAGGGTGCACCCTTATAGCGCTCCAATGCATTTGGTAAAGTATAGTATCATGATATATCATGTGCAATGATTGTGTACTCATGCTAACTAATGTGAAATGAGGTTTTACTCGTGCTTCATGTGCAATGAGGGTTTACTCATGCTCCATGTGAAATGATCCTTAGCTCATGCTAATTCCATGTTAAGTGTTGTTACCACATTTCCATGTTATGATTATCATGCTTTATCATGCCTTTATATTCATGTTTCTCTTATTCTATATTGATATGCCTAATGTATAACATGTATTGAACTTCTCATGTTATTCCATGTGTATTCCCTTACTGGGCTTTATAGCTCACCCTTTTCTTATGAATGTCCTCATGTTATCCCATGCAATGGTAAGTACGAGGGAATGTAGTGGTCATGTAAAGGAAGTTTGCAATAAAGATATTGTATTTCAGGTTTTATGTTTTTATGTAATGATCCTAAGCCCCAAATACACTAGAACATTGGATCCTCTTTGTTTTATCAAGTGATGTTTTATGTAATAAATCATGTTTAAGTTTGTAATAAAAGCAGGGTTTTCATAGTTGGTATCAGAGGATAGGTTTAGTTATTTTTGGGATTAGTATTAGAAAACCCTAGTAATGCCTTAGATACAAGACTAATTACAATAAATACCTCCCTAAGTTTTGGTTAGTATTGAGTAAGTGGGTTATCAAGAAAATACATCCATGTCTGGATACGAGCAGGTAGAGACGGCTCTGGCACAGATGTATCCTAAGGGTAAAACCTGAAAACACTGCTTTGAGCTAGACTCAAACGGGAACTGGTGCATGAAAACGGGCCTTGCTGCACTCTTGGTTACAACACTCCCATGGGGGATATACTTTGGTAAATTCACACGCTTAGTATGAACCCTTATTAAGGGAATAAAAAAATGCCCCTAAGAATATATGTTAGAAAGTAGATCATGAAAAGCCTAGATTGAATCCTATAGGCTCATGAGTTAAGGAAATAAAAGATTAATTATAATTCATCAACTTTTGTCTTTATATTAACCTTTATGTGTTACCCCTACCTTTCCTTTTATTCCAGCCAATGGCCGGTAATAGGAGGACTTTGGCTAACAATTGTTGTGAAGATCAGTGTGATGACTGTACTAATGAGATGCCCAATCTAATGGGAGAGGGAATCGCAAACTTCGTCACACTTCTCTCTCAGATAACTCATGTTTTGAATAGAAAGACGGGTCAAGAGGAACATTCAACCCCCCCTATGAATGAACATGTTGCTATTGAGAGCTTCATGAGACAAAGGCCCCCTAATTTTAGTGGATAATCTGATCCCACAATCGTTGAACAATGGATCAACTCCATTGAAAAGATCTTCTGCATCCTATAATGTTCTGAACAAGAGAAGGTTCTCCTAGCGGCTTATCGTGTGGAGGGTGAAGCTAATCAATGGTGGACTTTGATCAAAAATATGAAGCCTGAGGGGGAGATCAAGGCGTTAGAATGGAAGGATTTCCAGAAGATTTTTTTTGATAAATATTTTCCGCGCACCCTCCGGATTTAGATGGAAAGGGACTTCTTTTCCCTCAAGAAAAAAATAAAGAATCTATTGGAGCGTATGAGGAAAACTCCACAAGGCTTTCACGATATGCTTCCAGCTTTGTCGTTACCCCAGAATGCAAGGTTGAGCACTTCTTTGGTGGGATGAAGCCTAGCCTGTGGAAAGCATTAGCGATCCGTGACTTCGATAGCTATGAGGAAATTTTCCAATGTGCCCTCAAGGTCGAAATAAAGATCAGGGAATCACAGGGGTATCATGGGGACAAGAAGCGTAAGGTGGAATTAAATGCTGGAGGTCCGATGGATAAATCCAATGGTTCTAAGAAGATCCATCACCCAACTTGCCAAAAGTGTGGAAAGAAGCACCCTGGAAATTTCCTCAAGGGGACGAGGAAATGCTTTAGGTGTGGAAGAGAAGGGCACCTAGCTGTTAACCATCGGCGAGAAAGACCCTCTACTAAGACAGAGGAGAGGAACACTCTGTTCGATCCTCAACGTGTTGTTCAATGCTACAAATGAAAAGAACCGGGGCAGTTTTTCCAATCAGTGACATAATCCAAGGGTTTTCGGAGGAAACCAACAACCTCCAAGGCAGCAAGGAAGAGCTTTTGCCATCACTTCTGCCAAAGTGAACCCCGAAAACGAAGTGGTGACAGGTACTCTGGTTATTCATTCAAGAATATCGAACTTACTTTTTGGTTCTGGTTCTACACATTCTTTTATCTCTCGAATGTTTAGTAGAAAAATCCCAGCACCACCACAAATCATGGAAGTGAAGATGTCGGTGAGTACAGAAAATAGGGAAATCATTACATCCCATGAATATAAGTCCTCCCCTATTTTAATCTGTGGATTGAATTTCCTGGAGAACCTCATAATACTCCCTCTGATGGAATTTGACACAATTCATGGTATGGATTGGCTTTCCTTATATAGATCCAACATAAATCGTTGGGAGGGGGAAATCACACTCTATATAGAGAATCGACCCCCGATTCTTTACAAGTGTCAGGAGAAAGATGAATCTCCTTTTGATCTATCATCTCAAGCGTAGATATTACATCCCTATGAGCACAAATATCTGGCTCAGATGATTGATTCCAGGGAAGAAACCATCCTTAAAGAAATGCCTATTGTGAGGGAATTCGTGGAAGTGTTTCCCGAGGTACTACCTGGTCTTCCTCCTAGAAGAGATTTTGAATTCTTAATTGAAATTATACCTGGGGCTTTACCAATATCTAATAATCCATATAGAATGGCTGTTGTAGAGCTTAAAGAGCTGAAGAAACAACTACAGGAGAATCTGGATAAAGGGTTTATACACCCAAGTGCCTCACCATGGGGTGCACCAGTCCTCTTCGTCAAGAAGAAGGATGGGTCCATGCAGCATTGCATTGATTATCGTGAAATTAAAAAAATCACAATAAAGAACAATTATCCTCTCCCAAGAATTTATGACTCTTTCGATCAGTTGTGTGGAGCACAATACTTCTCCAAGGTGGACTTGCGGTCGGGATATTATCATGTAAGGGTGAAGAAGGAAGATATCACCAAGACTGCTTTTCTCACAATATACGGGCACTATGAATTTATAGTAATGCCTTTCGGACTCACTAATAATCTAGAGTTCCCCATGGACTTAATGAATAGAGTCTTAGAGATTACCTAGACAAATTTGTGGTAGTCTTTATAGATGATATTCTAATATACTCCAAAACCAAGGAGGATCATGAGGAGCCTTTAAGAACTATACTGGAGACGTTGCGCAATGAAAAGCTCTATGCAAAGTACATAAAGTGTGAGTTATGGTTAATGGAAGTATCATTCTAGGGCCATATCATTACAGGCAATGGGATATCTATGGATCTCTCTAAAACAGATGAAATTGAGGGATGGTTGAGGCCGACATCGGCAACAGATATCCGTAGTTTCTTGGGGTTAGCTGGATATTATCGACGATTTGTGAGAAATTTCTCACGATTTTCCAACCCTCTTACCAAGATAACTCTAAAGGGAGTAATGTTTTCTAGGAGTGATGAATGCGAGGAAAGAATAAAGGATTTGAAAAGGAGGTTTATCATTGTGCTCGTGCTCACTTTACCCAAAAGTGGGGAAGTTTTTGTGGTATTCAGTGATGATTCGAAGAAGGTATTAGGTTGTGTGCTGATTAAAAATGATAAATTTATATCCTATGCCTCAGGGCAGTTGAAAATCCATGAGCTAAACTATCCAATGCATGATCTGGACTTGGAAGCGGTGATCTTTGCCTTGAAAATCTAGCAGCATTATCACTATAGAGAGAAATGTGAGATATATACAGACCACAAGAGTCTTAAATATATATATTCACACAGAAAGAGCATAATATGCAACAGAGAAGATGGATAGAGCTCATCAAGTATTATGACTGTTCAATACATTACCACCCCTTGGAAAGCGAACAAGGTTGAAGATGCCCTAAGTAGAAAGGATCCAGCGATTCTGTCAATGATGAGAATTAAGATGGATCAAATCTTCTTAGACTTGATGAATATGGACATGGGAATCATAGAGAAGGGAACATCATCAATAATTTTTCAAATGATTGATCAACCATATCTTTTGGAAAGGTTAAAGGATGCTCAAAAGGATGATGTGGGATTTCAAGAAAAAGTGGAAGCTATCAAAAAAGGGAAATCCTCAGAGTTTAATGTTAAGGAAGAAGGAATTGTTCTGTTTGGGAATATACTATGTGTTCCATCAAGTCTGGAGCTGATGATGGAACTTTTGGATGATGCACATAGTTTAAATTTTCTATTCACCCAGGGAGCACAAAGATGTATCGGGATCTCTGAGAAAACTTTTGGTGGGATAATATGAAGAAGGAGATCGCTGAATATACATCAAAGTGCCTGGTGTGCCAGCAAGTGAAGGCAGAGAGGCAGAAGTCTAAGGGGATGATGAAAACATTTCCCATACCAGAATGGAAAGGGGAGAACACCACCATGGACTTTGTCTCCAGACATCCAAGGACATCCGAAGGCAACAATGCAATCTGGATTTTTGTGGATCATCTTACAAATATTGGACACTTCATTTCTATTTGGGAGGATTGCTCATTGGATCAACTGGAACAGATATATATCGGGGAAGTGGTAAGGTTGCATGGTGTACCACTATCTATTGTGTCTTACCGAGATCCAAGATTCACCTCTATGTTTTGGAAGAGTCTTCAACATTCTCTGAATTCTGAACTGAACATCAGTATGGCCTATCATCCTCAAACTGATGGAAAATCTGAGTGGACTATCGAGACACCTGAGGATATGTTGAGAGCGTGCTCAATGGACTTTAAAGAAGGATGGGATCAACATCTTCCTCTCGTTGAGTTATCTTATAATAGTTTCCACTTGAGTATCCAAATGGCACCATATGAAGCCCTGTATGGGAAAAGGTGCAGAACACTGACATGTTGGGATGAGATTAGTGAACGTAAGATACTTAGACTAGAAATGGTCGAGGAAATGGTGGAGAAGGTGAAAAAAATTCAACAGCATATTAAGGAAGCCCAGAGTCTACAGAAGAGATATATAGATAATCGTCAACGAGACCTTGAGTTTAATGTTGGAGACATGGTTTTTCTATGCATATCTCCATGGAAGAAGGTCATGAGGTTCGAAAATAAAGGGAAGTTAAGTCCAAGGTACATCGGCCCCTTCTAGATTCTTGATCGTGTTGGGGTTGTGGCCTATCGACTAGCACTTCCACCTACTATGGCCAAAGTACATGATGTCTTTCATGTATCCCTCTTAAAGAAGTACATACCGGACCCTTCACATGTACTCTCTTCTGAGGTGGTACAATTGGAATATGATCTATCTTATGAGGAGCAACCAGTGAAGAGCTTATATCGTAGAGAAAAATTTATATGATATAAGAAAATGCCCCTTGTCAAGGTGTTGTGGAGAAACCACAAGTTTGAAGAAGCGACTTGGAAATCTGAGGAAATGATGAAGCTGAGTTACCCACATCTATTTTAGTGTGGGAAAAAGAAAATTTCGAGGGTGAAATTTCTTAAGGGGGGAATATTGTAACGAACCAAAGTTTCACTAATGGAAATCCCACTTGATATAATTAAATTTCTTTTTATGTTTATATAAAATGTCAACTTCATTGGTTTTATGATAATAATTTTGACTGTTGCTAATATAGCCGTTGAACAGTGATCACATGATTAGTATAAATATAGGAATTTTACAAATCCAATTTACTTAGACAAAGGAAGTGATGGCCTCATCCAGTAGAATTACCACATATGAATCCCATTTGTCGGAGCTCGGAAAAGAGGTGGCATCCTTGGGCTTCGCTCTTGACCAAGCCCAAGCTGAGCTTCATCATGTCAAGCTCAAACGAGATCGTCTATGGGAGAAGTGGAAGTTGATAGAAATTACCACATGAGCGATGTTATCCGAGCCACCCCAAAAGTCTGTCACCATCGCACACCTTACCCTTAGGTCTTATGCGGCTGTTTTAAGGGGTTATTTAACAAATCGCTAGTACTATGTTCATTTACATTATTTATTTGCATATAATAATGAATATACATTCTGGTCATTATTGATACATTGTAAATAGTTTTTAAAGTAAAAATAGTGTTTTTAGTTATTATTTAATTAAGAATTCTATTTTATTAAATTAAGGGATTTTGGAATTAAATAATATTTTAATAAAATATTATTATTATTATTAAATTAATTTTTATTAAATATAAATTATTATATAATTTTAGGAATGCAATTATAATTTTTATTGAGGTTTGAAAGCCATTTCTGTCAAAACCCGTGAATTTTCGATAAATGTAGGTTTTTATTTTAAAAGTGAAAGTTAAAATATTTATAAAATTATTTCGATAAAATAAATTTTATTTCTGGAATCAGGACATTGAAATTATCCAATGGTTAATTTTTCATAATTTTCTGAGACAGTCAAATTTTTGGGTAAAAATTAAATACCGTATAAATATATAATTTGTTTTATGACATCATAACGACCCAATAGTGATGTAATAAAATACTATAATCTTTATGTTCGTCCAATCTATGTTTTAAAATTAAAATAATGTGATTTTGGGTTTGTTTGACTTACTTTTCAAAGCATTAATGAACCCCTCAAAACTTATTAAACACTTTGTCTTTTTAAATTGTTTTCCATGGGAGTGTGACTCACCTCCACATAAGCAACCCTATTATTTAAAGAAGTTAGGAATTTGGCATTATAAAATATTTTTTTCCTCTTCTATTTTCTGAAAATCATGGGCAAAAACCATGGGATGGTTTGTGGTTTGGATTAATTTATTATAAGGGGTCCCAAACCTAAATAATAAAGAATTCCCTCACCTTTCCCATATAAACCCACCCAAGCTCCCACTTCCTCCTCACTAAAATCCTTTTTAGTTCTTCCATCCTCTGCCCTAATCTCTCTATAATCCTCCCAAGGTTCCCCAAGCTCCCAAGAATCCTCTCACAAGCATTTCTGTAGCCTTTGGAAGCACACTTCAAAGTAAGCATTTTTTTCTTCCTTTCTCATTTTTGTCCAATTTTTTTTTTAATTTGTTTTTCCTTTTAATTTCAATTATGAATGTTAGGGTATGGTTTCTCACCTCCCTCATACTTCCCTCTTTGTTTTTGAATGCTGGGATACCCCTCTATCTCTCATTAAATGCCTCCAATGTACACCCGTTACTATGCCGAAATTCCGAAAGGAACTTCTCTCTCCTCTTTTACATTCAAGCAATACTTTTGTATCATGAATATAAATTCCATTAAAATTGCTGGGACCTGTATCTATATGACCTCCTTACTTTCCATTACATTTAAATATGACCAGGAACCCATTTCTGTCTCATCAACCATTTTTATTAATTCTTATGTCACGCCGATACGCTGCCGAAATCGCACCGATTTTCTAAGCCAATGTCATTGTGTAGTAAATACCATGCCCAGTTCTCTATCAAAGGTATTCACCTTTATGCACATTTACATATTTATTATAAAGTTTAATTTATGAATTCCACATTCCTTTATCGTGGAATAAATGATTATGTTTTATGAATCCATGTTTTATGATCCATGTGGCACACTTATGCATGAAATGAAATGTTTAAGAAGGGTGCGACCTTATAGCGCTCCAATGCTTTGGGTAAAGTATAGTATCATGATACGTCTTGTGAAATGAGTGTTGACTTGTTCTAATTCAATTGAAATGGGGTTTAATCTTCCTTCATGTGCAATGAGGGTTTACTCATGCTCCATTTGCAATGATCCTTGGCTCATGCAAATTATATGTTAAGTGTTGTTGCCACATTTCCATGTTATGATTATCATGCTTTATCATGCCTTTATGTTCATGTTTCTCTTGTTCTATATAGATATTCCTAATGTATAACATGTATTGTACTTCTCATTTTATTCCCTGTGTATTCACTTACTGGGCTTTATAGCTCACCCTTTTCTTATGCATGTCCTCAGGTTTTCTCGTGTAATGCTAAGTACGTGGGAATGTAGTGGTCATGTAAAGGAATTTTTCAATAAAGATGTTTTATTTCATGTTTTATTTTTTTATGTAATGATATTAAGACCAAAAGACACTAAACCTCTCGATCTTCTTTGTGGTTTCAAGTGAAGTTTTATGTAATAAATCATGTTTAAGTTTGTAATAAAAGCAGGGTTGTCATAAGTAAAATCAATGAAACCATTAGAATATAAGATATATACATCATTGATAACCTTCCACCATGTGGGTCATATCATCCCTCTATTATCTATAAGGTAATTATATTAACTAATGTAAAATATCATGGATAGGTAATATTAAGAATAAATTTTCATAAATGTAACAAATAGGGATGAATCCATCTCAATTTTTTTAGATGGATGTCAAAAAGGTTTAAATGTTTAAGATTTACTTCATCATTTGTGCATCTACAAGTACAGAATTTCCCCCTCTATAAACGGAAAATAAATTAATAATGATTGATCCATGCCTTTAATATATTATATAATGACACCTTTACATTTTACAGTATATTCCCCTCTAAAGAAATTTAATTTCTTTAATAGCTTGTGTTACAAGAAACAGAAACTCTAAACGAATTGTGAAATACTAATATAATATTATTATTTAATTTAATATTTATTACAAAGTGCTTGAATTAGAGGGAATGAGTAGTATTAAAAAATGGTACTTATATATTAAATTCCTACTAAGTAAAAATTAATAGATTAATTCTTATGAAATATGTACTCAGTTTATTATTTCTATTTTTATGATTTGAAAATAAATTTTCTTCACACAAAAAATTATATTACATTTTTGAACAAATTTTTTAATAAATTTTTTGATATTATAAAAAATAAATGATATAAAAATAATATTTTTTTTACAAAACATTGTATAAAATTTTGTCTAGGGTGAACAATGGATATTTATATAACAAAATTATTTTCTAATGAATAGTGAAATGTACAGTTTTTTAACTCTATTTTGGTTTCAAGGATTTACATTTTTTGTAATTATTTAAAATTAAAAATTTTTCACCTATGTTTTATATAATGAAATAATTTTCATTGGAATCATATTTATATTTACATTTTGAATAAGAGTATTTTAAACATAAGAAGGCATACTTATGGAAAACATTTCTCATGCACACAATACACTTTTCTATTTATATATTAAATTAATAAATATTAAAGACAGATTTAAATAAAATTAGTATATTATATATTCAATACAATTTTTTAACATTGATGTTATATTTTCTTTATCATGGGATAATAATAATCCATGTTTTATGCTTAAAATGTAATTTTTTATTTATCTTTCTTCATCGTGTTTTGCAAAATGACATAAAAATTAATTTCACCCAGTTACAGAGATTGAATTTCAAAAAAATTATCCCTTATTTAGAATCAGTAGGTCTAATGTTTTTAAATATGTCACATATTTTTGTTAATATTAATAATAACTATAGTAAAAAATTATCTTCCCGGTATACACTAAATTAGGATAATATTAGTTAAAAATAAATGATAATAACAGAATGGTTCATCCGGATTCTTATTGGACGAATTTAATTAAAATCAAAAAAATTTAGGCTCAATATATATTTTTTATTTGTAATTTCACCATGAAAATGAAACATTTAATATTTAAATAAATGAATGTTACAGAAGTTCACTCTCTTAGTTTAAAAAAATTATTATATTTACAGATAAGCCCCAAATCAAGTGGTAAATGAATATTAGTGTCCAAATTCATCTTAATGAAATTATTTTCATGTTATAAATTTGTTTCTAATTTTTAGATATTATTTAATTACATTAAATTCTTATGAAACACTAATAACATTTTTATTAGATTATCAAAAAAATTAAGTAAATTATATTAAAAATATTTAATGAAATATAATTTTATTTTTTTAATGTTTCATGGGAATTTTCTGCACCTATATGACATATTAGAGAGTTTGGAATGAATTAGTATAATTATTATATTTTAATAATGTATTTAAATTCAAATTAAATGAATAGTGTGAAAATTGACATTATTGGTATTTTATAATAAATAATATTTTATTAAATGATTTAAATTTTAGAAAAATAATATATTTGGATAAATAAATAGGATATTATATTAACCATTATCCATGATCCATTTTGGGGTCAGTTTTTGTTTTCTACCGACATTATTAACCCCTAAATGCTTGGGAACTTTAATATTTTGTTAATTTTCATAAAGGATAAGGGTTGGTTACCACTAAAAGAAAATGGTCAAAACATAACCAGTACATGTTCAAATTTTATTAAATGATACAATTTATAATAATAGACATATTATATTATATTATTATCAATTTGGATCCATTTTTAAAAATAATGTCACTTACATTAGTTTAATAATTTACAAAAAATCCAAGAATTCCCCTCCCCTTAATTATAAAGGACACATATCATTTCTCCACCTTAAACAACATTGAGTCATTTAACTCTAACAAAACCAAAGTAAATATCTTCTATACCTAACAATACATTTTATAAAAGTTAATTTATCCCAAAAATAACAACCCACATATCCTTAAGAGGGGATCCAATAGAGTTCTTCGAAAGAATATGTAATCGCCTTAACTTATAACTTCCATTTCACTTTATATTTAACCTTCATTAAATATTTTCAATTTATCCTAAAAATTTTAATTTAGTATAATTAATATACTAAAATGATGTCATTATTATAAAACCACCATTATCCACCCTCTTCCCTTTCAAATGAGTTGTTAAAGTATCACTTTGGTTTATGTATGGCATATTGTATGCAAGTTGCGAAACAATTCATCTATCATTACAATTTTATATGGATGAAAATTATGATGATTTTACATTTTATATCTGATATTTAAAATATTTTAATACTTATGGACTTATAATATCATAATTAACTTCTTACCTTCAAATATATTTGGAAATTATGTCACCACGCATTTGCATTAGTGGACTACTACCTATGTGAAGCGATGTGAATTTTTATTTTATTTTTGACTTGGATGGTAATAATGAAATATTTTATCAATATATAATATTAATAGTATATAATAATTATATTTTAAAATATAATTATTATTGAACGTTTTATCAATCAATCATTCAATAAAATTAAAACAGAATAAATGTGTATATATGGCCTATTATGTCAATGAACATTGTTATTAATTTTTTAATCTTTTACATTTATGGATTAATTTTAATACATATATAATGAGTATATATGATATTTATATCATTATTAAAATTCATTATATGATTTAAAAATTATAAAATAAAATGATTCACAATGAACGAACCAAAACATATATAAAAATGAAGGAGTTAATACCTAGAAAAGTGATTTTAATAAAGAATGTTTAATTAATGGGTGATAAAATATTATAAATAATATGAAGTATGAATTAAATAGTAATTATTTTTATATATATTGATAATAAATATATATTTATAATATAAGAAGTTCATATGCATATGAAAAAAATCAAACCTGAGTTGGGGGGTTATTTCTAAATCCCAAAATTATTCTGGATTATTTATGTTTATGTTTATGCTGGGGAATATTTCTCTTCCATGTTTATGTTTTCTAAAATTATTTTCAAAAATGATTTTACAAATCTCCAATTATTTTTAAAATTATTTTTCACTCTAATGATTCATTTAAAAATGTTTTAAAATGAATCTTGTTTTTATTTTTAGAACAAAGTACATTTTCATGTTTCTATAAAATGTGTGAAAGTAATGTTTTATTTCTTATATGGAATGACAAACATTTCACACCACCTTGACTGTTAATTTATTTAAATATTCCATTACATGTTTAAATTATTATTTTAAAATAAAATTATATTCCTAATATTTGTAAAATTATCAGTTTTTTAAAATGATTTTTAACTTGAAAAAGTTGTTTTACTTCATAATTTTTTTATTAGATTTTTTTTTATTTTTTATTCATCATTCACAAAACAGATATTTTACTTCTTCTCTACTATTAATATTTTGTAATGACACCATCATTTTTATTTCTCCTAATGTTTTTTGATTTGTTTTACTAGATATGTACTATCTTTATACCGTATCCATATTACTCATGAGGGTTTATGGTTAGGATTATTGACAAGGGATGTTATTAACATTTTATATTCTAGTTTAAATTTGAAATTTTTTGTTTATTTTGTTTCATCCCTTTCACATGGATAATTCATTGGACTCTATAAATTATTTGTGTGCCCTACTATATCACCTAAATGAATTGGTAGGTTTAACGAGATAATTTAGTTTCTGGTTTTTGGTAAATGCATTAACCATTTATATTGGATATCTAGGAACAAGGCCATGAAATTATTTTTGGGGTTTCATAGCATGAGGCCTAGATGGTATGTTTTAGATACCGGTAATTACGAATTCTAACATTATGAACACATTTATTGATGTAAATATGATTATATAAATTTTTTTCATATTAATGGATATGTTTAATATCATTTAATTATTTATATTTAATTATTTGGTAATTATATAATTCTATCCATATTACTCGTGCCTTAATTGCTTTTGTTGTGCATATTTCATTACTGAGTATATGAAATCACCCTTTTGTTTTTTTTCTTTTCCCCTAGATAAGAATAATGATATTATGAACTATATTGAGGATAAAATTATTATTTTATGTTATATATATAAAATTTACAATGTAATATTGAATCTTGATTTTATCTAGTTTATCATTACTACAAAATAATTTTTACATTTTGGTTGTGATTACCTATATCTTGTGCCTATGTAATAATGTAACCACTAGCTCTGGGATACTAGATTTCAGGATTTTCTAGTTAGTGTCTTGTAAATTTTAGAAAAAACCATAGGAACATGATTTTATTAAAACATAAATTAGAAAATGTAAATATATAAATGAATATGAGGATAAGTCTATGTATTGGGTAACATCCTAAAATATTATTAAGGTAGAGATTATATGGATTTCCATGAAAGACATCCATGTTTGGATACAACAATTTGGAATGGTTTATCATTATTTTTTTGATTGATTAAATTGTTATCATTTCATATTGTAGTTTCAATAAATTTTTTCATTTATTTTATATAATAACTTTTATATGAAAAATGAATTGGACTTTGCATGTGATTGGTGGGTCCCTCTATAGGCCCTTAATGCATCAATTAGTCTCATGATAAACAATAGTTTGTTTTTTCCATATAAATTCCAGTTTATATAAGACGTATTGGAATGAGGCCTTGAAATTATGTTTTCATTGTTTGGGATTGGGGCCTTGGCTGTATGTTTTAAATGACCTGAATTATAAATTCCATAATTATCAACACATTTATTTATTTAAATTTGATTATTTGAATTTTTCATATATCCATTGATAATTCTTAACTTATGTAATTATTTTATTGTCCTTTATTTTACTCTATATAATTAATGTATTATGAGCTTCTATTGTATGCATTCCCTTACTGAGGTTATGATCTCACCCATTAATATATTTTCTTTTGTAATTATATGAATATGGATATTATGAATATTATCAACGATGTAGTAACTTTTTTTGGTATTATATTTATATTTCAAATGTAATATGGGCATCTTTTTTTAGGGTTCTTTAGGACTATTAAACAATTCAATCCTCTAAGACGCGACCACTAGTATCTAGAAAAAAATTTATAAACCATAGGCTCTGGGATACTAGAGTCATTTAATTTACATAAACAACCTCCTCATATGATACCACTGGCATAAGATCCTTTTATATATATTTTCAGGCCCATTATCAGTGATACCTAGGAAACCAAGGTGTATTGAATTTTTATCCTCACTGGAAAGAAATGATTGATTCATGTGATAGAGGAATAAGAAGAAAATATCCATAAAATTATCCAAGTTAATCCTGTTCATATTATCCTATAATTATAACAACTAATTCATCAAGGTCAAAATTTCAACAAGATACTCCATATTTTTAAAATCATTCTGATTCACCCATTTAATTTGACATTTAGGGAAACGAACCATACTATGGGAATGGATTGTATGGGATTTTCCCTCAGTAATGATGAACCACTATATAAAGTGGTGATAATAGAATCCATGGTTTTTATTATTAACATAAATCTACCATGTAAATTCCATGTGAAAATATCCCGCTCACCATCTAATAATAGGTAATTTTTAGACTCAGTTTTAACATTTCTATAATATATACATGTCAAATATAAAATGTTACTTATTAGTTTGACTATGTAATTCATGGTGACAGCTCAGTGGCTTATACACCAAACCAACAAACTAAATTTAGACTGTATAATAGATCTCCATATATTTTTTTCCTAGGATTATTAGGTATGTGTAACATTAATTAATTTTAAATGGGCTCCATTTATAATTCAAAATAATCATTATTTAGTGAAAATAATGATTTTTTCATCGTTAGTTAGAGTGATGATTACAATAATAAGGTATTGCTCTTTATATATAACTACTTTTTTTCAAATTTGGGTTGTGTTTGGATTTAGAATATTTCAAGTATAAACATGGTAAGAATGGGAAATAAATATGATGACCAACCATGTTTTCAATCGAAAAGGAAATCTATGTGTAACCTATTATCCATCTTCGATGATCTATTATGAGTTGGTAGTTCTCTAGGATCCCCTATCACAAGTTAAACTACACATTTATCCATTCAAAAATAATAATTTTAATATATTTTTGACTTTTCACTATTATAATAGATCTTATCATCCACGAAAAATAGGTTTCATATAATTGAGGTACCACACGTACCTCTAAAATGATCATTTTACCCCATTAGGATGGAATTTTTTATGTTCATTATAAGAAGATATTTAGATTTAATAAAGTGTATTTGGGGTTGTGGATCACCTTATTAGATCCATTGTTAATAGTTAATTAATCAATTTTTTCCCTATGAGTAAAAATGAGTACCAGGGTGAAAATACCTTCAAAAGAGTATATCACAAACACAAAATGAAAAACCAAATCTTCTAAGAATCTTAATAATCAGTTCTACTATATAATATCATATGATTTTCCTATGTCAATTTTCAATATGATATTTTCTCTTACCACATTTTGGTTTAGATCCAATAATATTTTTTTATCAAAGAAAATTCCTCCTTCATTGGTAATTTGTTTGATAAATCCATTATATTTGAAGTAATGGAGAGAATCTATAAAATATTATTTTTGGATTTTTTTATGAAAAATAATACATAGTAATGGGTTTTTGTTGGTTAAAATAGTTTCGATACATGGCCTTTGGAATGAGGATCATAATTGTAGCATAGATTGGTCTGAGAATAGAACCTCTCATAAGGAAGTCTTAAACATGTGGCTCAATCATTAATATAGACTGATTAGTGTCTATATATATTTTCTATTATTCTCCCAATTATATTCTTCCAACTCAATATTTCAATGATGAATACACTTGGATATATTTTTTATGAAGATACATTGAAGATATAAAGGAATACATTGATAATGGAATTAAATATTGAATAAAAACTGAATAAATTTTTGATGAAACTAATTTTCCATGAAATAAAACCTATTAATTTTGGGAAATTTAATATTATTATTTTTCAATTAAAAAAATTAAAAAATTAAAATGTAATGTAGTGGTCACTGTAGTCGATATCAAATAATGGTTTGGTTAACTTAGAAATTTAGGTAAAATGTAAAAGTTAATATTGGTTTTATTATAGGATTCATAAGTCCAATAAATCAAATCTAAATATTATTTTACAATTTTTTATCCTTGTTATATTTATTTATGATTTTTAAAATTTTCTATTTTATAACATTGTGGGAACCATGTGATATTGAGGAAAAAACAATATGATATATTGTATAATGATTGGAAAACCGAAATTCCTAATACAATGGGAGTTTGTTCTCATAAACTCAAAGAATTACTTAAGAAAATTCTTTATGAAATGAATAATTTACTAACCCTTATATAGAATCCACCTTCACTCAAGAAAGTAAAAGTATCCATTAAATTCACCAAGAAAAATGGAAAACATCATGTTGAGTTATTTTTTAGGATTCATTATACTAATAAATAGAATATTACTCTAGACATTTATCACATAGAAATAGAATCTGATCAATGGTGAACATTGGTCAAGAATATGAAGATTAATGGTTATTTTAAATTAATTTAGTGGGAACACGTCATGGAAATATTTCGTAGTTAATATATTTACCATACTCTATGTAACAACATGTAAATAAAATTCTAAAAAGTCATGTCAAAAAAGAGAATGCTTTTTTGGAAACATATAAGGTGTGTTTTATAAATCATTCCTGGTATACCTAAAGATTTCTTATCAACTGTTATAATTATATTTGTAGTTTTACTACTATTCTAAAATAAAATCACTAAAAAGAACTGGTAATTCCTAAATTTGGATGATACGAATATGTTTTTGTATGTTAGTTTAAAGAATACATTGATTTATGTGAATGGTATCAAAGATGTAGTAACATGACAAGAATTATTGAATCAAATACTAATGGATCAATTGAAAAATGATGTGTTGTCTAAAAATCCAACTACCTACATATAAAAAATATAAAAAAATAATATAACATGATTGAGGAATATGAGAAATACATTAATTATAAAGGAGTTAATTAAGTTCATGATTATCAATGAGTTATGAAAAGGACACTCAACACAATATTGAAATGTACAGATATTATCATTACACCACCAATAGTTCAATACTAAAACTGAATATATCTTAGTAAAGATAAAATATAGCGTTCCAAACTAATGATAATTAGGTATAATCAATATCCGTTAAAATTAATTCACTAGAAAAAATGAAGTTCATATGACATCGGGACCTTATAGGTGGAGAAAAAAATGATATGTTGAATGGTATACATATATTCCCTCGATAATGGAAAATGAAATATTTTATCACAATTCAAAACATTCCTATATATTTTTCAAATTTTCTAGAAATGTTGAATTATATCAAAGATGTATTAATGTTTTTATGTTTATCAAAAACATATAATGGTGTAATTGTAGAATCTAAACCCTATGAATATTCAAAATTGTTCCTTGGGTGATGAAATTTCTTGAAAATATAAATATATAATCTGGAGTGAAATTTTACTTTATAATATAAATGTATTGGATCCGTTTATATATACCTCATGTAAAAGTAATTTAAAATGAAATCATATCTTATATAAAAGGTCATATAGCGGTTATATATATTCAAGGAGTTTTATGAATATTATTGTTACACTTCCTCAAAGGGGTCAGTATTTAAACCCAATTAAGGAGTGTATATTTCCCAAATAGATTAGATAAAGGAAAAATTCATCTTGGAAGCTATTCCTATTATAGAAGAATATATTGATGTATTCTTATTTGTGTTTCTTAGTATTGACTATAATTATGAGGAATATTACTCAATAGAACTTATAACTAGTGAAACACCTATATCCAGGATCCCCTATACAGTTTCCCAAATATATCTTAAGGAGTCAAATAAATATCTAGAATTTTATTTTGACAAAGTAATTATATACCTGAATACATCGCTATGGGGTTCACTAATTCCCCCCTTCATGAAGAAGGATAGGTTAATATGACATTTCATTAATTATAAATATATAAATAATATAACACTAATGACCCTGTATCAACTATTTTGGATCAAGGATATATTAGATTAACTTCATAGATCTCAATAATTATAAAAAAGTATATCAATATTTTGGATTTCATCAATTAAAGGGGCTAAAATAAGATGTTCCTCACTTATACTTTGATAAAATATATGGAACCTAATGGTTCATAGTGATTCAATTACAACTAAAAACACCCAGGAAAACATAATAGAACTGATGAATGAAGTATCTAGAAAATAACATGGAATTTTTTTTCTATAATTTATTGATGATATTATCCTATACTCCTTGAGAACATATAAACACGAAATACATAAATGTTACTCATAAATACTTTATAGAAAGTTATATTGAATGTTAAATTTAGTATTTATGAATTTAGGATGTAGAATGTCACATTCTTGAAGACTATGATTCATTGAAATTTAATTTTTGGGGTTCCTTTAAAGGAAAATTGGATTGAAGAATGGACCATACCAATTAGTGTTATAGATATCTTTTTTTGTGGATTATTTTTTCAATACCCATACTTTAAAAAATCATATAATAATCTATCCTAATAAATAAAACCCAATGTAAGGGATTAAATATATATCTTTATATAAAAAAATTAATAAATCATTAATGATTTCGTGAAGAGGCTAGTCAACACCCATGTACTCACACAACCCTCATAAAAATAAGGTTTTCTTATATATAGTGATGTATCAATGAAATGTTTCAAATTATTCCATATGAAAAATTATAAAGTGATAGTCTATGACTCAAAATAATTCAATATCCTTGAAAAAAACTAGATGCATAATCCAGAGTTAATGGAATGTATTGTTTCATTAAATATTAAAAAAAATTGCATTTATAGATATAATTGTAACATATTTATAGACTAATATATTAATATTCTAGTATGGATAAAAATGTATTTTATGATATTAAAAAAATAATCTCTTCCTACAATCAATGATAATTATTTAGAAACACATCCAAATTCATTAATATGTAATGGAGTTATTTGGATAAAAGGGGGAATGATATCTTAACTATATCAAATTATTTCCCAAAAAATCATATGTTATGTGATAAATGAGGAGTTGGATAGTAATATATAGATAAAAAAATATGGTAGTAAATAGGTAAATCATCATTTAGGAAGATAATATTAATGAAGAGGGATCCATTTGTTTCTAAACACTCATATATATCCTATTAACACTCATTTTAAAGTATTATAATTTGTATGACACACATATATCACTATTAGTTGTTCTCTTTGTACGTAAAATGATGTATTAAGATTTTTAGGAGGAAATTAAGTGGTACAAAATAAATATGGGGGATTAATTACACCTCAATGTTCTTTTTATATGATGTTATTGAGTTATATGTCCAAGCATATGATATGGCCATTACCTATACCAACATGGAAGTTGGTGAACATCCGTATAAATTTTTCCTTGGTAATTTCAAATATATATATGGAAACAACCATATATGAGTTTTAATTTATCTAATTAAAAAGATTTATTATATTATCAACATTATAGAATATTTACCATGATATTTAATATTATGGTATATTGTGAGAAAGCGATAAGGCAACTTGGGAGGGATCATTATTGAGTATATCTAATTGAGATCTAGAATTATAGTTGAAGTTATTATGTCTTCTTAAAAATTATATTTACATGAATTTCATCATTTGGTATTGATTACAATCCTAGAAAAAATGGTCAATAATAAATAACTATTCCAACTATTAGATACATGTTAATACCTTGATTGTTGGTTTTCCAAGGATATTTAGATAAACATCATTCACTGATTCAGCTCTCATACAAAAATTGATTACACTAAATAATAAATGAAGAACCATTCGAATCTCTATATGAGAATATATATTGATCTAAAATATATTAAGAGAATGATTTATATTAGAATATTCTTTCAAATGGATTTCATAGGAAATGATAGATAGTGATTAATCTATTGAGAAACAAATAATAACACCTCAAAGCTAATAAAAAAAGTTTACTAAAAAGACATTGAAGATACCTAGAGATTAATATTAGAGATAAATTATTCCTATATATATCTATATATAATTGTTTTCATGATTTTTTTTAAAATAAGGGAATCATAATCCCCAAAAAAACTCCTAAGACATGCTTGATCATGTCAGAGCAATGGTCTGTCTATTGAAACTTCCCTGAAACATGGATAATGATTATAATGTGTTTCATGTGTATTTATTTTGAATGTGAAAATCATATCCATCATAGGAAACGAATATCATGGTTGTAATATTATAAACAATAAACATAGAATCTAGGATAATAGATACAAGTTTATATAAAATAATACAACGTACCTTGCCAACATACTTTAGCTAAACCTAAAATATGATGAGGAAACATGGGAACCAAGAGGAATGAGAAAATTTTTGTATCACTATCAATACCCAAATAAGTATATAACTTAATATTTTTAGTTAAAAGAAATTGGATCAATGGAATATACCCACGGGTCTATAATAATGTTTTTCTAAATCCATTGGTAATGGTGGTCATATCCCAATGGTGTAGCATGAATGTTGGTATAAGCATATTATAACATGCCTATCCCAATGGTTTTAAAAACCATTAGGAAACCAAAAATATACTAATTGTTTTATGAAACCATTGGTATTGATATGGATAATACAGAAGTACTAAAACACCATTTTCATAGTTCTTCCAGAGATACACACCCATGTGGGTGCCACTTTCCCATCACATTCTCATCCCGAACCCTAGCAGCAGCATTCTTCATTCAAATTTCTTCTCAACCTGTAAAAATATCTCATCTATTATTGATTTTATTTCATCCAACATAATGTGAATTACAAATAATTTAGGTACTATATCAACCATTAAATTAATTTTTATTTTAGGTCTAAAACACCATCGTAGATTCTTTTTTTAATTTAATATATTTTGATATGACAAAATATGGTTGTAGTTGTGGAAACAAAGACTGCCAGTACCTATATTGGAGGATGATTTGTTAAATTTATGGGTTTTAATTAATTATTTTATATATTTTATACATGATCTATATAATTTTAGTTTTCCACTAGATTATTTTCATTCATCAAATAGCACAGAGGGATAGAAGGTTGGGGGTACTAAGATCCATTATTTTTATGTTGTGTTTTTTCGGTTTTAGCCTATATTTTTTGTAAGCCTCATGTTGTGTATGATTCATATTCATTTTAGGTTCAGTGATGGTTATTCTATTTCATCCAACTTTCATTATTATCATGGGGGTGATAAAAGAAAAATGAAAAATTTTGGTAGCTATTCATTCATTATTCCATGTTAAAGTGTATAGTCACAATGGAACCTATATGTTTTTCCTTTATGCATCATAAATATATTTAGTCAATTTTAACTCATTTATATAAAATTGTAATGTATTCTTATTTCATAAGGAACAATATAATTATTAAATCCTTGACCCTCAATGGTTTTGTAACATTATTCAATTTAACTGCATATATATAATCATAAATTATAATATTAATTAATTTCAAAATTGGTCAATTACATAGTGTGCATAGATCCCAAATATCACAAAAAATATAAAAAAATAACTATAATACAATGAGGGTAGGTTTTAAAGACTTATTATGTTAAAATATAATCAATTCCCCCTTCAGTCACCACATGTCAATTTCTTTGTAGGCTTGTCCAAGTGTACGGTTTATTTTCATCCCACGTGAGGGCCTATATTTTTCCAAGAAATAATAGAATCAAAATTAGAAAATTTCTAATTACTAATCAATTTAAAATAAATTTTATTAAATTTTTATCAATTCGTAGAGTCTCCTTATTTCACAAAAAGTGTGACTAACCACTAATAGATGGTCTATAACATACCCTCTAAACAATCCCAAGAAAAATCACTATCACTCAAAAACAAAACCATAATCACATTAATTCATTTATATTTAAATCCAAAAGAAGAAACTAATATGGAACATACCTTCAATGAAACTTCTTGTGATTTCATAAAAATATAATCTTAGTACATTCCCTATATATGTAAAATGATATCCCTTTTTCAAAGGGTATGACTCCACTATACTCCGGTGTCTTCAAACGATCATCTATTTCCCTAGATCATGGAACTACCCAAAATATTCATTTTCACACCTAGGATAATACATATCCATAACAATCCTTTCCATTTGAGTTTATTTTTGAAATGCATTTCTAGTGGTCCATTGAAATGATTTGCTTAGTTACCATAACCCCACATCAAACTCCATGAAATTAAAAATGTCAAATTTCACAATCATACTTTATATCAATTCAATAATGAATTGGTAAATTGTCCACTGTCATAGATTTGAGCCCACACATGACAATTATATATTCCTCAGAATTCTAGATCATGTTGTTAACAATACTATAACATTAAATACCATTTTTCCACAATATTTTATGTCCAACCACATACCATTTAATGTAATAGAACGGGTTTGTCCCCCACCATAATACCTTAAAAAAAATTGGGTTCTTCCCCTGAATCAATAGTAAATAACTCAAAGATTATTCCATAACACATGAATGAATTCAAATATTTCTCAACAAACACATTGATGTCAGAACCTGACTTTTCATATAAACTCCAGGGTTGGATCTTTACCATCTGCAATAACTATCATACTCTCGCCCTGAGAAATGAAACTACTCCAATCGAACATAGATTCAATACTCTCATAATTATGTGTCATCTAAAGAGATCAAACCACTACCAATCCCTTAAACAAGGGAAAAAATCCTTGGAATGTTTTAAAATGAAATTCTTAATGAGGTTTACACCCTAAAATAGATAATTTTGTGCTCCCCACCATATAGTTCTCATAATACTACTCCATGAGTTGAAATTTAAATAGTTTCATCACCAAACACGTTTCCAAGTTTTATATATATATAGAATTATATATATATATATATCATTTTTCCTTTTATATTATGATTCTCGTATAGAATAGTCTTTTATTTTTGGTTTCATATAAAGTGAATAATTCTAATTTTGTTTAATATATTTTCAATTAAAATTTACTCGTATTTAGTTTATTTTACGAACCAAAATGTAAAATTTCTTTAAAGAATGGATATAAGATGGATATATTAAATTGATCAGATCATAAGAGATTTTCGAAATGAGTTGGAGATATTAATATATTTTTCATTTAATAATGCCCCAGAAAGTGTTCATATACACTTACCATTTTATAATAATGTTTGTAAACCTTGGTATAGTTCTTATCAACACAGCTACCAAATAACAAAATATGGGTTTCAAAAAACTATAATGTCTATAATCATAATTGGCTGAAAATGAAATCTGAAAATGTTCAGGATCTAAATGAGGGGACTTGATGGGATAGTCTGTTAGATGAATGGTATTTTTTTATTAATCATCATAAGAAAGAAATGTTTCCAACCAAATAATACATTGATATGAGAACACATAATGCATGTAATGATAATGATGATGATGACAGTGTGAAAAAATTGAATAAATTTTCAACAAATCATGTATATCAGTAATGTTGTAAATGGAAAAAGGTAGTGTTTTTAATCTGACTATTTCATGGGAAACCCGTGTATGGGATTTCTAATACTACCATAAACTATATTATTACATTTTTAAAGGCCTTACTTATAGATGATATAGATATTCCCTCAAAATATTTTATGGAATGGAATTTTATTAATGAACATTGAATTTCCATAAATATAATTCATGCTTTCCAAAAATATTGTAGCTCATTTTGAGAGGAAAATTATGAAAAAAAAGATTGTATAAAATGTGGAAAATCTCTATGGAGGCCAAATGCTAATAGAACCCTATATTATGCACCACATAAACTAATGTGTATCCATAAATTTATTGTTAGACTCCATAATCATTTCATGTCTAAATAAATACGTATAAATATATGATGTCATGATACGTATAGAAAGAAGGATAATGATGAGTTGGTTCTTCTGATAGATGGATTTTCCTTGAAGACATTTAATACTTTATGGGTTTATTTTTCATTTTATGTTAGTAATTTTAGGTTGGGACTATCATTTGATAGGTTTAATACATTTTTTAAGATTATTACTTCATAGGGAACATGGCCATTTTTCATAAACATTTACAACCATACAACATGGTTTTGTATGAAAAAACCATTAAATTTCATGAGAATACTCATATTTGGAAATTCTTATCCTAGGAATGTCATATATGTATACATGAAACTCTGAATAAAATAGTAGAATCATCATTTGAATTTTGATGAGCGCACAAATGAAGATTATTTGAATGATAAATTTTAGATGTTTTTTCAACTTTTGTGGATGATAAATAAATTTTATCCTAATCTATTGATGTCTGGATGGAGTATCATGGGAAAAATTCATATCCAGTTTGTATGAGGAATATATGGTATAGGTTACATAAAAATATCCATATTTTAAATTTTAGAATACATCCAAGACTATTCCCAATAAATCATCTAATTAGGAATACTCATCGAAGGTTTGGAAATACCAGAGAGACTGAAAATACACCTCAGTGTATGTATGGAACTGATGTTCTCAATATATGTAAATATACTAATTTTATAGTTGGGAATGGTTAGATGAAATCTTGAAAGTGGGAAAAAATTAAACTAAAACCAAATTCAACTGGAATAAAAAAAATATGTCCACATTGAGTTTCTTTATCAGTCAACCAACTTATTATGTCATTTCAAATATGAAATTCTCATTAAAAAAATTATATGTGAAATTTTTCATTCAATTATTTGACATGACAGTTCAAAGACAAAAGAATATTTAAAATATCATCGTGACTTTTGTGGATTGGGGTATCTAACAAGAATTCCATCCTATTTATATCAGCAAAAATAAAAAGAATTTTTTATATTTTTTCAATGTGATAAAAGCTATAGAAAAATAAATAAACCTATATAATTACTATAGACTATTAAATTTCATGATGGATATTCAATAAATATATCAAAACGGATCATGAAAATAGATTTGAAGCTAAAATCATTAAAGATAAATGATTATCACATGCTCCTTCAACATTTGATTCCAATAGAAATGTAGAATCTACAATACAATAATGTAAGGGTGGAAGTTATTCGGTTGTGTATTATATATATATATATATATTTATGCTATGAAATTGTCTATATCATTATTTTAAAAAATGTAGGAAGTGGCAACATATTTTTGTGTGAGTAAGAGAAAATATTTCCTCCATCATTTGTCACAGTCATGTTGTATATAATTGTCCATATACCAATAAAAATAATTCATTGAAGACCTTTATATTTTTTGATATATCTAACATAAATATATATGTAATCATTGAAATAGTTTTCCAATATAGGAATCATCTTGAAGGTTATATTGTGAAAGTATACATGGCTCAAAATTTTTTGGATCTCTATTGAATTTATTTACCTAATGTGACTATGAGATGCACCATACCAATGAGAAATGAAGAAGATCAATATGAGAAATTTTAGTCCAATTTTCAATCACTACCCCAAATAGGTGGAATTCGAGTGTCATATACATTTACCACAATAATACATGAAGGGGATGAGATGGAACATCATGAAATTTTGTATAACTATGATTTCATTGATGGCTAAATAAAGTACGTAAATTGATCATGTATATGTTATCTCATCTCATGTATTGTACATATCTGTTAAAAAATTTAATTTTTTCCTTTACAGATCATTGAAAATTTATAAATATAAATCAACTTTCTTTATAACTATGAATGAAATTGACTGTTCATTGAAGAGTGTTTTATACGTGGCTGAAATTTATGGTATATCTATTACTATACAAAATAAAATAAATTATTATTTAGAAAATTTTAATATTCATTAATATTTTAGGTTTTTAGTTTTTATACTGACTCTATCACTGAGTAAAAAATATATTTGGATTTTGGTCCTAATTCTGAAATTCATGAATGAAAATAATTTATGATCAATGGGTGCAAATTTATTGTCACAAAAATAGAAATATACATCAGAACGCAACCTGATTGTGCTAAGGAAACTACCACAATATACTATCATGTCAGTGTATTGGATATTAGACCTCAATTTGAAAATGTATCTTTGTGTGGATTCATTGAGAAAAAAATATATTGGATTATTAGTCTCATGGTCAAGTAACTGTGATAAAACTCAAGGGGGTTGATTTGATGATGTGGTTTGGAATAGTTATTGATGATTATGGATATTGAGATATTGAAATGAGTCACATTATTTCTATTTATGAGCCGTATATATTAGAATAAATGTAAAAACAGGATTTTTATGTGAAAGAACATCCACAACCTGAATTTTGTGCCATTGGTAAATTGACACAAGGAAATATTTTTGATGATAGTGATGATGAAATTGACACCATCACTAGTCCCATTGGTAATAAAAAAAATTTGTTGCTTATGATGAATCCAATACTTCAACAATTAGATTTGATTGCGAAACAAGAAGTATTTTTAAGAAATATTTAAACAAATGCATCTAGGTTATCAATTATTTATGTTTATCTCTACGTTGGTTGTTAAGGTTGGAACTATTAAAATTTAATAACAATCAATTGAAAATACTTTTTAAACAAATTTTCCTTCATGCTCATTTTCAATATATAGTAGTAGGAGTTTTCTTTCAGTTTAATATTCTTATATTTAGATGAACTATATTAAAACCTAACAATACAGAAAAAATCTTAAAAGTTTAAATTGAAAAGAACAAGATGAACTAAATACCGTAACATTAGACTAATTATAATCAAAATCAATTACAATGAAAAAATTGACCTAACTAGAAAAAATTTAAAATTAAAGAAACCCAAAATATGAACCAAATGACTTAACCCAAAAATGAAAAAATAACCTAATCAATTAACCAAAATAAAAAAGCACTGAAAAAAAAAATTTATTGGATAGAATTAAAAATTAATGTATACTATATCATACCCATTAAAAATATGAAAATTTTAACATATTTATTTTTTGGTGATATGTATTTTGTGTTTCGATATTCTTCCCACAAAATATAAAATAATTTTTTAATGTCACTGTGTATAATTTATTTGGTTAGTAAATTTTTTTTCGTAATTAAGTCATGTACCATATACTTTTTTTTGGATTACAAAATAGTTATAAATTGATATCTAATTCCATATTTGTTTTCAACTATAGGAAATGAAAAATATTAAATAGGTATGAAGGAAAACGGTGGAAAAAAATAATTTCTACATGATAGGGATGGACAACCCTCCTTTAGTGCCTATTGTGAATATTTTTTTTCCAAATATATATATATATATCAATAACATATAATATCACCTAATTAATTTTGTTAAATTTTAATATTGATCAACCTTTTAGGAGATAGTTATTCAATATTAACCATAGTGGAACCAGTGCTTAGTCGGATGATGCGAATGTGGTGGTACTATAGATACCCACACCCCTCGACATAATCGATCACACCCTATTCCTTCTTCTAAAATCCCATCTATCATGTGTTCTAATTCCATATTGTCTTCAGAAGAACCCAAGATATTTAGGACACCTATATTTCTCCACCATTTTCATCTAATACTCCTCACCTTTCATTCACTTATCTTATGATGGCACATACTCCCCATCCATATTATACATTTCTACATAAATTTATTATATATTCATTTCATTATATTTCCATAACCCTAATATTCTACCTTCTTGCTTCTAGGACATCTACTGTAACGTCCTCCAATCTTGAACTCTCTCATGTGGCCGAAATGGGTTGGTTAAGAGACATCAAGCATGCCACCCCAAACACCAGAGGTTGCCGAATAGTAGTGTAGGTGTAAAATGTAATGTGCGGATACTATAATGCTTGGTATAAAGTTTCATAAAAGTATAAAATAAACCATATAAATGAAATAAATCAAATTATAGATATATCATAAACCTATAATAAATTCCAATTGAATAATGTAACAAATAATAAAGGAATAATTTAATGATGTGAATGAATGTAAATAAATGTTATGCAAGGAAAAATACAAGTAAAACACTATAAGACACAAACAAAGTCTCAAATGTAACCAGTCCTAAACCCCATGTTGTTCCCACCTCCAAATTCTAGCCCATCCAGCTAGAAACCAACCAACAGAATTGTCCTTTTCCATTTTCCAAACATGTATCCACATATTCTATTTGAGTACCCAATAGCATCCCAAATAGGGTGTGAGTATAAAATAGTTGGTTAACAAAACCAGGTCTAAAATAAGTATTTTGATAATAAGTTTATGAAAAAATGTTATAAAAATGGGTATGAGTTAATTCAACAACTAATAAAATAAATCAAAAACCAACATTGGCTCTTTGTCAAAATATCTTAGAACATGTGTTACAACCATGAAAACCAAAACCATTAACCAAGGTAAAATAACCTGACCTGGTTCCATTACAAAAAATATCTCATAGAATATCTTATGACCCTGACAACCACGAGAATATATCCATGATATACTACCAATAATCCTAGTTAATTCCCTATGGGAATTATTGCATCGGTTTAAATCTCTATATGCATTACAGTATGGGACTAGGCACAACTCTCCCTCTATAATAATTATAGCATGGGACCGGGCTGATCTCAATCAATTTCAACATTAAAACATATAATTGCACATGTTCTAGGGCCAATCTTGATATATAATCATTTCATCATGGAACACATGTCCTTTCATAAAACATGGATATCAAAATATCACATCATAAATCTCTATTCTTAATTATAAAAATTTTTATTTTTAGATCATATACCACTTTCAATTAAATTACAATTGACTAACAATCATAATATTAATAAACAATCGAAAACAAAGGGATTATATATCTATAAGTCACTAGAGGTCTCATGTAATTATAAAAACACATAAATCCATTATCTAGTTCAATTATGTTCCTTGTTTTCTCAACCAATGGGTAGCCATAAGACAAGTATGAAAAAATTAAAAACCAAATTACTCCAATGAATAATCACATCCATTTAATAATTTATTTTGGAGCTCACTAAATTTTCACAATCTAAATATTTCTTAGACATTTCAATTCCCAATCCATAGGGTTAATATTTATACCCCCTACCATTATATAATGATCCAATAAGGTTTCAAATGGAAATCTCTCATGAGGAAGAAGGTGCAGATGACCTCCAAGAGAATCCTATATCAATACCAATCAAGATTAAAAAAATATATGGTTAGAGTATTTCACTGTAATTTTTGGATAACCCAATGAGAGAAGGAAAAACATGACAAAAAATAGTTATCATTGATCAAAGACAATATCGAGGAATTTAGATGGAATGTGGGCACTCCAAATTTGTATGAAAGATTTACTAGAGTTGTGTGGAGAATGTTATAGTGAGATAAAATGAAAAATAAATTGCCCATACTAATTTAAAATTGATGCTGGGGGAATTAAATTGGTTATAATGTAGTTAAACGTTGGGAAATCCTTTTAAATGGGGCATGTTGAAAAACTTGTAACCTTATATTATTTTTATTAAAATACACATACATTACATGATGTGTAATCAATTTACACTACATATAAATGTTATGTAGATGGTTTTTAGCCAAATTTTCCACGAAAAAACCCAAACCCTCATTAATTATATTCAACATACAATGAACCAAAGATAAACTGAACCCATATATACCAAAGCTCAATAAATTGAAACAAGCATTTTCTCGGATGTTTATGCAATTTCGCCAATAAAGGTACCCCACATGGAACCTTTCTGGTTTTTTGTCATCTTTACTCACAACCCAAGACAAAATTTATTCAAAATAAATAAATCCATAATTAAACATAATTAGATGAAATTTTAAATAAATATTTTGTGAGTGACACACCTGAAAAAAAAAGACAGCATCTTACAACCTCCCCGCCATACAACTACTTGTCCATGAGCTACTCTAAATGTCACTCTGTGGTATCAACAAACAAATCTGTCCACTATGTTAGAATATCAAACCCCCTATCCCTCTTCTTCTAAACACGGCCATGCTAGAACTGTACTCAAACCAATATTATAGCCCAACCCGAAGATACTTCTCAATACAATCCACCCCCCAAATTGAGTTGTCCTCAAAGGAATCATCAAAAAATCTCAATGTCTACTAAATCCATCACATCGGAAGGTTTTGGGTGATATTCTTAGAAGTGTGACACATGAAACACATCATTCATGGAACAATAGAACTATGGATGGTATAAATGGTACACCACTGGACTGACCCATTCCCCTATCTCAAATTGTCTCTAATAGTTAGCATACAAGATCTATTAGCTCTATGTGGTCACCAAACATTTTCTAATTAACTAATGCTTCTCGGATGTCTCATGTGTGAGACGGGGTGTAACAATTGTTGACACACATTTTACTATATAATAAAGATGAGAATGGAATGGCATACCATACAAAGACATAAAATTTTTAATTTTTATTATTTCATTGAATCTATAATGATATAGAAACTCTATGAGTTCCATATATTTCTCCAATAAACCAAAAAATCCCAAAACCCATACTCATTAAATAACCTCCAGAACCTAAATAGTTTACATAGATTGAATATTAGTATATAGATGATAGGATAATCTCAAGAGAACCTAAAATACTAGATCCTTATGAAGAACCTACTGAAAAAACAACATGAAAGAGGATATCTGTTAGAAATGATACTCCTCAGAATACCATGAAACTGAATGACCTATTACACATGAAAACTACCAAAATCATCAACTGTGTAGGTTTACATGATAGGTAAGAAGTAGGATACCATAGTAATCCTATAAACAACAACAAATACACCACCCTTCCCAAGGGGTTTCATGGGTAATACCATCATGAAATACAATGATAAATCATAAAATTTCCACTCAAGAATTCCCAAAGGCTGCAAAGGCCCATATATCCTCTAATGCTTAAATTTCACATGTTAAAAAGTGAAGTATCTGGCCACAAATCCTTCCACATAATTCTTCATTACTATCCAATTGTATTGTCTATGTAGATCACTGATAGAAAAAATATTTCTTCATTTCTTATGTTTCTTAATATTTTAAACCTATACAATTTATCAATTTCAGCCTATTTAAAATAATTTTGGATATTTTGTGTGCTTGGGTTTAAAATTGAAAATTTGAAAATTTAATAGATGTTAATCATATTGGTATTTTACACAAAAAATGATAAAATATAGACATGCATGATGTCGTTATATTTTTAGTATTTATATTTTAATGGGATAAACTGTTATCTTCTAGACTAAGAGATAATTCAGTAATATAAAATCCCGAAATAATTAATTAGTTTGGAAAATCATTCTGGCAGATATAGTGGATGCCACCTCCATAAATCAAAAATAACTTGGTCTGAAAAATGTAATTCCAATGGTTTTTGTTAGAGGAATAAATTAATAGTTTTTAAATTTAATTCCAATGATTTATTCACTAATTAATGTGGTAATGGAATGCTCAATATTGATGGAATAATTTTGTAAATCTTGTATAGAAAACATTTTCAGAATTAATTATTCCATTACTCTTATTTAATGAGTTCGATTAATTTTATATATTAAAGGGATATGGGCAGTTCAATTTTTAAGAACATATAAGGAGTTCCCATTGGATGATTTTAATGGGAGGTGCGCCAAACAAAAGCCAAAATTTATTGTAATGATTCAAGAGGACAAATTTTCTCCATTTCCTTTTCACTCTATTATTTTTCTTAGATCTGTAATAACTTCTTCTAAACCATTCATCTCTATAACCCTTAATATGGGAGGGTAAAAATTTTAGTGATTGGGTAAGGGTTCATTTCTACTTTTTAAATACTTAGTTATTGTATTTAACTGAATAAAATCTCTTTCTCTCTTCTACGACATTGTTTTCCATTTCATATTGTGGTTTTTATTATCAAGTACTGTCATATTTGGTTTTTGATATCATTATTGATATTTCTTTGGTCAATGATCATTATATCCCCCACTGGTTTATTGTTTATATACAGTGTAATAGATCAGGTCATAGTGGTGAATTACTCTACCATCGTTAGTATGTGTGAAAGGAGTAGAGGATGATCATGATTTTTTGGGATAAACATAAACTTATCAGGTTTTTCCAAATTCATTTGATGATATTCATTACAAACCCATTTTACAAGGAGGTACAATAGAACAAGCTAGGATCTATGTAATTTTTTCTCTCACCAACACCATTTTAACAAGAGAGTGAGAGGAAAGGATCGTGGAATATCACTTTAATCCACATTGTATAAGAGGATTGAATTAAACAGAATATGGATATCATTTCAATTGGAAAACTGACCCCAAACTGATCACCCTTCACATATCATAGTTTTCACCCACTTGAGTTTACAATATAATTCAAATATTTTTTCATTTTATTTATTTTACTTCATTTCATTCAAAACCAAAATATTTTGAATACACAAAATATTTCCTCTAATTAAAAAAAGTGACAACCAATTTTTTGTTTTCTCGTATTTTGGAGAATACCTTGGATTAGTCACTATACTATACTTAGGTAATATAAGTTATTTTTTTCCACACCCCATGATAAGCATACATCAAACATTAAACCATTTTCATGGGGAAATGCAACCTATTAAGAAAAATGATTTATTTAAAACTAAATTACCCAGAGTTCAACTGACCATTTAAATAAATTTGATCCTAAAATTGAAGGAACACTAAAAAAACAATGAATATAAAATAATGAAATTTAATTTGAAAAAATATACCACTTTGATTCAAGTGACACTATAATTTTTCACTTAGAACAGGAAATCGCGGCTGGAAATCCAAACCAATCCTGGTTTGATTTGTTTGCACATCAATTTTATATTCAAAATAAAAAATTAATTGCACCTTTATCCCCAAATGATTTTAAATTTCGGGGAAATATGATTTTGGTACTTTTGAAATTTCATGGCCCTGTAGGAGAAAACCCAAATTTGAACATGGAAAAATCATCCTCACTTGCTCAAGCTTCAGGACAACTTGAGTACTTGATGACCAATTTCAATGGAATCAATTACTATTATCACTTAAAAGAGAAGCTAAATAATGATTATAAATTATAAAACTAGGGGATATCAGGGGTTGGGATTGTTTAAAAAGTGGTTTCATGAAATATTTTTTTCCCATGTCTAGGAGAACTACCACCAAAAATATATGTAAATGGCATACGATAGTGAGATAGAGAGACCCTATATGAGTACTGGGAGCATTTCAAGAAGCTCTATGCAAGATTCCCCCATCAAGAAATTAAGGAACCACAATTCCATTTGTTCTTCTACAATGGAAGTATCGACAATGATCGACATATTTTAGACGACTCGTCTAGAGGATTGTGGATCAACAAGTCGCCTGTAGATGTCAGAGTTATGATTGAGAAGATTTCACATAACTCTGACTAATTTAGAATGAGATGTATGGTCACTAGGATGATACATGAGGTAATAAAATTTTATTAATTTTTGTAGATGGAAACCAATGTTGATGACCACAAAACCTTAGTCCTTCCAATATCTATAACCCAATAGAATGGAAAAAAGGATTCATCTCAAGTATGTGGTTTGTGTTCTTTGTCAACTCATTAATCTGACTAGTTTCTTGAGATATTGTGGACAGAGTACTACGATGTAGCCATTCAACCCATGCAATTACCATATAATCAACTGCATCATCCTTAATCCCAGTAATGATATAGAAACCAACAAAACCAAGTGATATCATTCAATCATAACAAGTACCCCATTAAACATTCCTAATAGTATAAACAATATCAAAACACCCCACCATTCCAATAACCCTATAAATTTCCATTACATTGTTAATAAGTTCAACCACCAACATTCCAGATACCCTATGAACAACCACCCAATAGTGAACAACATTTAATTCAAGGTCAATAACAACAATCTGATATTGAGGAGCTGAAAGGCACTATAAAAGAGTTTCTCAACAAATTAAATTGTCTCATAGAAATTATAAAAAATAATATAAGAATATACCATTCCTAGAAAATACAAAACCCAATGGAAAAATTTAACAAGATAATAATAAGATGTAGAATATATCTAATACCTCTAACCACCCTTTCACCTAAAATAATACTACTAGCTATGAAGGTAAATGATGTTGGAAATTCAGGAAATTCTATGAAAATTCACCAAGAACAAGGGAAAAGGAGGAGGGTAAGGATATGATAAAGAGGAAAGAAACACAATTGAAATGGTAAGAAAGGTATAAAAAATACTTACATCCACCATTTCTATCATGGAATATCAAATCAATGATAATGCATAAATAATCACAAAATAACGAAACTTTGGAGAAATTCAGAAAGTGGAAATCAATATCCCATGTCTTGATGTAATCCAAAAAATTACAAGGTATGAATTTTTTTTGAAGTTCCTTGAACCAAAAAGAGAATAAATCTAGTGAATGAGAGGATAAACTTGGTAAAAATATTATCTACCCTTATAACACCATAGTTTCTAACAAAATTTCACCATCCATGTATGATTTTCATTCCATACACCATTGGATATTTTAATTTATCAAATGCTTTAGGTTACCTTTGGGATTCAATTAATGCATTTCCCCACTCATTATACACTTTTTTGAATATGGGATACTTTAATCCCACAATAGTGATGTTATAGCTTTCAAATAGATCCACATTTTTCCTAGTAAGATTTATAAAAGATTTCCATTAGAAATTCAACAATCATTTCATCCCAGTCGACATATATGTGATGAATATGAAATAATATAAGACCCCATCACAATAAAGGATTAATTTTTTTATTATTGTTTTATGAAAATCCAAAAAAATCATTAATGTTTATAAAGGGACACTCTCCAGGTATTTTGGAGATAACATTGTCCACATTAATATTTTTTAATCCATGATGCTCCCATTAAGTGTTCACTCACAGTTTGCACTATCCCATTATGTTGGTACTGAACTCATTAAAGAATCATATATGTTAATATAATTCATTGACATGGTATAGAATTTATTCATTGTAATATCAGAGAATATGGTAATGAATAAAACACTTTAGAATCTGACTTCATGTTGGAAGAAGAGGTAACATTTGATTTTTTTTATAATGTCTTTAATGATAAAGAATATGATTTGATTTACTATATGCATGAGGTACAACCTACGGAAATGTGGAACCTTAATTTAATTCCATTTCTTTAGATGCCCCCAAAATCCATAATTAAAACAACACACTACTAATTTGAAATATGTTTACCTCATAGAGGGGGATAAATTACTAGTCGATATTCTAGATTGTTTGGGATAAATAAGACTTGATTGGGTATCACCTAATTCATTTGATTATATTCATCAGAACTCTATTTCACAATTAAGGAGAGTAGAATATACTAGGATCTTGTTATGGTTTTATATACCCATTAAAATTTGACAAAGGGAGTGAGAGTATATGATCGTGGATTCCCACCATAACCAAATATGTAAAAGAGGATTGAATTTAATTGAATAAGAATAGCACTTCAGTTGGAAAACCGACCCCAACCTGATCAACCTTCTCATATAATAGTTTCCAATCACTTGAGTTTGTAATTTTATTTAAATTAATATTTAAATTGATCCCATTTATATTGTTTCATTAAAAACCAAACAATTTTAAAAAACTACATTTTCCCTCTAGTTAAAAAAAGTGACAAATAGTTTTGTGTGCACTACTCTTTAAGAGACTACCTAGGGATAGTCACTATACTATACTTAGTTATTATAAAATATTGTCTTTCCACACACCATGACATGTTTGTTTCAACCATGATAGATGTTTGTTAATCCCATTTGTACCACTCATCTAGAAGAATGAATCTCCCTCATGAGCTCCCCACATAAGCCCATAAGAACCCATACTTGGCCATAGAAAAGAAGGAAATTTTCACAATAGAGAGACCATATTGATGGTGTCTCTCCTCCATTATATTTTTCACTTAGAACTAATCCCTCTGTATTATATAAATTTTTAGTAATAATCAACTCCAAAAGAATAGGTATAACATATGTTGAATTCAAAGCTACTCATTCATTAACCAACTAAACATCTAGATGCATGTCTGTGAGAAGGTCGTTATCTTACACTCATTACAAGACTTTTGTATTAACTATTTCTATGTCTTTTGTCTCAAATAATATGCATAGATGTTTTAATTTCCAGGTGTATAATTCAATTCAATTTTAAAATACTATAGATACTCAACCCACCACTTATACCAATGGCTCAGGTCTCACTGAGAAATGATGTACCTTAGGCGCTTTTGGTTTGTGTATACCACTGAACCCTCACCCATTATTTAGTGTCTCCAACATCTCAATGAATTCTCTATTACTTATAACACCAAATCACGAGTAGGTTAATTCCTCTCAGGTGGTCTCAACAACATGGAAACATAAGAAACCATTTGACCCTCATGAATTAGAACTACTTAGAGTCCAAAACTAGATCAGTCAAACAATATGGTATATTACTTACCTAACATAGGTAAAGTGAGGAAAGGTGATGAGTTTATCCATCCTATTAGATTGTGAAAATACCTCTCTCAGTCATCAAACCTAACAATATTCACCCCTTTCTTGTTCATCCTAGACATTAATGTTTCGAAATGGGAGAAATCCTACATAAAGAGATGATAATAACCATATAAACCAAAAAACCCCTAAATTTAAAATATTTTCTTGGATTTTTCCCAATATAAAATTTCCATGACATTATTTGGGTCCACTTAAACTCATGCATCTTTGATGACATGGCCCATTAAAATCACTTTATTAATAAAGAAACTTCACTTGGTTTTCTTAGCATAAGGTTGATTCCCTCTCAATTTAATCATGAAGATGATATGATGTTTTTCATGGTCATCTACTGACAGGGAGTACAATAATATATCATCAAAAAAAACCACAAAAAACCAATCCAGAAAATAATAAAATATCATATTCATTAAGTCCATCAATAACGGTGATGTGTAAGTCAACAAAAACAATATCACTATGAGTTCATATAAATTGTACTTGCTCCTAAAATAAATATGAGGTATTTAATTTGTTCTAACCCTTAGATAGTGGTATCATGATTTCAAATATATCATAGAGAAGATCTTATCCACTCTCAACTAATCAAAAAGATCATCAAGTCATGTAAGAGTATACTGGTTCTTGACCATCATCTTTTTCAACCTCTGAGAATTCAAAAATAAGTTCTATGAACCATCATCCTTCATGAAAAGGAGAACTAGAGAAAACCAAGGAGATTTAATAGCCTATATAAAGCCTTTGTTTTCTATATTTTACAACCAAATTTTTAACTCCCAAATCTCTTCTGGTTACATTCTATATGGTGGGAGAGAAACTTCTTCTGCTTTCAGCACCATATCGATCGTGAACTCAATCTAAAACTCACATTATAATCAATAGAAATCATTAGGTAAAACATCCTAAAAATGTTCTAACACAATTTGAAAAGAATACTACTACATCATAATGTTATTTAGATATAAACCAGAAATCTGATCCATGAGACAATCTAATCTACACTAAATTGGTCATGCCTAACCAATCTGATGATACAACTCACCTGGGTGAAAATAACTGCTTCCTTGATCAGATAAAAAGATAACTCCCCTATGATAAAAGATGATTTTATCCTGATATATAATTAATCAATCCATACCATGAATCAAGATGAAAAATCTCATTTCCAACATGAATGGTTCCCAAAAGAAATGGTAACCACCAAACTCTAGAGAGCACAACATCTAAGATGTGATATTTTTTGACCTCACTCTCAAATGTGTGTCGATTGTCGATGAACCATACAAGAATTTCACATACAATTACAACTCATTTTGAAATTGACATTATATACATTAATTTTATTCTCTTGTATCAAACAAAACATAAGCTCAGTTAGATGATTGAATAATTTTACATCTGACGGTAGATGGTCCTGCATTCAAAATAGATGGAGTAATCTATATAATGTGTAGTTAACTTATCCATCTATGTTGGTATGCACTCTTACAACCAAAATATATTTTCATTACTATTACAACTTCTCATTCACTAGATTACCACATCCCCTACCTCGACCAGAATAGCCAGAAGATGTCCTTCTACCATCACACTGAGGGGTAGTTGAGCTTCTTCTTGACTTAGGTTCCTATCATGATCCCCTTCCACTAGTCTAATCCATAGTTTTCACATATAACCTTTTATGATGACCCAATATAGTGTATAAAATACACTCAAATGTAATTTTATGACACTACTAGCTCTTGAGGCCAAACATGCCACATTGAAAGCACTAGAACAACACATGGTCCTAAGATGGATGTACACTACCAACTATTGTTCCCACTACTTTGTGGAAAATTTCATAGTGGTTCTTTTCTTCAATTGAATATGTGTTCTTATATAACATATAAAAAACTACAAGGACTCTACATGGGGATTCTCTCATATTCACTTCTGTGTTGAGTTATTAGTTCCTCATGTCCTCAACGATGCTAAAATGAAAGGTGTATACCTGTGACCTAATCTCATAGTAAAGACCATATTGAAAATGTCACACCCTAGATATCCCATCATATTCCAAATATGGAATAAATCACTCTAAGTCTATGAAATGTTTTGCATAGTCCAGGACTAGCATGCCATCCTGTATCAGATACATGAAGTCGTAAAAATTATCGTCACTCAATATCTTATGATTAAAATAAGTAATGAAATTATTTTCAATGTGATTACAAAATAGAGCATCATACTACACAACATCCTCCATAACATTCCACCAATGATTTAATGGTACATGAATATTATATACAACAACTGTTTCCCATCTATATTTTGGAGTCTCAATATTCTTGATGAATGTCAAGCCTAACAAGATTAAAAATTCGTATACCAGGGGTCCTCCTACCTGAGTAAACATTGTAGAATGTTGTTGATTAAACTCTTTTATTAAATAAATAAAAAAAGTAAAGGTACAAAGAATCTCCCTTTCAATGGATCACATGACCCCCGGAAGCTATAATGAAGATAAAAATCAGTCTAGTCATATTGAACTAGAGGAAGGTCCGATTTAGCGGCATAAAAAGAATTCTTATTTCCACTCTCTTAATACTCATGATGAATATGGAGAGATAAAATTTTCTCTATAAGTAAAATTCACTCCTTAGATCACTATCTAGTAACAAGGTCAACCACAATATGTGACCTGAATAGAGAACCACTGACTCTCGGTCTCTCTAAATATTACTTACAAGTGTTTTAGCCCTACACATAAACTCATTTTATTTATCAATTCAAATAGATATCTCATTTAAATATTCAACATGAAATTATATATCACATCCAAAATAATATATTCCATTATCATGAACAACTCATGTTAATATATTCCTATGTGCCAATTATGATGAAAGTATACTCATCTTGTGCCATACCAGGCCCCCATTACAAATCTCCAAAAATAATAACATCATAAAACCATAACCCCAAACAACGTGTGAATCACTCTTAGGATAAATAATATATAATGTAACAAGAACAGAACACAAACTGCAATCATATCCACAGACACTCCTATTTTTTCCCATAGATTGGTAAGCTATACCCATATACATGATCATTACCATGTTTTTACACATCCTAGTCTCTATTTTACCATTCCCAAAATGAAAAGCCTAAACAAAGACTTCCCATTTGATACCACTTAGTAACATAACCTAATTTTACACACTCTAATGTATCCAAAATGGTTTGGTTATAATACATCATGAAAACATCCTCATATGCTTAGGGTAGCTGACTACCAACAAGGATGATAAATGTAAAGTGGTAGAATGTTATCCTTGTATGAAGAGTAATGTTAGTTGAAAATAAATCATATAATGTAATGAAATAAAAATATATACAAGGAGGAAACCAATAATAAAATCCAATCGAATAATATAATAAATATTAAAGGAATTATGTAATGAAATGTTCGAATGTGACTAAATTTCATGCTAGAAAATATATAATAAAAAGACTAGTCGAATAAAAAAAAGACTCAAAAGTCCATGGTTACTTCCCCCACATCAGTTCCACCTCTGAACTCCAGCCCATCTAGAAATAAACCAATCAACAACGTTGTCATTTTCCCTTTTCAAAACCTGCATCTACATAATCTGCTCGAGTACGAAACAGTGTCCTGAGTAGGGTGTGAATATAACTTCAATGGAAGAACCATCGTGTATATGCTAACATGATTGATAATTAGTGTATGTAATAAACTAAAAAAGAGGTTTGTTAATTAATTAAAATAATAATAAAATATATCAACGATCTACGTCATCTCTGTGTAAGAATATCTCTGAACATGCCTTATAATCATGCCATACACAACCAAATCGCCAAGGTAAAGTAACCTACTTCGATAGCATGATGGAATATCATGGGGTATGTCATACTACCATTACAACCACCATCATATAATCATGGTATAGTCACAATAACTTGACTCAATACCCAATAACCATTACACAATCTGTGACAAACCCCCATAGTTATTGCAGCATGGGACTAGGTAGATCCCACTCTCTATAAGAATTATTTCATGGGGCTGGGCCTAGCCCATTCAATATCATAATTACAGCATATAATTATGAATTTTCTTGGTCCAAGCGTGATATTTAATCATTTCATCATGGATCACAAGTCATATAATAATGAATATATATCACAATATCACACCATAAAACACAATGATTAATTATAGAAATTACCATTTATATTTCATATAACACTTTCAATTAAATAAAAAATGATTTACAATCATTAAAATGAAAATATGCCACAACATATGGAATTTATGTCAAGAAATTACCAAAGGTCTCATGTAATGCTAAAAAACATTTCATCCATTATAAAATTCAATTATGGTACGGGTTTTCTTGCCTGATGTGTATCCACAAGCTATGTCAGACGAAAATTTTAATGAAAGGTCACCAAAGAATAACTACATTAATTTATTAATTGATTTATTTGAACATTACATGTATACAATCACAATATTTTATAAACATGTAAATAATAATACTATAGCGCTATGATTTATCCCCCTAACATAAACTGACAATAAAGCAATGATTCCAATGGAAGACACCCACGAGGAAAGATAGATTGGGAAATATATAATATAATCCTAGATAAAAATTGATCAAGATAAAAACCAGTTATGCACATTGTCAAAGGATTTCACCAAAAAATTTAGATAACCAAAGGAGAGAAAGAAACATAAGAAAAAAAACACTTATGGGGGATTAAAGACATTATCATGAAGTCTTGAAGGAAAATTGGCACATGAGATTGTTCTAGAAGATTCCCTAGGGTCAAGAGGAGAAGTTTTTAGTGAGGTGAAATGAAAAATAAATTGCATAGAATAATTTAAAATAGCAGTTTTGGGAATTACAGAGTGTGTAAGGTAGTCACACATTGTGTAATATTTTTAAAAATGAAACTCTGGATAACCATTTTCCTTAGATTATTTTTATTATAACAAAAAAACATTACTTGACTTGTAATCCATTTACAGGGAGTGAAAATGTTCAAATGATTGTTTCTCAACCTAATTTCCACTTAAATAACCCGAATCTCCTTAATGATTATAAACATTACAAATATTTAAGAATCACTAAAACCATTTATACCATATAACATTGCACCTCATTATTACGCATTAATTCATGTTTTATTACATAAAGTTACAATTAATACAACCCAACAGATCTATAAGTCAAGTGTCAGTGGGAATTAGTTACGTTTCATAACAACTTATAACATGGGATACAAAACATTATTGAACACATCCTTGACATGATCATAATATTCCAATGACATTAATCTATTTGGGATAACCTAGGGATATATATAATAAATATGTGAACTATAAATTCTATTAAAGAGATAAACATGGAATAAGTGATACTTTTTAGACAACAAGAATATCAATGGGGATAAAACAATTATAGATAATAATGTATTATATAGAATTATAATCATAAGATGGGAAATGTGGCAGAAACATAAAACATTTAATCATAAATATAGTTCAAGGATAAAACACAATGAATTCATGGTAGAACAATTCGCATAAATGAATCTCTTACACCCCTATCCTAACATGATGTATCATTATAATAAACATTACACAATCAATTGGAGCGCCATCTAGGTGTACCCATTATAATCATTTCATTCCCATGCTTAAGTGTGCGACATAGATAAGATGAAATGGATTTATTCATCAAAAAAATTAATTATATGAACAAGTAATGTGGAATACATAAATTTAATTCCCCAATAATAAATTTTATTTCCATAAAGGTTAATAACCATGATAGAATAATGGTTATGGTATCTAGAAGAAAATTGTTTTGGCATTAATAATTGTAATTAAATTTCAACAGCATAACGGCGTTACATAAAATTTAATAAAAATAATCAGTAAGAGGAAAAGGGGATTCTCTATATTTGGACATTAAATGGAAATTATTAGGGACATGGAAATCTATATACCAACAAAAGATATTTTTAAATAGAAGTCATAAGTTAATTAATAAACATTAATAGGGAAAATAATACGTACGAAATTTCGGCATGGTTATGAGGGTATATAAATAATCATTGGAGGATTAATGAGTTTGAAATGAAGATATCATAATTTATACATAAAATTTATAGTAAGGGTAATATGTAATATAATATCCCATTATTAGAATATGAAATGTAAAAGATATAACAAAACATAAATGTAGTGCTTGATAAAATGGGAGAGCAGAAGATCCCTTTCTTGAGTGTGTGACTCCAAAATCCTTGGAAAGGATTTTGAAATCATGGGACACCACTGGATGACTCTAGGGAGTGGAGGAAAGAGTAAGAGTTATTGAAGGGAAATGGGATCTTAGGTGATTTTATATAGGAATAGAGGGTGATTTAATTATTATTTTGGTTTTGTCTTTTACATAATAAAATATCCAAAGATGCAAACCATACCATGGTTATTTCTCATGGTTTCTGAAAAAGTGTAACATTTTATTTTATTTTAGAAGGCCAAGGGCCGAAAATATTAAAGTATTACCCTTGGTGATGTGGAGGTGGGTCACACACTTAAAGAAATGATTTTAAAATCTCAAAATATATTATAAGTATTAGATAATTAAAAATGGATTTAAAAAATAAATGAAATAAAATATATATCACATTATTTTTAATTAAAAATAATAATTTGTCCATGGATCCTATTTAAATAAAATATTACACCACTTTTGGGTATTTTGTTGTCATAAAGCACAATGAATATCTATATGGTATTTAATATTGACCCAAAAAATTGAGTGTCTCAAAAAATTAACAAAAATTAATTGTTCGATAACTTAAATATCCTGATTTCAAATAAAATATTCATTTATATAAATAATTTTATATATGTGTTATTTTTATCATTTAAAACAACAATCTTCCTTTATTTAAAGTGGAATGTTTTCTTACAATCACATTTTTAACACTTAAAAAAATTACACTTTACATTATAAAAATTATACGACCACTTATATGTAAAAAATATTATTTAAAAATAATATTCTATAAAAAAACTTATTTATTTTAAACATCCACTAATTCCTCAAAATACATTTCTACAACGAAATTCAATATTTACCAAAAATATTACTTTTTTATGGAATTAAAATTAAAATAATCTGTAAAGTAAAAAATAATATGATGGTAATATATTAATTATCCTATAAAAATGATATACATACTCATATTTCATGGTTCTTGTTACATATCCGTTTAATACCCCCACCAAATTCCCCTAGATTTATGTGTGTGATGGTGTGACATTCCTAGAGGAGTTCGATGAACATGGTATTGGTTGAGATTTCAATGATATTGAACTTGTCGGATTAACTGTTTAGATGAGGATTAATTTGTTCGATTTTTGGGTAGTCTTGGTCAAGGGAGGGGCCCATAAATTCTATTTCCTAGGTAAGGTAAAATAAATGGGCTTCATAAGGTAAGATGCTACTAGTTGAGGTTATCCCTTCCTTTTTCATTAACAATTGGGTTTTTTAAAATCATATATTTATACTAATAATTTGATCAATGATAAATGGATATATTATCAATGGTAATGACACATAATTGGGTTTTAAATACAATGGGAATAATAAGACAAATTAAGTGAATGTGTTTTCTCTAAATATATTATATAATTAGACATTCAATAAAAAATAAGGGCATATTTTATTTATAATATTTCAGGTGGTTACAATATAACCCCCTTAAAAAATAAAAAATTCTCCCATGAAATTTTCTTTTTCCACACTAAAATAGATGTGGTTAACTCTCCTTCATTACTCCCACAAGTTCCTGTATTACTTCTTCAATGTTTTTTTTATCCACATCACATTGACTAGGGGAATTGTCTTATTTTTTATAATTTTTTATTTAAGATCTAATATCTCTACTAGATTCTCTTTATAGGAATGATCATTCAATGATGAAACCACCTCTGGATTGAGTTCATTCGAGTGGTCTCATATGTACTTTCTCAATATTGATATATGTCTTACATCATGTACATGAGAAAGGTTCGGTGGGAGTTGTAGTAGATAGGTCACTACACTTAAGTGATCAATGATATCAAAAAGTGTGATGTACCTAGGACTAAGAATATACTTCTTCCAAAATATGATCAATTTATTCCATAAATGTATGTTGAGTAATACCGTGTATCCAACATCAAATTCTAGGTCTCATCGACGATTATCATCATAGAACTTCTCTTGACTCTGAAAATCTTCGATGTGTTGTAGAATAGTTTTAACCTTCTCTACCATTTCCTTAACCATTTTAGGACCTATTAGTTTTCATTCCCCAACTTCATCCCACCATATAGGTTTTCTACACATATTCCCATAAAGGGACTCATATGGAGCCATTTGAATTCTTGAGTGGAAACTGTTTTGGTAAGACAAATTGACCAAAGGATGATGTTGGTAATATCCTCCTTTGAACATCATTAAGAAAGATCTCAACATGTAATCATGTGTTTGGATAGTATTCTCATATTTTCTATGAGTTTTATGGTGGTAAGTCATATTTATGTTTAGCTCAATGTTTAGAGAATTCAGGCGATTTTTGGAAATCATGGATTTGAATCATGAATCCTGATCAGACACAATTTATAGTGGTACACCATTTAGGATCACCACTTTTCTAATGTATATCCATGCAAGTTTATCCAGTGAGAAATTATATCAAATTCTAATTAAGTGTGTAGTGTTTATAAGATGATACACAACAACCCAGATAGTGTTGTGTCCTTTGGATGTCTTTGTATATCTGGTAAAAAGTCCCTAATGATGTTTCTCACATTTCCATATTACCATGGGTAATAGTTGCATCATCCCCTTAGAATTATTCCTTTCAAACATAACTTGATAACCTAACAGACACTTTTATGTACACTCAAAAATCTATTTCTTCATTTCATTCCACCTATAGTGCCCTCATAGATCTCGATACGTCTTTTTGGTTCTTGGGTGAAGGGAGAAAGTCAAATTGTGAGCATTATCCAATAGTTCTTTCATTATCTTATGATTTTAAGGAACACATAATCTCAACCCCAATCTCAAAATTCCTTCTATATTAAGAATAAAATCTGATGATCTCCCTTTTATAGTTGTTTCAACATTCATCATAATTCCCACATCATCTATTTGGTAATCCGTTATCCTTTTAAGAAGAGATGGAATACAAATAATTTGTGAAAGGTTTGATGATGTCCCTCCATTTATGATTTCCATGTCCATCCCCTTTAATTCTAAGAAGATTGTATCATTATCAACTCTCCCTGATGATAAAATTGTTGTATCCTTTTAAATATGAGCATCCTACACTTTGTTTTCTTTCTTGTGATGGTAGTGAATTGATTATTCATAGTCATTGATCATCTCTAACCCCCTTAATAGTCTCATACTCATTTCTGTCTATGTGAATATATATTTGAGGCTTTTTTGGTCTGTATATATTTCAAACTTCTCCCAAAAGATATAATGCTGCAAAAAAAATTTAAATAGAAGATCTTTAATGCCAACTCTAGATCATGTGTGGGATAGTTTCTCTCAAGAATTTGTAACTACCTTATAGAGTATTTATAACTTTTTCATTATGTAATAAAACATATCCCAATCCACTATTTGAAGAATATTTAAATACTATGAGAATTTATCCACTTATGTGTAGTGTGAGCACTGGGGTTGTGATAACCATATTTTTAAACTCCGTAATGATTCCTTAATATTCACCATTATAAGAAAACATGGATACCTTCTGAGTAAGCATGTTAATAGGGTTTGTCACTGATGATAAATTTCATTAAAATCAGTTATAATACCCAAATATTCCAAGGAAAGTGTGAATATTTATCACATATGTTAGCCTCAAGCATACTTTAACTATTTTTTTCATTTAAGGATCCACAGATATTCCCTTTCATGTGATGATATTCCCCAATACTAATACATCCTTCAACCAGAACTCAATCTTTCTATACATGGAAAATTTGTTTCCTTTCATAAGGTCTTTAGAATAGTTTTAAAATACTCCTCATGCTCCTCCTTGGTTTTGGAGTATATTATAATATCATCTACAAAGACTACCACAAATTTGATTATGTAATATCTAAAAGATTTATTCATCAAATCCATGAATATTTCTAGAGAATTATTGAGTCTAAATGGAATCACCATGGACGAATTATGCTCATAACTTGTATGAAAAGTTGTATGAGGGATATCTTTTTTCATCACCCTTACATGATAATATCCTAATCATAGATCCACCTACAAGATGTATTGTACTCCATATATCTGATTGAACTAGTCATCCATACATAGATGATGATACTTTGTTTATTATTATCTATTTGATTTCATGATAATAAATGAAAAGGTGAATTGACCCATCCTTTTTCTGAATGAAAAGGACCGGTGCCCCCCATGGTGTAGCACTAGAGTGTATAAACTCTCCATCCATATTATCATCTAGTTTTTTATTTAGCACCTCAAGTTCCACAAAATCTATCCAATATAGAGTCTGGTAAATTTTCAAATACCTAGGTATAAGTTTGATCGAAAACTCGACCTATCGACTAAGAGGAAAACTAGGAAAATCCTCAAGAAACACAACAGTGTATTCCCTCACCATAGACATGTATTTCATTATGATCTTTTAGATAGACTAAATCAGTTGATCTACATACGGTTACTCATAATAAATTAATATACATGATTGAGATGATGGTGCTAAATATGATTCATCCTCCTCCTTGCACGTGTACAAAATCTGGGGATGATTCACCATATGGGGAGTGATTTCATTCTTGTGATAATTTATGTTAGATTTATATATTGAAATCCAATCCATGACTATAATTACATCAAATTCCACCAATAGAAGTATGAAAAAGTTCTCCAGGATTTTCATCCAACCAATTGTAATGGGGGATGTGTTATATACAAGGAACTCAATAATTTCCCCATTTTCCTTTTTCACTAAAATCTCTACTTTAATGAGTTTTCGTGGTGTTTGGATAGTTATACCCAACATTTTCGATATAAATTAATGTGTAGAACTTGAATAAAAAATACATTCATGATTCATGCTTGAATACCTTGCATAACGATCAATACATCGTAGCCGAGATTGACTTCGTCAATTGTGATGAAACAAGTTCTCCCTTCCTACCTTGGAGGTTGTTGGTTGCCTATAAAAATCATTATCTTTAGACCTTGGTTTTCCAACTTCCATGGTTCCTTGTAGTTATATAAATGAAAAACATATTAAGGGTTGACTATGGAATTAATTTCCTCCATCACATTAGTTAGTCTCACTCGTTATCAATTATTAGCTATGTGTCCTTCCTTCCTACACCTAAATCATTTCTTCATCCTACTTAGGAAATTCTCAGGGAGCTACATTCCACATATTTGACTTGTGGGATGTCGAAATTTCCTTTCGTAGTTAGAACTCTCTAAAGGACAGCCAGAATTAAAGTCATCTTTCTACTTATTGTCCCCATGATACCATTGAGATTCTTTAGTCTAAATTTTGACTATAAGGGAACATCTAAAAATTTCCTCTTATCTAACAACTCCATGGATCACCATGGATTTCCATAGACAAGTTTATATCCCACCAAAGTAGTGGTCAACCTTGAATTAAGGGGTAACATCAAATTTAAAGACATATCATGAATGTATTGTGATGTTTTCCGCCTACACCCTGATAGATTCATTATATTTTTTTGATGAGGTCGAGGAAATTCATTTCTCTTTTAAGTCAGAGAGTATGGGGGGATATTTATTGAGAAATATTTTTATTAATTCCTTCCACTCTGTCACCTTGATCTCCTCATTAGGATTTGTATTTGTGATCAATGTCTACAAAAGATCAACTTCTCCCTCAATATGATTAATAATAAATATAACTTTATCTCGCTCAGAACATTAAAGGATATAGAAGATCAACTAAATAGAGTTGATCCATTTGTTTCACAGTTACGATATTAGTTGATCCACAAAAATTGGGAGGTATTTTTCACATGAAGCTCTTGATTGAGGATTTTTCACTCTTAGTACTCTTTGGGTGATATTATTGGACTAATATTCTATTCCAAACCTGAGTCATCTGAGTGAGTATCATGATGAAAATTTTTATTACTCCTCCAATTAGGTTGGGTATATCGTTAGGGGAATCCTCACATTGCCAATCACATTATTGTTTACTCAATTTCTCATATTCTGTATCCATAGTATAGAATAAAAGGAAAATTTGGGATGTGTATTTTAAATAATATAACACGTAAAGGGGAATAAAATTTCATTAATGGAGTAACATAAAATTACATTTATCTCATCAACATATGAGTTTCTAGGCTTTAATCTATGTTATCCATGATCTATTTCTAAACATATATTATTATCTGTTTTTTATTGTTCCATTTATAATGGATCGTAATGTGATTATGAACATTACTAAGCATATCCCCCAAGAGAGTCAATCTAGTTGCGCAGAAAGGCCAATTTCTATGTAAAAGGTTACCATGAGTCAAGGCTGGAACACCTTGTTAGAGTTGCTACCCCTTGGAAAATCGATGCCAGAACCACGTCAATTGGTTGTATCCGAATAGGAATATATTTTCTTTATAAACCATTTAATATATACAAACCAAAATTTTAGAAATTTTTCTTATATGTAGTCTCATTCTTAATTCTTATATTACAGTTCTCTAATCCAAATCCAATAAATAACTAAACATTTCATCTAATTCCAACTGTAACAACTCATCTCATTATTACATATTAATTCATGTTTCATAACACTAAATTAAACTTAGTAAAAACCAAAATATAAAGAAACCTTGTGTATTTGGGAATTATATACATTCAATAACAACTTATAACACGGGATAAAACCCATTATTGAACACTTCTTTGACATAATCATAATATTCCAAAGAACATAAAACTACATAGGATAACATGGGGGAATACATAACAAAGGGGTGATCTATAAAGACTAGTAGGTGAATAAACATGGAAATTGTTATACATATTATACAATAGAAATATAAGTTAGAGACAAAAATAACATGAATAATAAGGCAATATAAAACATGATAATAATAACATGGGAAATGTGGCAACAACTTACAACACTGAATCATAAACATAGGTCAAGGATAAAATAGAAAGACTTCACGGTATAAAAAGTCCCATAATGTAATCATGTACACCCCTCTCTGAACATGAAAAATCAGGATATTAAACATTACCCATCCCATTTTTGGCACTACCTAGGTTCACCCATCATAATCATTTCATTCTCATGCTTAAGTGTTCCACATAGATCATATGACATGGATTTATTCATCACCATAATTTATTTAAAAATCAATTAATCATGAATAAATACATGTCATTAAATAATCAATAAATATATGTGCATAAATTTTAATACCATTGATAGAATAACGGGTATGGTATCCTTTATATAGGTGTTTTGGCATGGAAAATCACGATGCAATTTCTGCAACATAAAGGCATTACATAGAAATTAAAAAATAGTTGATGAGGGAGATATGGGTATCTCATTATTTTGAAACAAAATTTGTAGTATTAGGGACATATTGAATAATATCCCAACATTATATATTTGTAATTGTATTCCATTAGGTAATGAAGAAACACGAATAGAGAAAACAATCCTTATGAAATTTTGGCATTGTAACAGTAGTTCATAAAGGATCATGGGTTGATTAATGAGAGTAAAATGAATATCCAATCACTAATTCATAAAATGGAAACTAAGGTTAATATGTAATATCATATCCCAAGATATGAAAATGAAAATTTAAAGATATAACATAAAGGGCGTGCTTTATAAAATGGGTAGTGGAAGATCCATTACGTGAGTGTGTAAATCCAATGTCTTGGGAGGGGATTCTTGAAATCTCGGGGGAACCTTGAGAGGACTATAAGGTGATAAAGGAAGATAACTTATGTTCTACAAGGAGTTTTAGTGAATAGAAATGGGATATTGGATGAGTTTAAATCGGAAAAGATAGATATTTCTTTTTTATTTCGGTTATTGCTTCTACAAAATAAAATATCAAAAACCACAAAACATTCCATGATTTTTTCCATAGTTTTATACCGAAGTGGTATATATTTTATCATTTTATAAGGCTATTAGATTATATGTATTAATATATTACCCTTGGTGATTTTTAGGTGAGTCACACTCTTAAAGAAATGCTTCTAAAATGATTAAATATAATATAAGTCTTATAGGATTCATAATGTCACTTCAAAAAAAATCATGAAATCACATTATTTTAAAGGGAAAAATATTTTTGGTGATTATTCCTCTTTATATTACATATTAAATCACATTTTATTCATTTTGATGTCATAAAATAGAAATTATATTTATATGGTATTTAATGTTAATTTGAAAATTCGACTATCTCATAAAATTATGAAAAGTTTACCATTAGATAATTTTGAGATCCTGATTAAAGAAATAATATAAATTTTATCTATATAATTTTATAAATATGTGAATTTTCACTTTTAATGTAAGAACCAGTATTTGTTGAAATTTTTGGGGTTTTTTACAATAGATTTTTTTGAACCGTTATAAAAAATATATTTGAAATCACAAAAATTATATGATCATTTATATTAAAAAAAAATATTTAATAATAATAATTTATTAAAATATTATTTATTTCCAAGATACATTAATCATAAAAATAGAAGTCTAAATTGAATTGAATATTAACGAAAAATAATAATTGTCTTTACTGAATCAAAATAAAAAACATTTATAATGTATCAATAATTGGATGGTGATATATATTATTTATTATATAAAAAATATATGTATACTAATACTGTTAGTGCCTTTTAACATATCCATTTAATAAACTAGATAAAACAGTAATATTAAGGTCTGCAATGGTGGGACTTTCATGGGGAGGTTCGGTGGAAATGGTTTGGGTTGTGATCTCAATGATCCTAAACTTCTCCCATTAATGGTTTCATTCAATATTATGATATTTGATCTCATCATTGGATTAGTCATGGGAATATCCAAGATATTATATCACCCTTGTTTTCTATGATTAATGGGATTCATAGGGTATGATTCTATTGGTTGAGTTCATCACTTACTTTGTATATGACAATTGGATTTCCTAAAACCCTTTCATTTATACTTATTATTAATCACCATTTAATGTCTATATTATCATTGGTAATGGTACATAATTGCATTTTAAATCTAATGGGTGTAATAAGATAAAATAAGTTCATGTGTTTTCAATTACCATATTATATAATAATACATTTAATATAAAATAATAGGGATTTTATTTAATATAGTTCGGTTCATTATATACCTATAATCTATAACATTAAATAAGAATAAATCCTTGAACATTAATACATTTCCACCAAAAATATCCCCACGTATATCTTTCCCAGTTGTTTTCTCAGGTTTCCCCAGAGCCCTAGACTGTGTTTATTCTATTGAGAGAGATCCATGATGAAATCACAACTAAAACAAAAGTTGACGAAAAACTCTGAGAGTGACACGCCTAGAAAAGGATGGGATATTACATCTACTCTAATAAATTATAACCATGTTAAGAAGATATTAGGTCCCAATCCTTCTTTATATGTTTATGATCCTTTAGTTCATAGGGATCTAGTGGAACCCACTAATCATATAGCCTTATGTATATTTATAAAACACTAGTAAATTTTTTTGACAGTAATTTATTTTAATTATAAGATTTATTGATATACTATTTATTTTTATCTTTTATAGCTGGATATACCACTATTTCACATGGATTTACTTGCATGAATGCAGTGTGGACCCACCACACACAGCTGATGGTTTCATATAGTGGGGAAAATCAAATGATGGGAAAATCATGGTGAAACTATAAGTGTTTTATGGTTATGCTTTCTATATGCACAAAAACTGTTCCCATCAGGCAACTATCTTAGAAAAACCTTCCCAATGATGTAAAGGAAAAATACTGGATGAAAATGTGGGTATAAAAATTCACTATCCTTTAGTTTTTATTGTTATTATATTTATATGAATTTATATGTTTGGACCAACTTTTTTTCAATTTCCCCTATGGTGGGGCTTCGTGGACAGAACAACTCAAGGATTTAGGTGAGCTATGGATAGAATATAACCATGAGTTTTATAGTGTCTAGAGTTATTGATTTTTTAAGATTTAGAGGCCACAAGATTCATTAATGATTTTCTAGTAACACATTATTCATAAAATATTTCATATTTGAAGTGTACTGAGTTTATGGTATTAATCAAATTTGAGGTTTTTTAATGAAAATTACCATGATTTCCATTAATATTTTTGTTGGATTATTTCAATTTTATATTTATGAATCAATAAAATGAAATATAAAAACCACGGATGCTATAAAATACCTCCACATTTTCGGGTGAGCGACATTGTCATAACATGAGAGGAAGGAGGTATGATAATCATTTATAATTTTTTTATTTAATAAATTTTACCCATAATTTTTTTCAATTGTAAACTATATAGATTCATTAAAAATTCTTAAAAAATACTTTTTTAAATATTATATAGTTTGGTATATTTTTTAGATATCTTTATTATAGGTAATAGTAAATGGTATTTAATATAGAATAGTTTTGTGTGGAATCCTATATAACCCATTAATCATGTGTGAATTTTATATGTGTTAGTTAGAGAACTTTGGGAAAAGAGAGCAGGGTTCCTATAATGAGGTAATTGGAATGTGGTTGGTCAAGAATGACTATGATTAATGACAACTATATAAAAAATTCCTACAAGTATTTTAAACATAATCCCAATTTGAAAAATAAATTTTTTATATAGTATGAAATAAAAACTATGACCATAAATACAAAAGACCTTCTATCCATTAGTCATTAACTCAGATATTTGATGATCATTAGTTAAAATAAACCAATATATTCTTGATTCAAAATGTAAATGACCAATTTTGTAATATATAAATATCATTATAAGGTTCTCCTTTAACTCCAAAATTATTCTTATACTAAACACAATTCAAATTTCAATCCAAAAATGCATTATATGAATAAAACAACTAAAAATTAAAATATGAGGAGGTATGTAAAATCCCTCCCCCCTAACTCTAATAGTACCTAAAATCAAAATTTATTTTTTTACCTACATCGTATCCTATATACAAAGGACTCTATCAATTACATGAAACATTATGATTATAATAGGTATGAACTTTAGCTGTGTGCATATAAGTAGTGAGAAAAAATTGTTTGTAGAAACCACAAAACCCTTGTAATAGATAACGATGATTATATTTAATAAATATAAATTATAAAATGATTTAATAATGTTTCTTTTAGTATAAAATTTATGTATCATATAATAACCCAAGAAACTCAAGTAAAATCAAACCCACTTCAACCGAAGTCGAAATCTGTACAATAATGTAGAAAAACACATTTCTCCTCATCGTCCATTACATCAAACTCATATAATCACAACATATCATCTTCCAAACACATAGAATATCATATTTCAAGGAAATTACTCAAGGATAACACGAACACATTTATCTCATGTCAATACCTCATGTCTCCATCTTACTAACGGAATGATGTAGTAGTCAGCTTTTGGAATCTATAAAAAATTCCAAAGAGTTAATATAATTTTTTTGAAAATATACTTTAATTTCAATAAAAACATAATTAATTGTGTTCAATGAATTCCAATTAAATAATGATTTTTTTAAAATATAAAAAAAATTAGTAAATCACAATTATATTTTCTTATCAAACACATAAACTAAGAAATGTTTTCACACCTAAATTCCATTTGTTAGTATCTTTATTAAACTTTTACAAATATTTTAAATTTGACATCCATTACCTCTTTTTATATTCACATTACCATATTTAATTGTAAATTACACACAAACGCACATCATAGAATGAAACCCCAAAACACATAGAATTACATAGTTCTTAGTCCTAACTCAAGGCTAGGCTAAGCACATAGTTATCATTTTAATATCTCACTTCACTGCATAACCTAGGTAATGATGTAAGTGATCATCTTTAGGGAAATTTACGCAATACCAAAGAGTTACTAGAAACCATTAAAAGTTACATTGATTTCTAGAGTATCATATAACATTCATACTAATTTATTCCACTTGATTAATGAATACACATTTTAAAATACAATAAAATAAATGATTTACCAATTAAATTTTTAGTATCAAACACACCAACTTAGAATGAAATCCATCATCTATATTAGGAATATGAAGACCTTCACCCTCTCCCCCCGTGGGGATGACCTAGCCAGATGATGGAATCCCCAATCCTCCTCCCCCCCCCCACCAGAAGAGGGAGGTGGTTTTGTCTGCATCCACTTATGCGAATCAGCCACCTTTATTCCCCTATTCAGGATTCTCTTCCACCTTTCCCATCAATCTCACTTTGTCTAATGGTTCTATCACTTTCAGATGGCTCTCAAATGTTTCCACATCCATCCGCAAAGTTATCAGAGGCTTAAAGTCTCATTAATCTGACTTTGGTGGCGCGTTTTTGGTCTCATAGCCATTCGGCTACGACATTCGACAAGTTCTTCCATGATTCCTAGGGTTTGCAGGGCCTTACAAAGGTTGGTCTTCTCAACAAGCATCATTTTATGATACTATTTTTTCTCCAGAGGATTTGGCACATTCCTAGTCTGGTGCTATGAACTCCTGCAATGTTACCCATTTTTTCCTTCTCCGTTGGTCGTAGAAATTCCACATGCATCGGGATGCTCCGACTACAACTCTATGGGTACGTTTTCCTGAACTTATACTACCCTTCCAAAACCCAACTATCATTTTCATACTTGGAAATCTGGTTGGATGGTTCCTATCATCAGATAGAAGAACCAACCAAGTTTTAAATCTTATTTCTCCTTGAATATGTGTTTAATTCGATGTATCCAAGCCTCCAGTGGAGTGGATCTTGATCGAAGTTGGGAAAAAATTTCTTTTCAAGCAGCCTATGGTGTTGGAAGGTTGGGCTGATTACTATTTCTATTTCCAACTCATGGTTCATCTTCCACAGACCTACAATTGAGGCAGTAGGGAGGGACATGGGAATCTAACTACAACCTGTCAAAAACTACCAGAAAACGATAAGGTTTTTTATTCTACTACAGACAATGTGGGAATTTTTGATTCTGATACGACCAACATCTCTATGTCTGACTCTAGACCCAGTCAGGCTGATCTAAAGGTGGAAGACATCTTCAAAAATTTCAGAGTCGAACTCAGTGTCTCAAATATATTTGTGCAATCCAATATGTTTCAATAGGTGTGCATTGCACCTATTTTATAATCCAACCCCTATGTTGTGAATTCCATCTCTTATACAGAGGCTGTGAAAGTTATAATTGGGATCTCTCTGGAAGTGGTGGTTCCATCATCAAATGAATGAGCTTTTTTGTTTTCCAAGGGCCAGGAAAATTCTATTAAAGGTACAATGGTTAGGCAGGTGGTGAAGAAAATTTCTACAGGAAGTCACTTTACTACTTTAAATTTGAGAAATCGATTTGATGGTCTATGAGAGATAATTTCGTACCATGATAATTTGTTTCCGGATATTAATTCCAATAAGAGGTAGGTCTCTATTGATACTAAATCTAGTGAGGATGTGTATGACACATTTTTGGGTTACAATGATGAAATATTACATGATAGAAGGCTTCATAGCCCTAGGGTGAGGAAGGGGAAGAGAAATAGGGACTTGGGGAGCCGTATTCTTGTCAAGGGGAAAATCTAAAGGGCGCAAATATTATTCTCCTCTTCCCAAACCTATGGAGAAGCTATCTATCAAGAATTGAAGGTAAATAGAGATGGACTAAGTCTCATCAGAATAGTATGAACCTAAAGTTGGAGCTTATAAAGTCCAAGAGTTAACAAGTGGTGTGTTGGGAGTTCATAATCAGGGGCAGGATAAATAAGTGGTAGCAGATCCTAGGAACTATTTGGTATTAGACGATCATATCTATAAAAAAGATAAGGAAGTTGGGTATAAAGAGACAATGTGGGAGCTTATCAATAACAATAGGGTTGAAATAATTAATGAGTCCTCTGAAATTAAGTTCCTTATTGAGGTTGTCCACCGAATATATGAAAGATTTCTACAAGTGGATACTAATATAAAGCAGTGTTGTTGGATTAATAAAAAAGATCTCATCCTTATTATTTTATTCAATGATAGGAGGATAAATGCAGAGGTGTACATGAAATTGTGGCACAATATGTCCAATTTGGATCAAAGATCTTCTCAAGGATGACCCTGATATGTAGGTTAGTGATATTCATTGGAAATTATATAGGTATAATTCCTCAAATAACCTCAAGCATGATTTTAATGGTTCATATATCTCTTTCGGTACATGATACCATTGTGGTTGTCTTTCAAGTTTCTTACTTTGTTCATTAGAAGTGTGCCAAAATCATAAAAAGTTATTTTTCATTTAGTCCCAAACATATAATGTGTTCTCAAGATAAATAAATTTTTTTATATTTTTATCACACATATCCTTATATTAAGTATTTTTCATCCATTTCTCCTTCTTATATTCACTTTACCCTATTTTACAACATATTCAAACAAAACATATATTATAGAAAGTCACACGAAACTCACAACATACATCAAATAGACACAAGATTAAATCTTATAGTTAATTAAGTGTGTTTACTCTCAAACCATTCTGATCATATAATAATATACACATTAAAGATTAAATCATTTTTTTCAAATATAAAAATTATAAAAAAATTATCCCAATAATAAACTAAAATAAATTAACATATATTATTACTTTTCATCATAATTATTAACAATTATCAAACCTAATTAATCATTTAAACATCTATTAAAGTCCTCATTTATTCACCTTAATAATTTTATAAATTATACAATCACTTGTAATTTTTATTTTATCATACCTTTCTTTAATTAAACACATAAAACATGGTCATCCATAATTTCACAACTCAAAAAAAACATTAGAACATGAATGTCACAAAAAAAATTATAGAATATTAATATTTAACATTATAAATATTTTCTCAAACCAAAAAAACACACATGAAATTTTTTTACCATTAAATATTTCCCATATAATATATAATCATAAGTTTAACCCCATATTGATGAAATAAGTTACCAACATAGAACAATAAACAAATTATACATAGGGAATGTGGTTTTAGATTCTATTAAAACATAATGAATTAACAGTAAAACTAACTAGAATTAAAAGAAAGAATATTGGAAATTGAAAGGGGAAAAACGCTCATGACATTTCAAGAAAAGGATATGTTTATTTAATATATCTATGAGATATAACTAATATTACCGACATATTGAAAATTTTTTTTAAATAAAATATAATTAAATTCATGAATCCAATGAGAGAAATATAGAGTTTATGAGACTCATATGTCATCCAAAATAATCACACAAAAAAACATGAGTTAATTTCAAAAATCCATGGTATAATGTACATCATATAAACAAGTTATTCAACACAAAAAATAATGTACATTATATAAACTACCTTTTACTTGTCAACATTCCACATATTTATTTAGAATATTAATTTTCAATCAGTAATGATCCCTCTCCACATAAAAAACTATTTAAGTGAAAAATCACAACACATCTATATGATTTAATGTTATTAATTTAAAAATTTACACCTTTATAACTTTGTTTCCCAGATCATGGGAATGTGTTTTATAGTTTGGAATCACTAGTTCCATGTGTTTTCCATTAGATTTATTTATGGAATCAGAAACATCCAATAGTTCTTTATTCAAATGGGATCTACTTTCCAAAGGAATACATTCGATATGTTTTAACTTATTAAACATAAGAACATATATTGGTTGATAGTATGGGAGGTCGGACTCATTACAACCTTTTAAAGGGAAATATTCTCTACTACGATACTTTCTTATATATTTTGATATAATTTCATGAATCCTCTTCATTTCACCATGTATTACAAAGGTTTTTTTGGAATTAGCAATCAATTGTTTGCATATGTGAATTTTAGAGTCATCCTTATGTATTCGAGGTTCTTTATTAATGAATACATCCATATTAATTCTAGGTTCTCCATCAATGTAATCCTCTCATATGATATTTAGATATTCTATTAACAATTGTTATGATGATACTAGTTTTTAAGCCACTAGGTGGGTCACTCTGAATTTATTTTCGTCCAGGGAGATGAAGGATTGTTTTGACATTGGGATCATACCTATAAATGTGATACCTACGTATCCTAGTGAAGGAAATTATAATCCTTATAGTTTAGTTCCTCTTAATGGGACATATCATAACTTTTAAAGGTCATGTGTTAACGACCTTTTCGTACAGTTCAATGTCATGTGGTAAGGAAATATAAGTGATAGGTTCTTACTCATGGTTTGGTGTGGGACTTATGCCTTAGAAGCCCATGGAACATGGAAAGAATATGGGTTTCCATGTTGAATTGGACCTGTGGAGAATATGGACTAGGAATAAAAAGGTTGATTTGAAGTGTTTTGTTTGAACCTCATAGACGCTTCCAATATATCACATTTGGATGGGAATTAAATCCCACATAGTTCGATGAGTCTCATAAGAGAGTATAGTCCTTTGAGAGAAATTAGTTTTGGATTACATATTGAAAAGGATGTATTGTTGATTTGGGGTCTTAATTTAGGGTATACGTCTAAGGAGGATTCCTAGATTAAGGGTATTAGGATTGGATTCTGGAAAAGGATATCCAGTGAGCTCAAGCCCTGATGAGGGCTTCTTACAAATTTCAATTCAGGTATGAATCAGAGTTCTCATATTTCATTACTTGTGAATTTTGCCAATGTTGATGTTAGGAAAAATATCTAAGGCCACATGATTCATGTTTAGTGTGATAAACAAGAGAATGTGAAAGATACAATAAAGGCACTAACAGTTTTCCACCTCTATTGGTGGAAGAGGATAGGCCTACAGCAGCGATGGTGGACGAGGGTGAGGTAAGTGGGGAAGAGGGTGAGGAAATGAGGCTTCCCACTATTCTCTTTACATTGTACAAGGGACCAATGAAACGGAGAAGTGAAGGTGAAGGAAGTAGAGAGTAGCATGACTGCGACCTCCTACTTTAAAGGTAAGGTGCTTACACCAAGATGGCTACATTGATGGATCCCGGTAGAGGAGGGAGGCATCTCTTTTTCTTTTCAAGGAAACGCTAGTATGACCCCCACTCTACTAATTAGGAACCGGAGGCTTCGAGTCCTAGAGATGAAAAGAGGAGGACATAACTAAAACCCTAGTCCACTATACCGGGATCTCCCCAACACTGATCCTAAAAGAATGGTCTATTTGACTACTGATATACAAACTTACAAACACTCTATGAATCCTAATCCCATTGTAAAAAAATTTGGGAAACCTCTTATGGAAGATATACAAACCTAAATAGGAGACACGCTGATATGCCGTTCCCAAAGGTTAGAAAAGACATGATGTTTTGGTGGAGGATTCAACATAATCCTTTTCAAACAAGGGATCCAATAAAGAAGATGCCTTGTCGTGAATGGATTTGAAGAATCCATGATGTCTTATAGATTAAAAGAAGTAAGTGAATTAAATAATGGCACCCAAGTAAGTACTGGAAGGAAAGTATGGGCTCAGAAGTAGGATCAGGTGACCTGGTGATCACTTAAGATATGAACAACCTAGATGTTAATACATGGGTGATATTTGACAATATCCCTCAATATTATTCATAGGAATTCCCAAAAGTGTGGTTCTCAAGTTCCTTTGAGAGGAATAGGTGGTGCACAAGTGTTTATGATTCCAGAAAGTTGGACGCTTTAGGTGTGAATGCGTTATGAATTTCAAACACTTAAAAGACTTAATTACTTTGATCCTACTTCAATTCCACCAATCTAGGTGTAAAAGAACTAACTTTAAAGTTTCAAAAGACTTGGGAAAATAACTAGGTCGACAAGAGTAGCAATTATGATTTAGGGAAAATCATCCATAGAAATGAAGGCTCTTAGGGTCTACTTATATTAAAATAAGTAACCATGACAGAAATGGTGGTGGGGCGCATAAGTGGGTTTCTTGTAAAAATTGGTTGTTCCATTAGCATATCGTAAATAGATCCTTGGTTTGACTAAGGAGATCTAGTATCCTAGCCATTTCAAATATTGATTTTATTAATGTGTTTTCTCCTCTTTTTATAAGGCATTTCCCTTGGTCACTTTTTATAATATGTGATGGAATGGAATTTATTCAAAATCCCCCCCCCCACAAAATTGGATCTGGAATAAAAATAAGATCTTATACTGAGGTAAACTAATGAAAATGAAGAAGGTGGTTGTCATGGTGTGCAAGTGGAAACCCACATGGTAAATGGGAACATGAGGTTCAGGTTCACAAGTTAATTCGCATCACTTATATATATTGGCTTCACTTTCACAAAAATTCCAAAGACTTTAGGAAATCTAGCTCTCAATATGCAATTCCTTTCGCTCTGATGCTCCTATTTGATTTCACATCTTAAGTATGTCATTCGTGTGCATGCCAAAACACGGGCACCACACTTGAAAAACAATTTTATTCTTCTGTGCCAAATTCTGACTTTTATGCCATATTTCCTTTGGAAATTTTTCTTAATTCCATTGTCAAAATCATAAAAAATGAACTAAATTAAAATATAATTTTTTATCACTTTTTCTATTTCAATGGATCTCAAAAAAATTAGAAACACTAATGAATTGGCCAATAAAACAATTATTGATATGATGAAGGATGTTGGTCATGACTACTTTGATTCCTGTGACACCACACTCTCAGACATGGAAAAATGTATGAAGAAGTATCACTTCATTTTTCCCTAAAGTACTTATTATCCTTAATATAGTTATGGTAACCTGTAAGATTTTTACATTCCGAACCCAAATAACTATATTCTACTTTCATTGCTTCAAGATTATACCAATTTCCCTTCTACTAATAATTATGTTGTTGGCTCATATATCAATTTCAAGACCTCATATAAGGCCCATTTCTTTCTTCACAACCCATGTGCTCCGGATTTGATAGAACATACACCCAAACTATAGACACACTACTATTTGTCCATCTTTAGTGATTCTCATATGGATCAACTAAAATGTTGGAAGAAAATTTGAGATTTCCACCTATGATTTGTATTAAACCTGCATGGATGTGGGAATATTGGGTGCACAAGACGTGTGTGGAATTTATGGTTGACGTAAAAGGTGTTGGGATTTATGATGCACTGTGGGTCAGGCAAACCTATGTATATAGGAATGACAATTTTGGGCCATAGTTACTAAGATTATGGAGTCAAAAAACTAACTCCTTCCATTTGACACACGGAGAAGTAGGCATCGGTTTTTTGATGTCTAAAAGTTCTCTACTGCTCCAATTCTGGAAGATATGTACGATGAGTTTACTCCTCCCAAGGGGAAATAGAATGACTCATAAAAGAAACCATCCATGGTTCATTTGTTGATGAAAATATTTTATAAACTCAAAAATACGTACAAAATGAAATCCCACACAAGAAGGGATATTCATCCATAGGAGTGGATGAAAATATTCCTTATAAAGAAGAAAGATAAGGGTCCCACTTTCACTCGTCCAACCATCTCTACAAAGGAATAAAAGAGAGTAACACCTAACACTTTTTGCCAACATTACTGAAATGATAGTCTGACAAGTGGGGGTATGGAGTCAAAACCAAAATTCCTATGAAGACACATCTTGTAGATTTTTAACCATATCGATCAGCGTGTATTTATTACCGGTTTAAGATTCCTGGTGAGGTATACAGACCGAAACATTTTTTACCATGAACAAGTTGGATGATAAGATGATGGTAAGGTTCACTGCCCCTATTTTGGAACATATTCATTGGATCTTACAGCATATTTACACAAGGAAGTCTCTTTTCAAAATAGAGGGAGCATTCCATGTGTTATGGGGGTGGATCATCACTCATTTCAGAACATATGTCATTCAAAGTTGGGTATAGGTCATCAGAAGTTGTTTCCAACCATCTATTCAGTCATTATTTAGTATTTCACCTTTGTCTATGAATGATAATGATAATAATTCTAGGATGACTATGTACAAGGAATTTCAACTTTTCCATTTTCTAAATCCTCCTACGGTGTTATTTGTTGATGATGGGACAACCATCCTAGATATAAGGGCATATATGTTATCCTGTAGGGATGGAGTATTGGACACATAGATTGATGAGGAAATCATATGTGAGGCTTATTCTCCATATAGATTCTCCCATCAATTCAAATGTTTGTAAAAAATTACTTTATCCCCTCTCGTGCACGTTAGCTTAGAGAAACACCTGATGTTTTCTTTAAAGAAATGGTTTCTGAAAACTGTGGAGAAGACTTGGGCAATATTTAATTTTCCCATAATTGATGCAATAATAATATTGACAATCTGTTACGCTACAAACATGGTCACATTTTACCTTGAAGGGGTGTTAAACCATGTTTTCCTTCGGGAGGGGATAAAGAGAAAAAGTAAGAATGAACCCTTTCGTTTGGAATGCAATTATGTGTCATTAAGTGATGAATAATTGGAGTAAGTGGGTGGAGGGAATGTTTCTCCAAACTCATTGAGGTGACCTTGTGGAATATATAATCCTCCTTCCTGAGTAAAGAGAGACTCCCCATCAATTCCAACTAAGGCTATACCAAGGCAGAATAATCGCCATCATTCAGAAGAGAGAAAAGTCCCTTTTTCTCATCCCCCGTCTATGACTTGAAAAATTATAGAGAAACTAAAATCCAAAACTAAATGTTCCACATTACAAACCTCTAAAATTTACTCTGAATATATACGATTAGAGGTTTTTCAAATAAGGAAAAATTTTCATTATGATGTTAAAACCACGTGGATAAATTTTTGTGAGGTGTTTCATATTCTAGGAATATGGGATCGTTGGGATTCTTCTGATATTATCTTTAAGAACAATCCTAATTATACGAGAATGTATATAAAAGAACTGAAAATTCTCATATATGCAACTTATTAATCAATTCACATAAAAAAGTGGGTGAAAGAAATGATTGATCGTGGTACCACTGAAGGGATTGACCTTTCGTTAGATGAATAATTGAGTGATTTTGTGGATCCTAAAGATGAAGGTTTCATTTTTCTCACATTATTTTCTTCTATGAAATTTTAATTTATTAAAAGTATTGTGACTCATTGGAAAGATATTTTTAACTTTTAGCTGGCCAAAGGAAAATTGACTGAAGTTACATTACCATGATATAGACCGGGTGGTACTACTCTTGTAGTTACCGGATCACCCCATGAATTGGGAGAGACATATCTTGTGAAAAAGGCCAGGGATGATGAGATAGAAAGGGGTCATTGTGTCCAATAACTGCTTTTGTAGATGATGACACAAGTTCTCCCAATAAGGCGAAGAAACAAAATCATCAAAGAAAGAATACAACAGTTTTAAATTTTTTCAGTAGTAGTAACCATTCCTACCAACATGAATTTTAATTCATAGATATTTTTTAACAATATTTAAATTGTAGGATCTCCTTCTGTTTCTTCTCTTAAATAAATGACCAATAAACTTTGAGAAACTATGGAGGGTGATTCTGAACAATAACAAATTCCTACTAACCTGGTGGCTCCTGAAGAAGCATTTAGGCCAAAGGAACCAACATATGTTCCCATAATTACTCCTTTTCCTCCAATCAGATGAGAAGATACTTATAGTAAATTAGTAGTGCTTCATGAGACATTAAATGTAACAACAATTGACTTCCATTATGTGATACTTTAGGTTTATCAAATGAACTAAAAATCATACAACAATTGTTGTTATCCAAATAACTATTATAGAGGAAGCTCTTCGGGGTCAATAGCTGTTAGAGGACGGTTTCAAAACAACCACTCCAAATTCACCCTCGGGTCAGACTGACATGGGTTATAGGATATCATTTTATTCTATAAGGAAAATTGTAATGTATTTTGAATAATTATTAGAACGTGTTAATACACCAATTTCTTTAGAATATATTGATGTTCCTTATATAGAACCTACTGGATGTGAGTTTACATTGTTCATCCTATTAATCTTCTTATGAATAATTTTCTAACCGTTATTGGTTGAAATATTTAGTTCCATCTAAAAACTACTCGCACAACAATGCCTAAAGGAATTTTTGACATCACTGTCAATCCTACTATTGTAGAGTCATTGGCTCAGGAAAATATTGCTATAAAAATATTCGTGAGATTCATTCCGAGGATCCAGAGAAATTTAAAGAAAGAAATCACCACTAAGAGACATCAACCAAAACCATTGAAACATAGAGCATTGGAGAGGAGTCTACTCAAGTTTCGGACCTATTGTTAGGTAAGAGATACTAATATTTTAAATATGCTAACTATTGTTATCCCATGAACAAACTATAACCGTAATTTTTAATTAACCATATAGGGATATCAACATTAATGGTGAGATCAAGAGGTGAATCATCTGAATCAGCTCAAACTGTATTAAAAGGTAAAGAAACCACTATCAAGGAAGGAGCAGAACTGGGAATTTCATTGAGTAAATTAATCCAATAACATGTTCCTCCTTATGACAGCTATTCTAAATCAGTTCCAAAACTAAAGAAGTCTCTTCGTCTTGCACATCGCAAGGCCTAGCACAAATCTATGGAGGGTAATATCTGAAATACCCATTGTAGAACTACCATCATGAATTCCACAACATTCATCTATGTTCATTATGCTAGGATTTGGTGGTTTTGAATGCCATGAAATTCATACTGCACTGATAGATATTATCCAAAAAGGTATCAAGAGTAAAGGTTCCAGCAATATCTGATAAAAACTAGATTGTTGATCAACACTAATGAGTTCCAAGAAGTGATAATCCAAGATGAGGCCATTCATACTGTAATGCTGAAATAGATAAAGTGGAAAATTAATGAAATGATGGTTCAGCAGTTCTCTCTTTATCAATAGTTAGACATTGTCACAAGGGAACTTGATCAGCTTCATGAATCAATAGGAGAAGTCTAGAAAGACAGTTCAAAATCCATTGAATAGTATATGGAAGTACTTATCCTTACCGAAGAGAATGAAACTGGTTGAATAAACATACTTCAATAGGATGCCTATGTGGCTCAAGAGGCAATTAATTCTATGAGAAGTTATTCAAAAAATCACTTATGATTTATGACAGGGAGACTATAGTTTTTGGATGATCCTCTGTGAATTTTTTTACTCAAAAATGCATATCATTTTGTCTTTCATCCTTCGTGTTTTAATTATTTCTAGCCTTTGTTACCTAATCCAATGGTCCTAGTAAACATAGATTCATTTTTAATAGGGTTATAAAAACACCCCACATACAATGTGTATTTTGAAATTCTATTTCTCAATATTACCTAAACTATCCAAAAATGTGTGTTTAGTGAGCTGGGACACGACTTTTGTCTAGATTTCACTTTTTCGGTATTCAATCTATTAAGTACCACATCTCTTGTTGCTGACAGTTTAGAGTCATGCATGTTGGACTTGGAAGGGCTAGTGTTTAATCCCGAACAACTTTGACCATAAATTTTTAAATTAGATCCCAAACAAGGATTAGTGGCTGGGAATTGCACTAATATTTTTTTAATACTTTCAAGGGGAATCGTGATTCATTATTTTTACAGTAACCAAATCTAAAACTTGTATAAACATAAAGGATGTCTTTTTAGAGAATGAGATTACCAATATTTGAAGAATCTGTTATGGGGGTAGTTTTATGCATGACCAACTAGGGAATATGTTTCATTGCAAAACATTGAAATATTTTTACTGAAAGGCCTATTATGAAGGAAAATTTTATGTAAGACCAAGAGGGGCACATGCTTTATAGTCAAGAAAAAATATAACTCAACAATTTAAAATTTTATTGTCAATAGATAAGGGAAAATAATATTTTGGTGTCTCAAGACAAAAGTGGGTGGTTTCTTCATGGAAATGGTTTTTAATAATAAAGGGTTATCTATACCAACATATTTCATGAATGGGAAAACCACTTTCTACAAAAATTTGGTGTATGTGGAATGATTAAAATTTATCATAAATAGGGATTTCTGATATCATTCTATGCAATTTTGTGTTACGGAGTTCGGAAATCATTTTGTGCAGTTTTAAGTCATGCAGTGAGAACATTGTACTGTTGAGTTTTAAGTTATATAGTGAGGACATTGTACTATGCAGTTTTAAGTCATGCAGTGAGGACATTATATTCTGGAGTTTTAATTCATGTAGTGAGGACACTAGGAGGAATTAATATATGGTATTTAGATTTGAAAAAAGCTTTTAGACTCACTAATTTCTTGTTAATTTGTTTGGAATCATACAACCATATTCCGGTATAGAACGGATGAATTTTAAACTATTATTTGGAAATTTACGTATCTTAAGAATGATATTGTAAAAGAGATAAAAGATATTAGAGGATGTATTTCCTAAGAATGAAGTTACCATTATTTGAGGAACCCATTATATGGGGTTGTATTATGCAGGGACAGCTAGGGAATCTACTGCATAGCCAAATAGTGAAATCTTTGGAGTAAATTTTCTGTTATATAGGAAACTTATGAAAGGCCTCATAGGGTCACGTGATGCATTTTCAGGCCAAACAGTTCTAAAAAATTTGACATTCTATTGCTAAAAGCTATATAAAGCTTATGGAGATTCATATTTTCCATTGCATAGAGTTCAGTTTGTGAAGAGAGGTGCCTGAATATAAAAAGAGTATTTCCAATCATGATTTACAAATAATTATATGAATATGATTTCTATGATGTTTTGACCCAAACATAGGTAGTATGGTGTTTATTGTTTGGTTCATACAACAAGGACCGTAATGGAAATAGTAGATAATATGTGGAAAATGATCAAAGATTATTTCTTATTTCTTTAAACACATGGTGGGGGGAATGTGTAAACCATGGTCTTGAAGACTTTTAAATTGATAAAATGTTAATGGAACAAATATACATGGAAGAATTCTTTAAGATATATATTCTTTTATATTTTAATCAAATTTTTAAGGGGAAAAATACAATTAAACCATGAAAAAAATTACCATTATTTTACATACACGTTATGGTGGTTGTATTATGAATGACCAACTAGGGAATACGTTGTGTTGCCAAAAAGTGGAATCTTTTGACTGACAGGCCCCTTTTTTAGGAAACTTATACAAGGCCTCCTAGGGAAACATACTGTATCATCAAGAAAAAGAGTTCTCAGATATTAGAAACTTGGTTACCCAAAACCATTAGAAATATTATGAAGATTTCAAAATATTCAAGATTAAGAATGTAAAATATGAAAAGGGTTAATTCTCAATGCTTACGATAAATATTTGAATCAATATTGACCATGATTTTGTATTCCTTTACATAGATCTGACTCATATATAAAATGAGGACATTCTTGTTTCCTTAGTGGGATCTCTATAGAGAGAACCCAAAATGAAGACCCCCACATAGATATTTTATTATTTGTGGAAGAGATATATAAAATTTATCCTTTGGATTGGACTAAGAGTTGTGACCTATCTTTCACTACATATCTCAATAGGATGATAATTAAGCCATACATAGTTCATTAGGTAATTTTCATTTCAATGTCATGTTGCTGGGACATTGTGTTGGGAATTTTAGGGTCATGAAGTGAGGACGTTAAGTGATTTTGACATAAAAAAGTAATATTGTGGCTAGAACAAAGAATTATACCTAGGTGCCACTATGTATCTCATATGGATGAGAATCAAGCTATATGTAGTTATTTGATGTGTCCCTAATCATATTTTAGATATACACAATGAATAGAAGGGGTTTTTTTATCATTGTTGGGACTAATATTGGAGATCTAGGACTCCCTACATATCCCATATGGATGATAATCATTCCAAATTCAGATCTTGAAACAATCATTTCCCACCCCAATTGAGTTTGATGTGGGAGATAAGAGATTTGAACACATTCTTAAGGAAGAATGGTTAAACATAAAAAAATTGTATGAAGATCATACCATGTATCCTAAAAGAGATCTTTGTAAAGATCTCATTCATATAAAGAATGATAAAAGGGAAATAATTTTTTTTGGTTATGGTTGGGCCCAAGATTAGAGATCTAAGAGTCTCTATATATCTGATTAAAATGCGATTTATCCCACTTATAGTTCTTGATATGATGCCCCTATGTAGATCTGATTCAGACATTAGAAAAAATGGAATTCATGTTACACTAAGGAGTAGCATTGATATCAATTATTCTTGAATATGGAATATCTTATCTTACAAAAGAGAATACATTAACTATATAGTTTAATGTCATGTAAATAAGACAAATGATGTCATGTTGTTTAATGTCATGCGACAAGGAAAAATATGTTATGAATTTTATCGTTGTGCAGAATGGATGATTATGGTTGTTATACAGTTTAATGTTATGCAACTAGGACATTTTGTTGTGAAGTTTAGAGTCATGCAGTGATGAAATTTGTTGTGTAGTTACAAAAAGTACCTCATCCAGAATCTCGCTTTGGTTGGAGTTATAATAATCTTTCCATCTATTGAGATTAGGGAATAATCTCTATTTGAGTAGTCCTTATGTACCGAATAAGGTCCTTCGCAATTTGGCTCAATCATTGGAGGTTTCTTTCTTTGTATCATTTGAATCCTGTAGACTAATACCAATTCTCCTTGAAGAAAACAATGACGGAGAAAGTTATTGTTAAAAGACCAAGCAATTCTGTTATAATAGACTTTTAAATGATGAAAAGTATGAAATCTATTTTCATCTAATCGTTCCATCTCATAAAATCATTTCTGATACTTTTCATCTGTAGATAACTGGCCATAGATTGCAACTCAGAGGCAAGGAAATAGAATTTCAATTAGAAAAACTGATTTTGTTCCAAACAACAGGGAATATGGGGTTTCCTGAATAGCAGTTAGGGTAGTAGTCTGATTTTCCCATAATCATCAGAATGTTTATCTGGACAAGATTTCTTATCATTATCCACCATCTTATAGAGTATATTTGATAGGGTCTTATTGAAAGCTCATATTTTTCCATTGGTCGCTTCATGGTAGGAAGATTATTGGTTGGATTTGATATTGTGCTCTTGATATAACTTATATACTTCCCAGAATAGAAATTGGTGTCGTGGTAAGTCAATATAGTATGAGGGACACCATATTGGGTGATAATGTTAGTTTTGACCAAGCTAAAACAAATTTGGATTTGAATTCTTGGAGAGGTATAAACTTATCCTATTTGGAGAAGAAATCAGTAGCATTAAGAATATAGTTGAACTATTTAGATGTAGCAGGAGGATAAGGTCATACTACATCCATTCCCCATGTAGAAAATGGCCAAGAGTATTTAGCATTATGTAAAAACTCTTGGGTTTGATGAATAAAGTTACCATGCACTTTGCAAGAATGATATTTCATGGTGAAATTTGTGATTTCCTGCATCATTGATGCCAAAAGTATTCAAGAAATATGATTGGATCATAAATCCTTTGCCCGGAATGGTGATGCCCATAAGCTCCTTCATATACTTATTTCATGAAAAATTCAGTTTCTTCTCCGTCAATAAACCTGAAGAGTATTCTATAAAATCCTCATTTGTAGAGGATCTTATTATGACCTATTCCATTATAAAGAGTTAAACTGGCCACCCGTTGTTGGATCTTCTCTTTTTCAGCTCTATTTGGTTGAAGTACTCCATTTTAGAAGTACTCCATGATGGGTTTCATCCATCCTGTGGTATAACCATATGGCTCAAAAATAGGTCTAATTTCATTAATTTCCTCCATTCTAGTTTGAACAAAAGGTGAAACCATATATAAAAGGGAAAAATGATTATTTTTTCATCCCAGTTTGGATCTACAAAGGATGTGACTGCATTAGCCAGTGCATCATCTTGGTCATTTTGTGATCACGGGACATATGACAATTGTTTTCTGAGGTAAATTCATCCATTAACCTCTAATGTAATCACATATAGGGATTAACTCTTTTTTTTTCTGATAGCATAATCCCCCATTTCTTTTTTTGGTTACCAACAATGAATCTCATTTCAATTTTAGGTGGTTTACTTGTACATGGAGTGCCAATTCCAAGCCTGTGAAGATTTATTGATATTATAGCTCATTGTTGGAACAACCTTCTGACAACTAGAAGGAATTCGACAATACTTCTATAAGATCCTGGATTTCTCTCATGTCATCTCAGGCGCATTTTCAGGTAATTTTTGATGTTTTTATGTGCCTTTAACTTGTAGTAGTGGATGCGGGTGCGTTTGGGTGACTTTTTTGGATAACTAAAGGACAGTGGGATGTGCACGGTTTGTGATTTGTTTGAAAAACTGTGCGACCAAACCATGCCATGTGTGAAAAACTGGATAGAGGTGTCTACATGGTTTGTGCACAATTTGACAAACCATGTGACAAAACTGTGTAAACCATGAAAAACAGGGTAGTGGAGTCTACATGGTTGGTGCACCGTTTTCCCTAACCATGCACCTCTACCTAGGAAACTGTGAACACGATTTTTAATATATAAAAATATCTTTTAAAACCAACCTAAACCCCTTGGGACTCCCATTTTTCATCTTTTTCTTGGGCTTGATGAATTCAAAGTGTTTCCAAAGCCTTCTAGAGAGATTCTAAGTCGATACGAACATAGTTTTTCGAGATCTAAATCATATAATAAATATCTTCTCTTCTGTCAGTAAGCAGATTTCATCCGGTTGCTTCCCCCATTATTTCCTCTACCCTTCCTTGTGAATTTCATGGAGGATCCTAACATTTTTATTTAATCTAAACCTATAAGTTCAGATCTAGATCTAGGATTTTAAATCTAGATTTAGTTTTGCAAGATCTTGATAAATATGGTATTAATTTTGATTTTTTGAAATTAGATTCATATTTTGATCGATGACGTTGTGCAGTTCGAATTTTGGGGATTTCCTTTGGGCTAACATCCATCAATAAACTGAGGTAGGTGGTTTAAATCGGTCTTTGATAGTATTGATTTATGATATGTGTATGAGTTTATAAATTTTCTAAATTCTCTTGATAGTTGAATTTCCTAATTTGGAGTAATTAGGTATATGGAATGGAATTTAGTTACCTTGGTGATTTAATTGATTATTTATTCATGGAATAAACCATGGGGGGTTTTCCAAATATATCTATTAGAGATTTGATATTTTAATTGAGATATTGAATATAAGGTGAAAAATAATTAATTGTGATAATTAATTATGTTCCATGATATTGAAAATGATAATTAATTGGGAGAATTATTTATATTTCATAATGTTAATCAATGGTAATTAACTGTGATAATTAAATATGGAAATTTTGGTATTTGAAAAGGATAATTAATTATGAAGAATTTATTATGGAATTAGAATGTATTTGATTGATTAATTAATTAATGAATTAAGTAATAGGATATGTGCTTCTTTAATTTTTGAATTAACTAATGGCCATTGAAATGATTAACAAATCATTGGATTAGAAAATGAATAATGTGGAAAATTATAATGATTTAAATAATGATTAAATGGATGAGATTTTGTGGTTCTAGGCATGGTGTCTTAGACCGATTAAATGTTGGGACTTGGAAATGTATTTCCTCCCCAATAGTTACCCAAGCATGAGATTTTGGGTGCTAGCCATGAAGACCTACACCAAATGAGAATTCGAGTTCTAGGCATGATGACCTATACTAATGAGATTTGTGGTTCTAGGCATGACGTCCTACACCAAATAATTAATGATAATAATTAATGATGATTTAAATGATATTTGGGGTGTTAGGCATGATGACCTACACCAAATGATAAATGATAATGAATGATGATTCAAATGGGAATAATTAATTGATCTTGTATAAATGTGTTGATTAAAGATTAAATTACAATGTGATAATTGTTTAAATAATGAATTTTATTTATAGATTTATCAAATTTCATGAACTATCTTTTGACTAGACTAGTTTTAGACATCGTTGGTGGTGGCCTGCTGAGTTCTACTCACACCCTATTGGGGCCACCTGATCAGCACTCGAGAAGAATTTTTTAGTATGGGATTGGATAAGGGAACGAACCTGTGATAGGTTTTAGTTTTGAATTGGAGAATGGGAGAGGGAACCCGATTTGGTTTGGGAACCATTTGAAGTCTTTGTGTATTTACATTCAGTTTCATTTTAGACACTTGGAACTTACATTGTCTTAGCAAGTTTTACATTTCAGGTGAGTATTTTATTCTCTTGTTTTGACTATCATATGTCACGGTAATGTCCTGGTTATTTATATACGCTTCCGCACTTGGTTAATTGTTATTTTCATCCACTAGTGTTTTATTCTCCTAACATAGGGTATGGTTTCCCCAAGAATAACTTACCAGACCCTCGCGGCTAGTTCTCACCCTCTGGCATATGGAGAGTCACACTTGATGGCATGTGGCCAACCATCTCGAGTCATTGTTCAGTGTCTCCCTAGTTGGGATGTCACAAAGTGGTATCAGAGGAGTTTTATTTTCATTATTCTTCTTTTATCTTACTATTATTGGAAAAATTATACATGAGACTTTGAATAGTTGAGTCATGGTTAGGAGCTCATGCATGGGATTTTCAAACCCATATACCGGGGAAAATCTGAGTACTCAGGGAGGGATTATTGTGATTTCTATTTATTTGTTACAGTTGTATATTATTTCACATTGGGTGACGCACTTGTAGTGTGATGTAACATTTGTTTTGAACATTTTTTAATATTGATTGGTGGCCTATAGAGGCATGATTGTTGAATTTTGATTTATCATTCTAGGAACTCAAGGTTGTTGTGACATGCATCATTCTAGTCACTCATGGGAAAATGGGCTATGGGTAAGTTTTTAAACATGAACTGCTTTCCATGATGCGATATTGAAAAAATGATGCAAATTGAGAATAAATGGGTGTCTAATGAGAACCATGATTGAAGAAATGGGAATAATAAATTTACTAATTATTGAATTAATTAATTATAAATAATGTGATTAATTAATGGATTAATTAATTAATGGGAATGAATATGCCCTTGGTAACCAAGACCAAGTAGTAGGATGGTTACGGGGAGTGAAAACGCCTCAGTGTTGACCTTGTTGCGATAAAAAGGGGGAATGGTTATATTGAATCTTGTTGTGTTAGTTTCACCTATTATGTTAATGTTGTATGGTTGTGTTATGAGACATAAGACGTCTATTTGGATTTTTAAAAATATGCCCCCATGATGCTTGTTGAGGGAGAGACCAAGGGGATTGGCCCGGAACAAACTCATAGACATGGAGATTGAGGCGCCATTGGTGCAATCTAAGGAAGGAGGGATATTGAAAGAGAACATTTCATGTTTTTTGAAATTCATGGAGGGAGAACCAGGGTGGGTTCAAAAAAGAATGTATGAGTTGACAAGTGATTTTCAGCTACAGCACCCACCTATATTTACAGGAGAGGGCGGACCAGAGGGAGATGAATTCTAGATTGGATTCATAGAGATGATACCTGACCATTTAGCGACTCCAACTGAGAGGTGGGTCATGTTGGTGGCTAATATGCTACGGGGCTTAGCGAAATAGTAGTGGGACATTCAGGTAAAATCTGGATAGATTGATGATATGTTATGGAAGGAGTTTTGGAGAAGCTTGTGGAACACTTCTATCCAGACACGTTGAGGAAAGAGAAGGATTCATAGTTTATGTATTTAACAAAAGGAATAATGTTCATAATAAAGTACGTTGAACGTTTCATAGATTTACAGTATTTTTCTCCAGCTTTGGTAGAAGTTGAGACATCTTCAGCAAAACGATTTCAGTACAGACTAAAGTGTGAATTTAAGTCCTAGGTGAATATATTTAGGTTGAAGAAATATTCAGAAGTGGTTTATCAGGCTCTCATTTCAGAGGGGAACATAAAGGGTGCTTCCAGTACTAGACAGGTAGCTGGACGATTATGGAGTGTGCCTTCTAAAAGCAGGAAGCATCATCCAGAGAATCTTAGTCAGGACAATGGAAAGCAAGGTAGAAATTCAGTAGGTACAGTTGCACCAGATCATTCACATGTGATTTTCCACCAGTGCGTTAGAAAGGGACATCATCGTACACATTTTCCTCGACCACCAATGGAGTGCCTGTTTTTTGGAAAGATGGGACACCTACATATTTTTTTCTGATGGCAGGGGAAGGTTGGTGCTATGGGAGATGCTGCACAAAGATAGATTGTTAGAAGGGTGTCTTCTACACCATATTGGTCTAGAAGCTGGAGTTCTACAGGGAGAGACATTAGGGGAATTGGGTGTGGAACTTCAAGATTTGAGCGCATGTACCTGCATAGTTGTGAAACATAGGGGATTTATATGACACCATATGGAAGAGGGGTAGGATAGATACATGAAATATAGCCTAAACTTGTAGAGAGTTAGGATGGTCCATTGATAGTGAGAGGTACTATTCTTGTCTTTTATACTTTATCAACTTCCTTGTTTGATACTGCTGCATCTCATTCCTTTATATAGTAAAATCCTATTAATGGCTTAAGCATGGAGGTGGAGGTCATAAGAGGGATGATTAATGTCGATACACCATTGGGAACATAGACTAGGGATATCTGTTTATGTAAGGGATGTTTGTTAGTGATCGAAGAGTATCATTTATTTTGGGATATCTGCATCTTTGATATAATGGTCTTCAACTTGATTATGGGTATGGACTGGCTAGTCGCATACTGATCCCACATAGATTTTCACCACATGAGAGTGGCCTTTGTATCTACTGAGGGTGACCAAATATTTCCTTCATGGAGAATGGGATATCCATAGAGGTAGAGTTTTTCCAATTAATCAGCTACTGGGAGAGTTTATAGAAAATATTTCTAGTCTTTTGTTGGATGATGGGAGTGTTGGTAAAACATCCTTCCACCAGTAGTAGAACTGTTTCTGGATGTATTTCCTAAAGACATTTCAAGGTTTTCACCTAGAGAGATGTGGAATTCACTATTGAGCTCATGCTAGGGGATAAGCTGGTATCTATACCACTTTACATAATCGAACTGACTGAGCTTCAAGGGCTCAAAACGTAGTAGGAAGAGTTAGAGGGTAAAGAGTTTATTCTTCCAAGTACATCGCCTTGGGGATCACCTATTTTGTTTGAAAAGAAGGCCGACTAGAGTCTATGGTTGTGGGTCGATTACCAGAAGTTGAATAATATGAATGTGAAGAACCGATATCCTCTTTCGTGTATCAATGAATTATTTGACCAGTTGAAGGGGGATAGTGGGTTCTAAAAGATCGATATGAGATCAGGGGATCATCATGTGAGAGTCCAAACTTCTGATATACCATGAACGGCTTTGAGGAGTAGGTATGGCCTTTATGAGTTATTCATCATTCCATTTGGGTTGAATAATTCTCCAACAGTGTTTAGGTCCTTGATGAACATGATATTTAATCCCTACATAGATAAGTTTGTTGTGGTGTTTTTGGATGACATCTTAGTGTACTATGAGACTCATGATGTTCATTACCAGCATCTGGACATTGTCATAAGTACACTGAGAGATAATAAATCTTATTCCAAGATATCTAAATGTCAGTTTTGGATTTTCATGGTACATTTTTTTGGGAACATAATCTTAGAATAAGGTGTGGTAGTAGACCCATAGAAATTGTAGGTAGTGATTTCATTGGATTATCACAATATTTATTTTGATATTTGATGTTTTTGGGATTAACTAGTTATTAAAAGAGGTTTACCCAAGACTATTTCTAAATGTCAGCACTGCTGACTGGTTTAAAAAAGAATGGAATAAATTTGTATGGAAAGAAGAATGCGAGAATGCTTTCCCTAATTTGAATAAGTTCTTGACTTCATCAGTAATTTTGGTATTACTTAAGTTAGGTGAAGACTACATGGTGTTTTGTGATGCTTCTAGGGTCAGACTCGGAGCTGTGTGGTTTTTGTAGGGTTGAGTCATTGCTTATGGGTCCCGACAGTTGAGGCTAAATGAATAGAATTACCCTATGCATGACCATGTGTTGGTAGCAGTGGTTTATTCTCTTAAGTGTTGTCAACACTATCTTTTGTTTGAAAATTTTACAGTTTTTACAGATCAAAAAATCTAGAAGAATATATTTTCACCAAGCAACTTGAATCTTCAGAAGTGGAGATGGGAAAAGTATATGTAGTCCTTTGATTTTGAACTGGCATATACACCTGGAAAGAGGAATTGTGTAGCAGATGCCTAGATCAGAAAAACTCAGGCTTAGTTGGTACATGAGTCGAGTGAAGAGTAGAAAATGATGACACTACAAGTGAAAATGCATGTGGTAGTTTAGGACAGTCAGGAGTGGATGACTCTTGTTTTTGTAGCAGTGGAGTCTACCCGCATGAGATGGATCAGGGACATCCATTATAAGGATCTGAAACTTTTATCCTTGAGTTATATTATGGATAGTGGGGAGAAACTTTCATACTCGAAAATAGATGAGGATGAGATAATTTTTGTGAGAAATCGGGTTATTGTGTCTATATGAATGTGAGAGGAACTCATGTGAGAATTTCAAGCTTCAATGTGGGTGGTACATCATGGAATGAAAAAAATGTATCATGACCTTCGGCGGCAGTTTTGGTGGTTAGGCACGAAAAAAGAGATAGCATGGTTCATAACAAGATGTTTCACCTGTCAGCAGGTGAAAGCAGATCATCAATGACCTGGTGGCGTATTGTAGCCGTTACCTATTCCAGAATGGAATTGGGATGACATGACTATGTATTTCATGGTTGGACTTCCAAGGACTATTAGGAAGAATGATACTATTTGGATCATTGTGGATCGACTAATTAAGGTAGCACACTTATTGACAATTGAGGAAACGATTATCGAAGAGCAGTTGGGAGAACTGTACGTGAGAGAGAGAGAGTTTGTTTTCTTGTGGTGTCACGGAATATTGTATCATATCGTGATTCGGGCATTACTTCATTCTTATAATAGGGCTTCCAGAAAGAACTTGGTACACAAGTTCCTATTAAGTAGGACCTTCCACCCACAAATAGATGGGTAGTCAGAGCGTACCATATAGGTTTTAGAGGATATGTTGGGATCATGTGTGCTTGACTTTGGTGGTTATTGGGAGAATAACTTGGATTTAGAGGAGTTCGCCTATAAATAATGTTATCAGGCCACTATACAGATGAAACCATATGAAGTACTTTATTTTAGACCATATAGATCAACGCTATGTTGGTTTGAGGTGGGTGAGTAAGAGATGTGGGACCGAGTCTCATTCAGGAGACATCAGAGTTGGTATAGTTGATTCGGAAATGTATGGTTATGGTTCAAAGTCGACAGAATTAGTATGTGGATAGATGGAGACGACCCCTGGAGTTTACAGAGGGTGGTCGTGTTTACATTTGGGTGTCACCTAGATTGGTTCATCATAGGATACGGAGTCAGGGCAAGTGAGTGCCCATGTTTATGGGACCATTGGAGGTTCTGGAAAGAATCAGACCTATGGGGTACCGACTAGCACTTACAAAGAAATGCAGCACTATGCATGATGTTTTTTATGTGTCGCAACTATGGAGGTATCACCCCGACCCTTCTCACGTGATTTATGTGGAAGAGGTTGATCTAGATATAGATGCGACCTTTGAGGATCATCTGATACGTGTGTTGGGTGGCAGTGAGAAAGTGTTACTGGGAAAGATAGTGTTCTTAGTTCATGTGTTATGGAAACAATGTAATGTTAATGAGGAAACATGGGAATAGGATGTAGACAAGAGGGATCAATGGCCCAAAATTTTTGGTGTCTTCTCGGGTGCGTTTTAAAGTGGTGATATTGTAAGATCACGGTTTTTTATGTTGTCGTATCGGGTGTGTTTCATGTATATTTTTATGTTTTTAATTACCTTTAACACAGATTAGTGTCTTGGGTGAGTTTGGGTGAACTTTTAGGAAAAACAAAAGGACATTGGGTTATGAACAGTTTGTTCGTGATTTGACAAACTTTGTGACCAAACCATGCCAAGCGTGCGAAACATGACAGAAGAGTCTATACGGTTTTCAAACGGTTTGAAAAACTGTGCGACCAAACCGTGACAACCATGCAAAACTGGGTAGTGGAGTCAGCATGGTTGGCACATGGTTTTCTCTAACAGTGTGCCTCTTCCTAGGAAATTGGGTGCATGGTTTTTAATATCCAAAAATCAATTCAAAACCACCCAAAACCCCTGAGATTCCCATTTTTCGAGTTTAACAGGGGCTTGACAAATTCTAGGGGTTTATAAATATACCAAGAGATATTACAAGGCAATCCTAACAGAATTATTCAAGATTTAAATCCTAGATTCAATATCTCCTCTCCTCCTAGTAATTGGATTTCATCAAGTTACTTCTCTCATTCTTTACTATACCCTTCCATGATCTTTTAATGGAGGATATTCACCTTTTTCTTAGATCTAAACCTATGAGTTAAGATCTAGACCTATGATTGAAGATCTAGATAATGTTTTTCATGATATTGATTCCTTTGATCTTAATTTTTGTTTTAGAGTCTTAGATCTTGAGTTTGATCGACGAGATTGTGCCGCTCGGATTTTGGGGATTTCCATTGGGAAACATTTCATCAATAAACCGAGGTAGGTGTTCTAAATCAAATTCCCATAGTCATGATTTATGATATGTGTATGAGTTTATGAATTTTCTATATTCCATAGATAATTTAATTTCCTAATTTGGAGTAATTAGTTATATGGAATTAAATTGAGTTGCCTTAGTGGTGTAATTGATGACTGAATTGCGATAACAATGATGGGGGTTTCCAAAATTGATCTCTTGGAGATTTGATATTTTAGTTGAGATATTTAATTGAATGTGAAAATATAATTAATTTTGAGAATTAATTAAGTTCCATGATTTTGAAAAAAGATAATTAATTGGGAGAATTAGTTGTATGTCTTGATATTGATCAAGGGTAATTAATTGTGAGAATGAATATGAAAATTTGATAGTTGAAATGGATGATTAATTGTGAAGAATTAATTGCGGAATTAGAATGGTTTTGATTGATTAAGTAATTGATTGATTGATTAATGTGTTATGTGCTTAGTTAATTTTTGAACTAACTAATAGCCTTTGAAATAATTAACTAATAATTGGATTATTAATTCAATAATGTTGAATATTCTTTTGATTTAAAGACTGATTAAATGGATGAGATTTTGTTGAGCTAGTCATGGAGTCCTAGACTGATTATAATATGGGAGTAAGACATGGTGTTCCTCCCTAATAGTTATCCAATCTTGATATTTCGGGTGCTAGGCATGGCGACCTACACCGAAATAGAATTTGAATGTGAGTCATGATGACCTACACTCACGAGATTTGTGATTCTAGGCATGACTTCCTACACAAAATGCATAATGATAATAATGAATGGTGATTCAAATGAGATTTGGGATACTAATCATGACAACCTACACTAAATTATTAATGATAATTAATGATGATTCAAATGGGAAACCAGAATTGAAATTGGCCAAATGTGATGATTGATGACTAAATAACAATGTTATAACTTTTTAAATTATGAATTGTATTGATTTATTTATTAGATTTCATTTACTGTCATTTGATTGGACTCATTTTAGATACTGTTGGAGGTGTCCTACTGAGTTGAATTCACACCCCATTCAGCAGCCAGATCGGCTCCCCGGAAGACTTTGTTGTTGTAGGACTGGATAGGGGAATGACCCAATGATATGTTTCAGTTTGGGATTGGAGCATAAGAGAGGTAACCAGATGTGGTTCAGGACCCATTTGGATTTTTGTTTCATTACTTTCATATTAATTGTATACACTTGGAATTTTCATTGCCATGGAATGATTTAACTTTTAGTTGGGTATTGTATTCTCTGGTTATGACTATCATATTCCATGGAATTGTTCTAGTTATTTATATATGCTTCCACACTTGGTTAATTGTTATTTACTTCATAGGTTGTTTTATTCTGATAACAGATGGAATAGTCTCCCCTAGACTGACTTACTAGAACCTTTCTACTAGTCAGCACCCTCTAGCATACAGGGAGGTGCACTTGAGGGCATGTGGAAAACTAGCTCGAGGCACCGTTCAGTGGCTCCCTAGTCAGGATGTCACAAAGTGGTATCAGAGAAGTCTTCTTTTCTTTATTCTTCTTTTTTGTTAATTTTTTGTGGAATTGTAGACAAGGGACTTTGAAGAGTTGAGGCTTTGCAATGAGCACGTTCATGGGAGTTGCAAATCCATTTATGTGGAAAAATATGAGTACTCGTGGTGGGATTGTGGTGATTGTTGTTTTTTGTTAAATTTGTATAATATTTCACCTTGGGTGAAAACCATGTGGTGTGATGTGATATATGTTTTAAAAATTATTGAATTTTAATTTGTGGACTAATGAGACACGATATATTAGTCTTCATGCATCATTCTAGACACTAAAGATTGTTGTGACATCCATCATTCTAGGAAATCATGGGAAAATGGATTATGGGTAAGTTGTTAAACTTGAACTATTTTCCTAGAAGTTATATTGAAACGATGATTCAAATTTATAAAAAATGGTTTTCTAATGAGAACATTGAATGATGAAAGTGGAATAGTAAATTAATTAATTGTTGAATTAATTAATTTGAAATAATGTGATTAGTTAATGGATGAATTAATTAATGTGAATGATTATTCCCTTGTTAACCATGCCCAAAGAGTAGGATGGTTAAGGGTAGCTAAAAGTTCTTGGTGTTGACCATGTGGTGAAAATAATGGGGAACAGTTATGTTGAATATTGTTGTGATTGTTTCTTCTCTTATGTAAATGTTATGAGGTTGGGTTATGAGACCTAAGACATCTATTTGCCTTTGTAGAAATATGCCTCCATGATTCTTGTTGAGGGAGACACAAAGGGGTATGGACCAGAACAAACATCCATATAGGGAGATTGAGGCACCATTGGTGCAAGATGAGGAAGAAGGACAGAAGTTTAGAGACAACGTTGCTCGTTTCATGCAATTCATGGAGAGAGACCCAAGGTGTGTTCCGAAAATCATGTCTGAGTTGACTAGTGAATTTCAACATCAACACCCTCTATCTATTATAATAGAGGGTGGACCTGGGGAAGATGAATTCTGGATTAAAAGCATAGGAAGATACTTGAACATTTGGGGACTCCAACTGAGAGGTGGGTCAAATTGGCTGCTTATATTCTATGTGGTTTAGGGAAATGCTGGTTGGACATTCATGTACGATCTGGATAGACTGATGATATGTTATGGAATGACTTTTTGGAGATGTTCTTGGAAAACTGGTGTCTAGAAATGTTGAGGCAAGAGAAGGATTTAGAGTTTATCCATTAACATGAGGAATAATTTCAATAATGGAGTACATTGAATGTCTCACAAATTTATAGTTTTTTTCTCCATCTTTGGCAGAAGATGAGGCATCTTCGGAAAAATTAATTCAGGATAAACATAAGTTTGAAGTAATGTTCTAGGTAAATATCTTTAGGCAGAATAAATCTTCAGAAGTTGTTATTCAGGTTCTCATTTTAGAGGGGAATCCGAAGGAGGCTTCTAGTACTGGACTGGTAGCTGGACGATCTGGGAGAATGGCTTCTGAAACCAGGATGCATCATCATGAGAATCTTAGTCATGATAGTGGAAATAAAGGTGGATAGTCAAGAGGAACAGTTGCCCCAGATCATTCACATGTTCTTTGCCACTAGTGTAGTAGGCAGTGACATTATCATACACATTGTCCTCGACCACCTGTGGAGTGTCGGTTTTGTGGAAAGAAGGTTCACCAATAGAAATTTTGTAGGAAGCAGTGGCAGGCCAGTGCTGAGGGAGAATCTTCATAGAGGTAGAGTGTTAGAACGAGGTCTTCTACACCATATAGGTCCTACAGTAGGAGTTCTACTTGAATAGGCGGTAGAGGATGTGGGTGAGGTGCTTCAGGGTTTGAGCACCCATACAAGAATATTGGTGCTACTTAGTGGAGTCATATGACACCACCTAGAAGAGGGGCATGAAAGTTACATACAATGTCGCCTAAACATGTGGAGATCGATGCTGGTCCATCGAGAGTGATAGGTACTATTCATGGTGCTTATACTTTAGCAACTACCTTGTTCGATACTGGTGCATCTCAATACATTATATATGAAAATGTTGTTAATGGATTGATCCTGGAGGTAGTGTCTATAAGCAGGATGATGAATATCAATACATTGTTGGGAACACAGACTAAGGAAATCTGTTTATCTAAGTGATGTTATATTGAGATCATAGAGTATCGATTCCTTTTTGATATCCATGACCTTGATATAATGGGCTTTCACATGATTATGGGTATGGACTGGCTAGTCACATACGGAGCCCACATAGATTGTTAACACAGGAGAGTAGCCTTTTTATCTATTGAGGGTGACCAATATATCCATCTTGGACAATGGGATATCCCAATACGTAGAGCTGGACCAATTACTCAACAACTGGGAGAACTCACAGCCCATGTTGCTAGACTTTTGCTGGATAATGGGTGTGGTAGGGAAGACGTCCTTCCACTAGTAGTAGAACTAATTTAGGAAATCTTTCCTAAATACTTTTCAGAGTTTCCACTTGAGAGAGATGTGGAATTCACTATTGAGCTCATGCTGGGGACTTAGCCAAAATCTATTCTAATTTATAGAATGGAACTAACTGAGATTAAAGGGCCCAAAATGCAGTTGGAAGAGATTGAGGATAAAGGGTTTTTTGTCAAAGTACATTGCTTTGAGGATAACCTATTTTTTTACAGAGAAGGCAGAAGGGAGTATTTTGTTGTGTTTCGATTACCAGATGTTGAAAAAAATGACTGTTAAGAACCGATATACTATTATGCGTAACGATGATTTATTTGAAAATATGAAGGGGGTTAGTGTGTTCTAAAATATCTATCTGATATCAAGGTATCATTAGGTTATAGTTCGTACTTATGATATACCAAGAATTGATTTCAGGAGTAGGTATGGCCTTTATGAGTTGGTTTTAATTCCATTTGGGTTGAATAATTCTCTAGGAGTGTTTACGGCCTTGATGGACAAGATATTTCATCCTTACATAGATCATTTTATGGTGGGGTTTTTGGATGACATCTTATTTTAATCTAAGACTCATGATGAGCATGCCCAACATCTTGACATTTTCTTGAGTACAATTAGAGGGAATAAAATTTTTTCCCAACAATCTCATTTTCAGTTTTGGATTTACTGGGTATTGATTTTGGAGAACATCGTCTCAGAAAAAGGTGTGGCACTGGACCCAGAGAATGTTCTGGAAGTGATTTCATGGGAGGATACCAAGAATGTTTTGAATATTCAAACCTTTTTGGGATTAAATGGTTTTATAAGAGGTTTACCCAGGACATTACCCGAATGGTGGCATAGTTAACTGGTTTGAAAAAGAAAGGGATAACGTTTTTTTGGACAGAATCCTACGAGAATGCTTTCTCGGAGATGAAGAAGTTATTTAATTCGGATCCAATTTTGGTATTACCTATGTTACGTGAGGAGTACACTGGGTTTTGTCACGGTTCTGGGGTCTGACTCAGAGTTGTGTTATTATAGGGGGTAGAGTCATTTTTGATGGGTCTTTAGAGTAGAGGCCACATGAATAGAATTACCCTACGCATGACCTTGAGTTGGTAGTAGTGGTTTATACTCTTAAGTGTTGGTGACACTATTTATTGAGTGAAAATTTTCAAGATAATATAGATCAGAAAATCGTGAAGTATATCTTTTCACAGAATGACTTGAATCTTCAGTAGTGAATATGGGTATTGTATATGCAGTCCATTGATTTCGAATTGGAATATACACTTGGAAATAGGAATAGTGAGGTAGATGTCATGAGATGAAAAACTCAGAATCCGTTGGTACATGAGTCAAGTGCAGCGTGAAAGATGAGACTTCACTGGTGGAATTGAATGTGGTAGTTCTGGCGATTCAAGAGAGGATGACTCTGGTTTTTTTTTTTGCAAATGAGTATACTCTCTTGAGGTGGATCAAGGATAGAAATTATGAGGATCTAAAATGTTTAGCCTTATAAAAAGGTCTTGAATTTAGGGAGACACTTTCAAACTAGAAAATAGATGAGGCTGAGATCATTTATGTGAGAAATCGGGTTGTTGTTCCTACGTGTATGTGAGAGGAACTAATGTGAGAATTTCATGATTCAAGGTTGGTGGTATATTCTAGAATGAAAAAATGTACCATGACCTTTAGAGGTAGTATTGTTGTCCATGCATGAAAAATGAGATAGCAGGGTTCATAACAAGATGTTTCACTTTTTAGTAAGTGAAAGCATAACATCAATGAACTGGAGGACTATTGTAGTCGTTACCTATTCCACAATTGAAGTTGGATGACATGACTATGGATTTTGTGGTAGGACATCAAATTACTCCTAGGAAGAATGATGCTATTTGGATCGATGGGGATCTACTAATGAATGTAGAACACTTATTTCCTATTAAATAAACCATTATAGTAGATCAGTTGAGAGAACTGTATTCCATAGAAATAGTTCATTTGCATGGGGTTTCACAGACAATAGTTTCAGATCATGATTTATTCTTAACTTCAAACTTCTGGAAGGGAATACAAAAGGCGCTTGGTACACTGGTTCTATTAAGTACGACCCTCCACCCACATACAGATGGGCAGTCAGAGCGTACCATATAGGTGTTAGAGGATATGATGAAAGCATGTGTGCTTGAATTTGGTGGTTCTTATTAGAAGAACATGGATTTAGTGGAGTTCTCCTACAACAAAATCTATCATGAATCTATAAGGATGGAACCATATGATTTACTTTATGGTATGCTTTATAAATCACCTCTATGTTGGTTTGATGTGGGTGAGTCAGAACTGTTGGGACTGAGTCTCGTTTAGCATACATCGGAGTAGGTATAGTTGATTTGGAAATATATGGCTATGGCTCAGAGTAGACAGATGTCGTTTGTGTATTGATAGAGATGCCCCTAGAGTTTATAGAGGGTGATCATGTTTTCCTTTGGGTTTCACCTAGATTGGGTCACCACAAGATATAGAGTCAGGTCATGTGAGCACCCAGGCTTGTGGGACCGTTTGAGGTGATGTAGAGAATTGGGTCGATGGCGTACTGATTTCCACATCCACAGAAATTCAGTTCTATAAAAGATGTTTTTCCTATGTCAGAACTACAATGGTATTACCCTTACCATTCCCATGAGATTGATGTGGAAGATGTTTATTTCAAGATAGATTTTTCCATTGAGGATCATCTGATACGTGTATTAGGTCGGAGTGAGAAAGTGTTATGGGGAAAGATTGTGTCATTAGTTCTTGTGTTATGGAAACATGGTAATGTTAAATAGGAAACATGGGAAAGGGAAGTAGACATGAGGGCTCTGTGGCCCAATATTTTTGTCTTGGAATTTTAGAGAAGTTCAAGAGTGTAGCTCGCGGATGATTTGTGATAAGTTGGGGAGATTGTAAGATACCGTATTTTTATAGTGGCATATCTGGTGTGTTTTCATGTACTTTTTTATGTTTTGAGGTACCTTTAACTTAGAGCAGTGTCTTGGGGAGAGTTGGGGTGAACATATAGGGAAATCTAAATTACACTAGTTTGTCAAAGGTTTGTGCATTTTTGGATAAACCGTGTAACCTAACCATGCCATGTGTGTGAAACTGGACAGAGGAGTCCACATAGTTTGTGCACATTTTGACAAACTTTACGACCTAACTATGCCAACCATGAAAAACTGGGTAGTTGAGTCTACAATGTTAGCGCACAGTTTTCCCTTATCATGTGAATCTACCAAAGAAATTGTGTGTGCTTTTATTAATATCCAAAAATCCCTTTAAAAACAAAGCCCCCCCCCCCCCCCGAGACTCCCATTTTTTCAACATTGGCTTGGGCTTGATGAATTCTAGATGTTTACAAATCCTCCTGGAGAGATTCCAAGGCCATCTGAACACAATTCTTCTAGATATAATGTCTTGATTGAATATCATCTCTCCTCATAGTAAGTGTATTTCATCCAGTTTCTTCTCTCATTCTTTCCTATAACCTTCCATGATCTTTTTAGGGAGGATTATCACATTTTTCTTAGATCTAGTCCTATGAGTTAAGATATAGATAAAGGATTGTAGATATAGATCTTGTTTTTCAACATCTTGATGCCTTTGATATTAATTTCTATTTTAGGGACTTAGATCTGGTGTTTGATCGACTACGTTGTGCCACTCAGATATTGGGGATATCCATTAGGATAACATCCATCAATATACCAAGGTTGGTGGTCTAAATAGAACTCCCATACTCATGATTTATGATATGTGTATAAGTTTATGAATTTTCTATATTCTCATTGATAATTGAATTTGCTAATTTGGATTAATTAGGAATATGGAATTTAATTGAGTTTCCATGGGGATTTAATTGATGATTGAATCACGGAACAAACAATGGGGGCTTGCACAAATAGATCTTTTTGAGGTTCGATATTCTAATTGAGATATTTAATTGAATGTGAAATTGTGAAAATTAATTATGTTCCATGACATTGATAAAAGATAATAAATTGGGAGAATTAGTTATATGTCATGATATTGATCATAGGTAATTAATTGTGAGAATTAATTATGGAAATTTGATATTTAAAATGGATAATTAATTGTAAAAATTTAATTATAGAATGAGAATAGCTTTATTTGATTAATTAATTAATTGGTTATGTTCTTAGTTAATTTTTGAACAAATAAATGGCCTTTTAAATGATTTAATATTCATTGGATTAGTAAATAATTTATGTGTAAAACTATTTTGATTTAAATAATGATTAAATGAATAAGATTTTGTGGTGATAGTCATGGCATCCTAGACCAATTAGTAGTTGGGACATGGACATGGAGTTCCTCCCAAAAAGTTATCCAAGCGTGAGATGGGGGTGCTAGGCATGACGACCTTCACTGAATGAGAATTGGAGTGCTATTAATGAGAACCTACACTATTGAGATTTGTGGTTCTAGGCATTATGTCCTACACCAAATGATTATTGATAATAATGAATGATGATTCAAATGAGATTTGGGGTTCTAGTCATGATTACCTACACCAAATGATAAATGATAATGAATGATGATTCAAATGGTAATCCTGAATTGAAATTGGCCTAATGTGATGATTAATGATAAAATGACAATGTTATCACTATTTAAATTATTCATTGTATTTATTGACTTATTAATTTGCATGCACTGTCTTTTGACTGTACTAGTTTTTGAAACCATTCGTGGTGGCCTACAGAGTTTTACTCGCACCCTACTCAGGCCGCCTGATTGGTACCCAAGAAGACTTTATTGTTGTAATATTGGATAAGGGAAGGTCCTTATGCTATGTTTCAGTTTGGGATTGGAGCATGTGATAGGGAACCATATGTGGTTCGGGACCCATTTCGAGTCATTGTGTCTTTACTTTTAGTTTCACTGTAAACACTTAGAACTTGCATTGTCATAACATGTTTTTACTTTGAGTTGAGTATTGTATTATCTAGTTTTGGCTATCATATGTCATGGTATTGGTCGGGTTATTTATATACATATTCACAATTTGTAAATTGTTATTTTCTTCCACTGGTGTTTTATTCTGATAATATAGGGTATAGTATCCACAAGACTGAATTACCAGACCCTCGCTGCTAGTCAGAACCCTCTGGTGTATGGGGAGGTGCGCTTGAGGGCATGTGGCCAACTGTCTTGGGGCACTATTCAGTGGCTCCTGAATTGGGACGTGAAAAAGTTTTATCAAAGTAGTTTTCTTTTCTTTATTATTTTCTTGCCATAATGTTTTGGAAAAAGGTAGACAACGGACTAGGAAGATTCGAGGCTTGGTAATGAGATCATGCATGGAAGTTGTAATCCCATTTATGTGGGGTAAACGAGTACTCATGGAGGGATTGTTGAGATTGTTGTTTGTTGTAAAATTTTTATAATATTTCACCATGGGTGAAGGACTTGTGGTGTGATGTGATATTTCTATTGAAAATTGTTGAATTTTGATTCATGGACTAAAGAGGAATGATAGATGAATCTGTATGCCTCATTCTAGGCACTAAGTGGTTTTTTGACATGCATCATTCTAGGCACTCACCGGGAAATGGGTTATGGGTAAGGTTTTAAACATGAACTATTATACTTCACATGATATTGAAATGATGATGCAAAATAAGAATAAATGGGTGCCTAATGAGAACCTTGAATGATGAAAGGGGAATAATAAATTAATTAAATTTGCAATAATGTGACTAATTAATGGATGAATTAATTAATGAGAATGAATATTCCCTTCTTAACCAAGACCTAGGAGTATGATGTTTAAGGGTAGTTAAAAGGCCTCGATGTTTACCATGTTGAGAGAAAATGGGGGAATGGTAATGATGAAACTTATTGTGTTAGTTTCTTCTCTTATGTAAATGTAATAAGGTTGTGTTATCAGACCGAAGATGTGTGTTTGGATTTGTTGAAATATGCCTCCACATCACTTGTTGAGTCAGAGACAAAGGGGTATGGCCTAGAAAGATCTTATAGATAGTGAGCTTGAGGCACCATTGGTACAACCTGAGGAATAAAGAGAGCAGTTCTGATAGAACATTCCTCGTTTCATGTAATTCATGGAGAGAGACCCAGGGCGGGTTTAGAAAATCATGTTGAAGTTTACAAGGGAGGTTCAGCAGTAGCACCATCTTACTTTTACTAGAGTGGGTGGGCCTGAGGGAGATGAATTATGGATTGAATTCATAGATAAGATACTTGACCATTTTGAAACTCCAGCTAAGAGGAGGGTCATGTTGGATGCTTATTTTCTATGGCGTTTGGCGAAATGCTGGTGGGACATTCACGTATGATATGGACAGACTGATGATAAGATGTGGTAAGAATTTTGGGAGAAGTTCTTGGAAAACATATATCCAGCCACATTGAGGAATGAGAAGGATTAAAATTTTATGCATTTGACACAAAGAAGCATGTTCATAATGGATTATTCTGAACATTTCACAGTTGTACAACATTTTTCTCTATCTTTGGCGACAGATGAGGCATCTTTGGAAAAACAATTTCAGGACAATTTAAGTGTGAAATTAAGTCCCAGTTGAAAATCATTGGGCTGGAGAAATTTTCAGAAGCAGTTAATCGGGCTCTAATTTCATAGGGGAACCTGATGGAGGCTTCTAGTATTGTATTATAGTTATATGATCAGGGAGTGTTCCCTCTAAAAGCAGGAAGTTCCATCACTAGAATATTAGTCAGGACAGTGGAATGTAAGGTGTAATTTTTAGGAGGAACAGTTGCACCATATCATTTTCTTGTGCTTCGTCACCAGTTTAGTATGTAGGGAAATTACCGTACACATTGTCCTTAGCCACCAGTGGAGTGATAGTTTTGTGGAAATATGGGACATCTACATAAGTTTTGCAAGAAGCAGTGGTAGGTCGGTGCTGAGGGAGCAGTTGTATAGAGTCAGAGTGTTTGAAGGGGGTCTTCTACACCATATAGATTTTGTAGTTGAAGTTCTACTGGCATAGGTGGTACAGTAAGTGGGCGTGGTGCTTCTGGGTTTGAGCACCCATACTAGTAGAGTGGTTATACCCAGGGGAGTCAGAATACACCATAGCAAAGAAGGGAATGACAGTTACATATAGTGAAACCTACACTTTTGGAGAGAGAGAGGATGCTCCATCAACAAAGAGAGGTATAATTCTAGTTACTTTTACTTTATCTACTACCTTGTTTGATTCCGGTGTGTATCTTTCCTTCATATATCCAAATATTGTTATCGGAATGATCCTAGAGGTTGAGTCTGTACGCAGGATAATGAGTATTGATATACCATTGGGTACAAAGACTATAGATATCTTCATATTAAAGGGGTCCTTGCTAGATATAGAAGAGTACTATTTCCATTGGGAGATCTATGCCCTTGATATAAAAATATTTGACCTTATTTTGGCTATGGATAGGTTAGTCGCATACGGAGCCCATTTAGTTTTTTACTATAGGAGAGTGACCTTTGTATATCCTGAGGGTGACCAATATATCCTTCGTGGAGAATGGGATATCAATACAGGAAGATCTTGTACAATTAATCAGTGACTGGAAGAGCTCACATCCCATGATTCAAGTCTTTTGTAGAATATTGGGAGTTGTAGGGAAGTCATCCTTCCACCATTAGTAGAACTGTTTCAAGATGTCTTTCCTAATTACATTTTAGGGTTTCCACCTGAGAAAGATTTTTAATTCCCTATTTATTTCATTCTGTGGGCTGAGCTGGTATCTATTCCTCATTAAAGAATGGCACCGACTAAGCTTCAAGTTCTCAAAACATGGTTGGAAGTGTTAGAGGATAGAGGGTTTATCCATCAATGTACATTGCAATGGGGGTCAACTTTCTTTCAAATAATGGTGACGAGAGTTTCTTCTTGTGTTTTGATTACCGAAAGTTCAATAAATTAAATGTGAAGAATCGATATCCTCTTCCACGTATCGATGATTTATTTGACCAGCTGATGGGGGCTATTGTGTTCTCAGATATTGATCTGATATCAACATATCATCAAGTGAGTGTTCAGACTTTTGATATACCGTGAACTTCTTTCATGAGCAGGTATGGCCTTTATGAGTTTTTTATAATTCCATTTGGGTGGACTAATGCTCCAACAGTGTTTATGGACTTGATGAACATGATCTTTCATCCGTACATATGTATGTCTGTGGTGGTGCTTTTGGATGACATCTTAGTGTACACTATGACTCGTGAAGATCATTCCCAACATCTTGACATTGTCCTGAGTACACTGAGAGAGCATCATCTTGGCCTTTTATTTCTTTATGCGGCACAAGCTGGATATCAAACTATTGAAAAGTAACTTCCCACTATGCCAAATGCCCAGAAAGAATAGGACATTTGAGGATAAATTTGAGTGGGTTATTGTGAGATACCAATTGTACCTCATTATGTTGCAGGTACTACCTAAATTTCTATATGGAAAAGATTAATACAAGGTAGCACTTCTTGACACTTGAATATCGAATCTCTGTGTCAATAATAGTTTGACTGAGATAGTAAAGGCTATTTGCATCCACATCATCATTATTTTGGGAAAGGACGAAACCCAATGATCGTACTAAATTAGTCACATATATAATAAGTGTCATTCTTTTAATATATGGAATTAATATTGGTGGACTCAAGAGATATTTCTTGAGGCTAAAAAAGTCCTCTTAGAAATCATCGGTCCATTGATAGGTGACTCCCATCTTCATTAATCTAGTGAATGGTAAGCACTTTCATTCTAAATTAGCAATAAAGATCCAAATATAGGCCATGTATCCATGATGTCCTCTTAATTATATCAAATTTTGAGGATTTGACATGTTAATTATTTCATTTTTCATCTCACGATCAATTTCGATGCCATGATGGCATACAACGAAGACAAGGAATTTTCATGAGGTTACCCCGATGACACATTTCAATAGATTCATAATCAAACTATGTTGCCAAATTTTATTGAAAATGATCTCCCAATCATCCATTTGATCGGTACGTTGTGTTTAATTAACAACCAGATCATCCACATAACATTCGACAAATTTTCCTAAGAAGGGTTTTAAGATATGGTGCAAGGAATGTTGATACATTGCACCTATATTATTTAAGCCAAACGTCATTACATGATATAAAAACACAATATTAATGGCTCTAAGGGACGTAGACTCTCAGTTATCTAGGGCCATGTGGATTTGATTGTACTCAGAGTAGGCATCCATAAAAGAAATAGCTTCATAGCTGGTTGTTTCATCAATCAAAATCTCTATGATCAGAACTGAAAATTCATATTTGGGAAAATGCCGGTTAAGATCTCTAAAATCAATGAAAATAATTATTTTCCCATTTCCATTGTCACTGGGAAAATTTTGGCCATCCATTTGGGGTATTGAACATCCCTGGGAAAGTTAGATTTAAAAATCTTGTCGACTTCAGCTTCAATTTTAGAGGGATGAGTTGGGTTGTTTCTTCTTGTTGCCTACATGAATCCTCGATGCTCTACTGGAAAACCAATATGATGGGTGGCTACATAGAGATTAAGGCATAAAATTTCTATATAATTCCAATCAAAGAAATCGTGATGTCACTTAAAAATAAAGTATACATCTTATTATCTTTAGAAGTCGTAGATGTACTACTTAGATTAGGCATGCATATTATTCTATACCTAGATTTATATCCCTAAGATCATATATAGTGGTGGTGAAACCTTCCTCAATTGTTGTAGGAGTGTCACTAAGATATTATTATTCTTCTTATTATCGTGCCACTTCCTATGTTTCAACATTCATAGTAAGTGATGAATAAAAACATTCAGAGTTAGAGGAGGAGTTAGTATTTGAATTTCATGAAGAAGAAGAAAAGATTTCTGACCCTACTGATGATGAAGGGTCTTCCTAGAGTATTGAAGATGATATGATGGGTTGGGAATTAACATAATTATCTTCCTCTTGTATTGTGACAACTTCTTCTATCCTAAATAATGAATCATAGACTTGATGATGTTAGGTGGTTGAAATAAAGAAATCTCAATTAAAGTTTCTAACACTTCATGGTGAATCCACAATTTCACCCATGATGCCAGGCTCTATTTCTGTAACTGATATTATGGAATGAACTAGATGAGCGCTCAGATTGGGTTCTATCATTTTAATTTGATTGATAGGAAACACATAATCTATAATCAAATGATTTAATGGGTTATATGGGATATTTTCATGGATATTTAGGGCATTGGTTCTTGTTAACTTGTCATGGGCCTCGATCTGTTTGTGTGGAAGAATTTTGCCTTGATATACTGAGATTCACACCGCTTTAATAGAGACTTGTCAACATAAAATGTCCCAATAAGACCATTGAAGTAGTACTTGAGACATTATTGATATGATGGAGGAATGGACGCATGTTGATGTAGCCAAGGCCTACAAAGAATAATATTGAAGGCTATGTCCTGAAAAAACCATGAAATATAAATTTAACACAAGATCCCCACACTGTGTTCCGAGTGTAATCTTGACTAATGGTTCTTGTTCCTTCTCATCATAAGAATGAAACATCAATGTGTAAGGAGATATGTCAGATTCAGTGAGGCAAAATCGACAATGTGTACGAATAGGTATAAGGTTGACTCTTGAGCCATTATCAATGAATGCTCACCAGATGCCTATATCAATAACCCTTCTAGATAGATACAGGGGCATGATATGTCCATGTACAACATCATCATCACACTACTAGAAATGAAGGTTATACCAATGGTTCTGAACCATTGGTATAGGCTGGAAAACCATTGGTATATCCTATACCAATGGTTTTCCAAACCGTAGGGCAGTAAGCCGTGAGGAAAGCCATATTCCAATGTTTTGATCTAAACTGTTTGTATATCCCACTATACGTATTGATTTACCAACAGTTGTAGTCTAACCGTAGGTATATGTTTACCCCAACGGTTGGAAAGACCATGCATTTCATCTAAACCAATGGTTGTAAACCGTTTATATTGCATTTTTACAAATGGTTCCATTGAAATCGTTGGTATATATTGAAAACAAAACACTATACCAATGGTTTTAAACCATTGGGATAGTTTCTTACCAACGGTTAATTGAAACAGAGGGTAAAAATTTATCTGAAATTATACCAATGGTTTAAAACCTTTGGTATTGTGTATTTCCTGAACTATTGCATAACAGCCCCTCCAGTATACACCTGCATAAAAAATAGAACAAAAAACACATTCAAATAGACTTAAAACAGCATAAAAAGCACCTGCAATAGAACTAAAAACACATAAAACCATCAAACTCTTCTAACCATGTCATGTACTACAATTCCCTATTTCAATCTTCATATGATAAAAATATTCCAGTAGAGTTGAATAACAGTTTCAATAACTCAAACAATATCTACACCCATTTCAATCTTCATATGACAACCAATCTTCCAGTAGTAATTCACCTCACCCGTGCACAACCCCCCCAACCAGCACAGCCCCATAACCTCCCCATCAAATTCTAATAGACAGAATAGTCTGAGAAATAATTATTATAGTTGAATAAGAGTTTGAAATTGGCTCAAATCCCAATTTTTTTTTTTCTGATCCTATATTTGGGTATGTAATGATTTGTGATGCATTTTGCATTGAAGTTGTATTTTTTATAATATATGGTGAAAAGTTATTTTCTTAGGAGTATCATCACTTATGACTCCATGATTGAAACTACCTAACTCGTGAAAAAGTGTTTGCAACTATCATTGATGAGTGTGAATTTAAGAGACACCACCTCTTTGATTAGAGACATGTTATATGTACAAGCTGAATGTCATAGTAATATAATTTATTGTAATGTGAACTAAATCATTTTTAGATGTGTTGGATAAAATACATGTAGATGTTCAAATCTGAAATGTAATATGTTCATTCTAAAGGAAATGTTAGTTTTGATGCACTAAGAAGGAAGATGAAGGAGGTAGGGGTGTTAATGTCGAATATTGGGTGAATAGTAATGGTTTTGTTGGTAGACTCTATAATGGTAATAACATAATATAATTGGGTATTGGTTTTTATACACCTAGTGATCATGTCCAAATTTGTTTAATAAGTGGATGTTGAACATGTGTCTGATCCAGAGTGTGTCGTGATGTATATGAGGTTGACAAAAAACAATCCCCTTCCGGGATGGGTTATAGTCATACATGGTGTACTACTGGTTAATGTAATGGTGACACTTATTTATTCCATGATAAAAATAATTGATGACACCCTATCATGCTTAATACTAATAATAAAAGTGATGACACATAATATCCCCAAAAAAATTGGATCCAACTGAATGATGCCCCAAATACCCTCTTGAACCCAACCATCCTACCATAGGACTTTGACAAGTGGAAGCATATTCCCTTGCTACACTTTCTTGATGTTGTGAAATAAAACCCCCCATTTTTGAAATTTTTAGGTTTTTTAGGATCCTAATAAGTTCTTTTGACAATGAAAGAACACCCAAATATGATCTATCCTCAAACAGAAGCAACATTTATAGAAAATGAAAAATGTCTGAAAATGGATTTTAACTGAGAGTGGTTTTATTCTTCCTAAATCATATGAAAGTGTGTGATGATGCATGCTATGAAACTAAATTTAAAAATGAGGTATAGAAACTAACCCATGTTTCCATGGTTGTTACAAAAAGATTAAAGTATGGAACTCTTTACATGATTTAAAATTCTGACAGAACTGAAATGATCAGATATTCAACTTGTGAGGGTCTAGAAGAACGGAACTGTAAGTTTATTGACCTTAGTGAGAACAATATTAATGTTCTTAAGAATATGAACACTAAATGGTACAAGTATGGTGCAATCTATTTCTCAGAGTAGGATTCCACCACATCGTGCCTCCGATTGAGTCAGGGTTGACTCGTACACGTATCAAATGACCAATGTATCATTTTCCTAACGTATCAACATAATACAAATACATTTGGTCCATTTTCCGTATGTCAGTTGTTGTTTTCACTTAAAATTTTGTTCATTACAAAAAAAATTGAGACACTTAGAGTGATACCAGCCACACCATTCCTCAGATGGAGGTGGGGTGGACTCGTACACATCACAAATGATACATGTATCGTTGTCCTAAAGTATCAATACAATCTGAAAGTGTTTGGAAACTTTTCTATTTTCAAGTTCTTTTCACTTAAAATCCTGTTCATTTCAAATAAAAGAGAGACACTTTGAGTGATACCGGTCACATCGTGCCTCAAATTTGAGGTGGGGTTGACTCGTACACGTCACAAATGACCCATGGATCGTTGTACTAATGTATCAAGACAATACAAATGTTTTTTATCAGTTTTCCGTATGCCAGTTGTCGTTTTCAATTAAAATGTTGTCCATTTCAAACAAAAGTGAGACACTTTGAGTGATACTGGTCACACCATGCCTCAAATTGAGGAAAATTTGACTCGTACCTATCACAAATGATCCATGTATTGTTTTTCTAAAGTATCAACCCAATCCGAATGCACCTGGTTAGTTTTTTATATGCCAATTGTTGTTTTCACTTAAAATCTTGTCCATTTAAAATAAAAGTGAGACACTTTGAGTGGTACCGGCCACACCATGCGTCGGATTGAGGTAGTGTTGACTCATACACATAAAAACTTACCAATGCATCATTTTCGTAAATTATCATCACAATCCGAATGAGTTTGATCGGTTTTCTGTATTCCAGTTTTTTTCACATAAAATCATGTCCATTTCAAATAAAAGTTAGAAACTTTGAGTGGTATCGGCCACACCGCGCATCACATTGAGGCGGGGTTGACTCGTACAAGTCACAAATGGCACATAGATCGTTTTCCTAAAGTATCAATGCAATATAATAGTATTTGGTCAGTTTTCTATACGCAAGTTGTTGCATTCACTTAAAATTATGTCCATTTCAAATAAAAGAGAGACACTTTGAGTGATACCGGTCACACCATGCCTTCGATTGAGGCGGGTTTTATTTGTACCCATCAAAAATGACCCATGGATCATTGTGATAATGTAACAACACATTCTGAATGTGGTTGGTCAGTTTTCTGTATACCAGTTGTTGTTTTCAGTTAAAATGTTGTCAATTTCAAACAAAAGTGAGACACTATGAGTAATACCAGTCACACCATGCCTCGAATCGAGGCGGGGTTGACTTGTACCTATCACAAATGATCCATGGATTGTTGTTCTAAAGTATCAACACATTCCAAATGCATTTGGTTGGTTTTCTATATGCCAGTTATTGTTTTAAATTAAAATCTTGTCCATTTCAAATCAAAGATAGACACTTTGAGTGGTACCGGCCACACCGTGCATCGGATTGAGGCAAGGTTCTCTCGTATACATCAAAAAATGACAAATGGATCATTTTCCTAAATTATCAACACATTCTGCATTCATTTGATCAGTTTTCCATATGCCAGTTTTTTTCACTTAAAATCATGTCCATTTCAAATAAAAGTGAGGTACTTTGAGTTGTACCGGCCACACTGTGCCTCATATTGAGGAGGGGTTGACTATTACATGTCACAAATGACCCATGGATCGTTTTGATAATGTATGAACACATTATAAATGCATTTGGTCGGTTTTCCATATGCCAGTTGTTGTTTTCACTTAAAATGTTATCCACTTCAAACAAATGTGAGACACTTTGAGTGATACCGATCTCACTGTGCCTCGAATTGAGGTAGGGATGACTCATACCAATCAAAAATGATCCATGGATAGTTTAGCTAATGTATAAACACAATCCTAATTCGTTTGGTTGGTTTTCTGTATGCCTATTGTTGTTTTCACTTAAAATCTTGTCCATTTCAAATAAAAGTGAGACACTTTGAGTGGTACCGGCCACACCGTGCATTGGATTGAGGAAAGGTTTACTCGTACACATCAAAAATTACCCAGGGGTCGTTGTCCTAAATTATCACCACAATATAAATGTGTTTGGTCATTTTTTTCATCTGCCATTTGTTTTCATTTAAAATCTTGTCCATTTCAAATAAAAGTGAGACACTTTGAGTGGTATCGGCCACACCGTCTTTCGGATTGAGGCGGGGTTGACTCGTACACATCAAAAATGACACATGTATCTTTTTTTAAAGTATTAATACAATGTAAAAGCCTTTGGTCAGTTTTCTGTATTCATGTTTTTGTTTTCACATCAAATCCTGTCCATTTAAAATAAAAAAGAGATAGTTTGAGTCATATAAGTCACAACGTGCCTCCTATTGAGGGGGTTTTGACTCGTACATGTCACAAATGACCCATGGATCATTGTGCTAATGTATAAACACATTATTAATGCGGTTGGTTGGCTTTCCATATGCCGGTATATGTTTTCACTTAAAATGTTGTCCATTTCAAACAAAAGTGAGACACTTTGGGTGATACCTCTCACACCGTTCCTCGAATTGAAGCGGGGTTGACTCGTACCTATCACAAATGATCCATGAATCATTGTGATAAAGTATCAACACAATATGAATGTGTGTGGTCATTTTTCCGTATGCCAATTGTTTTTTTCACATAATATCAGGTCCATTTCCAATAAAAGTGAGACACTTTGAGTGGTACCGGCCACACCGTGCATCATATTGAGGCGGGGTTGACTCTTAGACATCAAAAATGACCCATGGATAGTTTTCCTAAATTATCAACACAATCCGAATGCATTTGATCAGTTTTCATTATGTAATTTGCTTTCACTTAAACTGTTGTCCATTTCAAATAAATGAGAGACACTTTGAGTGATACCGGTCACATCGTGCCTCAGATTGAGGTAAGGTCAACTAGTACACATCACAAATGACCCATGGATCATTGTGATAAAGTATCAACACATTATGAATGTGTTTGGTTGGTTTTCCGTATCTCAGTTGTTGATTTCACTTAAAATGTTGATCATTTCAAACAAAAGTGAGACACTTTGAGTGATACTAGTCACACCGTGTCTCGAATTGAGGTGGGGTTGACTCGTACCTATCAAAAATGATCTGTGGATCGTTGTTCTAATGTATCAACACAATAAGAATGTGTCTGGTCAGTTTTTTGTATGCCAAATTTTGTTTTCACTTAAAATTATATCCATTTCAAATAAAAGTGAGACGCTTTGAGTGGTACCGGCCACACCGTGCATTGGATTGTGGCGGGGTTGACTCGTAGACATCAAAAATGACACATGGATTGTTGTCCAAAATTATCAACATAATCCAAATGTGTTTGATCATTTTTCCTTATGTCAGTTGTTTTCATTTAAAATACTGTCTATTTCAAAGAAAAGTGAGACACTTTATGTTATACCGGCCACATCGTGCATCATATTGAGGTGAGGTTGACTCCTACACATCCAAAATGTTATCCTAGGTACCCGGTTTCCATTGGGATGTGGAATATATTCAATGAACTTGTTTCCAACCATGATCCACATATTTTTGGGTAAAAATACTATATTTTCTCTAAAAACACTAAAGTAAATACATGGGAAAAATAAAATACCAAAAAAATAAAAAAAAATTACCTCATAATTAAATAATGGATGTGACACTTGGCCAACCATGAACCCACTTGGATAGCCCCCCCCCACCTGGTTATCCCCCCCACCCCCTACCCCCCACCCCATCCCCCACCCCACCTGCTCACTCCCCCTCCCCACCCTGAAAACATGAAATTGAAATTAAAAATACCTTAAATGTGGTTTTTTTCTTGAAACAAACGCAAATATTATGCCTCTACTCCAAATGCTAAAACCAATGACATATTTTTGGAAATAATGATGTTTATCAAAACCTTCAAGGATGAATAAAATCAAGTTTTCATGTGTAATAATATTCTTTGGGGTGTTCTAAAATTAAATAGGTGGGTTTAGAAAAGAAAATTTAAGTGTTAGAAGTAGGACTTTTATGGAGGGTTTTGAAATTTCTAATTAAATAGCTCCAACTTATATAGAAGATAAAGATTTTAGAATATCCTATAACCAACACATACTTGTAAATGAACAGATGCCTCAAAGTGGTGTTAAACTAGGATAATTGAATTTGAAAGACAACAAAGGAGGTATCGGGAGAACACCATAATGGATTAGGAATTCCTATGGAATTATATTAATGATACAGATATGAATCACCATTTATATATTTACATTGGTTTAATTGATAGATAATTATCTTCTTTTTCATTTGTAGAGTTGGGTTGACCTCAAAACACCGAATAGGGTTCCACTCTATAGTTCTAATAATATATTATCCAAATCTATGAAGATTCCACCTGTAAACATGGAAGCATTATATCATTGCATACTCGAATTTCATGACATTAAAGGGATATCTATTTTGTGAAATGCCTCTTCATTATGAGGATGTTCATGAATGATGGTTTTTTGTCCACATTTGTATGGAATTCAGTAACGAGGATGGGTAATTCCATTTAACCGATGTTATAGTGTATGTTTAGGATGAGTTCTTACATTTAACCAGTGTTCTAGTTTATGTTAAGGTGAGGTGAGTTAGAAACCAGGTTAGGCATGTCATTAGAACATGGTTTCTTCCATTTAACCATTTAGTCTTGGATTTTAGTGATGAAAGTGTTTCCGGTGACCTAATTACTACCCACTATATAGTATGGCCAACACATTATATGGGCATACCCATGAAACAAAGGAATGTTTAAATGGGACGTTTTCACCACCCCATTAGGCCAAACATACTTTTCACCATAAGGGATTGGCCATGTATATTTACATGGATATCCAAGTAATCAACTCTGTGGGCATTCACATGACACTACATTATCTTATACACCATGTGAACCCTTATACAAACCATGTGAGCCCTTATACCTTATAGTCATTATTACAACCATTAAAAACAACTTACTAAAAACATAATTTATCAAAGATAATCAAATTGAACATAAATCAATAATTTAATTAGATATACCATGTAAAATGAATTAATACTATATTATATCCTAAATGACCACCCACAACAATGATTAATGTCCACAGAGCTCTCCTTTCTGCCAGATCCAAAGAGGAAAAAATAGTTACTGAACAACAAAACCAAGGTATAAAAAATAGTTACAGAACAAAAAAACCAAGGTATCACATATATATTTTAAGTGTTGAAGAAAAAATTTCATTGATTGAATATGGATTGATCAGTGGAAGAAGTTTGGTGGGTTGAGGAAGAGGGAGATTCAATTTAGGGCAACAATCGAGCGGAGGGGGACCTGCAATCGAGCGGCGGGGGAACAGGATGCCCAGTCTGGATTTAGAGGAAAACATTCCCAAATGTTTTTAAAATCCATTGGGAATGAATTTATAGTAAGTACTATACCAATGGTTTTTATAAACCATTGGTAAAATGAGGGAAAATGTGAGGCTTATACCAACGGTTCACAGAAACTATTGGTAAAAGGCCAACATAATAAGGCCTATGCCAACGGTTTTACAAACCGTTGGTAAAAACATTACAAAATATTCCATTCCAATAGTTTTAAGAAAAATGTTGGTATAAATAGCCATTTCCAATAGTTTAGATAAACCGTTGGGATATAAGCATAGGTAAAAATGGTATTTCTAGTAGTTTCATCTTCATCTGTAAAAGATATAACAACATGGTTTTATGCAGGATCAATCTCCAAATGGTAAACTTTTGTAGCAGTAACTTCGGTTTCTAACACTCGAGGACTTGAAAAAGCCACAATAAGTGCTTGTTGAAGTTATCTTGACAGGTTTAAGGAATCCAGGATAGAAAACATGGTACATCAGTTAAATATTTTAAAACATCATACTTTTCGTCTAGAGGTCTTCATTTCCAAGCATGGAGAAGCGGATTAGCAGGTGTCTTGGATGTTGATGCTCTTGATTCATATGCACCCTATATTGGAGCATAAGAAGGAAATACTTCTGGTTTTGGTATATTAGACTGACTAGGTCTATCTACTTTTCAATTGAATGATGGTGTAAACTCTAATCGGCCCTCCAAAATAATCATGTCAAGACCCATCTTTTCATGTGTGGGATAACATCATTGTTCTTTTTGATCCCAATGAAGTTCACTAACATGATTTTCTGCCACATATATGGTTCGAGCAGGGGTAGTATTAAAATAGTGGATTCTAGCATACACGTGTCTTCCTTTCTGTCCATGACCTTGAATTATTCTTATAGTTACCCATTTAAGTATATGGAATTAAGGCTTATCATAACCAGAATCATCATTTTCATAGGGATATGTTAAGTGGATAACATTGAAGAAACCAAATATTAATTCTTCATTTAATTAATATTATACTTTACAGGTCAGTTCTAGTTGTGTCACTTGTAGGGTTGGTGGTCGTTCTTTTGAAACTAATGGAATGAAATTTTCTAGATTCAAGGAAAAAATTGGCCTTGAAATGAGATCATATTCTTTTAAATACTCTTATTCCTTTTGATCATGTCTCTTCTTTGGGGAAGGACCTTTAATGGACTGACATTTTGATGATGATGGTTTTGTTGTGGCAGAAGTTGAAGAAGACACAATTGGATGTTTGAACTGTGTTCAATGAATAGAACGGGTTAGATTGATTGTTTTTTGGATCATCCAATCCACATACATCTACATATTTTAGTTTTTGACTTCCTACCACTCTACTTCTCTATCTGGGTTTGTAACAGTAACACATGCTACATGGGTTGATAATATTTTTAGTTTCACTTTTCCAGATTCTACCATTTTTTGCAGTATGTCTTTGAAAACAAAACAATAATGAATGGTATGTCCTAACATTTGGTGAAATAGATAATGATTCTGAATATATCCATCTCTTTCTTTTTTTGGATTCAGCGACCTTGGCAGTTAAACCAAATTTTTTTTAAAGATGAGATGATGTAACTGAGAACCTTTTCATTCAAAAAAGAATTAAATTAATTCTTTAACACATCAAACTACTTCCACCTTTGGTCATTTTTATCATCTTGACTAGACGGTCATTGTTGTTGACGCTCAGGTTACAGATCCCTTTGATATGATAATTGTTTTCAAGTGGAAGAAGGAATAGGTGCTTGTTTGATTTTGAATGTAGCAGCCTCTACTTTCCTTTCTCTTCGTCCCAGAGCTGATGGAATTATTTGAGATTTAGTTTTAATTCACACAATGGAATCCTCATCCTATTGAGAAATTAAAGCATGGTTTGGAAACCCTCTTTTGTATTTCATAAGTATTATTGGTGTGTGTAACTCATAATGATAATTTCACACACAAAGTGGCATCAACACTTCTAGTGGGAGTTTCTGATTTAATAAATATATTAATCCTTTCCATCGAGTAATAAAACCAGAAACTCTTCCATTTTCCCTTTGTTATCAATTTTAACGATATAGAACTTTTGTCTTCGTTAGCGTTGAGCGGAATTGAACAAAGAATTTCTAATGGAGATCATTCTATCTAGTAGTTGATCGAGATTGAAAACTTTTATACAAGACAAAATTCGTCCCCTATAATGATTTCACATAGCATATGATCTTTAATGCTTCTTGTTGTTAAGGAGTCCCTGTCATTGGATCACAATGAGAGAAAAATTCATTAAGTTTTCCTCCAGATCACTCAAAACATTACATATTGGGAATGTATATTTCACAGAGGATTGTGGGGAGGGGATTAGAGACTCCCATTCAGGGTAAGACTTCCTTTCTGGTTTTAATGGTGCACACTATTATTCTATAGCTTCCAATTGAATTGTTAATGACTCAATATTATTCATAAGAATATGGGGAATATCCAAATGATCTTGGACCTGTATAGGTACAACATCTAGTTCATGAACTATTATAATCATATGAAATACCAAAGGTGTTGGTGATGTTGGTATTTGTCTTGGAAAACCCGTGGGGATTGGCCAATAAGGATGTGTTTGATCCTTCCATGTATGTGTACCCAATGGTGGAAATTAATTATACACATCATTATTTGAAAAACAATACTCTTTTCTAAGGATTTCCTATAGGATGTGAAAGTTGAGGATCTACATGGGGAGCATGTACAACTGAAATCTAACTTCGAAGTAACTATGTATTGATTCTATCCAACTCTTTCTTCTCCAATTCTTACGAAGAAAATTATTTTTCAAGTGAAATAGATTGAATTTCTATAGAGGAAAATTTATATATGATCTAACTTTTACCTTTCCCCGTGTTCGATGTCTTTCATGGGGGTGGGAGTTGGTTACTTGAGGGAATACCAATATTTTGGGTAAGCCTCTGGTTTTTGGTTTACACACCTCCTTCATTTTCATCAGTGTGTACTATATTATGGATAATAACATCATCTTCTAATTCCCCTAAACTAGACTCATTCTATAGAAGATCTTCTGCAATGGTATTGATGGAATTTACTGACGCATAATGCATTAATGGAATTATGTCAGTATCTTGGTAAGATCATATCCTTCTATATATTACATGAGACTATGTTCTCTATATATGACGAATTCCTTAGAACTGTTTGACAAATATTAACCTTAAGGGAATCCATCGATTGTTTAGTTGTGTGTTCACTTTTTGGATTCTTCCCTAATAGAGAGAAAACTGACTCTCATTGAAGAGGGAACTATAGATATGAAAAATCCCCTAGCCCTGCAGGCTGGGGATATTCCTATTCTTCTTATTTAAACCTTCATGATTTGTTTATTGAATTCAAAGGTTGAATTAAAAAAGACCCATACCTATAGGTTGGGGTTGATCTTCAACTAATATATATGTGATTCACACAATTAATCATCTAAATATTTGAATTTTGGTCCCAACATTAGTTGGGTGTATTGTCCAACAACCACTCAAATCACCTGTTTTAAAATACAACTGTGCTATATCTGACATTTGTATCATCTGGTGATTGGAATACTCTAAGTGGGAGGCCTACATAATGTTCTAAGATGCTATATGAAAAATTATATCAGCATCTTTCTCTCTTTTCTCATGACTCTGATGAGATTTTGTTGAGGCCTGTTCTTGAGCGTATCATTGATTGCACACCAAATCTATTGATTGTAACGGGATGTGGATGATAATATTTCATGAGACCACTATTGTAGGGATTTTTTGATTTTGGATCACAGTAAAATGAAATTCTCCATGTGCAACCCATACTCTGAAACGAACACGAGATGTGGTATTACAAATTAACTGGCGTAGCCTCTCTAGTTCATCGGGGAATGCACGATGATGTGTTCTCTATTTATTTTCATCATTTAAATATCAGAAAACTAAGAGAGATTCCAATTTGATTTTGTTTTGAAACCCTTCTATTACCATTACATGACTTTGATATTCTTCATATGGTAATAATTTTTTGTTCAAATGACGAAGAGCCTTTCATAAGTTGTGGCATACATCATGAATGCAATCTTCATCCATCAATTCCAGAATTTTGTATTGAGAGTTTTCTAAAAGCTAGAACATTACTAGAAATTCACCTTTTAGCCAATTTTTTTCTCAGGTTTAACATATCGTCATCATATTTTACTAGGGGTTTCTACACTTTGTCTGACCAAAGTGGATGCTTCTTGATTGTTTTATTAAAAACAATAGAATCAGTCGCTTCTTACTCTGTAAAATTAAAAGAAAAATGACCCACCGTAGGTTCGGATAATGACCATCCCCTTGATATGTCATCTGGTTGGGAATGTATTTCACCTATTAATGAAAAGGAATTAGACACGATTAGCCTTGTTTGGGAATGTGTCTCGAGATAAGAAGGTTGTCTCATTACTATATTATCTAATACATAATTATCTTGATAATGTGAGATACTATTGTAGAGAAAACAGCTGCAGTGAATGCCTTCTGAGGGAGGACCACCATGGTGGATTACATCAAGGGATAAATCCTCTTTCTCCTTATTCTTAGGGACACATGGAGGGTTTCCATTGATCTCATCAGAAGATTGTCTCTCTAGATTGACTGAATTTTCAGGAAGCAAGTCTTCATGATGAAGTGTCTGATGGGGAACATCAGAATTACTATTACTACTCCCATAATTTGGTAAATAGATGGTAGGATCTTGAACATAAACAGATAAATGTTTGAGGGATTCAAGAACTCCATCATTAAGGGGACTTAGTTCGCATATTGGCACTTATTTTTTCAAATGTATTTGGAAATACTTCTTTCTTGAATGCTCTCATACACATAGTTGGGGCCACTTGCTGGGAGAAGTGGTTATCATGGTCACGTGTATGTACCTTACTTGATTTTGTCATCAGATTGGGCCGATTACCATCAATTGGAAAGGGTTTATGTTCCTGATCTGGTTGACTGTATTATATGGGCGAGTATTCCCCATAACCCTCCTAGAAGAGAGGAGTGGTATTTATCAGCTCCAGGATGGCATTATGATGTGTTATCCCATGTGTGGGGATAGATTTATGAGTTTGTTCCCCAGGTACTGCTAAAGTTGTTGTTATGATATTCTGGCATGCTTCAATAATATGGGTAGGAATTTTTTTCTTCCCTTTCACCATTTCATAGATGTTTTGGTGACATTAGTGGACAGAATGCGAATATATGTTCCATCCATATCAGAAGTAGTTTAATGTGCCTACTCTTTCCCTCCCTTGTATATCATTGGGTGCAGACAGTACTCATGTATGGGGGAAGAGAGTTGAGTGTACCCTAGATTTGTCATCGGAGATTTCAGACTGACTTCTCCTGGTGCTACAAAACGAGATTTTTGATAGGTTTGATGAATGCTAGTAGCTGTGTGTTCCTGGTGGATATTTTCTACCAATAACGATTGATGGAGTTCTTTCAATACAGATAGATGAGACTTCCAACATAATTGGTTAGTGTAAGTAGGTGTATGTTCATGTTAATAAATTCCCACCACATTTGATTGGTGGGATTCCTTGAATGATGTTAGAGGAGATTGACAAATGGATGATAGTTTGTAAACATGTGTATCTTCCTATTCATGGTACTCCACTAAATTGAACTAGTGGCAAGGGTGAGTTTCTTCTAGATGAGTCTGCAGGTCAGGTGAGTTCGGACGGATTGGTGTGTGTATATGTTCGGTGTTTTTCTTCATGTTAGGTTGACGGGCTTCTCTAGAGGTGGGGAAGGTAAGAACATGCTCTCGGTTTTCTAGATGATTTCCTCAGTAGTTCTTCTTGTATTATAAAGTCTGAGGGAACTAGGATGAACAATTGAAAGCAACACCCCCATAAGGTTGGGGGTTCACTATCGTGCAATTCTGCTAATGGCGATTGTTGGTAGGATTCCTCAAGAATGACCCCTGTATATTTGAATTGAGGCCATGAGTTACCTCCTGATCCACCTCCCTGTAGTAAGAGAGGGACTTTTTGGTGCATTCTAGGGATAAGGAACCAAAATTATTGAAGATGGTGGTTAGAACTCTCTACTTTTTTACCATCGTTTTTCGCTGACCGAATAATTGAGGGTTATTGTTAACATGGAAAGCCTCTTGTGCATCCTCTAGGGTTGGGATTGTACCATGTTGATGGTATTCCCTTTTCAGTACGTTGGAGACCCGACAATGAAGATGTTGAGTTGGTGATGACATCCTTCTAGTAGATGAGGATATATCTTGAGAAACAGTCGGGAAATTAACGAGTGAAAACATGAAGGAATCCATTTAGAGTAAAGGATGTTCTGATAAATGTTGAAAAAAACAATGAACTCCATTAAAGTAATAAATTTTAGATGGATACAAGCATGATGGATTATTTTTATGGCCTTCCTTTATCAGTTGATAGGGTCCTGACAAATGGGTAACACTATTAACATGGTTAAAGATTAATATTAGGTTCACCATTTTTGTTTCCTAGTTCCATGGAACGTGTGTTATAGTTAAGAATCACTACATTCAAGAAATTTCCATTGGAGTTATTTATGGAACCAAAAACCTCAAACAGTTCTTTATCTAAATGGTACATGCTTTCCAAAGTTAGAGATTTGATATTTTTAACTTAAGATACTTAAGAACATGCATTGGTATATATGATGGGAGGTCGGACTCATCAAAACCCTTTTTGGGTGGAATTATTGTACACTCCGAGACTCTCATATAAATATTGATATATTTTCATGAATCCTTACTAATTCACAAAGCATAACATAGGTTCCCCTTGGAATTTTTAATCAATTTTTTAGCATGTGTGAATTATATAATCATCCATATGTTGTCGAGGTTCTTAATTAAGGGAGACACATATATGTATTTGAGGTTTTCTATCAATTCTATCCTCTCATATACAATTTATAGATTATTTTATCCATCGTTAAGATGATACAGGTTTTTAAACAACTTAGTGGGGTACTATGGAATTTATTATCATCTAGGGAGAAGATGGATTTTTTTGACGTTGGGATCGTACCCATAAATGGTCTACCTACAAGTCCTTGTGAAAGGAATCACAACCCTCATAGTTTGGTTTCACTTAATGGGAAACATAATACCTTATAAAGGTCATCCAATAAGGATCTATCTATACTGTTTAATTCCATGTAGTTAGGACACCATAGAGAAAGGTGATTTTTCAAGGTTTAGTGTGGGACCTAGGCCTATATAGCACAAGGAACATGGAAAGAATATGGGTATCCAAGTTGAATTAGACCATGTTGAGAATATGGCCATGGAAGAACGTTGTTGATTTGAAGTGTTGGTTTTGAACCTCATAGATGCTTCCTATGTATCCCATTTGGATGGAAATCAAAGACCATGTCTCTCGATGAGTCTTATAAGAGAGTACATTCATTTTAGATAATTGATTTTGGGATTAACTCTTGAAAATGGTTCTTTAGTGATATTAGGGATTAATTGTTGCATTACTCATAAGGAGGTTTCCCAGATTAAGGGAATTAATATCGGATTCATGAGGAGGGTATCTAGTGAGCTCAGGCCCCGATTAGGGCATCCCACATATCCTAACTATGGATGGAATAAGAGTTCTCATAGATTATTCTTGGTGGATTGTGTGAAGTTGTGATCATAACAATTCACTAAGCCCAGATGATTCATGCTCGGTGTGAGAAACAAGAAGATGTGAAGGATTAAACATAGGCACTCAAACATTTCCTCCTCTGCTGGTGGAAGAGGCGACGCCTATGGCGACAATAGTGGACAACGGCGAGGTGACCCAGGGGGAGGGCAAGGCGACGTTCCTTCCTTCTATTCTATTTACATTGGAAATGTTTCCAGTGAATGGAAGGAGTGAAGGTGAAGGAACTTGAGAGGATTTAGACTGAAACGTCCTACTTGAATGGTTTTATGATTACATCAAGATAGATACCTTGATGGATACAAGGAGAGGAGGGAGACGTCTCATTTTCATGCATTTAAAAACAAGTGTGACCCCCACTCTCATAATTTGGAACTAGAAGATCTGAGTCTTTGAGACGAAAAGGGTAGGACATAACCTAAACCCAAATCCTCCAAACCGAGATCTCCCCAAAACTATTCCAGATATAAAGCTCCACGTGACTACAGATATTCAATCCCACAGAAACTCTATAAATACTAACCCCATTGTAAAACAAATACAAGAAACCTCTAACGACAGATATACAATCCCAAATAGGAGACCCTCTGATATGTCATTCCTAAAGTCTTGATAAGTCATGTGGTTTTGGTGGAGGTATCAACATAATACCTTTTAGAAAAGGGATCCAATGAAGAAGAATCCTTTCCATGAATGGGTTTTAAAAGGCTTGATGGATTATAGACTGAAGGAATAGATTTAATTTAATAAGGGCACCCATGTTAGTACTGGCACACAAGTATGGGCATACAAGTAGGCTTGGATGACCTGATTTTCACTTAAGTGATGAAAAAAATTGATGTTAATACCTGTTTGAGAATTTACTCAAGCCTTCAAGAGTATTCACAGGTATTCCAAGAAGTGGGGTGCTCAAGATCCTTTGAGAGGAATCAGTGGTGTGCAAGTGTTTCAGATTCAGGGAGTTGTGAACTTTAGGCGCGCAAGTGTTATGGAAAACAAACACTATAATAACTTATGTCCTATGATCCTACATCAATATCTATACTCTAGGTGTTAATGAACTACCTTGAATGTTTCAGAAAACATGGTCGAAGTACTTGCATGACCAGAGCAACAATTAGGCTTCAGGGAAATTCGTCTATAGAAATAATGTCTCCAAGGGTATATTTATAGGCAAATAAGTGAACTTGGAAAAAATGGTGGTGGGTGTGCAAGTGGGTTGCACACTATAATTGGGCATGCAAGTACCTTGCACGCCGGTAGATCATTAGTTTGACTAAGGTTGTCCAACTTCTTATCAATTTAAAATCATTATTCTTTCTTGTGTTTTATCCTCTTTTTTCTATGGAATTTGCCTTAGTCACTATTTAGACTCTGTGATGGAATAGAATTTCAAGGAACCGTTAGCCTATGTTCAATAAATTTACCCATTTTAATCACATTAAATGATTACAAAATACCAGAGAGTAAAATTTTCACAACATAAATGCAATAAAATAAAACATCATAAAAAATTTTATTCTAATTAATGTCTCTATTAAATCACATAACTCTTATTATTCTATTGAATACTTAATTACCTTGACAATTATAAGGTAAACCTAACATAATTTCATATGTGTTCACATTATTAATCTATAAAAAATAATTTTATCAAATATCCCTTTGGATTATTACCAAATTTCATATCAAACAAAAAGAAAATAACTAAATTCAGTTATTATATAAAACATAATACACTATAGTAGTGAACTATAATCTCAAATAAGTTCACAAACACTTACCTCAAGATATGTTACCACTTCTCAAAAGGATTATAAAACTAATTTCCGATAAAATAACCAAATATCAAGAATACATTAAAAACTAAATAAAAAAGTATAATTACTACAAAGAAGAACCTATACCTTTTTTCCTTATTTCAAAAACCTTAAAGAAAACAATATATACAAAATTTCAACACAAAAAACATATTTTTAGCCTTCTTAGAACATTAAATTTCATTTTTTCATAACCTTATTACAACTAAACATTAACATTATCTAACCAAATAAATAGAAAATCCAATCCTTTGATGTAACTTTTTAACATAAACAAACACAAATATTGACTATACGCTTTCATCAATATCCATCAATAAAACATTTACCATGATTTTATCTATTTTAACCAATTTGAAATTTAATCATAGATACATTGATATAACCAAATAGGAACACATATAATATAAAATACCCGTTTTCTATATTACCATATTATATATTCGTACTTAATCGTGATTTTTTTTAATAAATACATTCCATTTCAATTATTATATAATTAAATTTCAGTTATATTGATGGAAATAATATATACACACATGAATCATTAAATTACATTAACATAATTTATAAAATCATTATTTAATCATATTCCCAAATCTAAAAATTTATAATATAAAATTTCATTTTTAACAAACTCATATCATACTAGCACAATTTATTCAATAATTGTAGCCAATAATGTTACATCATCGAGTATATCAAATGGATTTAAGTTATTAAATGAATTATTAATAAACTATTCCGAATTATGGTTTTTAACATTTGTTTTCATTGCTTATGAAGGTTTTGAATATTGAATCATGTGTGTATCGAGAATGATTTTTTTTCTTGATCAAAAAGTAAAAAGATGTGCACAAGGTAAACGAACCGACACACCAAAAAATAGATTTTTTTTTGATTTTATATAATAATATATATTTTGTAACTAAAATTTCTATTTAAATTTGTAATTTTGTTCATTGGGGGACCCTAATGAGAAGAAAGCTAACCACTTTGGGCCACATTATCATTTATTTCTGGTTTTGGGATATGAGCACCATTAGAAAGTATATTTTTCAACCCCCAATGATTATTTTCCAAATTAGATATTGGTCCCCCTTAGGTTCTAGTTCTGGTAGCATAGATTTGGAAAAATCTTATTCATAGGAAGAAAAGGCTCTGGATGTGGTAGAAGTGTCCAAAAACATTATTATACATAAGCATCAATAGATACAAAATAATAATGATGAATGTTTGAAATTTTTATAAGCCTTGGGTCCCTCACATCTACCAAAAAAATAATGACTTATGATATGTATAACTCAACAACGCATACATTATATGGTGGACCAGGTGATGGTCTTGGTGGTGGTAAAGATGATGGTGTTCTTGGTTATGGTGATGGTAATGGTTATGGTGATGTTTATTGACATGGTGATGAATATTATGAGGATGATGGAAAGGATAACAGTGAGGATGATACAGATGATGATGGTGAGGATGATGATGATGATAGTGATGGTGATGGGGATGAGGGAGATATCATCACATTACATTTTTAACTATATTTATGAAATTTTATTATTGATGACTAGTTGTGAATGAACATGCATGATGTATTTAATGTTTATTATCACTGGTTGAATGTTCTAATTAGTTTTTTATGTTATGGTTGGTTTTATGTTAGTTGGTGTTTATTTTTTCAGTGGTTGGTGATTTTATTAGGTAATTGAACAAGGTAGGAGTGCTTCTAAGCGTTTTTTAAGAAGTATGGGTAGGGTTGAAGTTATATTTCCTGGAAGTTAATGGGAGATCTACATAAAGGAATTAAAAAATATTAGTGAATACTTATACCTATGGTTATATCAAAACAATTGGTAACCAAAAATTCTAGAATTATTATAAGAATGGTTAACTACAAACCATTATTATAGGCCTATACCTACAGTATCTTAAACTATAGTTTAGAGACTTTTTGGTATTATTTGTATCAACGGTTATCCAACCTATACTAATGGTTTTCAACTATTGGTGTAGCCCAGCTTTCTAGTAGTAAAAATATCTGACGAGGGGGAATATAACAACCCAAACATTTCAATATATTATCTTCATTAAAAAATATTTTTATATCATACATCTATATATTACCTTTATAAATCAGGATAAATGTTATTATATAAATAAATCACATGAGCTACCAAACAATATAAACAATGTTTCATCACATTAATATACAATATCACATATTAACAATAATTATATTCCATATAATTAAAACATGTATAATGAGATATAAAAATTTTGGTAATAGTATGACTTTTATCTAGAAATACATATGGTCAGGGTATCTCATAAATATTCTAATCGTCGACACCAATTTAATTTGAAAGGAAAAGAATAGAAATTATGTAGGGACTTATAAATGAAATATATAGAATCTTGATACAAAATATGTTAATAAAATATATATAATTAAACGGGTATTTATAAAGTAATGAAAGGTATTATGACCATTGGATATATGGTTTTTAGAATAGTAACCATATCATTTGAATAATAATGTATCCACTAGTATAGTAAAATAACCATGTTTAATTAAAAACTAATATTTTAAAATTGAAATATTATAAATGGACATATAATGTAATAAATAAAAAAATTTATCCATATAAAGTAATTATAATGGAAATATGATTATATTTTGATATAAAGGCCTCAATATTTTAAATTTGACGTAAATATTTACTTTTCTTAATTTTTATATTTTATTTTATTAATGGGATTGAAAATTTTGGAATCATAATATCAAAAAATTTAAAAAACACTCTTTATAAATTTTCTCAACCTTGTAAATTTTTCAAATGATTAGTAAACTAAAATATATAATATATATAATAATATTTTCTAGTATTAAAATTTTTTTTTAAAATTATATAAGATAATTTGAATTTATCAATTTTTTAACCGAAATAAATATGGTTTTATTTAAAAGAAAAAAATAAATGTTTTAATAATTTTATTAAATATGTTACTTCATAAAAAATAGAATGTCAACTTATTTATGGATTTCATAAAAAAAATTATCTTCTCATAAATGGAATCTTATTTTCAAAAAAATCAGTTTAGTGTATTTTATTGAGATTTTAAATTTATGTTAGGGGAAAATTTTAAATTTTAATATATATATATATATATGGGTAAATAGGATAAAATTGTGATATCCAAATGACACCATTGAAAAACATCCACCACTAATGTTGCAAAGAAATATCTTGAACAAAGATAGAACAAAATACAATTATTATTCATATAAAATTCATCTATTTCTTGTTATAATCGTTTTTTAAATTTATATTAAATCTTTTAACACAACATATCCCTCCCCTATATGTATAAATACACACTATAACCCCAAGAAATATAACATAAAATTATTTATCACCCTTCTAGATCACTTAGCATATCCATGATCTTATTCCTATTAAAACAAGAGGAGATGTTCTATTCTCATTACACTTAGAGATTACATGGAATTAGGCACATAAAAAGGGATAAATGTTCAAGGATGGGGAGTTATAAAATTAGTAATGAAATATATAACCTAATTTATAGGGATTCCGCTCTAATTATCTCTCCCTTTTGTTTGAATTCTTTATTAGTTACAATTTTTAATTAATTCCCAATTTTATCCAATATTTATGTGAATTTTAATATTATTTCTCTATTTGTATATTTTATTTATTTTTAATATCACATTTGAAATTATTATGGAACAGTGTGGAAACATTATTTCTTCTTCTCTTTCAATATACATTATCTTTTTACAAATTACATAATAATCCTTTCATGAAATTTTTAAATCCTTATTCATTTATTTTCTTAATACATTTTATTTCAAAATCATATTTTCTATGTTTATTTCTTATTCATTCAAATGAGAAAAAATTTATGAAAAGGAATATTCTTGACTTCCCTCTTCAAAGATTCACATTTTTTATTTTGGATACTCTAACTCAACTATGGCATGCCTACTCGAAGTGATACAAAATAAAACTGTCAGTATATTATAAGTTTATTAATACCTTATTGTTTACCCCCATAACTACTTACCTCTAATAACAGTTAGTATAATATTTATTTGATATGTTATGTTATATAATATTATTTTGAAACATGTTTTCAATTTTATCACATGTAGTCCTTATTTTACATAATGAATAATATATAACGATTAAATCTTATCTTTAATATGTTTCCTATATGATTATAATCATATTATGATGGGATGTGGGATTAAGAAATTATATATACCTATAATACATTGGATAGTTTTCTTGGAAGATGGGATGTATAGAGAGCCAAGGATAGTTATTGTTTATAGAATTTTTAGTATGTTTATGTTTTATTATTTCATGGACCATATTACATGTTTCATTTCTCTAAACTCTATTTTATTGTGATTATAATTTCATTACATTATAGTAATTTCAAAATTGATTATTTATCATTTAATCTTTTTCATTCATGTTACTATATAATTTCTATTAATACTATACTAACTAGACATTTAAATCACCATTTCTCTGTTATATTCCCCATGGTGATCTTATTTAATATGTATACTTCTATGGTCTATATGATTATTATGATAAAGGATTTAAATTAAATGTAAAATATTTTATGTATTAATGTTACATTCACCAAAATTTTCATGTTGCTAAACATATTGACTTCAACATCTGTAATTTTATATACTTTCATCATAAAAATTATATAATATTTATATATGTGATTCAAGGTTAACAAAAATTATGATGTGTGTTTTCAAAATAAATATATTTTGTAGTACAATATTTTTTCTACTAAAACCCATGGGTCTTTGATTTGAGTGAGATATAAAAAAGATATATATTTGTAAAAATGTCTCTACATGTTAAAAAATAGCTAATAGTTAAAACCATATTTAAAATGTTTTAGAGGAATTATTTATTTTTAAAAATATAAAAACTAAAATATTTCCAAAAAATATTAAGAGAGTATCTAAAGAAATATTGTAGCACAAAATCACATAAGATGAGTAATTTTGATAAATCATTGATGAAATTTTATATTCCATACAAAACATTTAAGAGTGAACTGACATTTATTTTTTTCATGGTTTTTTGTAAAATTTGATATGAGTATAAAATAATTAAATGAAATTTAATTAAATGATGGAGTTGGTGGAACCTTTAGAATTTATATATTCTTTTTTACCAAATACTTGGGGTGCACTAAAATATGAGAGAAACAAATTACTTCTAAAGTTGTTAAATTTATGAATTTTTTGGTAGATAACATAATTTTTAATTTAAATAATCTCATAGTGAGAATAAATTTAAAATATAGATAAATTTTTTTTATTATAAGATTTAAGGATGGTTCTATCATAATGAGAGATTAGTAGACATGTAAAACATTTTCAATTTTAGGGAAAATAAATACTATTTAAAAATTCTTTTGAAAGATAAAAATGATATTTGGAATTAAATATTTTGATACATAATATAAAAAACTTAGGGAGGATTATCTATGATGATGTTTAAATGGATTATAAAAATAAATTATGAAATATGAAACACATGTGAATTGTATCACAATGTGAATATGGTTACGAAAAGTATACAACTGGTGAATTTCAACACAAAAAAAAATTTAAACTCATATATTCATAAGTTTTTCAACTTATGTGAATGTAATTAGAAACTAAAGAGATGTATTTCAAAAAAATGATGATTTTATACTTATTACATATTTATAATTTATTTTTATTAAATCACTATCTCTAAAAAAGATTTAAAAAATATCAAAGACATATTAAGAAGAAAACAAGATATACTATTTAAAAGATTCAATATTATATAAAAAATTAATTCACAACTATGCAGTGTAAATAATATATTAAAATTATAGAATATGTCCTAAAAATATATATATATCCATACAGACCTCAAAAAATGTATTATCTTAGTGGACAGTTTTTTGTTAAGATAAGATGACTATAAAAATGTTTTGAAAGAACAATACTTTAAATGATTTATCAAGAAAATATATAACAAAATCAATCTACCTTAAAAATTGATACTTATTTAGTCCATAGTTTATATTCCATCTATGATATGTTTTTAAATGGGAATAATGATGATAAGTTTTGGTGTTTTTTATAGCACTGTAATTATCAAAATCATTGATAGGATTTTGTGAAAGGATGATTAAAGAGGTAATAATTGTATTTTACTTATTTATACACCCATATTATGTATTTAGAAATGTTAAATTAAGAATCTCAAAAATATAGATGATAAAATAAGTGGTATTGTCATAGAGAAACATTTCTCATTATAAATTCTATTATTTTGAATATGAGACTGAATATGTATATATATAGAGGTCATAAATCAGAATGGTACTAAATCAATTAATATTTTATGTTTTAAAGAATAAATAATGTATTTTGAGATATATTATAATAATTAGGACATGTAACAAATTGTGTCTAGGTTTTCAATGTGCTAAATTCATGTAGGGCTTAAAAAAATCATTGGAGACAACCATAATAGAGTCCAAAAATTATTTAATTAGAATAATTATAATCCCACAAGATAAATCTCTCAAGTTGAACAAAGAAAACTTTAAGACTTATAAATAAACAATTATTAGATAAATAAAACTGAAAAATGATTCGATCAAATCGAAAATAAGAACACTTGGGATTTAGTTTCCCTTCTAAAATAGCGAAATGTAGTTGGGAATTAATTATATTTCCATAAAAAACTAAAAAATAAAGGTGAAATAACATGGTAATAATTGTTTTAGTTTTATATGGTTATTATTATGTTAATGTTATTGATTTTGTAGAAATATTTTCTTCAGTTTTGAGACACATAACATTATGAATGAATATATCTATATTTTTAGAATATAAATTACAACATTTACTATAGATTTAAAGTCTAGATTATTTTAATATTGAACTTAATGAGGAGGGTTATATAAAATAGCTAGAAGAATTTATTCATTAAAAATATTAAATTAAAGTGTACTACCAAAAAACATTTTATCATTTTCAAAAAGTTATCTGTTCATGTAATTTAAACCTCTATATTAATAAAATATATATATAAATTAATAATGTAATGTATAATAAAATAAAAATTGTAAAAAATCTATAATAAATTACAAATTGTGTTACTGTGGATTGATGAATCAATTTTTACCAAAAATTATGTAAACCTTTTCAATTACTTATACAATAAATGTAAAAATTATTTTAGATGATGATAATTTTAGATATTATTATTTTAATGGTTATTCAAGTGATTCATACAATATATTTTATTTTATTATCATTGTAAAAATTTAATTTTTATTTATTAAATAATTTTTAACTAAAATAATCAATGTAGAAGTTTATTTTTATCTCAATTATGACTAAATTATCTAAAGATGATGATATAACGTTTAATGAAAAAAATAGTATATAAGATTTATTATAATTTTCTAATATTGATTGTATCAAGACTAGAAATTCCTTATATTGTAACTTTACAAGAATAAATCCGTAGAAATCAAATAGAATCATATTTCATTATAGAGAAGGTTGTATTATGTCATATAAAATTAAATATTATGTCTTATGCGAGGTAATGAAAATATATATTTATTTTGTATTTCATTTTATAGATGAAAATTTGGCATGTGATGTTTTCTATAAAAATATTGTTTATAGTTTATCATTTATTATTTCATTAAATTGGTTTTTGGAACTTAAAGATGAAAAAATACAAATAATTATTTTGAATAAAATGACATTATTCACCAAAAATATAATTTAATATTAAATTTTTTAAATGTATAAATCCCAAAAACGTTATGAATTGAATGATATTTTAAATGATCTAATATTTTCTACTTCATCATGATTAATGGGAAATATATCCATGCTTTTCTATTAATATTTTTTGAGGAGGCTATTTGTTTTTTACAATATAATTTACATATTGATTTTTATTAAACCTTCTCATAGTTTTAGTCAATATTTATTAGTTATATGAAGGAAATGATATCATCATGTTGTGAGGATTTTTGAAATCAATCATGGGTTTTTAACTGTTGTCCACTAATAAGAAGAAAAATATTGGAAAATAAAACATTTCATGGTATGTTCATCGCTACATAAAAATAGAGTTTCAATTGTTGTTTTAGGGATATATCCACCCAAACATTATATACGTATTTCCTGAGAGAAAATTTATGATTATTGAGTGGAAAATTACTTACCACTTTTATAATGGATTATAGGAAATTGTGTAAGAGGTAAGGGGATCATAGTTTCTTGATTGATTTCATTTTTTAATAGTTTTTATCATTATTTTAGAATTAATATTATTTGATGTAAATTAGGAACACCTATTTTTTAGATATTTATATTAAATGAATTTTTGGCCTTTCTATGTAATATAACATTGTTTTTTTGATAATAATAAAAAGATATTGATTTATTGGATAACACACACTGATAACCAATGAATATATAATCTTAAATAATTATTGAACTTTATAAGAATGTGAAAACTGTTTGTTATTTATTTTTAATTTATTATTCACCATGATTCAAAAAGATGAGTGGAGATTTTTTTCATATTAACTTGCATAAATAGAATGTTGTTTTTAACCAAAATATTTGATGAAAATGGATTCATACCCTATCCTCTTTGCACTCATATAATTCCCCTAAGCACATTAGTGTTTATATAATTCTATAATTTGTTTTACATTATTTATAAAAACACTTCACAAAATTATTCTCATAGTTACAATAATTATATACGACTTTCCATTCAGTCTTATTTGGGAGTATATCTCAATATAATTATCTTATGTATATCCCACACGTACTCACCTATAGTTTTTTATGTTTATATTACTATATTTTAGAGTATTCTAAAATATCATTAAAATATGAACATCATAATTTTTAATTCTAATATTTGAGTAGTGACTAACAGCCTTGGTGTCATTAGGGGTTGGAAAAACACTGTAAAATAACAAAAAGCATGTTAAAAACATATGACTCTAAAAAATTAATTACCCATTAAGATATGTTTTCTGAAAATGGACATGTCATATACTCTCCATTCGTAGATAATAGAGAACCCTCATGAAAAATTTTATATGAGTTTAATGACATTATGTTGGGTTATATATAATACATAAATATAGGATATAACTTATGATTAATTGAAAAATGAGAAAACTACATACCTTTCCAATATAAAAATAAAATATAAAATTCATCCCTTATAGTTTATTTGAAATTAACAGGGAAAAATTATAATTATGAAAAGGGTAAGGTTGTGAGAGTTGATGATTTCTATAACTTAATAATTCAATTTTTACTTTCTCACATAGTATCCAATGTAAGGAAGCATCTTAAAAATAATATTTGTTTAACATATTTCAAAAAATACTCAGAATGTTGTTATACATATATAAATTCTTATACCACTAAGAGGGGGTCAATAAGTGGTACTTCTTTTAATAAATTATAACCTTTTATATAACATAACCCATTTGACATGTTAGGTTCGTGATTATCTTATTATTATCACATATTATACCATAGTAAATTATGATGATAAGGGAAACTAAAAATAGGGGCATTTACTAGGTTTCTCCTTGATATTATATATTAACCCATTCTAGGTTCAATCCATATTTTAAGATATATATATTATCACTAATACAACATTGATTATAAAATAGAGGAAATGAACATACTATACTATTAATGAGTTGTCAAATGGATTCTCCATTGTTAGGGTAGATAATATGATTGAACATGTACTAAAATAGTAATTTAATGTTATTATTTACCCTTTTACCACTAGAATTACATTATTTATTCCTTAAATTTTAATGAGTTATATCAATAGTGTTATTTGGAATGTTTCTTACTAAAATATATTATCTTATTATAAATGAATACTGACTATATAAATAATAAAAATATCAAAATAGGCATGTCAGTATCATATAAAATTCACTATAATGATCTATTTATGAAAGTGATCATGCATGAATAAAACTAATCTCTTTATTCATAATCAAAAATATTCTAGCTCAATATATGTATATTCAGAAATCCCCTCATTATTAAAAATACATTGTTGATTTAAGGGTTATGTTCTCCTCTTTTTCTCTCTCTTTTATATTTTTCAGTTTTTAGGACTCTTGTTCTCAATTCCAAAACCTATTTCTATGTTATATTTTTTTACTTTTTATATTTTACGATGTCTTTAAAAAATAAATTACAATTTTTTTTATAAATTTCTTGAAGATTAATCACAATATCTATTTGTGGAAAAAACATCTTTGACCCAGAGTAAAAATTTCAAATCTAAAAATTAAAACCTTCCATAAAGATCAACTCACAATCCTCCCATTAAAACTAAATTTAAAAAAAATATTAATAAACATGAAACCTTTCAAGAATATATGCTCCTGACGGATCCTATGATATTTTCAAATAATCCAAACAAAAAAGACTCAGCATGTTATTCTCATAAATTATTGATTTATCACAAATTAAAAAACCTCATAAAAGTCTTGGAGGAACCATATAATTTTTTTCACAACTTTAAAATTCATTTTATGTACCTTTATAATAGTTTAATAAATATTATGTAGACATGTATCAAACTTAAAATATTCTAGCTAAGACTTATAAGGACATGTTTCAACCTTACCGGATAAAGTATAACCTGAAATAGGATTTTTATGAAACTTAAAATAACATTTCACATCCTTAAACATACATATATAAACATCACACTAGTTTCTAATAACCATAAGAAAAACTATCACAAACCGAATAACTTTTCTACCAACCTCAATATCACATTGAAATCATTTTTAAATAATTTTAGTGAACAAAAATTAATAGTTAAAAAATGAAAATAATTTAATAATTAATGTGTTTTTTAATCTCTAACATTGAATTTATAATTAACACATGAAACTAATTATTAACCCATTTGTGACACTCAAACTCTCATCTATGATAAATAAAATTACATCATGTTACACGTGAAAAAAATCATAACTCTACACCACTAGTTGTAGTAGTGTTTTCTTGAGAACTACATCTCTTAGTAGAACGAAATTGTGTGAACAATTTATAGGGTGATCATCCACTCACTCCATGAAATCACCACAAGAAGAATAACTCCCCCTTTTCTCAAATAAAATATATAATTAATATAAAGTATTGAAATACACATCATCACCTTTGAAAATAAAATATGTAATTTATCAAGAAAATAGTGGCAAATTTTCATTGAAAACATTTACAACATAATAAATGGATTACTAGGGATCCTCCAAAAAAATATTTAATTGTGTGGGATGGATTCAAAATTCTTGGGCATCATCGAGAACAGAAATATATCCTTAGGAAAATACCACTGGAAAATATCATACATCTATTATTTAGTATGAATAAATCCACCCTTGATATCTCTATTGACCACCATATTTAAAATGAAATTAAATATAATATATATATTCTCATTCCTTTGGTATTTTATAGTATACTTTGAAAGGCCTATAGAAATTTTACTACCATAATTTTTTTCTAATAGTTCATTAAACTTTATATATCACATAATCAAGTTACTCTTTCATCCATATCATTTTCGTAAATTCATTAGTAATAGTAAAATACTAGATCCTAGTAGCACTTAGTGTGACTGAGTTCTATTTCCTCTAGTACAAACTGACATTGTAATTTCCCATAAGGAATATTCCTCCAAAATTAGTCAATATATCACCACAATAACCAACCTAACTGTTATTTGTAACTCAAGATAGTTTTATATATATATTCAAATTATGTATAATATCTCATAGTTTCTAGTTTGTTGGACATATAAAAGGACCCTTGTAGCATCCATGTAATGTGAATCCTTTGGGTCACACTAATATCAGGCACAAAAAATCACAATATATTGAATAACATGGTTTAGAATCTGTTAGATAATGTAGGCTTCTAATTATTTTTCTGAATTTTCTTTTATTAATACTATAGATATTTGAATATTTATTAAATTCATACCCCCATATAAATGTTTGTAGAAACCATATTTGAGTCATCCATTTCAAACATTATCTATAGTTTTATATAATACATCACCTAGGATATAAAAATAAAATGTTCTCCTGGTAAGACTTGTAACTCTAAGAAGTATCTTATAACACTATATATGGGCCTCTCAAATTATTACTACATTTTTTTATGAAATTCCATTCATGGACTTTCTTGGTAACCTTTAAATATTATATCATCAAAATATAAAACAATAATGAGTGTACATGATTTCATTTCATTGATGTACAGGTTTCATTCAACATTATCAATTAGGAATCATAGATCTATCAGATAGTTATCAAGTCTTAAATATTTGTCCCTTGGTTATTTCTTAGAGTAATATAATACCTATTAAAATGTATACATTCTCAATCTATAATTATCATGAAAAAACCCCTAATTTTTTATATTATATAATTTTTTTGAATGTTCATTTAAAATGGTATATTTGATATCCAAAAAATATATTTTGTATTTCATATAACATTCCATATTAAGGAAAATTATTATGTCATAAAATTCAATTTCTAGATAAATGGTCTCCTAAAAATATACTCATTAAAGTTGAGAATAAACTTAATGTAAAAGTATTTCCTTGTTTGTGACAGCCTTTCCTTGATCATTGATTTTGATTCCTGAACCCCCATTTTTATCTAATGAAATTTATGGTATTGGGTATTCAAATAATATACCTTATGGTATTCAATTCAGTATATATATGATTATATTTAATAGCCTAAATATAGTTAATATATTGAAAATCATCACCCACTAAATATGGCTTAAATTGAGAGATTAATGTTAGTTTCATTTCATACTGTAATCTTCTTATAGATTTCACTAGATATTAACAGTTTGTAATAATAATCTATGTATCTACATGTTTCATTATCCTTTCTAACTTATTATTTTCTTTCGCATCAACATTCTCTACATTAGTTTTTGTATTTTAATAAAATTAAAAACCCTTTGTTCCAAATTCTTCATGTACAACTCATTATTCATTGTATTTCTTCTTCTTCTTTTCATCTGCATCAGTAAAAACTACTACATTTGGATAATAAATCTAAGGATTATTTTCAAAAAAACATTACATAATAACATTAGAAAAAATATATAAATCCACTTTTATGGTATATTTATTTATTCTAACATGATGGATATCACAAAAATATATCACGCTCATCCTTTTCATAAATATTCACATGATTTTAAATTATAATATTTATAATGTTGGGACTATCAAAAAATATATTATACTCCAAATTTGACATCCTTTTGTACCAAATATCATAGGAATCCATACTTGTGATTGGCCTAAGAAAAAAAATATTTTGAATATGAAAATATATAATAATTATTACTTTATTAAAACAATTTTAGATACCATTTTCTTTAAAAAAAATATTCATATCTCTATTAAGATCTTATTCTTTCACTTTAAAACATAATTCTTTTGGGGTGTATATGGAGTATTGTACAAGTTCATTATCTCATGTTTATTAAGAAATGATTAAAAATATATTCCCATATACTCCTTTATATTCACATATCATAATCTCTTCAAGAAAATCCCTAAATCTTTCTCAATAGTTCTTACAATGGTTCTAAACAAATTAACCACCTTATAATTTCATTCTATAAAATTATCATTGTCCATTCTATTTTAATAATTCGTAAATGTGATGAAATAAATATCAACTTAACTAGATTTATTTCTCATGGGTATATATAAATTATAGTTCATAAACTCCAGAGACCTGGTTATGTGAATTTAAACTCTATTATGTTTCCCCAAAGTGATTTTAATTTTTTGGAATATCTCACAAACACATTATATTTCATACATCAGACAAGGAAAATAAAAAACCACATAACTCTATGTAATATTACATGAGATTATATAATACATATGAGACAAAAAATCCATATATTATTTTCATGATTTGAACTCAAGTAGAATAAATTTTTTAGTCTCTAATATCGAATAGATTCCCACTATTAATATCACATGATTTGGAAATATTCTAATTTTTTATTATTCTGATGAGAGAACTATTTTTATTAAAAATTTACTCATTCACTTTATCACCCAACTTACCCACTATTAGATTATTATGTTTCATCCCATAAATAAATAAGGTATCTTTGGATTTTAATTTTTGGTCCTCATTATCAAATAATATAATTATTTTTATAGTTTTATGGATTTATTTCCAAATGTTTATTTATCACCATCATGTGTTCAATATTTTTTAGGATCCTTTTATAACCAATAATATGTGATAGCCATCAATTGTAAAGTATCCACGTGTTTCCCCTTATTCTTTTATTACTTGTTACTTGTTTTTATTAAAAGTTTTTTCCACTGAATTTTGTATTGTTATGGAAAGTATATTATCTTATACTTCCTCACTCTTGTTCTCTAATATAGTAAGATTATATACGCTTTAAGGTAGAATATTAATCTTTGTAACTTTTGTTAAGTATCTTTTTTTGAATTACTTTTCTGGAATCTATCAAGTGTTTAGAACCTATAAGAGGTCTTGTGAATTATTTTGTTTAACCTTGTTAAACAAAACCATATTTAATAGTTCCAAGGGAATTTTAAAAAGGTACAATTCACCCCCCCCCCCACTCTTGTATCTGAGAATATCATTCTTATTTTGATCTTACATTTGGTATTATAGAGTGTATCATACTCAGACATACCATCTCACATCAGTGGTTTTTTATTTCTGAATATTCTCACACTGTTGAAGTGTGTCATTCAATAAAAGGCGTGTAGTTTGAATATTTATCAATTTTATCATGACACGATATAATGAATTATCCCATGATGAAGTTTAATGTTCTGTGACACTTCAAATATAATGTAAAAATAAATACTATAATTTATAAGATTTATAATTTTTAGAAGCTTAACAAATGTTCTCCTAGTAAAGTATTAAATAAAATGATGTCATATCATACAGTTAATGAAAATAATGAATAAAAATTACAACCATTTCAGGATTTAAGGTTCCATACTATGATTTATATAATCTAGATATTTCAAACACACTAGACGAATTTCCCTTTATAGAATAGTTTTTTAGTAGGTGATACAATTAAAGAATTCTCATTTGAATAAAAAGGGGGTGATCTATCTAAAAATGATTCAATGGATTGTTTTGAAGTAAATTAGGTTTGAATTTGAGTGGTAGTTAAATATTTTAATTTTCAATTCAAAACAATATTGATATATGGTAATCAATTGTACTAAAGAACATATACAAATAGAATAGAGATATATTAAATATCATAAGGAATGAGTGTGAAAAAGAAATGGAATATATTTAATACATATAATTATGATGGATTGTGTGAATGGGCTTGATTCTTTTGAATACCAATATTTGATTTAAATTTTAATGACCTAGGATTTTTTCAATGAAATTAACCTCATGAATTTTGGTTTTGTGTCATGCTTGGGGATATGTTATGACACTAATGCACTTCTCTCTATATTAATGTCTTTTTTAAACTAAAAGATTCAAATTAAATGTCTTTAATATGATAAAAAAATTTGTTTGACACAAAGAGAGTATAATAGAATTTTTTCCTTAAAAACATTTATTTTTAGTTTTCACATAAAAGTTTATTTCAATGAATTTTTTTATGATGGTATATATTTAAAAAAAATTATTATTTAATTTTTCATCAATGAGTAATTATTTTAAGGGATATAAATTAGATTGTATCATAAAACATATATTTTTTAAAAAATATGGATCTTTCTAAAAAATAATACTCATTATATTTTAAAATTTATTTTGATAAAGGGATCCATTTTTTAACCAACTTGTTAGAATTAGCATCAGGTAAATTTATGATATTTTCCAAAAAGAATTTATTTTTTTTATATTGAAAATAATTTTTTAGTTAAACATGGTTCATTTTTTTATAATTTTTTTCACTTTTATAACTTTTGTGTTCCTATATTAGTGGTGTACCACTGAGATGGGGAGGGGATGAATAAGTAATCACTTTTATTTTAGGATTTCATTTTAGAATTGATCCTCCAAAAATTGTTCTGTTTTTGATACACTCAAAGATATCTGTAATAGATACATCATATATAGTTATATAAAGAGAGATATCATCGCATGATATTTACAATGTTCAATATAAATACCTACTCCTTTCCATGTGGGTTATCCACTATAACATAGTTTTTTTTACAAATCTTATAACATATTGAACTCCATAGTCTGTATTTATATTACATTATTGTTAAAATATATAGGAGTTCCTAAAAGATCAATCAATTTAATAGTCTGGGAAGACCAGATACATACATAAAATACATTTTAAAATAAATGATAAAATATGAACATATTTAAAGAACCTGGTTATCCAATCCATTATATATCTAAAAATTGAAAATAGTCCTTTTCTAGTGTTATTGGGTAATGGAAAATAAATAATGGTGAGCTCATATGCTTAGTATTGGGTAACATAGAGATAAATCAAAAGATACATAAACATTGAATAAGTGATATGGTATGAATAAATGAATAACATGAATCAATAAACATCCAGAATAGGGGGAATATGATATTTTTGGAAAAAATTAAAAAAGGGGAAACAATAATCATTGTTATCATAGTAATTGAATGTCTAATACTGGATAAATAACATTATTTCATTGCATTTTTCAAAGACACTTGTCAATGAGACACCAAATAAGAAAGTTTCCTATTACTGTAAGATGATTAAACTAAAAACTAACCTATTTCACATCATGGGACATATCAATGCATTAAGGGTATTTACATAGTGAGGACCCACCCATCACTTATTTTAGTCCAATGCATTCACTATAAGAGTCATCCAGACCTTTAGTACTATTCCATAAGTAAAATATTTTTGAAAAAAACGTGGCTTTCAGTACAATGAGAAAATTTTATGTCAAATAATACCATATTAAATAAAATAACATCGATGTTTGGAAGAATATCCCTTAATAAACAAGTAATACAGGGGGTATCATCAATGTAACAAGAAGTACCCTAATCAAACAAATATAGTGGTGTGGGTAGTTGAGATGTTCTAGGTTGTCTATGGATGATATTAATTGGATAAAATATATTTAATTGGGAGGAGACTAAGGAAATCATATTAAAATCATTTATTTTTTTCATTAAGTGTGTGTAAATTTTCTAAAGCATATCCCTCCAGAGTGTCTATCTTGGTGTGCAGTGTTAGGTCCACTCAAAATGAATCAAGGAGATGATTGAGTCAATTATCAAGAAACTCCTTTTAGCGTTATTACCTCATGTTTTATTTATTCCACAACTATATCCATATTATATTATCCAGATAGATATGTATTTTCTATGAAATTACACACTTTTACTTTACCAAATCATTGGATTATTTTTCCACCATTGAAAAGTTATGTCTTAAATCAAAGGAGTATGGGGAAGGGATAACAATATAGAAATTTAAATCCCTTAAATTTCATTATTAGATTGTAAAAATTCTTCCTCATAATATAGTAAAAAAATTGGTGTTGATTACAATATGAGTCCCAAAGAATAAAAATTGAGACAAAAAACCCCACTTATGGCTTGCGTTGAAATTGAATCAAAATTTCATGGAAAAAAGGTCTTAAAATTTACCTCAAAATACCATGAATAAAATTATTTCACAATATATCAACTCAAAAAGATAATATTTACACCTTAAAATAGAAATTTGGTGTATATAGCAAGACATGTCTCAATGATAGGAATTTGGGGTGAAAACACATTCCTATTGTTGTTAATTGTGATAATAAACATTAATATTATATATAATTAGAATATATAACTTAATAAAATAATTTATAAGGATAATAATATCCAATATTTCTCATAAAACACATAAATTTTCCTTCTATACTTCAAATATTTTGATTTTCAACATCAATGCTTATAGTTTTAATTTTTTGTACTAGTTTAAAAAATAAATGTTCATATTTATTATAATTCAAAAGTCCATTGTTAATATATCATTAAAGATAATTTTAGGGATGATTCATAATAATTTTTTATGTTTGAAATTCCTATCATGAGTGTTTCAGACCTTATCCCTGAAGATAATGTCGATAATAAGAATGTATTGGTGATTTTTTAGGAATATCGAGTGTTTTCATAATTGAGTAATTAGGTATTTTTATTATATATCAATATATAAAAAATAAAATTATTTACACACTTGATTAATATTATACCAGTACATAAGTTATGATGGTCATCCATTAAATAAATTTATAGTATTGTTCAAGTAGGTGGTTAAACCAACCTAAACATGAACCTACACTGATTAGTGGACGATTATGAGATGGTTTAGTTTTAATATCATTATAATAATTTTATAATGATATTATTTAGTATTTATAAGGGTTATATATCATAATTGTAATTTATTATAAATTTTTTTAACATATATGAAAACAAAATGTTATTAGAATTAAAGATTGTCCTCTTAATAAACTTTTTTTAAATGATTAAACCTATTATGATTTTTTGTTAGTCTAATAATTAATAGGTTCTTAAATTTTTTCAAACCATAAACTTATTGAAATCATAAAAATCATATTTATTATTTAATACTAGACTTATAATTCTCTTTAAAATGTGTTTAAGGAAAATGAGACAGGTTACGTCATGGAGGCTGAAGTCCACAAAATGCATGACAATCTATTTTGTATTTCTTAAAGGAATAGGAATATGAATAAATAATGATAAAACATTATTATATTATTATTACTATATATAAATTATAATAATATTATTATATTAGTGTTGATAGAATAAATTTTAAATAATTCAATTAAGAAGAAAAATAAGTAGTTGATAATGCTCACGTCGAAGACTTCATTTTTCAATCAAAGTATCCTTGAATTTGAATGGTTTATGATAACTATGAGTGACCAAGGAATTATTCTATTGGGAGTGGGTTCTATGTGAAGGAAAATGAAAGGGTGTAATGGGGAAAATATAAGGAATGTTTTTTCTTAATGTGGTGAATGTCGTCCCCATTAATAAGTTAAGGGTGGGGTATTTTAGGAAGACCTTTATATTTTTTAATAAACAAATGAAAATATTCAGGGTTCTATAGCCCAAAAATAGATAAAATTGTCTGGAAAACATGTATTGGTCATTAAAAATCTCAACTATTAAATTATGGACACTTTTTTAAAATATTTTATGACTTTTACACTTGGTTATGATCAATTTACACCTCTTGAGTTTACTTAGGTGATTAATTCCTATTATTATTAATTAATTAGAGTTTCAAAGATTAATATTGAATTTTTTACCCAATTATATACTTAGAATTTAAAAATTGAATATAATCTCGTCAAATTATATATCTAAAGATGATAAAGGTTAATTTTATAATAAATAAACTTAATCTTGTAAAACTCTTGTTTAGAGAAATAACATTTTTATGATTTAGATTTACTTATAATGTAAAATTATTTTTTATACAGATTTTAAATACCAAGTTGATTTATTATAAATGAAATAAATTATTACAGTCTTCCATGGAAATCCCAATGAAAATAATATTCTAGAATACATGATTCAAAGAAAATACAAGTTTTACAATCATGGAATATTATAATTAATTCTAAAAAAAATTGTGATTGGTTTTATAAAGTAAAAAAAATATAAAATGAACAAATTTATCACATAAATTAATAAGTGATTAAATAAATGGTTTTATACACTTATAGTTCATTCATTTATAATGGTATTACAGTATAAATTATGTGTTTTTTGAAAATATTAATTTTCAACTAAAATCAACGTTTTAATAAAAATGTCAAAAATTTAGACTAGCCTAATTTCAATACTAAGTATTTAAAAATCAAGTCAGTTTGCTCAATTTAAATTTTTTAAATAGTTATGTTAAATAAATAAATTAAAAAAAAGTCTATTTAATGGTTTTATTGTTTGAAATTCCTTGATACGGTGTTTACATACTATAGTAGGGTCTTAGGTATTGTATCCCCTCACCCTTAAATAATTTAATCTTCAAAATTCATGTATATTTAAAATATTAAGAAAATGTGGCTACTCCTTTATAACCTATTTAGGGTCCCATGCTTCATATTTTATTTTTTTATTTTTCAAAATGAATTTATCATATCGAGTTATCATATTATAAAAAAATTTCTCTAAAATGTCAACATATAAACCCACGATTAACATATATGGATATCACATAATTTTAGATGAATATTCATCCCATTATAATAAAGAGTTATTTTGAAAAACTCGTTGGGTAAAAACAGGATTGAATTAAAATAGTATTTTAATAATATTATTAGTTATTTTAGAAAGATAATTGTTTCCAAAAACATATTATAAATTTCTCTTGAAAATAGTTATGAATTTGAGAAATTCCCTGGAATCTGATATGTATTTTGGAAGATTTTTTGAAAAATCCTTATAAAACAAATAACTCCCTATAAATGAAATTAGGATGCTAGTTGGTACACATATATAGAATTTATCAAATTTTATATTTGTAGTAGATATGAATAAATAATATTTTAATTGATGTATGTAGAGCATACGAGTAACCCGAATGAAAATAAATGTTCGGGTAGAAAATACTTATATCTTTGTAACTAATTGAATTTTATAAACCAAAATTAATAATCATAAAATGATATAGAGAATATAAAGAATATAAATATTTTCATGACATGAAATATCAATGGAAATATACATACTCTACAGACATGTAATAGTACTGAATACGAAATAGCTCAAAAAATGGAAGTGAGATGAAGAAACCCTTACAAACCTTTCGACATGGTAACGAGTGTTCTAGTGAGGGATTAATGAGAGTTAAAGGGGTATCCCATAATTTATATATCATAAGGGAATTATGGGGGAGGGTTGAATACATACCCCATTATTATTAATTAAAATTCAAAGGAAACAACATGGGGGGATTCATGAATAAAAGTGAGAGAGAGGATCCCTTAACTTAAATGTGAGGGTGTTATTTACTTGATCGTCATGACATGAATAACCAAATTGAGTTCATTAATTAACAATTAAACAACCATTTATAAATCTATTTTTTTTATTAATACTTTATTAAGTTAATTCCAAGATTTTTAGATGTGTTAAGCGATTCAATTTCATTTTTCGTTAGGGCTAATTTTATAATATGCATGATCATCTCACTCATAAAAGACTATGGTAGTTCATGTAAGATGTGATTTGAAGTCTAGAATTAATTTTATATTTTATTAATTAAAATTTAGAATATTACATGGTTAAAAAATGAATTTGGTTATTTTGAGGGAAAATGAATAATTATATAATACATTAATGATAAACTCTTAGATTAATTTGGTAATGTTGCTCTCAATTACCTTGTTTGGTATTGTTATTTTATATCATGAGTGCATAAGGATTAAAAAACATTAATTAAGATAAAATACATATATAATAGTCTGTTCTGACCATAAAATGGGTTCATGACCATATTTGAAAAAGGTAAATCAATTTTAATGCATTCTCGTCCTTGAATGTTATAAATCAACAAATCTTGGATAATGTTTAATTTTTATCATAAATTATGGGGAAAGGATATATGGAGATGAATTATACCATTATCATAAAAAAATTATATTACATTTATGGTACTAGATTTTTCAAACCATTTGTTTTAGAATAGTTTAGGAATGAAAATAGATAAAATGGAACCTGAAAATGAATGAAAAGAAAAGGGGAATTTTACCTCTTGAATTAACCTTCCTTTAGAGCCTCTTAAGGGAAGATTATTTGGTATTTTTATGAGACCAAGGGATGTTGGTCGTGGTGTAGGAGTTTGGAATGATATTTGGGAATAATTTTGAGATGGTACAAGGCTTGAGAGGAGCGAAGATAAGAGTGTGGAAGAGGTGGTATTTATAGTGGTTGGGAGGAGGGTTTTCTTAATATGTTAATCATTAGATTATTATTTTTCCATAAGAAAAGAAATAAGGATGAATCCATGACCAAAAATAGTAATATATTCTTGTGAGTTCTACTCATTGGTTCTTACGTCAACAGAACATCATCAATGACTCAATAAATCAATTTTTTATCCTTTATTATAAATTATAGTATTTTACTATTCACAAAATTCAAGTATTTCAAAAATATCCCAAAACGTCACCCTAACAATTTTTGTAAATGTTGAATCCAAAAATAAAGTCCATTTTTCAAAAATAATTTTCTGAATATTATTAATTTAATTTTTAATTAAAAACATAATTTACATGATAAAAACAATTTTTAAAACAATTATTTACTTATTCCAAAATATAGATACATCATACTTTCACTTAAACCCTATATTATCATAGGTGAGGTTACAATTCATAAGTGAATGTAACTATTCATAAGGGTAACATTAATATTCATAATGGTAGGTTACTATAGAAAAAAAAAATAAGTTGTTCATATTAAACTCTAAATAAATTACTAGTTACAACCGTGTATGTTAGATTTTGAAAATTCAAATCATAGAGGTGGTAAAATTATGATTACTTGCTACAATATAACAAAGTGGGGTTTTTTTGAGACTCATATTTTCCTAAATAAAAAATTAAATTTATCATCAAAATCTTGGGTTGTTAAAAATCAGGGGTATTTGGACCCTTATGTTAAAGTTTAACCCCTAGCAAAACTCATTTTTACCTTAATCCCATTAATTAATTTTAATTATACTCACTAATATTTTTCATAAAAAACTAATTTTCCCATACAAGATATCATAAATTATTATGATTAAAAAAATTCATTCCATTCATATGAATTCTAACCACATTATTTTATGAAATTAATTTAAAATTAATCTCACAAACATGTTATGAAAGAAGGTTTTAATGTTAAAAAGTGGAAAATATTGCAATGTTTCTATATCAAATTTCAATGTGAAATTTTTCCAATGACTTAAATTGGACTAAATTATGTATAAAATAACTAATGATACCTTAATACCATATTAATATATTATTTACTTATTAAAATAAATTAGAAAAAAAATCTGTTTTAAATTAATATCAAGTATTTCTCAATATTCATTATAAAATAAATCATCTCAAAAAATACCAAAAATTCACCCAAATAATATTTTGATATTTCTCATTAAAATATTATATTTATTTATTAAGATTAAAATTATAAAAGTTCCCTAATTTAGATTTAAAATGGATTTTCTGTTAAAAGGTGATAAAATTACCTTTTATAAAAATACAACATTTTATTCATAAAAATGTATTTATTTTTTTCTTATTCCTATCAAATATATTGGATGATAATAAAAAATATTTATTTAATAACAAATAACTTTTATTGATGACATTCATAAAAATTATTTTGTTTATTTTATTGAGATAAAATTGTGTTTGTACATAAACAATTTGTTTCCATTGAATAGTAATTTATTTATTTTCTAATAGTTTATACATTAGTTTCTTACTAATTGATAACCAAAAGATTCATTCTATATACATGTGTAATCCATGTTTCACAATTGTTTTCACTCTTATTCATAAATTCCATCCCAAAGGCTAGGCGGTAACTATAGTAACATTTTAACAACAATATTAATTGTATATTATAATTTGGTAAGTCTTGGCCTTATGTATAATTAAATCTATTGAAGGGACTCGATATTGTGTGTAAAATAAGCTAGAAATTTTGTTGTGTGTACCAAAAGATAAAAAAAGTGTTGTGGGTAGTTCAATAATAACTTTTCATTTTTTATAAGAGTTGAAAAACGTAGTTCTTTCATATAACAAAACTTATATTAAGTTTTGTGTGAAATAAAAAATATCAATAATACTAAATTAATTATAATAAAATCACATAATCTTTGGTAGTAACATTATACCCCCAATAGAATTAATTACTTTAGAGAAATTTATCTGGGTTATCAGTGGTCTAATACTTGAATGTTTCCTTAATATAATCCCCCAAAAAACATGAATACTAAAAAAATTCTTTAAAAATTTAATGTTAGAAACATAATGTTTATCCAAATTAACTCATAACTAGGTTTCTATATAGGATTTAAAAGGTGGAAAGTGAAAAATAGACCTGAAAGAAAAAATAATAATCATTGGAATTGATAAACATCGATGATCATATGAAAGTGGGTGATCTATAAAAACCACAAAACCCTAAACTAAAGAAACCTAAAAGAGGTCATTGATATCATAAAAAATGATTATAATAGTATAACATATTATTTGAAAACCCTTTTAAAATAATGATAAATAATATTCAACATAATATATACTTATGATAATTTAGGAAAACCTCACGATTTTTCCCAAAATCAGTTTCATCTTCATCTCTAATTAAAGGAAATGAAGGAAAATTTTCAACCCTAAAGCATTATTAGATCATGATATCCATAAATATAATGATAGGTCATTATATATATCTTTAGTTATAACAAAAAAATGGTTTTCACATGTTATCCATTATTCATAAATCCTCATATGGTGTGATAATAATTTATTCTCTAAAACCTCATCCCATCTATAACAAAAACCATTCTATAAATGGTTGACCATATAATCCATTCGAAATATGGAAGTTGAAAACCATTGAAATAAGGTCACTAAATTTATTGAAAATTTATTAAAATTGAACCCCCATATATCAGAACACATCTCTTGTTTTTCATATAACACACGTCTGAATACCATAATCATGTATTATCTTGAAACATTGTAATGAAATGAAATACCAATTATTATTATTGGATAAATGAATGTTTCAATATTATAAATCTTCTTCGATATATTTTTTAAATCCAAAAAATGAGTAAACATCATAAATGATAAAATAAATTACTTTTCAATAAATCCTAAATTAGCTCTGAGGTAATCAGTGTCGTTGAATTTACTTATTCATACCAAACATATATTTATCCAAACATTAATATCTTAACATAAATAAAATATTAAGGGTCATATTTCCCTTAATCATGTGTTTTACATGAATGTCACAGTGATGGTAAATCACTTTTCTTAGTCTTCGGCAACAATCAACATATATTGTTCAATCCATAATAAATAACTTATACTGGGAATACTAATATATTTCGTGATTCTTATAAAATAATATTTTATTTCCAAAATATATACACTTTAATAATATATTTTCATCCATAAATTATTACTCATGTTTTATCATCTTATTCCTCAATACCCTTTTCTAACAATATGAATTATGAATTATCTATTAAGAATTATAAACCTCAATCTATTCATGAGTCTAATGTTGAATGTAAAAAATAATGTTATAACATTTCATAACTTTCACATGTAATTTTTTGGCCATTTTATCTTTAGTAATATAATCAATACTCATACCACCTTCCAGATTATGTTTTTGAGATTTCCACACGGTAAATTGATTTCCATAATACTCATACCTTCCACATTTGAAACATTCAATTTTAACTAAGTTCCTTGGAGTTCACAACATTTAATATACCTAGAAAACATGTGATGAGAAACAACTATCATAGAATAAAACCACATAATAATGAAATATTACTTATCGTATGTCTGAATCATGATACATTTTTTAAATCTATAACATCATAAGATTTTTCATAGATACATCCCTTAAAATATCCTCAGAAATATCACTAGGGATCTATCTAAACTTTTCCATCCTAGTTTCCAAAGGGTAAAAAAACAATTCCTTTTTTACAAACTATAGCATCCTAGGATTAACAAACATGGATATTACATCATTTAAGATGAATATTCCGCACATTTTAATAATACATACCCAATGAACATAACTGTTTACTCTCTTTATAAACCTGGAAATATATTCTAACGTGTAGAAAGATGTTCCATGCTTCCAATAAATTTCTTACCCTTTGGTAATTTTACATAAAAACTTTCAACATAACCAGGGGAAAGTAAACATAAGAAAGGGGTGACCTCAGATGCACGATAAGATTAATCAAGGGAGATATGTAAGAATAACATGAACATATGGGTATTAGAATATTATTGTAACATTAAAAGACCATTCCCTGAAAATAAAAGATCATTAACATGATTCATGTCATAAATTGGTAGTTCATAAAGAGTTAATCATCAGGAAATCAAGATCATAATCCATAAGATTGTTACATAAGTAAAAGACATTTGATTTTGGAAGACACGTAAACATATAAAATGATTCCTATTGTATTCAAGGATTAATGAAAATGACATCATAGTGGAATGATTTCACTCCGCAAACCATCTTAGTAGTCAAGGATCATCATCAAGATCATCTTAGTTGAAAAATCCTTTATAGAACCGGGTTCACTCCTCCTTCCACCCCTTTATTAATGAACTAGGTTCACTTCCAATTCTGACCCGGTATTACTGAACCATTACCACTTCTTGTTCTAGCAATGTACTACAAAACCAGTTTCACTTCTGGTTCCAATCCTATATTAGTGAACCGAGATCCCCCTTCATTCCATCCCTATAATACTAAACAAAATTCACTCCTCTTTCTAGGCCAATCATACTGAACTGAGTTCACTCCTTGTTCCATCCAAATCATACTACAATGATTTAACTCATTATTCTAGACCTTTTATAATCGAGATATATAAATTGTTACCTAATGAGTTTGAGGAAGATATAGGTCTCACCCATCTCGTAATGAAATTATACATATGTGTGCCATAAGATAATAATACATTCATCATATTGTTGCCCATAAAAAGATATGGGTTACATAAACATCATATCCTAACCCATGAAATGAAATGGATATTAGAAAAAATTTACCCACTCATATCATATGGAAAATATACAGCATTAAAAATAATTTTCTTGTATAATAACCCATGAAAAGTAGTGTCTTTCATGATATTTTTGTCTTGGTATAAGAATGGAATGAGAAATGGGTTCCATCTAAAACTTTTCATCATAAACACAAACCATTAAATAATAATAATGGTTTCCTTGGATAATAAACCTATTAATACATATTGCATATTAAATTATGTCAACTTAAATAGGGATGAATTTTTAAAAATCACTAGGAAGATAAATTTTATTTGAAAATAAATTTTCAAAACATATAAAATTTTAAAATTTGTTTACTTTAAAACAAATTTGAATAAATATAAATGAATCATTAAAAAACATTAATAACATTTCATTAAGAAAAAATTCTTTTCTACTTTGAAAAAATCCTATTCAAAACAAAAATCATTTTGATAACACATTCCTTTGAAAAAAGCATATAAAGCATGTAAAGGATGTTTTGAAAACCATTTTATACACCTTTAAAAATTTAAATATTTTTTAAAAACATTATCTTTGAAAAAATCATTATAAAAACAAACATATAGAATATTAGGAAAAATTTATTTAAAAAAATAAACTTATACCCTTTTAATGGATTATTTAGGGAAATGAAAGTGGGTAAATATGTACATGTTGAACATTCCTTTTTCACCATAAAAAGTTAAGAAAAGTTCCTTTTTAGTAAAAAGACATGGATATTTCACTTAAATACACTTTTTTTGAAAGGTAAAACATTGATAAAAATTAATATTTATGATCATAGGATAATTTTACAAAAAATTCAAAAATAGTTCTATAATTCATGATTTTGAAATAACACAAATTTTTGACTGAAGGGAGATATAAAATCATGCATTCATAAAAAATAGTCTTTTAATTATATTAAGTACAAAAGATTTATAAAATGGTGCCAATACATGAATATATATTGAATAACTAGAGAAGAATAATGTTAATTATATTTATTGAAATAATTATAATAATATTTCATCTATGAAAGCATAATCATAAACAATTATGATAGAAGATGAGATTTTAGCAATAAATTGTTACCACTATGGTAACATTGAATCATAATCACCATGAAATAAAAAAATTACATGAAGAATAAAATATCTTGAAAATTAGTATATAAATGATATAACATGTCAAAGGGAATTATATACACCATATATAAAAAATATAGGGGCATAACCTAGTATGTATCTCAAAGAAGAAAAATTGTGATGAAAAATACTTTACTCATTTGGTAACTTTTTAATCATAAAACCCATGATAAAATAAAATAAAATTTGTATGTAAATACCTATAAATATAAGTATAATAATAATATAATATATTTTTGGGATGTATATACACAACAAATAGTAAATTAGTGGTCAATAAGGTATAAATCTCACGGAAATAAATGTGTGATAATAAAACGCTTACATTATGTCTTAAAGTTATTTGTACATATTCAAACCACCATTAAAATAAGTATAAAAATATTATAAACCTACCAAATAACCTTTCACTCATATATAATTCCATATAAGATTTTAATATTACATTATATTAATTTTTATTAACAAATTCATGTTAATGTTACATTTCGGGTAATATCTACTTTGTTTTTGAATATGTTTATATTTGTTATTATTGATCCTCTATATTAGATAATTATTTACATATTTAAATAATATGAACAATTATGTAAATATAATATATATTAAGTATATAAATATTTATTATAATATAAAATATATATAAATATGATGTGGAATGAACTATTCATGGAGACTGTATATCAAATGTATGCCTGAACATTGTTTTTGTTTTATTTTAGTATTGAAATAATTAATTTAAATGACATATATGTATATATAAAATTATATAAATTATGATTATATTAGAAATATTATTTCACATATATAATATTATTTTACTAAATCCTTCCTTTATACATTCCATGTAATGTGTTAATGAATCACATCGCTTGGAGGAGGCGGTAGTCCACGCATCGATAATCAAAGATATCATATTTACACAAAATATAATGTATGAAATTATATTTATGTATCAATTAAAAAAGTATAAATTCATAATAAATATTATATATATCATACAAAATTAGTATTTACATTATAATTCCCAACCATGAGTAGTGGTAACGTAAAAAAGATTGACCTCGTTTTGCAAGGTGGTAGTCCGCCATACACATGAGCAGTAAGTTCGTTACATATTTAGTCAAATTTTGTATAGGTGTAGATATAACCATTACAAAAAACATCTAAATATGTTTTAGATACTAATATTATTATATAATAATGTAATAATGATAATTATTTTTTTGGAAATTGAAAATAAAACAAAAGAGCATGTTGAAGGATGTTACATCTTCGTTGGGTAACTCCTTTTGGTTTGCACCAAAGGAATAACTTGGTTTTAATTATACCAAAAGTTAGGCTTCATGGTTGAGTGAAGTGAATTTTGAAGTGTATTTGGTCTTGTTTTGGATTATCCAAAGTTTCTTGAGATGTGTGAGAAATTTTTCAGTGAGTTCACTTTTATAGTGGAGGAGGAGTGACATTCTTATAGTATATAATGGTAAACCTTATTAATTGGTCTCTCTTCCATCACGTGCCTCAAATAAATTTAAATTTTAAATAAAATAGAGTATTTGTTCTAAATATTTATATAAAATTGATTTTTTATATATCTTTAGGGAATTTTTCCCCTTATGGAAATATTTAACCACTAAGGAAACTCATTTTTACCTTAATCCATGTAATTAATTTTTTATACACTCACTAATATTTTTAGTCAAAAACTAATTTTACATTACGTGAAATTAAAAATTATTCTAATTCCAAATATTGAATCTATTTTTCCATGTTCTAAAGATATATTTTGTATTAATTAAATTAAATTCAAACCCACAAGTATGTTTCAAAATATAGGTTTTAATGAGAAAATGTCCAAAAGTCTGAAATGTTTTTATATCCAATTTAAAATAGAAATTTATTACATTGAACTGAATCGGATTATTATATGTATAATTTATCTAATTATAATTTAAAACAAAATTATTGTAGAAATTAACTATATCAATAAATTATACGAAAAAATGGCTTTAAATTAAAATTCAGTATTTCCACTATTTATCAAAAAATGAAACTTCTCATAAAAATTCCAAAAATTCACCAAAAGTAAAAATTGGTATTATTCAGTAAAAATGAATTTTATTTTTCCAAATTAAAATTATAAAAGTGTAAAAATTAAAAATTAAATTGGATTTTCTCTTAAAAGGTTCTAAAATTACCTTTTAGAAAAATATATTTTTTCCATAAAATTTGACAAATTATATCTTATAACTATCAAATATATTGTATGATTATAAAAAATATTGATTGAATATTATATAAATTTTATTTAAACCACTCATTTAAAGTGGGTTTTTTAAAATTATTGACATGAAATTGGGTTTTTACGTATAAAAATAGTTTTCTTAGATTAGTAATTTCTTAATTTTTAAATAGTTCATATATTCATTTAGAAATAATTGATATCCAAAGGATTAATTTTATATAAATTTTTGAATAATATGTCAAATATTTGGCTAATAATATTTGTAACTTTCATTTTGATAGCTATTTCGTAGCTATAGTAGTATTTGAAAAACAATATTAATAGAAAATTATAGTTCGATAAAACTTGGTATTGCGTGTAACAGAATATCTTAAAGGGAATTGGTATTTTTTATAACATGAGACAAACATAGTTTTCCATTTTCCACAATCCAGTCAAACAAATTAGTGTAGTGTAATATTTTCTTGGTTTTGGGTATAACTCAAGAGAATAATAGTTATTTCTTATAAAAAATTATATATTTAGTGTTGTGTGATATAAAAAATATCGATCAGACTAAATTAATTTAAAAAAATTACAAAATATTTTTGTATTACATCCAAAAATATGGACATAGTTTTCATTATAAATAATATCAAGCTCTAACCCTATTCCCAAACCTGTGAGAACATGTTTTGGGTTTGCAATGTATTTCCTCAATAATTAAATATTTGAGAGTTCATTTACATAGAAAATGTTTGGTGGCATATCCAACTAGTATGTCGTAGCCCCAATTATTTCTAACACTACAAAAGAACCAATGTAATTATGGTTTAATTCCCCCTTTTTAATAATTCATATAACTCCCTTCCATGGTAAAAATTCCAACAATACATGATCCCCAAAATGAAAATTCCAAGTATTTCCTTATATTATTAACATAACACTTTTTTATGTGTGATGATTTTACATGGACCTGAATTATTCATAAATTAAAAGTTTTCTCCTCTATGAGCAATGGAGAACCAAAATTTCTCTCTCTAAATTCTTCTCTATAGGTTTTTATATGAAACAGATTCCAAAAAAATGACTTGTAATGTTCTATCTGTATTCTTGAATGGATATTGTTATTGTATTAAATTACCACCAAGGATTTTTTCTAATCTATTATACATTTGATATCAAGATAACATGGTATCAATATATCTTCCAATGCATGAATATACCTATAAGATACCCCCATCAATTTGGTGATGATATAGTGTTATTAAATGCATCTTAGTGTTGGGATACGATAGAAGACCCTTAGAAAATATTCCTTTAAACTAAGGTACTTGGTCTAACACAATTCATAGATGTTCCCCATTAACCATTTCAATTTCATTGATGTAGATCTAGGTAAATAACTCAAGGGGTGGATATTATATTACCACTAATAAATTATAAGACATTTTAAGATGATTGATGATGATCCATAAATAAATTGTATTCCTTACATTCTTTGGGAGTCTACTGACAATGTCTATTTTATCATTTTCTAACATCAATATGTGTATAGGAAGTAGTTTGGTTATTCCGTTAAGATGTTATATTTCAACCTTTTCTTATTATAATACTAAGAATATAGAAATGTAATTTGAAATTTTCATATTCATAACAACCCGTAATAAATGATCTCTTAAATACCTAAACAAACTATTCTGCTATGGTTTAGAGAGAAATTTTAGCTATGGTCTTTGTCTAGTATTTCCCTCTTCAACTATGGTATGTATGGAACACATACCCTTTTCCTAATCTATATAATCATTCTCTATTTATATAAATTCCTTCAATTTACCATAACATTTTTCTTTAATAATCATATTTAAGTTATGATCATCCTTTTGTGAAAACTCTATCCTGTATAGTAGGGATGATATAAAAATTTCTTGAAAATTGGAAGATGATTCCCCTTTCCTAGAAATAATGATATCCATCATTACTATATTACTTTATATGGGATACTTATTAATCCTCTTCATGGTCATAACTCTATGGTCCTTATGACTAAATTAATTATTCATCTTTGTTCCATCCAAGGGTTGTAGTGTTATGAGAAATTATTATCCTTGAGTAGTTCTGATCATCTTCTATGACTCAATTTGAGATCCTCTTGATAGAAGATATACTTAAAAAAATTTCAGGCAGTAAATATCTCAAATATTTCACTATAGATATAGTGTCTCCATATTTTTTTTAATAAAATTATAGATTCATGTTCATGGTCTTGAATTGGATTTTTCTATTCATGTATTTTTTATTTCATTAATGCAGAGGGAATCACTCTATCAGTCTGTATAACGAAACTTTTAATTACTTTCTTCAATGCATCACTATAAAATAAAAAACTTTATTAGCTAATAACTTGGTTAATACTTGTCAATTAATTAATATATTATTCATGTCATAAAAAATATCATCAAATTCCCTTCCCCCTATGAATTTAAATGCTTTATGTGTTAACATGGTTAATTGGCTGGCCAACAGGGAAAAATATTGAACAAATAACCAATAGTAACCTACTATGATAAAGACTATATGGATCTTGGTAATATTTTTTAGTGTTTTTCATTATTTGACAAACTTTTTCTATTATGGGTCAAAAGATATCCCATACTTTGTTACAATTCAAAAAAATGAAACATTATTGAGCCAAAATTCACACTGACAATACTTTTTATATAATTTTTTTTATGTGGATTCAAAAATTATTTCTAGAATAATTTCATGGTATTCATATCTCTTATATTATGCCAATATATAATCAGTTAATACTATATTTTTTTTAATTTACTCCTTGAATACTCTATTCATCAGATCCAGTAATATATAAGGTACATTTAATCAATAAAAAAGCAATTACTATAAACCCATAATTTATATTACTTGTTTAAAATGTTATCTTTTTTATATCATCATTTATCACTATAAATTTAGGATTCCTATAGTAAATAATGATCTTTGAAAATAATTTTCATCCTTGTTTTTTATCAAATATATCATCTATTCATGTAAAATGTTCTTATTCTTTATACTGATGTCATTGATCTCACTATAATTGAGGCCAAATATCCTAAACTGTGTTATAATTTTCACAAAAAATAGGGGATCCGAAAGTGAAACACTATGAAAGGTGTCACATCCATGACTTATTTTAAATTAATTTTTCATTTAATTTCTAGTCATGATTTGTTTTGGGGTTTTACCATGCATTTTGGAGGAAATTTTGGATTTTCGAAATGTGGGCAAAACTGTAATCCCATTTCCAGAATTAAAAATATTTTTTTATTTCTTTTATAACTGCTTCTTTTTTAAAAAACTTTTACACCCATTACACTTCCCAAATGGAATCCCATGTTATATTAAAATCTCGATATAAATTTGGAATCCATTGGAATCCATAATAATGATGGATTTTGGTTAATTATTGAGGTGTTGGGCCAGCCCGAAATCTCATTTCCTATATTAAAAATATTTTTTAATTCATTAATATCACATTCAATTTTAATGTTGTTTTGGTGATTCCAACCCACAATTAATCCCACTTACCCAAGGTACACTCCCATGATATCCTCCCCTTCTTTAAAGATTATTGGCATTGAGAATTTAGGTGAAACTTCTATGAATTTCTCAGATCGCCCAGATTTGAAGAGGTAAATTGATTCCAAAATAAATTTTTAATTTATGAATATTTTTTCACCATTGTAGTTCTAAAATGAACTACTCATCCTTTTTAAATCCTCCCTTTTATGTTAGTCTATCTGAAAATGCAGATACTAGTGGATTTAGGGAGATTTCTCAAAGATTCCATCAATTTAGTGTTCCTCCCTTCATTTTCATCCATTTCCTTAGGGTTTCATCCCTCTTTCCTGATGTTCCAATGTGTCCAGAAGTTAGGTTTTGAACCTAGGGTTTGAAATGGTTTCTTTTTTGGTGTAATCCTGAGATTTTAGGATTCTATTCACTTCCTTGTGGTGCAGTGGTGGTGCACTTGATGTTTGGCACCACGATTTGAGGGTTTCGACTCAAAAGGTAAGTGATATCATGTTTAAACATTAATTTATGTGTTAGTTTTATTGTTTTACTGATTTTACATGTTCCCCATATTTTATTTGTGGTGAGAATACCGTTTTGAGGGATTTGGTTAGGCATTTAATTTTATAATTTCATTTTTGTTGAAGTAGTGAAATTTTCGAATGTAAGACATGTGGTATTATTTTTGGTAGTTTTATAAAATATGAAATAGATTTATTAGTATTTTAAAAGGGATGAAAATTAAGTTTTTTAATGCCTTAGTGTCATGTGGGACTTGGAAAGGGGTTTTTGAAATAGGTTTGGTTTATAAAACGTTTTTATACTTCTTGAGAGCTTTTTATCAAAATGGGTGTTTTCTTTTTTATTTTTCGTGGTATTATTCAAGGTGATTTTATAACACATGAAATTGGTCTTATAAAGCTCTCTAGGGATTCCAATTCTACTTTAGTAGTGTTTTTGTGGGGTTTTTCCCTGGAAATATGGTTTTGAAATGGATTCTATGAGCAATGTTTTGGTATACTCTTTAGAATTGCTTTACAAAATATTTGAATGATTTCATGATTATATAAGAGGTGAAACCATGTTGGAAAACTGTTTTGGAATGTGTATATTTTGAAATGATACATTTTATATGTGAAAGGGGCTGTTTTTTGTTGTGTTTTGTCTTAGAAATGTTTTATATAAATGTTTGAAAGTATTTACTAAAGTGTGTAAGAGATGTGAAAGTGATGCGGGGTGTTTTGTGTGACTGTGATGTGAAAAATGGATTTGGGTTATGAAAAGGGTATTATGTAACATGTGAGTGGGATATTATGTGAGTTGGAATATCTTGGAATGGTTTTATAATGTTTTTTAATGGATTTGTGGAAGTGTTAAGGAAATGTGAATAGTGTTGTGGGCTATTTTGGTGTGAGTTGGATTTCCAAATCAATTTTAATGAAAAGTGGACTTTTGGGACTAGTGTGGTATACATGTGGTATTTTTGGTGAATTTGTGACGAGGAAGTGATATTTTCATGTGAGATGTTTATTTCTTGACTTGTTGAACTTGTTTGAGCACAAGAGGAGAACCCAGGTATCTAGGTGGGTGGATGTGTACTAGTAAGCCAGTGAATCTGTGGGGTTTGGCCTCAGTTTCACTTAGCAAGATTAATGTTATAACTCTAAATAAACTATGAATATAATTATTGGGGACCACTAGGTTGTGGGTATGTTCCCAACTATTGGATCGTGCACGAGAACAGATATTTGTGATGGTTACTCTCATAGAGATACGAGCTACCTGGGACACACACTAAGCAAGTTCCTAGGGGTTATTTCCTATTGCATGTACTCATTAGATCCTTTATAAATACCATCAAAATACGGACTCTTTGGATGGAAAATTCAGTGCCTTTGGAATTTATTTTAAAAGTGTTTATTCTTTAAATTAGCCCACTTGAAAACAGATTCTTTTTTTAAAGTTGCAGCTTTTAGAAATTTTAACTAGAAATTACATGTTTGCAAAAATTGCATGATTTTCATCATTGAATGATTATTGCATGGAATCTCTTAGTGGTGGAATAATACTGGGATTTGGCTCACAACATACTTACAACTTTGGGTGTAAGTATACTTGGTTTTTTTATGACGCAGGTTCAGTACAGTTTCTAGTGCCAATAGTTTGGGTTTCAAGCAGGATCTTGGTGGTGATGTATTGTGGAGATGGTTCGAGGTTTGTGCCTCTTGCAATGAGTATTCATGGGCTATTACGTTTTTGGATGTGTACCTTTATTACATTCCTTGTGATTTGTTTTAAACAATTTAATTTTGTTCTGAATTTTTGTAAATGATTTTTTTGTTTGAAAAATCCAGATTCATTTTATTGGATTAATTTGTTGTTTTGGTTTATAAACTTGGGTAAATAATTCAAATTTTTCAGTTTTTGATACCCGGGAACTTATGCTAACCCTTGGGGATCAGGAACTCCCTTTGGACCATGTCGTGGGCCAAGTTTGGGGCATGTTTTGGTGGTGACCAGATTTAGTTCGTGACAAAATGGTATCAGAGGAGGTTTATGTGAACTATTTCAGTCATGTAATTTGGGGAACAGTTGGGATAGTTTAGAGTTAGGATTGCCGGGACATGGAATTCCAGTTATTGGTTGTGTTCCTGATCACCACACCTCGTGATGGGATTCAATTCACTATGGGAGGTCGGGACTTATCTAATTCCTTTTGTTTTTTTGGTTTGATGATGATTAGGGGAAATGAAAAGAGAATTGGGTAATGGTCCTTGTGAGCTCATAGGTCTAGGAAATCCATGTGGAGATAGGGATATTTACCTATAACACTATCCAAGATGGGGAAGTTATTGGTGTATAGCTTCAAACCATATGTTCAAGTCACCCACCAAAGCTAGTTCTCGCTCGCATTGACTTTTGTCCTTTAGTATTGAAATCTTGGAAGTTCGGTTTTAAAGGAAAAATGACATGGTTTTAAAAAGCGTAAGGTTTTTGTGAAATAATTTTCAAATAAATAGGGAAGGGTTATATTTTTGAAATGTCAGAACTGAAATTTCATATTTTTTTTAATTAGTAAAATGGCGTGTTTACGCCTCTTTTGAAACTAAGAAGTATGTTAAAGTTGGTTTTGAAAAAGTATTCCCAATAGTGTTTTCAAAACAGTTGAAAGGTGTTTTAATGGGATGATATATTTTTAAATTATGGTGTATGACTTGAAAGTGAGTTTTCATTAGAATTATTGTGCTTTTTTAAAAATTTTGTTAAGTGGTATTTTGGATTCGATTTAATGGTTAGCGGTATTGAGAAAAAGGAAGTATTGGTTGATTGTTTTGGTTTTGAAAAGTGGAAAGAGGTTTTGTTTTAACATTCTATATTTTCATGAGAGAACACAGGCCTAGGGTTATATGTGATAATGGATGGTTAATGGCACAACTGGATGAGTGTTGGGATGGATATGAGGGGGGTGCTCGATGTGGCACGAAAAAATGCATGTGTGGGGGCCATTGGGTACTATTAGCGGATACACTAAACGCTGAAATATTTTTTTTCGAAGATATGTTTTTAAAAGGAAAACATGATGTATCAATGATTGTTTTGGGATTGTGTGTATTATGTGTTTTTGGAAAATTTGATGTTGTGGAGTTTTTTGAGTACAAGAACCACTCTTGTTTGAAGAGTGTTTGGGATTGTGTTTGGCTAGTAAGATTGGTTGAAGTGATGGTTAGGGGTCTCTTCTGAGAAAAGTTTGGAACACCTTTATGGTGATTCCCCTCATCATTTTGGATCTAGATGTGGTATTTCCTATCCAATTTACCATGTTGGTTTGTTCCGTGGGTTCTATTATGGGATAAGGTGCCCTCATTAAGGGTTATTGCACAATTGAAGTGCAACCCAGATTGTTTCACCGTTGGAGAATCCTCCAATTGATCAATGTATGGAATCTTTTCTTGAGATTTGTAGAATGAGTCTATAAACTTTCATTTTTTGGGTTTGAGGATACTCTTGTAGAGTGATAGTGATCATGGAAGGTTGAAAGAAACCATAGTTTCTTATGTTTCCCGACTCATTGAAGGTGGAAGTTGTCCCAGGTTATTTGCATGGATGAGTGTCCAGATGGTGTTTAAGAGAGACTATGGGTCCTTCATAGTCACTTTAAAGTAGGAGTTCATGTTAAACCACCAGTGTGGAAAATCTGGTCATGAGAGGCCATTATGGACACCTTCTAGAATTGTGTGTTGTTTGGGGACTTGGCATAAGGTCCCTTTCTAGGTATTGTTTCAATAAATCACAATGGTCATATATGGTGAGGCCTTGTGATGTCGTGTGCGCATTTGACTGTAAAGGTGAAGATCATGCAATATTTATATGGTTTCTATTATGTTTGGAGTATGTCTCCCTTGGGAAAAAAATCAAATCCTAAATCTTTGAGAAAGGTGTTTATATGTGTCCTCCCCTTCTGTTGTTTCTACCCGAAGAAGCAATGTGTGATGTGTGTGCATCTTCTAATACCTTGTATTAGGGAAATGTTAGGTTTTAGTAATCTGATTTCTAGAGCGTGTTATTTCTTGGTGAACCCATCAGGGTATACAATGCAGTTTTTTCTGGCACTTAAAGAATAAGTTCAATACAGTGGTTTCCAAATCCAAACTACAAGGCCGAAGATGCCTCAATCTTTTGAGATCCAACCATAGGTCCCGAAGAGAAGCTGGCGTGTAGTCAAGGGACATCCTAGGGTTGTTTAAACACATGTACAAGTCTTACCCTTAGTATGAATGATAGGATGAGTTTAAACATCTGGTGTCATCATCATTCTTCTGTTATTCTAGTTCGATGGAATGAGGTAGAGGGCCCCGTGCCCATGTTTGTCACCTGAAGCCTTTCCTTCCCCCATTGGATTCCATTGAGTTTTTGGTGAAATGTTTAAAATTTGTCTAGACTGGTTAATCCCATGGTTTTTTAATGGTGACTTGTAACTATTCCCTAGAAAACCATGAAGATATAAGGATCCACATTGTTAGCGCATAGTTTCCCAAACTATGCGGACTAACCGTGAGACTATCCCACCAATTTGAGTTTTGGGGTCTTTCTATATCGGCCCATGCTGGTCAGTTAAGATGGTCTATTCTTAATTTTGGGTGACCCACCATTGGTATCATGTAAGTTATTTTGAAAATTTATAATGATTGTCTACACCTTGTGCGAGGGAGTTCATTCAGGCCTCCCCCAATTAGTGTCCCGATTCTGTCGGAAAAAATTTAAGTTTTCTCTTATGGTGGGGAGACATTTGTGTCTCCTTGTACTAGTAACTCAGTGTTATCCATGGTCTCGGCTTGGAAGTGGGAAGTCTCATTCGGATCCATTTAACTACCTACATATTCCTTGGGTAAATTTTCTTATTGGAGGGTGCCTAACTGTTTAGTTATATCAAGTTAAGTGAAACCTTGTTCGACGTTGTTATTTGTTTGGGTAAATTGCTTAAGCCTTATTCAGAGAGTGTTTGAGGAGTTCCCTTGTGGGATAAATCCTGAATATGCTTGATTGATTTAGTAAATTGGTGTATGTTTTAGTTGTAAATTATTCCTTCCTTAATTGATCACAGGAGGTGTTTTGTCCTTTGGGGGTGAAGCTTGGAAAAGGAGTCCATTTCGGCCTTTTGGTTGGGTTTAGTTTTTTCTTTTGGCTTTTTCGGGGCTTTACAAGGGAGAAAAGTTTTATGGTGGGGATAATTGTCACATCCATGACTTATTTTAAGGTGATTTTTCATTTAATTGATATTCATGATTTTTTGGGGGTTTACCATGCATTTTCATGTAAATAGTGGGTTTTTGAAATTTGGGCCAAACTGTAAGCCTGTTTTCAGATTTAAAAATAAATTTTGGTTTCTTTTATAACGCATTTTTTAACATTTTACACTCATTAAACTTCCCAAAAGGAATACCCTGGTAAATTTAAATCACTAAATCAATTTGGAATCCCTATGAATCCATAATAATAATGTATTTGGTTTCTTATTTAGGTGTTGGGCCATCCCAAATGTCCATTTCCTATACTAAAAATATTTTTTAATTTTTTAATAGATCATTCAATTTTTATGTTTGTTCAGTGATTCAAACTCTCACACGATCCCACTTACCCAAGGCACACTCCCATTCTCACCTCCCTCACTTTGGAGATAATTTGCATCGGGAATTTAGGCGAAAACCTTGTGGATTTCTCAAATCTCCTAGATTTGAAGAGGTAAATTGATTCCTTCATAACTCCTTCATTTCTCACTATTTTCCCCCATTCCAGTTTCTACAAGATATCCTCATTTTTTTGTGAACCTTGATTCAATGTATGGCTATTTGGAAATTCAAAACTGGTTTATTTTGGGCTATTTCTCCAAGATTCCATCAAGTAACTATTCCTCCCTTACATTTCTTCCATTTCCTTAGGGTTTCCTCCCTCTTTCTTGATGTTCCAAAGTTTCCATAAGTTAGGGTTAGATCCTAGGGTTTGACATGGTGTCTCATTAGTGTAATCTTGAGATTTTAGGTTTCTCTTCACTTCCTTGTGGTGCGGAGGTGGTGCGATTGATGTTTCACACCAATATTTGATGGTTTCGACTCACAAGGTTGGTTATTCCATGGTGAATCATTCCATTATGAGTTAGTTTTCTTGTTTTACTAGTTTTTCATGTTCCCCATATGCTCTGTGTAGTGAAAAAACCATTTTTGAGGGATTTAGTTGAGCATCTATTTTTAAATTTTCATTTTTTTAGAAGTTGTTAGCTTTTCAATTGTAACGTGTATGGTATCTTTTGTGGTAGTTTTATAAAATATGAAATTGAATTATTAGCTATAGAAAGGGGCTTAAAATTCTATTTTGTCAATTCCATAGTTTCATATTGTCCTTGGAAGGGGGTTTTTGGAATAGGTTGGGTGTGTAAAACTTTTTTATACTTCTTGAGAGCATTTTATGAAAATGGGTGTTTTCGTTGGTATCTTATGTGGTATTATTCAAGGTAAATTTGTAACACTTTAAAGTGGTTTTATAAATGTCTCTAGGGATTCCAATTATACTTTGGTAGTTTTTTGGTGTGGTTTTGTCTTTGAAATATATTTTCAAAATGGGTTTTACGAGTAAATTTTGGGTATATTCTTTAGAATTGTTTTATAACAGATTTGAATGATTTAATAATTTATGTAAGAAGTGAAAACATATTGGAAAACTATTTCAGAGTCTGTATATTTTGAAATGGTACATTTTAAATATTAAAGGTGCTATTTTATTATGTGTTCAATCTTGGAAATTTTGTATAAAAATGTCTTAAGGATTTACTAATGTCTGTAAGAGATGTGAAAGTGATGTGGGGTGTTTTATAATGACCCGAACCTACCTGGGCTCGAGCCGCAACTACCCCAAGCCCGCCTCCATAGGCCAGGGGCTAGCGACTAGCACCGAAGGCCCAACAACTCGGGGAGGCCTTTGCCTAAGTACCTGTACACACACACTTGCAACACACTCAATGCAAATGTGCAGAGTAAAAGAAAAGACAAGAAAAGTAAAGGGAAACTATTATATAAAAACAACAGAAGTGCATCGACCTCTAAACAGTACAAGTAAAGTGATGAAAAGGAAAAAGGGGCAAAACACGTGCCCAACTAGAAAAGTGCCACAACCCAGCAATAGGTAGACAAAAAGGAACAGCTGACGGGTCTCCCACTTGGAACCCGGCCACGACCACTGCACGCAGTCCAAGCTCCCGAACTCCTATACTCCACTAAGGTCACGACCAACCTGCCCGTCGTCTGCAAGGGCACACCAAGTGCAGGAAAAGCCCAAGAAGGGGTGAGTATAAAAATACTCGGTAGGATAACCAGAACACTCGAGGGAGCATCAAAGGAGGAACCGAAGGGTGATCAATAGAGCGAACAGGAAAAGTAGAGGAGTGAAACTGAAAGTTCAGTAAGTGTAACAGCTCAACCCAATAAGAGGAAAGAAGGTAGACTCGTCCAGGCATAAGGATCTAGAAACGGTGAGAAGATGAACTTCCCGTCGAGTCTTCTCTACCAATAGAATGAGAGTAGAATCATCCAACAACGAGAAGCTAGACACAGAAAGCATGTGGCATACCTCGCGTTTCTTCGCCTCTCCTGGAAGGAGAGTAACCAAACCCATGAAGTGGGTATCGAAAACAAGGTATATACATATCTGTATGCTCAACAAGAACACGAACATGCTCGTAAGTGGATCTCCATCCCGTAGCTCATCCCATGAAAAAGTGAGTCACCAACAGTCCCAGAAGTAACACCATCGATGCCCAACATCCTGCACATCTGCCCCGAACCGCAATCCAAGGGGCTCAATCACCACACCTCAACACTATCCCCTTTGGGTGGCACTGACTCGCCCACACGGTTTTAGGTCGCATCACAAGGATGTGTCTCGGTGGGGGAAAATCTCGTCATACTTGAGAGTTTTGGGGGAACGTCAACCACAACTCGTCACTGCCCCGCAGTCGAGAGGTCTGCTCAAAGTCGACAGGCGACCCCCTGCCCATCCCCGCTGGAGGATCTGGGGAAGTCAACGGGTTCCCACTACAGGGAGACCCAGAAAGTCGACGGGTGCCATACTGCCCAGTCCCATAACAGGGTAATCCACTGGAGGGCGACCCAGCAAAAGTTGGAGATAGGACCACTGTCCAGCCTAGCTGGAGGTAACCCGGCATCAGGGACCGCTTCACGGCCCAGCTGGAGGTAAGCCTGGCATAGGGGACCACTGCCCAGCCCTGCTGGAGGTAAGCCCTACAACAGGGACCACTACCCAGCCCCACTGGAGGTAAACCCAGAATTTCTCTGGCCATCCCTGTTGGATGGTACTGCTTGGTGAACACCGCATTACGGGCCATCCCTGCTGGATGGTAACCCACTGGCGAGCCCTTCCCAAAACAACCTCATCTCTGCTGGAAACAACATCATCCCTACTGGACACAACCTCAAACCTACTAGAAATAACCTCCTGGGTAGAGGATCGGTGCCTGGGTAAAGTGTGGGTCACACCGAATCCACAAGAACTCTACCGGGGAACACGGGGTAACGGGAGAAACTCCCAAGGCCTCACTAGGCGATCCCGCTTCAATACGCTGAGTCATTGTCGAAGCGGACCGAGTCAAATCATCCCAAAAAGTGGGGAAAACACCCACACTATATGAACACCCGTATTCTTAAATGGTTTCGCAGTACGGTGAAAGGGCATGGTACTGAAACCCCTCACAGCTGAAGATACAGAGGAAACGAACCATCTCTGTCGGCCAAACCATCGAGAACGAAACCAGGGGAAGACCACTCAACCCTACTGGTCAAACAAAAGAGCACCAGGCCAGGGGGAACTCCACCCAGCTTGTCAAACAAACGAGCACAGAGCCAGGGGAAAACTCCACCCTGTTGGTCAAACAAACGAGCACAGAGGGACCCTCTACGTCGCGAGAGGTCAAAAGTACGTAAAGCAGAACACGACACTCACATGGGGCCCACACAACATGTGGCCCCAAGTCAACCCCAAATGAGCACCCAAATGTCCTCAGGTACAAACAACCACAAGTACCTCCATGTGTTCCCATATACTCCCAGACTATACCACGTTCCAACCCATAGGCTATCGTGAAAACGACACCCAACGTCAACGTGAAGGCGTGACGTAACAACTCCACCTCAAAGTCCAAGGCACGGCCAACCACATCTGTTCACTCACATGGGAGTGCATGCGATCACACCCCAAGGGTTCTCTACAAACACAGCGAAAAGAACCGCCATCAGAGTGCCTTTCACATTTAACAAGATTGTGCAAGAGGCTCCACACAACCAAACAGATTGAACCATTGTAATCCTCTCAGAAAAACACACGAGATAGACTACTTACTCGCCTCAAAAGGATATCCGGCGGAAAAGTCTCCAACACCACCTCACGCCTGAACGGCATCCCGTGATCCCGGGCCCCGTCCCCAAAAACAGTCGGGCACATCGCACCATTGCGATCCCCTCAGAAAAACATGTTAAAAGCACTACTCACATGAGTGCAATGGATATCCGGAGAAAAAGGTGCATTACAGCACACCGCACACGAGCGGTGCTATGTGGGACCCGCATCCCGGTCCCGAAACTCAATGGAAGGATCGCACCATTGCGATCCTCTCAAAAAAGTACATGAAATGGACTTTTCACTTGTCCAAAATGGTCACCCGGTGATAAAGATGGAAAAATCACAGTCAACGCCCAAACGGCCCTCATGGGGCCCACACCAGCGTGCGGAATTACAGCGGGTAGACTGCGCCAATGCGATGCCCTTGGGAAAACACCCAACATCAACTGCTCGCACGCACCGAATGGACATCTAAGGAAAAGTCACTAAAAGCTGCACGCAGCTCAAAAGATGGGTCGTGGGGCCCACACCTCAACTCCGGCTTCAACGCCCGAAACCATAATCGAAAACTCTGCCTTGATGCCAGGGTCGCAACACTACTGACGGCGCTCAAAATAGACGTCGGACGCATCTGTGTCGTCCCAAAAAAATCCCCTGAAAAACACCAATCACTTAAAGACGCATCGCGCCTCCAAGGCCCCTCGTTTCGGGAATTAAAAATTCCCGAAACCATCTCAAAATGTCCGCCTTGACATGGGCTCTGCGCTGCCCCAGACGGCGCACAATACAGACGCCATGCGGATGATTTATCATTTTTCATAATAATAATAATAATAATAATAATATTATTATTATTATCAAACCTTTTTTTAAATCCAGACTGGCCGAGAGGCCGGTCTTCTTCTCCAAACTGGACCCGCAAAAGGTGGCTCCTGGTCGGCCAGCCGGGGTCCGTAGACCCCGATATCTTCTCGTTGCGCACTGATCGGCGCCTGCACAGCGGCCTCCTCTGCTTCACGCCAACCGGCCGCCTGCCGCGCTCCCTCGCCGGCCGCGCTCCGCCTCACGCTGTCCTCTACTTGCCGTCACGAGTCCCGGCCGCCCCCGCACGCCTCAACTCGCCCGCAGATGCCTCCGCCGGCCTCGCCCGCTTGTCCTCACATCATCTCCCTCCGCAAACCAAGGCTGAACCCTGCCGTTGTGCCTTGCTGTTCACCCGGCCATGCCAGCTCGCCCTGGAGCGCCGCCACCCGACCTTAGCCGTGTCTGCCGCCGCCTGGAAGACCCACGTTGCTGCCAGCTACTCCGAGCCGCGCAGCCATCCCGGAGCCAAAGCCTTGACCTCCGTCGTCCGCCCGAAGCCAGCGCCCGCGCCGCTTGCTGCCGGTACCACCAAAACCAATCGGAAAACCTCAAAAAACACCGGAAAACAGCCTTAAACCCGCAATCTTCGGAAAATGTTTACGGGGTCCCCGGAACTCAGATTTACAAACTGTAATATGCGACGGAAAGATCATAAAATGTAATACATGACCATTGGCTTCATGTTCATATTCGACATCAATTCAATAATGTATATTTAGTACAAACATGGTGCGGGAAACTAAAACGCAACAAGACCCTACCTTGCAGGGCACAGCCCGGAGCTTCTCATTGATCCGACGGAGCTTCGTCTTCGAGAGGGGAGGAGAAGAGAAGGGCTCCTCCTTGGTTGAGATTGACCTCCAGGGGGAAGGGAAATGGGGAAGGAGAGCGTGGGGTTAGGGATTTAATAAAAGAAATTAATAAATTTTTTAATTAATTTAACCCCCAATTTATCCCGCGCACGAAACACTCGATGGGGTCGAGGTTAAGCCTCCCCTAGGGTAAACACCACCTCCCGAGAAGAATAGTGGTCTCGGAATTTTGTTCTGAGATTCCGTTCAAAAGTTATTAAACTTAGCGCCCGAAGCCTCCAAATTACGAAAACGCCCCTGGGGCTAGTTTTCACAGATGGCCCGCGCCCGCAAAACATACACCCCTCCCAGTGTAAACGGTACACTCTGAACTCAACGATGCCCTTGGTTTTCCAATCCGAGCCACCGTTTAAGAGATACTAGTGTTTCACCATTAAACGAATAAATAAATTAATTAATTATTTCGTTTAACGTTCCAGAAGAGGGCGAGGGTTCCAACCGTCCCGCGCTGACAAGTTTTATGTCATTCCTAGGGTAAACACCCCATTCCGGGCCCATCCGTACACTCGGATCTCTGATCCAGATCATCCTTTTGGAGTTATCACATTTATTTGGCGTTTTCATTGAGAACACAGTGAAAATTTAATTCCGGCCACTCCGGGGCAAGGAATCGCACGCTGTCTGAAGGCACTGCTCTGGAATATAATCAAAAATATTGCAAAGTCTTTCACAGCAAAAACAGGATTCGTAAATCATTCCCTCTTTCAAGATTTTCTTCCCTGAAAATCCAAATTAGGGAGCAACACATGGTACTAATCCCACACCAGGCTTTCCCATACCTAGAAGAACCCACGCACAACTCTACATCATCGCACACAGACCAAAGTATTGATCCGCTCATGTGAGGTCGGACCATGCCAATGTTGTGCACCCACTCCAGACTTGGGGTTAGGGAAAGGCAGTAGAAAACCTCACCATCCGTCTGATACAACTTTTTCATGACCCGACCCTACCTGGGCTCGAGCCGCAACTACCCCAAGCCCACCTCCATAGGCCAGGGTCTGGCGACAAGCGCCGGAGGCACAAAAACTCGGGGAGGCCTTTGCCTAAGTACCTGTACACACACACACGCAGCACACTCAATGAAAACATGTAGAGTAAAAGAAAAGACAAGAAAAGTAAAGAGAAAATGCTATATATAAACCACAGAAGTGCATCGACCACTAAACAGTACAAGTAAAGTGCCAAAAAGGAAAAAGGGGGAAAACACGTGCCCAACCAGAAAAGTGCCACAACCCGGCAATAGGTAAAAAAAGGAATAGCTGACGGGTCTTCCACCTAGAACCCGGCCACGACCACTGCACGCAGTCCAAGCTCCCGAACTCCTATGCTCCACTGAGGTCACGACCAACCTGTCCGTCGTCTGCAAGGGCACACTAAGTGTGGGCAAATCCCAAGTAGGGGTGATTATAAAAATACTCAGTAGGATACCCCGAAGGCTTGAGGGAGAAACAAAGGAGGTACCTAAGGTTGAGCAGTAGAGAGAACATGAAAAGTAGAGGAGTACAACTGAAAGTGCAGTAAGAGTAACAGCTCAACCCAACTAGAGGAAAGAAGGTAGACTCGTCCAGGCACAAGGAGCTGAAAACGGTGAGAAAATAAACTTCCCGTCGAGTCTTCACTACATATAGCAGGAGAGTAGACTCGTCCAACAACGAGAAGCTAGACATGGAAATCACGTGGCATACCCCATATGTCTTCGCCTCCCCTGGAAGGAGAGTAACCAAACCCAAGAAGTGGGTACCAGAAACAAGGTATATACATATCTGTATTCTCAACAAGAACCCGAACAAGATCGTAAGGGGATATCCATCCCATAGCTTAGCCCATGAAAAAGTGAGTCTCCAACAGTCCCAGAAGTAACACCATCGATTCCCAGTATCCCGCACTTCTGCGCTGAACCGCAAGCCAAGGGGATCAATCACCACACCTCGACACTATCCGCTTTTGGGAGCACTGACTCGCCCGCACGGTTTTAGGTCGTGTTACAAGGACGCGTCTCGGAGGGGGGGAAAGCTCCTCGTACTTGAGAGTTCTGAAGGAATGTCAACCACAACTCGTCACTTCCCCATAGTCAAGAGGTCTGCTCAAAGTCGATAGGCGACCTCCTGCCTAGCCCCACTGGAGGATCCCTGGAAGTCAACAGGTTCCCACTATAGGGAGACCCGAAAAGTCAATGGGTTCCACACTGCCCAGTCCCTTAAAAGGGTATTCCACTAGAGGGTGACCCGGATAAAGTCGGCGATAGTACCACTGCCTAGCCCAGTTGAAGGTAACCCGGCATCAGGGACCACTGCCCAGCACAGCTGGAGGTAAGACCAGCATCGAGGACCACTTCCCAGCCCTGCTGGTGGTAAGCCTAGCATCGGGGACCACTGCCCAGCCCCGCTGAAGGTAACCCCGGAACTACTCTGGCCATCCCTGCTGGATGGTACTACTTGGTGAACACCGCTTTACTGGCCATCCCTACTGGATGGTAACCCATTGGCGAGCCCTACATGAAACAACCTCAGCCCTGCTGGAAACAACCTCAACCCTGCTGGACATAACCTCAGCCCTGCTGGAAACAACCACCTGGGTAGAGGATCGGTGCCCACATAAAGTTTTGGTCACACCTAATCCACAAGAACTCTACCAGGGTACACGGGGTGATGGGAGAAACACCCGAGGCCTCACAAGGCGATCCTCATCCAATCCACTGAGTCACTATCGAAGCGGACCGATTCAACTCATCCCAAAAAGTGTGGAAAACACCCACACTGTACGAACACCCGTAGTCGTAAACGGTGCTGCAGTTTGGTGAAAGGGAATGGTACTGAAACCCCTCATAGCTGAAGATACAAAAGAAACGAACCATCTCGGTCGGCCAAACCATCGAGAATGAAACCAGGGGAAGACCACTCAACCCTGCTGGTCAAACAAAAGTGCACCAGGCCAGGGGAAACTCCACCCTGCTGGTCAAACAAATGAGCACAGGGCCATGGGAAAACTCCACCCTGCTGGTCAAACAGACGAGCACAGAGGGACCCTCTATGCCGCGAGAGGTCAAAAGTACGTAAAGCAGAACACGGCACGCACATGGGGCCCACACGACGTGGGGCCCGAAGTCAACCCCAACTGAGTGCACAAACGTCCTCAGGTACAAACAACCACAAGTACCTCCAAGCGTTCCCGTATACTCCCAGAGTATACCACGTTGCATCCCAGAGGCTATTGTGCACATGACACCCAACGCCAATGCAAATGTGTGACGTAAAAACTCCACCTCAAAGGCTCAGGCATGACCAACCACATCTCTCCACTCACACGGGAGTGCATGCGATCGCACACCATGGGTTCTCTGCAAACACGGCGAGAAGAACCGCCATTAGAGTGACTTTCACATTTAACAAGATCGCGCGAGAGGCTCCGCACAACCAAATGGATTGCACCATTGTAATCCTCTCGGAAAAACACGCATGATAGACTAATTACTTGCCTCAAACGGATATCCGAAGGAAAGGTCTCCAACACCGCCTCACACCCAAACGGTGTCCCGTGATCCCGGGCCCTGACCCCAAAAACAGTCGGGCGCATCGCACCATTACGATCCCCTCAGAAAAACACATCAAAAGCACTACTCACATGATTGCAATGGATATCCAGAGAAAAAGGTGCATTCTAGCGCACCGCACACGAGCGGTGCTACATGGGACCCACATCCCGGTCCCGAAACTCAACAGATGGATCACACCGTTACGATCCTCTCGAAAAAGTACACGAAATGGACTATTCACTTGTCCAAAATGGACTCTTGGTGATAAAGCTAGAAAAATCAATGTCAACGACCAAATGGCCCTCGTGGGGCCCGCACCAGTGTGCGGAATTACAGCGGTCAGACTACGCCAATGCAATGCCCTCGGAAAAACACCCAACATCGACTGCTCACATGCCCCAAATGGACGTCCGAGAAAAAGTCGCTAAATGCTGCACGTAGCTCAAAAGACGGGCCGTGGGGCCCATGCCTCAACTCCGGCATCAACGCCCGAAACCATACTGGAAAACTCCGCCCTGATGCTAGGGTCTCAACGCTACTGACGGCGCTCAAAACGGACATTGGACGCATCTGTGCCATCCAAAACAAAATCCCCCGGAAAAAGCCAATCACATAAAGACGCATCGCGCCTCCGAGACCCCTCGTTTCGGGAATTAAAAATTCCCGAAACCATCTCAAAAAGTACGCCTTGACACGGGCTCTGTGCTGCCACAGACGGCGCGCAATACGGACGCCCTGCAGATGATTTATCATTTTTCATAATAATAATAATAATATTATTATTATTATTATTATTATAAAACATTTTTTTAAAGCCAGACCGGCCGAGAGACCGGTCTTCTTCTCCCAACAGGACCCGCAAAAGGCGGGTCCTGGTCAGCCAGTCGGGGTCCGTAGACCATGGTCTCCTCTCGCTGCACGCCGACCAGCCGCCTGCGCAACGACCTCCTCTGCTGCACGCCGACCAGCTGCCTGTCGCGCTCCCTCGCCGGCCGCACTCTGCCTCACGCCGTCCTCCGCTCGCCGTCACGCGTCCCGGCCACCACCGCACTCCTTAACTCGCCCGCAGGCGCCTCCGCCGGCCTCGCTCGCTCGTCCTCACGCCGTCTCCCTCTGTAGACCGGGACCGAACTCCGCCCCTGCGGCTCGCTGTTCACGCGGCCTAGCCCGCTCGCCCTAGAGCGTCGTCGCCCGGCCTTAGCCGTGTCCGCCGCCGCCTGGAAGACCCGCGTTGCTGCCTGCTGCTCTGAGCCGCGTAGCCATCCCGGAGCCGAAGGCTTGACCTCTGCCATCCGCCTGAAGCTAGCGCATGCGCCGCCTACTGCCGGTACCCCCAAAACCAACTGGAAAACCACAAAAAACATCGGAAAACAGCCTTAAACCTGCAATCTTCGGCAAACGTTTGCGGGGTCCCCAGAACTCGGATTTACAAACTGAAATATGCGACGGAAAGATTATAAAATTTACTACACGATAATTGTCTTCATGTGCATATTCGACATCAATTCAATAATTTAAATTTAGTACGAACATAGTACGGGAAACTAAAACGCAGCAAGACCCCACCTTGTAGGGCGCAGCCCGAAGCTTCTCGGTGTTCCGCCAGAGCTTCGTCTTGGAGAGGGGAGGAGATGAGAGGGGATCCTCCTTGTTTGAGCTTGTACTCCCGGGGGAAGGGAAATGGGGAAGGAGAGGGGTGGGGTTAGGGATTAAATAAAAGAAATTAATTAAATTTTTAATTAATTTAACCCCCAATTTATCTCGCGCCCGAAACACTCGACAGGGTCGCGGTTAAGCCTCCCCTAGGGTAAACACCACCTCCTGAGCATAACATCAGTCTCGGAATTTGATTTCGAGCTTCCGTTCAAAAGTTATTAAATGTAAGGCCTGAAGCCTCCAAATTACGAAAACGCCCCTGGGGACATTTTTCACAGATGGCCCGCACCCGCAAAACATACACCCCTCCTATTGTAAACGACACGCTCTTAACTCAACGGTGCCCTTGGTTTTCCAATCTGAGCCACCGTTTAAGAGATACTAGTGTTTCACCATTAAACAAATTAATTAATTAATTAATTAATCAGTTTAACGTTCCAGAAGCGGGCGAGGGGTCAAAACGTCCTCCGCTGACAATTTTTATGTCGTTCCTAGGGTAAACACCCAATTCCGGACCCATCTATACACTCAGATATCTGATCTGGATCATCATTTAGGAGTTATCACATTTAATTGGCGTTTCCAATGCGAACGCACTGAAAATTTCATTTCGGCCACTCCAGGGCTCGGAATTGCACGTCGTCTAAAGGCACTGCTCTGGAATATCATCAAGAATATTCAAAAGTCTTTCACAGCAAAAAACCGAGTTCTTACATAATTTTTGTGAGTGTGATGTGAAAAATGGATTTTGGTTATGAAAAGGGTATTATGTAACATGTGAGTGAACTGTTATGTGAGTTGGAATATCATGGAATGGTTTTATAAAAAATTTTATTGGATTTTTGGAAGTGTTAAAGAAATGTGAAAAGTGTTGTGTGAAATTTTGTTGTGAGCTGGATTTCAAAATCAATTTGAATGAAAAGTGTAGTTTTGTGACATGTGTGGTATACATGTGGGCTGTTTGGTGAATTTTTTTTGTGGAAGGGATATGTTCATGTGCAGAGTATATTTCTTGACTTGTTGAATGTGTTTGAGCACTCGTGGAAGACCCAGGTATCTTGGTTGGTGGACATGTAATAGTATGCTGGTGAATCTGTGGGGTTTGGCATTAGTTTCACATAATAATATTGATGCATACAACTCTAACTAAACTATGATGATGATGATAGGGGACCACTTGGTTATGGGTATGATCCCTACTAGTGGCTCGTGAATGAGAACAAATATTTGGGATGGTTACTCTCACCGAGATACGAGGTACCTAGGACCCACAACTAGCAAGTGCCTAAGGGTTATTTCCTATTACTTGTGCTCATTAGATCCATTATACATAACGTCAACATATTCTATATTTGGCTGAAAAATTCAGTATCTTTGGAATTTCTTTTTAAAGTTGTTATTCTTTAAATTTGACCCCTTGAAAACTTATTTTTTAAAAGTTGCATCTTCTAGAAATTGTAACTAAAAACTACATGTTTTTGAAAACTTGAATGCTTTTATTCTTTGAATGTTTATCACATGAAATATCCTAGGGGGGGTATCCTACTAAGATTTTTCTCATAGGCTACATACTCCTTTAGTTGTAAGTAGAGTAGATTTTTTTGATGTTGCAGGTTAGGTATAGTTTACAGTTCTAGTGGTTTGGGTTTCTAGCAGGTCCTTGGTGGTGATGTCTTGTGGAGATGGCTTGAGGGTGGTTCCTCTTTCCAATGGGGTTCATGGGTGGTTCCTTTTGGGTATTGTACATTTTTTATAGTTCTTTTGAGTTGTTTTAATCTATTTAATTTAGTTCTGAAATTTTGTAAGATATTGTTTGGTTTGGAAATTCTAGATTCCTTTAATTGAAATCATTTGTGGTTTTATGTTTATAAACTTGGGTAAATCGTTCCCAATTTGTAGTTTATGATACCTAGGGTCTTGTTCTGGCCCATGGGGATTGGGAACACCCTTCAGGACATGTTGCGGGCCAGGATTGTGCATGTTTTGGGGGTGACTAGATTCGGTTCGGGACATAATGTAAATCCTTTATCACTCAACTCATAATACTATTTATTAAACTCCAATAAATTATAGACAAATGTATTATATTAGAAATAAATTCAATATAGAACTCAACACTAAGCTATTTTGGATCGCCATGTAATTTATCTAGAAAAACATCAATGATTTTTTTGTACCATAGATACATACTCTATTATTTGGATATATTTATTATACATATATCATACTTGGTCTTCAACACTAGTTTTTAAATGAGTAAAGAACACTGGTTCATATCACCCTTCTTATGGGCTATATCCATGATTAACTTTTCCTTTTATCCACATCATAAAGTGATAAAATATTCTATATGAACATAATGCATTTCTAAACTACAAATATATTTAATTTTTAATATAATACAGAAAATTATTATCTCAGGAAGTAATCCAACATAGTTACAACATCTTATGGATTAGATGGTCCCTATGTGAAAGTTATATTATTTTTCATAACACGCCTCAACTATATTATAATGGTTATGAACTAATTAGCCTCAATTACACCTTCATTATATTGTTTTTTGGGGAGAATATATGTGTATTGAATACATGTGATGATATGGTTACCATTCCCCCAATTAGTTTCCATCTCATTACAATAGCATACATGTATCTAGGACATGATATTGAAATGTATATCAAAATTCCAATTATTATTTGTAGAGTGTTACCTATAATTCTTGTGTGTTTTTCATAGAAATTATTCTATATCAATTGGTTCCTCTAAGTTTACTCCCAAAGGTTGATATTAAAACTATCTTTGATTCTAAATGCAGAATCTCACACACCATATACCTTGACTGAATAGTTATGTCACATTATTTGTGAAAAGTACAAGAGTTACCAAAGGATCTAAGAGTTTAGAAGTATTGGAACTCTAGGTAGATACATACATTACATTTTAATAAATATTATACCAAAAAAAATATTGTGAGAGAATTACTATACCATCCATCATATCTCTTCATATTAATCACATTCTTATTTTCTACTTCTTGGGTAAAGGAAACCAAATTTATTTGAGATTAGATGCTCGGTAAGGGCAACATATAATGGGATCTAAAAAAATATAAACATGGAATATGTTATATGGTAAGAATAAATTAACAACATAAATCCATATTAAGCTTAAACTAATGGAATAATATATACATGAAAATAAATGAAATCATGGAAAATTATAGTCATTCATCTCATACTGTTGGAAAACATATTTTCAAACATACAAAATCATTTTCAAGTAATTGTTACAAGATACATTAATTGTTGTTGGTACCGTAGTCCAGATATTATCCATTTATGGGAATATGAATAAACAAAATCCCAACATGATTTTCCTCAGGAAACATGTTGATGTATCGAGGGGTTATAGAATGTTGGTACCCAACCTTCACTTTTTTATTTTCCAATGCATTCACCATAAGAATCTTCAACCCCTTTTATTTCATTCCCTATGTAAAATCTTGTTTCACTAAACTATGATATCAATATAATAAGACACACATATATAATCTAATATCACAATCGATAGAATAATATGAATGTTAGGATAACATCCCTAAACAAACCTGGAATCCATGGGGTATCATCCATGTAACATAAAATAACCTTATCAGAGAAATATAGTGGCCCATTTACATTAAATATTCTAGCTTATCCATGGAACATATTAATTGGATTTAATATATTTAATTGGTATGAGAACATGAAAATCGAAGGAAAAAATATTCACCATGGTATATTAAGAACATCGTAGTATTCAAAAACATGTCATATTGGTGTGTCTCACAATGTGTACAGTCATAGGCCCACTCACTATGACGCACGATGATAATTGAGTAATTTATCAACCAAAAAATTTTAGGTGGATTTTCCCTAGAGTAATTTTTTCTACAACCATGTCCACTTTCTTATAACTAGGAAGGGATTTATATACGAGGGAATTACAAAAAAAATTACTTTAACAAAACATATGATGATTTTACCACCACGGGAAAGATGAAAATTGATTAAAAGTAATATGAGAGAGGTATAAAAATATTGAATTTTAAATCCATTAAAATTCATGAGTAACATGGAAAACTTCTTCCATGGTAATGTATTTACCACATAAAATTAAACTGGTGGTGAAACAACATGAGTCAAAAAGAATGAAAATTTAGATGGAAACCCCCACTTATAGTATGAGTATAAATTATATCATAACCTCTTGAAAACATAAGTCATAAAAATGATCTTAAAATACGATAAATAAAATGATTTAATTATTTAACTTCTCAATTTTTTATTATATACACCATATAAATAAAATTTGTTTTATAATAAAAAACATCTCCCAAGAAGTGGAATTTGAGACAGAAACCCCTTACCTCTAATCCAAAACTCCACAAACATACTTTATCCTATTTCATAATAAACTTATATTTCCTAATAACTTAATTAATATTATTAATAAAATATATTTTCATTCAAACCCCATATAAATACTCATTCTCTAAATGAATTCTTCTTATTTTCTATATCTGTGTTTATAGTTTTTTTTATTATTACTTGTTTCATAATAGAGGTGTGTGAATTCCACCTTCATAAAAATAGCATTATTACAAGGTCAATATATAAACTATTAGGGGAGTTTTTGAATAATTTATTATGTTTAAAATTTATTTCAGGAGTGCTTTATCCCTTATCCTTGGTGACAAAGTCGATAATATGCATGTTTTTGTGTTTTTTGATGAACGGTGGGTGTTTCATTAATTATATAAATATATTTTAATATAAAATCTACAAAAAAAGTATAAAAAAAATTTACATATTTATATATTATTATATATTTAAATAAGGTCTCGTAGTCATCCAGGACTTAATTGTACAATATGTGGTTAAACAGTCCCAAATATGAACCTAATATGATTGGGGGATGTTTTTGAGATGGTTCACATTAAATATCATTAAAAAATTTCTAACTATCTTATTTACTATTTTTTAGTGTGATATGTATTTATCAACATGATATTTAAAAGGGAGTGATATTCTATATCATATACGACATGCAACACTAATATTAAATGAAAAACAAAAGGATCTAATTTATATTTTGAAGTTATAACCACGCCATTAAATTTATGGATATGAAAATTATCAACCACATTTTATAAATTATATAAATTTCATAATCAATTAATTTTTTATTAATTTATAGGAAACAAGCACTCCATTTCTATGGGTCATTTTATTCATCAGAAAACATTAATTTTTTCAAAACAAAATATTTTATATGATTAATTTTTATGAAATTTAATTTAATAAAGATAATATCACTCTTGAAATCATAAAATCAAAAAAAAAATTAGGGTATCATTTTGGGAGTTTTCGAAAAATAATGATTTTCAAATGAATAGTGAAAATACATATTTTCATTACAAATTGTATGTTTATTTAATGAATTTTCAAAACAATATTTTATTTTAAAATTATTTTTTAAAAATATAGGTTTATATATTATTTTTAATAAAAAACATTAATTCATTTGAATAACTTTTACGATTAAATTTCATATAAAGGAATATTTGTACTTAAAATGGTATTTTTTCTAAGAAAAATATTTTTCATTGAGTTCCCGGGTATAAAAATAAATTAATTTCTACCACATATAGAAATTGAATCTTGAAAAATGGATTCCATACACGGAAGCAGGAGGTAAAAATTTTGTCAATAACACCCTTTTATTTTTTTCATTATGAATATTAACCAGAGTAAATAATCATCAAATCTATTAGAGAAAAATATCCTCCTTTTTCATGAAATCATTTAAAAGTCACACTATTTGTCAAGAATCCATTTAAAAATAGATTTTTGAATCAAAGTGTCCCACACCACTTTGAAACTATTAAAAGTAATTTTAATTTTAAAACTTTAATTTCCATATAGATAAATCCTTACAATTATTTTTAAAACATGGACATTAATGAGAAATATTTAGAAGAATAAATATTTAAAACATTTAAAAATGATATTTGAGTTAGAGTTTCTAACCAAAAGAGAGACACTTGAATAAAAATAATTTATGTAATCAAAACATTGTAATATCATTAGAATAAATGGATTCATGATATTCTAGGTCAAAGTACATTATATACACCATATAAAATTGAATTGGCATACAACAACAAAGAAGTCTCAATGGAATGTAAATTGAGATGAAATATCTTATAGAGACCATATCTTTAGGTTAAGGATAAATCAATGACATAATTATGAGTCAAAAATATAAATACACTCAATATGATATGAGAATTAGAGTAAAAAAATCAAAGGACATTCATATATATTCTTGTAAAATCTACACCAATGAATTGGATGTTTAACTCAACAAATCGAGATTGATTAAAAATTAATCTTATCAAGTTCATACTGATGACTTGAGAATTTTTAAATGGAGTTATTATGTGTATCAAAAGTATATCCACAGAATGGGGAGTGGAAATTAGGACATAATCAAATTAATTGTGATTACACACATAATATTGGAGTAAAATAGTCAATGAAGTATGCCTAAAGCCGAATGAGTGGAAATTGAAATTTCAAATTCCCTTATCGATTAGGTAACTTACAAAAACATACTCCCATGAAAGAAGTATTACACAATTATGATGTAAATATCCATAAATTATCGTATATTACACAATGAATACAATCATGGGTAGTACACACACCACATGCAATGAATAAGTGGTGAACAATGGAAATCTCACGGAATTAAAAGTGAGATAAGAAACCCCTTACATTGTACTTTTTCCTTGGTCGATGGTAGGTTAACCTATTGTATAATGGTGAAATTATTGTTATTTAATTATACAAGAATTACTAACATAAATATGATATCATAAATGATCTTTTAACATTGATTTGTTAATAATATCTTAGTATTATCGTTGTTTCGGGTGTTAACATATTCGTTTTCCTTTATATTATTTGTTATACGAGACATGTTTGTTATGGATGAGATGTATATTATTCATATCCAGAATGATATCATGTCTATAAATATTATTTTTATTCATCAAATGAAATTTATTCTTGAATGGATATGATGGGGAATGAATCTCATCGCGTTCATGGAGACTGTAATCCGTACATACGCACGAGCGAAAATATCATTATTTTGGTATTAAAATAATATATAATTGGATGGTATATCATATAGACAGAATAATTATCATGTTATATTTATTATTTACATGAATTATACATCATTATTATACCAATCTAAATAATAATATATTGAATAATAATTACACCACAACGTGGAGACGGTAGGTCATACGTACGCATGTATGGTGACATGTCATTCAAGGGATGGATAGAATAATGAATTTGTTTGTTCCATAATTATAATATCATCATAGTATATAGAATATACTAGATTAAGTGTTTTATAATCTAAATAACAAGGAAAGAATAAGTTGAATAAGAAAGGAACTTTAAAGAGGGTGGTGAAGACGTTACCTCTTCTTCGGGTTCTTCCTTTTGATTTGATTAAAAGGGCTCTTTAAGTTGGATTTCTGATCAAATGAAGGCCTCTATGTTGAATTGAGTGAAGTTGAGAGAGTATTTGGGATGGTTTCGGCTGAAGAAAAAGGCTTTGAATGTGTGAATTAGTGAGAAGGGGGAGTTCCCTTTTATAAGAGGGGTGAGGGGCACCTTTGGAAAAGCTGGAAATATTATTTTATAATAAATTCATATTTGGTTTCTATTGGCTCCAAAGTGTATTATTTGAAGTTTAAGGTGGGGACAGGTCGAAAAACAGTCAACCAAATGCTTTTATAAAGGATTTGATCTTTATATTAACCTTATCTTTTAGTTTAAACTCTTAGTTAATTAGATTGACATTTACCATGTCGCTTTGTATTTTTATGTTATATAGTTAATAAACTTACCAAATACATCCAAGAGACCCCCAAGTGGTCTATTAATGATAAAAATATCATGATACAAGTCTCTTGGCAGAACCATAGATTTTTAGGAATTGAATTTCAATTAATAATATAATATTTTTTTTAAAAACTATTTTATGTCAATTTTGACACTATTCAATAATTGATTTTTCTTAATTCATAAAAAATTTATTAATTCAAAAACAATTCATTTAAGAAATCCTAACATGTCATAGTATCCAATAAAATTCTTTCTATGGCATCAAAACATTCAAATTATATTTATTTTAACATTTATAATGCCAATTATTTGATTCTTTCATTAATAAGGAAAATACTACATCATTATTGTGTCATAAATAAATTTAATTATTAAATGTATTAATATTATAAATAAAATACCATTATGTAGGAAATATTTTTATATTTCTAATTAATATTTATAGTCAAAAATAAAACATATATAACCCTATGTAAAAATTGTTTTTCTAAAATATATAAGCTTATGCCATTTTTGAATTTACTTTAACTTAATAAATATAAACTTTCATTATCACATACAAGTGGATTCATTGGGTCCCAAAATAGACCCAAAGATTCCCATGGTCGGAAATGTATCAACCAATAAGGTTATGACACGTCTTAGGGTAATTTATTATTATTATAATATTATTTGTTTACCCTTATTTACCGGATTTACCCTTTAAACATGGTAAATAAAATATTTACCGAAATAATTATTCAAAATGTCTAAAAATAATAGTTACCTATTTACACAATTTTGAAATCTTAAATACAAATAAGGAATCATTTTTTCCAAATTCAAAACACAGAATTGGAAGAAATTAATTTAAAATTAATTCCCGTTGTTAAAACAAAAAACGTGTTTTTAAGAGATAATAACTATCAAAAGATTGACACTTGTTTACGTCTTGTTTAAATGTAAAATTATGTCCAATGGCCAACATTGTATTAAATGGTAAAAATATATTCTAAATATACTTTAAAAACCCTCAAATTCATAATTTATCACTATTAATTATTTTGTTTAAAAAAGTTGTTTTTAATTAAAATTTCGTAATTTTCACTATTCATCAAAATATGAAAGTTATCCGAAAAGTACCAAAATATCACCCTAGGATAATTTCAATATTCTGAATCCAAAAATTAAGTCCATTTTTAATGATAAAATTTATAAAATTTCAAAAAGTGGGTATTACTATTCATAACGGCAAGTTTTATTAGTTGTGGTGTGTGTTAGAACTTGAAGTTGCTTACAACACACACTACTGTATTATTCTGCGATAAGAGTACCTTGAAAGATTGGGGTGTTACATTATCCCCTCCTTTAATAAATTTTGTCCTCTCAATTTTTAAAATTGTTCTTGGTAATATAATGTAAAGTCCCACATCGGAAAAAGAGTCAATAAAACTATCACTTTAAAAGAAAGAAAGATAATTATAAAGGTCACCCAAGATAACCCATACTAGGATTCCATGTAGGAAAACATAAATATTGATGATAAACTAAGTGTCAAGTTCTTATGGGGAGGTATAGAAAACATGATCAGAAGAAAGTTAACAATATGAAAACCCCAAACTTGTGTTGGGACAAACGGTCATTAGTTTCCCAGTAGGAAAAGTAAATGGACAACTTTTTTAGTATTATTATTTTTATGTTAAATTACATAAAGATGAGGAATTAATTTCTAAGAATTAATAAGAACATAAAGATATATAATTAATTTTTAAGTAAAGTTTCATTCTTTAATAAATTTCCACTACTAACTCATTTTTAAACGATGAGTATTCCAGAAGAATTGGTCACACTAGAAGAGCTATAATAAAATTATTATATAATCACATGATCCACAAAGAATAAACTATATATTTACCTTTTATTTAGAGAGTAATAAAAACCAAAACGGTTAGTATAAGATCTAATGATCCCCCAAAAGGTTATTTCATTAGAGAAAGAAACACTAATCTTAATTTCTAAAATTAAACCAACAATACCCCAAAGTTAAATAATTAGAATTCAATAAATAATTGTCCTTAAAATCCATTAATAAAATCCAAAATAATACGGAAAGTCAAATCTTAGAAGAATTTCGCTATATAGTCTTCCACGTTAAATGGTATCTCCAAATGACATCAATTACTCTTAAAGTCACATACATAAAAGTAATTAACCTAATCACATATTCTCTATTATAGGTTAATCATTTCCATAAATAACCCAAATCACTATAAATCCACAATAAAAAACATAGATAAAAATCCACCATTACTCCTCAAATGAAATCCCATACTATTATATTTTCCATGGGCATACAGTGTTCCCAACAAAGCAAACATCTTCCAAAATAACATTTATCACTTAATCACCAAATCATTTTCCTATACTAAGGGTATTCATTTGATATGACCTAAGATCCCAAATAAAATTATTATTGATCAATAAAATAATTAAACTAAAAATAATAGTCACACTAACCAGGGACTTCAAGTAGTCTAGTGGTAGGTGATAAATCCCAATCACACTTTGGTTGTGGGTTCGATTCCCACAACTTTGTCCGACGCGACGGGTTTTCACATGGTCTGCATGTTGTCCTTTTTCAGAAACTATATTTTATAACATTACCAAAATGAGATAAATTCCTCAAAAATAACCAAAACATAATTTAACCACAAATGTTTTCTCATACCTTGAATTTTCATCCCAAATTATAATAACTTTTAATTGCCTCAAACCCAATGATCATATAAAACCAAATGGTTATTTATAAATATATCCACAAAATAAAAGTTAATTCTTCCTCAAATATCATTCTCACATGGAAAAGTATAGGGTTACAAATACAAGAGAAAATTAATCCAAAGTAAACACATCAACAAGGAGCACTAATACTTTTTAAAAAATTTTCTAACCACTTATTTCCATATAGATTCTTCTTTGACCAGGAAAATATCTTATAGAATACGGCATTCACACGAGTAATGGCCAGGTCCTCTACATTTATGACAAATTACTGTAAATGGATTCTTGGGACCATTTTTATCTTCTTCCATAGTACTCTTCATTTTTATTCGGCAATTCTTCAATTTATATCCTTCCTTCCCACACGTAAAGCATTTCTTTGTCCCATTGAGACACTTTCCTGGGTGTCTCCTTCCACATTTCCAGCATGATGGAAATTGAGGATTCCTTTCTCCATGGCCTCCACTGCTAGAGATCTTATCATTCATCACCTTTCTCTTCTTTGTTGAGTCCCAGAATTGGTTAATATATATATTGTTGATCATATTTTTGGAAAATTGATTTGGCATGAAGATGATATCTTTTACTCTTATCAACATTCCATTTTGATGCTCATTTCCACCACTATTCCCTCCTTGTACATCATTCTCAAAGTCACTATGACTTCCTTGGAATCTAGCCATTGACTAAAACCAGAAAAAATTGTGTGAGTAACAGTAGTCCTAAAATCATTTAGAGAATATCATGTAATCATATTCTCAATTTTAAACACATTAGGATAAACCAAGGTAAATTAATCGCAACTTATATATAATACTTCAAATTGGTTTGTAAAGAAAATGTAAATTATCCTAAGCATATCCCCTGGAAATGTCGTAACCAAGAGTGCAGCAAGGCCCGTTGTCGTGCACCAGTTCCTGTTCAAGTCTAGCTCAAAGCGGTGTTTTCAGGTTTTGGCCCTAGGTACATCTGTGCCAGAGCCACCTCTACCTGCTCGTATCCAGAAAGGGATGTATTGCTCGGAAAACTCACTAAATCTCTACAATACCAAAATTCTAGGAAGTTCTTCTATACTAATCTGCAAAGTCTATCTTAGGGATATGTGCTCTAATCAGAGTTTATCTAAATCTAGCTCCCAAGCTTTGTACTAAACTTCCTCTCATACCAACTGTAATGCACCGACCCCAGTTACCCAAAGTCGGTGCATTATTACATAACATTGGCATGATCACAGAGGATCAAGTCTCGAAAGACCGATTAGTTTATTAGTCTTGGAAACACTAGATATATTCATAATTATTACATTACATCATAAGGTAAAAAAACTTCAACAAAATCTTTTCATCATATCCCCTCATACTGTCCCAACAGGTCATTCCTAAATTACTTATTCACATCCTGGGAAAACTAAAACATTGAAAGGGGTGAGCTCATATGCTCAGTAAGGATAACAATATAGCAGAAGCTTTCATAGATAAGCATAAACAATTAAGGCAATGTATAACTAAAACAAAATCCTTTTAAACTTTAACTTAAGCCTAATATGGAAAAGGTAAAATGAAATTATTCCATTTACATATTCCCATGGATATTCTACTAGTCAAATAATCACATGAAATATCAATAACCACTTTCATAATGATGGATTGCACAATGCCAAACTATCATAACCACGTAGCCAAGGCCTCGTGCCAAGAATACAAATAATATTTTGTCAAGGCCTCGTGCCAAGACACTAGTTTTTCTCATGAGACCTAATATCGATGAGCTATAGTGTGATCCACCCGTCACTTACTAAGTCCAATGAATCCCTCATATGAACAGGTTTAAATATAACATAAACATTCGTATTAAAACTAGCATACGAAATGTCAATACTTTAACCACAAAACATGAATGGTATAAAAATAGCACATCCATAGTCAATCATAACTCATTCGATAAAATATGGAAGATTTTATTGTACCATATTAACATGAATAGAGAATAATGAAGGATATTGACAAAGACGAAAATAATCATCAAATATATTAGTGAAAAATATCTCCCTTTTTCTTGAAATCTTTTAAAAGTCACACTATTTGTCAAGAAGCCATTTAAAAATATATTTTTGAATCAAATTGTCCCATACCACTTTGAAACATTTAAAATTAATTTTAATTTTAAAACATTAATGTCAATATAAATAAATCCTTAAAACTATTTTTAAAACATGGACATTAATGAGAAAATTTAGAAGAATAAATCTTTAAAACATTTAAAAATGATATTTGAGTTAGAGATTCTAACCAAAATAGAGACACTTGAATAAAAATAATTGAGGTAATCAAGACTTTGTAATATCATGAGATTAAAGGAATTCATTATATACTATTTAAAAGTACATTATATAAACCATATAAAAGTGAATTGGCGTATAACAACCAAGAAGTCTCAATGGAATGTAAATTGAGATGAAATCCATTATAAAGACTGTATCCTTAGGTTATGGATAAATCAACTACATAATTATGTGTGAAAAATATAAATACACTCAATATTATTGGATAATCAGTGTAAAACAATCAAAGGACATTCACACATATTCTTGTAAAAGCAACACCAATGAATTGGATGTTTAACTCAACAAATCGAGATTGGGTAAAAATTACTCTTATCATGTTCATACAGATGACATGAGAAATTATCAATGGTGTGATTATATGTATCAAAAGTATATACACAGAAAGGGGAGTGGAAATTAGGACATATACAAATTAATAGTGATTCCACACATAATCATGGAGTAAAATAATCAATGAAGTATGCCTAAATCCGAATGAGTGGAAATTGAAATTTCAAATTTCCTTATCGATTAGGTAACTTACGAAACATACACCCATGAAAGAAGGATCACAAAATTATGATGTAAATATCCATAAATTAAATTATATTACACAAAGAATACAATCATGGGTAGTACACACATCACATGCAATAAATAAGTGGTGAACAATGGAAATCCCACAAAATTAAAAGTGAGATAAGAAACCCCTTACATTGTAAATTTTCCTTGTTCGACAATGGGTTATCCTCCTTTATAATGGTAATGTTATTGTTATTGAATTACAGGAGAATAATTTACATTAATATGATATCATATATGATCTTTTAACTTTGATTTGTTAATAATATCTTGGTATTATCGTCATTTCGGGTGTTAACGGATTCATTTTCCTTTATATTATTTGTTATGCGAGCAGTATTTGTTATGGATGGGATGTATATTATTCATATCCAGAGTCATATCATGTCTCTAAAAATTATTTTTATTCATCAAATGAAATTTATTCTTGAATGGATATGATGGGGAATGAATCTCATCGCGTTCGTGGAGACTGTAATCCGTACATACGCACGAGCGACAATATCATTCTTTTGGTATTAAAATAATATATAATTGGATGTTATATCATATATAAAGAATCATTATCATGTTGTATTTATTATTTACATGAATTATACATCTTTATTATACCCATCTAAATAATAATATATTGAATAACAATTACACCACAACGTGGAGACGGTAGGCCGTACATACGCACGTATGGTGACATGTCATTCAAGGGATGGATAGAATAATGAATTTGTTTGTTCCATAATTATAATAACATCACAGTATATAGAATATACTAGAGTAATTATTTTAGAATGGAAATAGCAAGGAAACAATAAGTTTAAGAAGAAAATAACTTTAAAGAGGGTGGTGAAGACGTTACCTCTTCTTTGTGTTCTTCCTTTTGATTTGATTAAAAGGGATCCATAGGTTGGCTTAATGATAAAACTAAGGCCTCTAGGTTGAATTGAGGGAATTTTATAGAGTATTTGGTCGGCGTTTGGATGAACCAAAAGGCTTTGACTGTGTGAAGTAGTGAGAAGGGGGAGCGCCCTTTTATAAGAGGGGTGAGGGGCACCTTTGGAAAAAATAGAGATATTATTTTATAATAAATTCATATTCGGTTTATAATGGATCCAAAGTGGATTATTTAAAGTTTAAGGTGGTGATAGGTCTAAAACCACTCATCCAATAGATTTTATACAGGGTTTGATCATTATATTAACCTTATCTTTTAGTTTAAACTCATAGTTAATTAGATAGACATTTACCATGTCACTTTGTATTTTTATATTATATTGTTAATAAATTACCAAATACATCCAAGAGACCCCCAAGTAGTATATTAATGAACAAAATATCATGATATAAGTATCTTTTCTAAACCATAGATTTTTAAGAATTGAATATCAATTAATAATATAATATTTGTTTTAAAAACTCTTTTATGTCAATTTTGACACTATTCAATAATTTATTTTTTTAAAGTAATAACAACTTTATTAATTCAAAAAAAATTCATTTAAGAAATCCTAACATGGTATATTAACCAAAAAAATTATTGTATGGTATCAAAACTTTCAAATTATATTTATATTTACATTTATAATGCCAATTATTTGATTCTTTCATTAATAAGGAAAATACTGCATCATTATTGTGTCATAAATAATATTATTTATTAAATGTATAAAAATTATAAATAAAATACCATTATGTAGGAAATAGTTTTTCTTGATAATTAATATTTATAGTCGAAAATCCAACATATATAACCCTATTTAAAAATTTCTTTTCTAAAATATATAAGCTTATGTCATTTTTGTATTTACTTTAACTTAATTAATATAAAGTGTCATTATCACATACAAGTGGAACCATGGGGTCCCAAAATCTACCCAAATATGACCATGGTTGGACTTGTATCAACCAATAAGGTTAGGACACGTTTTAGGGTAATTTATTATTATTATAATATTATTTGTTTACCCTTATTTACCGTATTTACCATTTAACCATGGTATATAAAATATTTACCGAAGTAATTATTCCAAATGACTAAAAATATTAGTTACCTATTTACAAAATTTGGAAATCCTGATTCTAAATATTAAATCCATTTTTCCAAATTCAAAACATAGAAATGGAAGAAATTAATTTAAAATTAATTGCCCTAGTTAAAACAAAAAACGTGTTTTTAAGATACAATAACTATCAAAAAATTGACACTTGTTTCTGTCTGGTTTAAATGTGAAATTCTGTCCAATGACCAAAATTGTATTAAATGGTAAAAATATATTCTACATATACTTTAAAACCACTCAAATTTATAATTTATCACTATTAATTATTTTGAGTAAAAAAGTTGTTTTTAATTAAAATTTTGTAATTTTCACTATTCATTAAAATATTAAAGTTATCCGAAAAGTACCAAAATTTCACCCTAGGATAATTTCGATATTCCGAATCCAAAAATTATGTCCATTTTGAAAGAAAAAATTTATAAAATTTTAAAAAGTGGGTATTACTATTCATAATGGCTAGTTTTATTAGTTGTGGTGTGTGTTAGAACTTGAAATTACGTACAACACACACTACTGTATTATTCAGCGAGAAGTGTACCATGGAATATTGGGGTGTTAAAAATAATATGGTATTTATGAACTAATGATAATTATTTAAATATTAATGTATACTTAACTTATCTTCATGATGATCATTGAAAAATGAAAAATTTACTCATCTAAACATTCGGCTTACCGCCTCCATAATTGTAAGATAGTTCATTTATTCTAACAACTTTTTATGGTTGGTTATAAATGTATAGTATATGTTAAAAGTTTATATATATTTTATTTTTATTATTATATATATGATATAATAATGACCACTGTTAGAATAGTCAACCTTCCAATGTTAGTATGGACATATTAACTGAATATCATCAAAACATATAATGTGAACCTAATTGACTATGTAACTAAATATAAAACTATATTAAATAAAATAAAATAAATTATAATCATTAAAAAAATTTCTTGAATGTAAATAGTTAAAATAAATATATTATTAAAAAAGATAATGAACATATGTGATGATTCGGACCTAGGGTAAGGGTTTCTCATCTCTCATTGGTTTCTGTGGGACAAAGACTATATTAACCAGTTTTTTATTTCATGAGTTGTATATACATATAATTTTATATTATATATTTGATTACCATATAATTAATGATATTTAATGATTCGTTTTATGTAATTTCATTCCTAGGGATTATGATTCAATAGTTACCAATATAGTAAGTGTTTATTTCACAATGTCATCGTTTTTTGGGGTTTAATATTCATAAGTATTCTATAATGGAATTATATTATATTTAAATAATAAGATCATTATAATTTCTTAAAAACTAAATATTTTTTAAAATAAAACGTTTTCACTTCATTTTCCACTTTTATGTGCTCAATATATCATGAAAATGTTTTTAATGAAGACTGCTTTTTTTATTCGGTCGAGTGTCATTCTCATATATAACCATATTTTCCTAAAAAATGTTTAAAAAAATTTTTCACTATTATATGATGATTTATTAAAAAAACTCTTACCCATTCTTGAATATTTAAAAAAATTAACTAGAATTTGTTTTATTTTCTAAATGTTGTACTTTTTAAAAATTTTATCAAAGACGTGATATGAATATTTGTTCAAACAGACTTTGCGAGAATAAAATTTCCAACCTTCATGAAAAATAAATTCATTAAATATTTATTTACAAATCTCTACTATTCTTTTCAAATAATATTGTTTCCCTACTTTTCTAGATATGAATATTATTATAAAATTAATTTTAAAGTCAAATGGTAGTTTTACTCAATAATATTTTGAAAAATTTTTTACAATATTTATATTGAAAATGGATAATAACCCTTTACATTACTTAATCTTAACTGGGAATATGTTGTATTAATTTCATCTGTATTCTCTTCTATATGGTTCATGGTCATTTTGATTGGGAAAAATGTTATCATTTCATATGTTTTTTTCAATACAAATGATTTTTTGACTATATATTTAATTATTATTCACCAAATTATTATGATTAATGGATTATACATAGTAATTTGTTGGTGGGGAATGTTATATCCCCTGAGGCATCGATAGGTCTCATTAAGAAAACTATTTTGTGTTTTTGTTCGAGAATTTACCCATTTTTTTAATACGTCTTATAACAAGGCCTTGATAGTAAATTTATGATGTATTGTATTAATAAATAAATCGTTATGAAATAATTTATTTTTGTTAATAATATTAATAAAATAGCTATGATATCCCCATAAAAGTTTCATGCTCATGTGGTTATTTATATTGAATTATTTTATCATTAATTATTCCATAAATATTATTATTCATGTAGATTTTAATTATTAAATAGAATATATTTTTAGCTATTTATGTTTCCATATATAATATTCCTTGTTTATTCTATGATAAAATCTACTTTACATAACCCCTATTGGGCATCATAGCTCAATGCTTGTTTTCTCATCCCCCAAGATATCAAGTAGTAATCATTGTGTGAGTACAATAATGTATAATAATTTCTCTGAATGTGTTTTATATTTCCTTTTAAAATATAATATTGGAAGAATGTCTGTATCTAGTTTATCTAGAAATCCAAATTGTTTGGTAAACTATCATACAATCACTTTTATCAAGTTCTAATATAATAAAGTAACCTCCATCTTGGGGATACTAGGTTCATTGTCAATGAATTTTTTATAAGAGGATGTTTTGTAAAACTATGGGAAAAATATTTAGGAAAACATTTATTAGTTAATATAACCATGTGGTTAACATTGAGGATATGTCTATGAATATGAAAACGTCCAAAAGTTTCCTTAATGTAGAGATTTATGGGTTTACTAAAAATTCATCATAATATAGATACCAAAGTTGATATGGTTTTAACACATATGCATCTAAATTTAATAAACATGAAAATATTTCATCAAATATATATCATCCATCATTCAAATTAATAATTATTTTTCACTTATCTTGAACTTATATTTACACTAGTGGGGGATATGATTGTGTAATTTCCAATTTTCCTATAAAACATTATAAAATATTTTAATAGATTATGAAAATGAATAACCTATGCTAAACATATGGTATCTAATATTGAAAATCAGGTTTCATGATTTAGATATCAAAAAGGGATTTCTGTTATTATATAATGTTTTATCTCATACTATGAGTTTTTTTTTTGTATTCAATGGCTAGAACTATGAGGAATCATTTCAACACTATATGTGTTGAAAAATATTGTCATTATAAGAAACCAAATTGGTTGATTATTGGAGTAAAATATATTTTGATTATGCCTAACATAAAATCATGTTATAGTTTTAACAACCTACACCTTAATAAACTCACATACCCACCAAATAAGAGAAGGATAGAGTTTACCGAGATCTCTTGTGGTAGAGTTCATGGATGAAAGAAACTCAATTTCTTTCATGTTAGAAATGTGGAAAGTGACAGCACAAAGAATGTCTCAATAGAATCGTAAAATGTTTTATTTTTGTTAAATAAGTTCATATATCATGTATTTCGATTGGAAAATGAAAATTTCCATAATAGGATTTAAAGTTAATCTAAATGTACTATTTATGTATGAAGAATATGGGAATTATCCAGGGTAGTGTCCTAATCTAGGGGTTAACTCCTAAACCATGGAAGGAAATATAATATTCTAATTATTAAATTGTAATGGATGAATTGATTATCGATTTTTATTTGATAATAATTATATATAAATGAAATTATTTATATAATAATGATGAGACCTAAAATTATTATTTTGTGGTGTTTTTTATTTACAAATTAGAAAACATATGTTAAAAGTTAATTATAAGATAAAATTTTGATTTATCAGTAATGTGAAAATGTGTAGTTTGGATGAAGAGATCATTGACATTTAAGATTTAATTACGATAGTATTGGTGACCATGAAAATGGTTAGTGATTTCATGGCAATGTGATATGGGTCATCATTAATAATGTTTATTTATTTTTTGATTTATGTAAAGAGACATTGAATTTATTTGATGAATAAGTATTGTGATAGTTGTTAGAAGAATATTTGATTTAATTTGAGGGTAACATAAGATTTTTGGATACCATTGTGTTTGTATTATTTTATAGTTAACCACATGCACAAATTCAATGAATCCCTTTTTTAGGTTTTATGTGATGGAATTTTTTCATGATTTAAAACATTTATTGTCATTTAGGAACAATAAATGATTAAGGATTATATAACCCAATGGGTTAGTATATGATTTTATGTTAAGTTGTATATTGTCAATTGGTTTGTGAGATACAGATTATCTTGAATTCTATTATGTGATTCATTGATAAGGATATATTTTCAAATATATCTATGATCAACAAAGGGATTTCATTCTATGTTAGTATCTAAATTTGATTCATGATTTTTTTGGGTGAAGTTCACTACATTATAATATTATATAGTGATTTATCATGGTGATTAATTATCTTTTTTGGGTGTGAGATAAAAGTAATGAGATCAACATCAAGGTGAAAAAATTATTTAATTTTGGGGTTATTAATGTTGATTGGGATGTAAAGTTATTTATTTGGGGAATGATCTGTGATGAACCTTTTGTGTTATTGAGTAAATTTTAAAGTAAAATATATTATTATGTTTTATAAATTTTTGATATTATCTTAACATCTTGAAACCACTTTAGATTTTGATAATACTTAAAGATAGGAGGAACAACCAATTGTCCTTTGGTGGATTGTTTGATCTTTTAGATGTTTATTTTATTGTTGCATGCATGAAACAATCAATATCCATAATCATTGTTTTTCGAAAAAAATGATATTTTAATAGAAATTTATTAATGTATGATATTATAATTATAATGTAAGAATATATAACTCTATTTTCACTCTATATAGAAATAAAATTGCGTAAAAATTGTAAAAGGATGATGAAAAATATATATTTCCCTAATGTATTCATTATTGATGAATTAAGAGTTTTTTATAGCATATTAATTGATGAAATTTTGGAAATTAAATTTCTCATTATTATTCACATACTTATAATAAAAATTATTTTTCACTATCCATAGTTATTAGTAATTTTTCCATTATAATCGCATCCCCAAATTTTTATACTGTTTATAAACAATGTTATTTTTTATTAGAAATAACTTCCATACTTTCCTTTCACTATTTTCAATAAAATGTTTTCTAAACCCTTTTTACGATGTCAGTTTTCAATAAAGGTATTTTTAAAATTCAATCCATTTATTATTGAGATCAATTAATTATTTTTAGAATGAATGTTTTTATAAATGGGAGAATGTAACACCATGATATTTTAAAAGAATAATAGGTTTGATAGAAAATACGACGAACAAAACCAATACTAAACAAACCAAAAATTATATTTCTTAAATGTTAGAGTTATAAAATTTTAATTGAATTTTTGAGTGAGAAAATTATTTACTATATTATGAAAAAAATATAAATTTCCACCCCATTCAAATTAATTGACTAATTATTTGGAATTAAATACTCAATGTTTTACTAATTTATTTTATTCTTCAAAAAATAGGTTTTTGTCCATAGTTTTTTTATTTTTATATTATGTAAATGATATAAATTTTATTTAAAAAAATAATATCATACTATAAATCATCATACAAAAATTAGTTTACGATGAATTTTATTGATATTTCTTATATGACTGATTTTCCTCCGGATAGTGAAAAATAATGATTTTTATTAAAAAAATGTATTTTTCTTTCAAAAATTTATAATTTCCAATTTATTTGAAAAATTTTTCAAAAGAAAAAATTAATATAATAATGGGAATAAACAATTTTTTTCATTGAAATAAATTTTTGAATTTAATTTGGTATAATAGCATTTTAAAACTTAAAAAGTCAATTTATTGGGAAAAACTATCTTTCAATTTGTTTGGTGTTTAAATATTAAATTAATTTCTCACTTAAATAAATTGAATATTAAAAAATGACTTCCATATTCATAATTAGGATGTCAAAATTTGTAAAATAGTTGACTTTTTTCATTATGATTTGTACCCATATTAAATAATTATCACAATTGTAAATCGACTAATTAAAGTTAGAATAATATAATAAGGTCAAAAATGACCCTAAAACATTCCATTATGCTACTGGATGAGTTTATATTTTTTATTTTCTTCCTTGTTCTGAAAATATGTAATCATAGATCTATATTTCATTAGTTTAAAAATTGATAATATTTAAGTTAAAGGTAAAGTAAAAAATACCACTTTCTTTCTATTAATATATGTAACAATCTATGACACTGATTATAAAGAATCCTCCTTAAATATTACATAATATAGAGTTTAAATCCAAAATTTAATTATGTTAAATATTATAATATTATCAAGTATATAGATTTAGATCATTAATTCATAACATCTACATTAAATACCATATATATATATACACAAAGTGGACACTTCTTGTCAATATACATTTTTTCCATTGTATACAACTTTAAAAATTAAATATGATATTTTTCATGAAAAAAATCACAGCATTAAACTTGAGATCTTTTTACCCCTACTCATACTTAAACCCTGTTAAAACGATTTAATAACATGGGATGAGAATAAAAAATTAGTATGGGATATAGAAAAAGTAGTCATTTTGTAACACCCCAGGTAAATAATGATTATGAAATTTTCATATTTATCCATATTTGTGAATAAAATATTAATATGACTTTAAAGGGGACGCTATGCTCGATGGCGTACCCAACACGCAACAACGAGTTTCTTGAGAATCTTACGTTGCACTCTAATAATAAATAATATTATTTCAAATGGTAGTTATATTGTAGCCGTTGTATTGGCGGGAATGGATTGAAATAACTAAAATATGATTATATATGTTTTTTAAATGTTTTTACATTTATCCAATAAAATCTAAAGTCTTAAAATACAGAAAGAATTCAATTTTAGGCGTATATGCCCTAGTTTTCACTAAAGGTTCACTTATCGCCTTTTAATGGAGAACTGTCATTAAATATAGTTTTGTTCGCTCTTAAACATTCTTTTGGACCAAATAAAACTCTTATTAAGAATCGGGACATCAAATTTTACTTTGTGAAATTTTTTTGGTATTTTTCCGATAAAGTTCATTTTTTTAATGAATAGTGTAAAATGTTGTATTTTAATTCAAAACCACTTTTTAATCTAATTTATTTATATGATTAGATAATATTTTGAATTGGTTTTAAAGTGAAATTAGAAAATATTTTTACCATTAAATCCAATAGTGGTCGTTGGAATTAATTTCACTTTGAAATCAGACGTAAACTAGTGTCAATCTTTTGATACTTATTGTTTTATAAAAACACGCTATTTGCTCTGACAGCAAGAATTAATTATTAAATTAATTAATGTGACTAATATGTTTTGAATTTTGTAAAACAGACTTCATTTTTGAATTCGGAATATCAAATATAGCTTAGGGTGAATTTTTGGGATTTTTCTTAAAAAACTTCAATTTTTGATAAATAGTGAAACCACTAAGTGGTACTTATAAAAGCTGATTTTTCGTTTAAATGAAATTTTAATACTTATGTGTTTTGAATTTCAAAAATCCGACATACATGGTTGTCATTAAGAATTAAAATGTGGTTTAATGGGATAAAAATAATTTTTTTGGTGAATAGTAACTTATTAAGTTTTTAATCACGATTAGTGGTAATTAGTGTAATTTAAGGTAAAAATGATATTATAAGAATGTGAGAACACCATGACACTTGTCCTACAACTATTGGGTGAGTCATGGCCGACCAAGACAAGCCATGGGCCAACTTGGGGACCCCATGGATCCACTTTGGTTGGGAAATGACATAAATAACTTTTTATTTAATGTAAAAGTAAAAATGACACAAACATGATATGTTTTACTTAAATAATTTTTAAGTGGGGTTATACAAGTCATATTTTTTATTATAAATATTCATTGGAAATATAAAACTATTTCCTACATCATAGTATTTTTTTTTATAATTTTTAGACATTAAATAAATTAAATTATTTATGACATAATAATGATGCAGCGATGAAATCACTATTTGACGATTTAAATAAAATGGAAAGATAATGTAAAATATATGAACTACACATGTCCAAAACTTATTGTATGGGTGGATTTCGAACCTTTATCACCTTATCCACGAATTAAATCAATGTGGGACCTTTTAAAACCGAAACACTTTTTCAAATAAAGTAATATTTCTTACTTTCCAAAAGTTCCCCTCCTCTCCTCTTATAAAAGGCCCCCACCTCTACCTCATTTCACACACTCCTCAAGCCTTTGGCTCGGCCAACCCCTGCCCATTTACTCTCTCCACATCCCTCTCCTCATCCTAGAGGATTCCCATTGGGCAGAATCCTTTCAAAGGAAGCCTTTAGGCTCAAATCAAAAGGAGTTACACTTTTAAAGGTAATTCATTCTCTCATGTTCATTTGTTTTATTTTGCTTCTCCAACCCCCTAAAATCTTTTTATTTATTTCTTTTGTAACAAAACCAGTATCTACAATATACTAGGATGTTTTTTTAAGATTTATTCGAGCTACACTCTCACACAACTACATCAAATGGTTAAAGAACATACGGTTTCTGTGGATGGCGAAATTCGGCCTCCCGAAACGATGATTGTTCAATACTCATTTAACACCTTCAAAGGTGGCCATTATGATGTAACTATTTTTATATATGATATATAATATGTTTATGTTTTACTTATGCTTCTTTATTTTTCATTTGTGTCTTACCTTTATGGCTTCCATTATGGGTATATGCGATATCTTCATTTTAGGAAGTGCGGACTACCGCCCCCTCAAAGTGATTTGATTCGTTAAATACCATATGTGGGACATATAAAGGATGGAACTATGATATTATATATGATATTATAATGGAATTATAATATACTTTTATATAATTATGATTGCATTCTATAAAATATTAAATAGAAATGAAAGTAGCGTTCATGCGTACGTACGGATTACCGTCTCCATGAACGGTGCATTTCATTTCTTACCTCTAAATGATTATGTAATGTTATAAATTCATGCATGTACTGGATATATATGACATATATTATATCTACATCATGAATACAATTCTGGATATAATAAACATTTGGCCACATGAACAACATGTAATTGTAAGAAGTCCACTTTCGACTTAAGAACCAAATATCGGCAAAACAAATATTATTAACTTAAATGATTACATAGTGTTTATGACATGGTAATAAGTGATATAAAAGGAATAATGAACATTAAAAGGGTTCTTAATGAAGTAGAAATTAACTCAAGTTTATTATTCAGGAGATTAAAGAACGATCGAGTCAAGTCGGACCTGAGGTAAGGGATCCTACAACTCTCTTTCTTTTTAAGTACACTCTTTTATGTCATTTCTTTTAAGCTCATCTTTCTTATGATTGGGATGTTATTTTATATTAATCCTACTGTAATTTTTATGTTCATGTGATGAGATACCCTATTCTCTCTCATCAATCCATTTTGGAATTTTTGAGTGGCGCCGTTAGGCTGCCGAACTTTCGTAAGAGATCTAACCTCTCTCTTTCTTTTTAAGTACTCTCCTTTATGTCACTTCTTTTAAGCTCCTCTTTGTTATGTTGGGGGATTTTATTTTATATTCCTCTTGCTTTAAATTCTATTGTAATATGATGGTATACTCTATTTGATCTCATCAATCCATTTTGGAAGTTTTAAGTGGCGCCGTTAGGTTGCCGAGTTTTCGTAAGGGATTTTTCATCTCACTTTTATTCCCGTGAGATTTATGATACATTTGCCACAATTTCATTTGAGTGGTGTATTTACTGACCATTATTTTACTTATTGTGTAATATTATTTCATTTATGAGTGTTTACATCAATGATGTATTGTCCTTCTTTCACGGGGCGTATGTTTCGAACGATACCCATGTCGGTAAGGGAACCTTTCACCCTCCTCTTTTTAAAAGAGTTCTTTTGTTGGGTCTTTTAATGTACATATTTTTATGTTGGGATATGTTCTAATATATTCTTATTGATGTAAATTTTATTTCCAAGTGATGAGAGAGTTTTTTTATCTCTCATCAACTCATTTTGATGTGACGCCGTTAGGCTGTCAAGGGAACTTCTTAACCCAATTTCGATTTCTTTGGGTTCAACATGTAGTTATTGAATATGTCATCCTTTGAATATGTGTGAATAACCGTTGATTGTTTTACACTTAATATCCACTTATATTGGGTGTATTTATATTTTTCACACATAATTATGAGATTGATTTATCCTTAATTTAAGGATACATTCTATATAATGGATTTCATATCATTTTACATTTCTTTTGAGACTTCATTGTTGTTATGCACCAATTCACTCTTATATGGTGTGTATACTGTCCTTTGACATATTATATCATGAATCCTTTTATTCTCATGATATTATAAAGTTCGGATTAAATGTTATTCCGCTATTATTTGTATTCAAGAGTCTCTCATTTTGTTAAAAACTCATTAACAAAAATATCATTTTAATTGTTTTAAAGATTTATTATTCTAAATCTTTATCTTTAATGTCCATGTTTTCAAAATGGATTTCAGTATTTATTTATATCGACATTAATGTTTTAAAATTATAATTCCATTAAAATCTTCAAAGTGGTATGGGACACTTTGATTCAAAAATCTCTTTTAAATGGTTTTTGAAAATGGATTGATTAATTCAATATCTGGGAATTATTTATTGTGATTGCAAATGAAATATTGTTATTGAAATGTTTATGTTTTCCATATTTTATGTGTAATAATGGTACTTGGACATTATGGCGGGTGGTGTCGTGAATACCAGGACGGGTAGTTACATTATAACCTCCAATGCATTGGGTATGGAAGTCGGCCGTATGGATAATCCATTAAGTATGTATGGAAATTGGCCGTATGGATATTCCATTAAGTGATATGTGTGGGAGTCGACCGTATGGTTATTCCACTTAAGTATGTTTATGTCCCATGTTACCTTTATATATGTTATGTGTTCTTTATATGGGTTTTATGGTAATACTTTGGTTACAAAAAGGTAAGTAATGATATTTTATTCAGTGAAGAGTTTTTACTACTTCATAAAGGTGAAAAGTATTACCTTGATAAAGTATACATGGTTTACTATTTGTTTTGAGAAACTAACAGTTTTTATTCTTTGTGTATCCCTTACTGAGTTTTTATGCTCATCCCAAGTTTTTGAAATGTTTTTCACATGACTTAGCATGGAATAGGGTCAAGGATGGGATCAAGGGAAAGTCATGCTACCTAAAACATGGAACTATACATGTTTCTTTTAAAGAGTTTTTATTTTATGGAAATTTAGTAGAAGCGACTACTTTGTAATCTTTTGAGATGTAATAGTTATGTCCTAATTCTCTAAAACTCTAATCCTGAAAAGATCCTCAATGTGAATTACTCATTTAATTCAATATTAAGTAAGGTTTAAGGCTGGGGCCTTATAGTTGGTATCAGAGGTCGGTTTAGATAACTTTAGAGGTTAGGGTATTCTTTAAGCATAAGTGACAATACCATAATGGTTAGGATTTCAGAAAGAGTCCTAGTTTTAGATAAAGTGAATGAGTAAGTGTATCTTAGTGTTTACCTTCCTCATTAGTACATGATGGTTTTGTTGATATACTCACACTGACATTTCTATTTTTAGTGAATGGATGGATATAGCAGGAACCAAAGAGACAACAGGTTTGAAGGAAAGTGTGGTGGTTCTCTGATTAAGATACTAGATAAAATGGAGGATTCAATGAGGAAACTCGTGGTTGTTATAAACCAAATATCAAGGAGTCATGATCAACCACTTCAACCTTGGTGAGTTCTCTAATGCATCATGTACGAGATAGCCAACTCGATGTGGAAATTCAGGTAATAAATATTAAGGTAACCATTAGGGTTTATATGATACTTAATTTTTAGGTAATTATGGGTCACTCTATGATATGATGGAAAATGAAAGGAATGAGATAAACATGAGGTTAAAATATGTTATGATTATTCTTGAAGATTTTTTCTCATTTTGGGGAATGTTTTAAGAATTATATAGTTTTGGAAAAAGGACAACACGTAGACCGTGTGACATCCCGTCGCGTCAGACAAAGCTGCGGGAATCGAACCCACAACCAAAGTGCGACTGGTATTTATCGCCTACCACTGGACTACGTGAAGTCCCTGGTTAGTTTTACTGATTCTTTTTAGTTATATGATTTTATAAATTAACAGTAAGTTCATTTTGGGTTATTTATGAAAATTATTAACCTATCATGGAGGATATGTGATTAGGTTAATTACTTTTCAATTCGAGACTTTAGGAGCAACTGATGTTGTTTGGAGATAAATGTTACGATTTAACTTGGAAGACTATGTGACTAAATCCTTCAAATATTTGGGTTTCAATCTTATATTGGTTTACTTTGACGAATTTTATGGACAAATTGTTTATCGGATGATCCTTGTTGAACATTGGGTTTTGTTTGACAAATTTTGGAGATTAAGAATAGATTTTCATTATACAAAGGGTTATCCTTTTCTGGATTATCTGACCTTGTACTAACCTTTTTGGTTTTGGTTATGGTTAAGGTCTAATGATATGGGAAGTATATAGTACTCTTTTGTGGATTAGGTGATTCTCTAGAAGTCGATTATAGTACTCTTAATGCGAACAAGTCTCCTTAAATACTCGTCTTTTGGAAAAAATATGGGTTTGACTAAGGAATCTAGTAAAAGTTGAAAGTCAACATGATAAGTGATTATGCTTCCTTATGAATAAATTCCTCAATAACAAGTAACTTAAAACAAAAATGTTTTCTATTAACTTTTCCTACTGGGGAACCCAATACCGTTTAACCCATCACAAGTTTGTGATTTTCTTATTGTTAACTTTATCCTAAACATGTTTTCTATCACTCTCCATTAGAACATGACCCTTTGTTTTTTTCCTCCATGTCCATATTTTTATACTTGGAATCCTAGTATGGGTTAACTCGGGTGACCTCTGTGCTTACCTTTCTTTATTTTAAAGTGTTTGTTTTACCGACTCTTGTTCCGATGTGGGACTTTCAAAGATGTTTCCAAGTGCAATTTTAAAATTGTGAGGACGCAATTCCAAAAAGGGGGGAAGGATGTAACACCCCAGGTAAATAATGAATATGAAATTTTCATATTTATCCATATTTGTGAATAAAATATTAATATGACTTTAAAGGGGACGCTATGCTCGATGGCGTACCCAACACGCAACAACGAGTTTCTTGGGAATCTTACGTTGCACTCTAATAATAAATAATATTATTTCAAATGGTAGTTAACTTATAGCCGTTGTATTGGCGAGAATGGATAGAAATAACTAAAATATGATTATATATGATTTTTAAATGTTTTTACATTTATCCAATAAAATCTAAAGGCTTAAAATACGGAAAGAATTCAATTTTAGGCGTATATGCCCTAGTTTTCACTAAAGGTTCACTTATCGCCTTTTAATGGAGAACTGTCATTAAATATAGTTTCGTTCGCTCTTAAACATTCTTTTGGACCAAATAAAACTCTTATTAAGAATCAGGACATCAAATTTTACTTTTTGTAATTTTTTTGGTATTTTTCCGATAAAGTTCATTTTTTAATGAATAGTGTAAAATGTTGTATTTTAATTCAAAACCTCTTTTTAATCTAATTTATTTATATGATTAGATAATATTTTGAATTGGTTTTAAAGTGAAATTAGAAAATATTTTTACCATTAAATCCAATAGTGGTCGTTGGAATTAATTTCACTTTGAAATCAGACTTAAACTAGTGTCAATCTTTTTATACTTATTGTTTTATAAAAACACGCTATTTGCTCTGACAACGGGAATTAATTATTAAATTAATTAATGTGACTAATATGTTTTGAATTTTTTAAAACGGACTTCATTTTTGAATTCGGAATATCAAATATAGCTTAGGGTGAATTTTTGGGATTTTTCTGAAAAAACTTCAATTTTTGATAAATAGTGAAACCACTAAGTGGTACTTATAAAAGCTGATTTTTCGTTTAAATGAAATTTTACCACTTATGTGTTTTGAATTTCAAAAATCCGACATACATGGTTGTCATTAAGAAGTAAAATTTGGTTCAATGGGATAAAAATAATTTTTTGGTGAATAGTAACTTATTAAGTTTTTAATCGCGATTAGTGGTAATTAGTGTAATTTAAGGTAAAAAATGATATTATAGGAATGTGAAAATACCCTGACACTTGTCCTACACCTATTGGGTGAGTCATGGCCGACCAAGACAAGCCATGGGCCAACTTGGGGTCCCCATGGATCCACTTTGGTTGGGAAATGACATAAATAACTTTTTATTTAATGTAAAAGTAAAAATGACACAAACATGATATGTTTTACTTAAATAATTTTTAAGTGGGGTAATACAAGTCATATTTTTGATTATAAATAGTCATTGGAAATCTAGAAAGATTTCCAACATCATAGTATTTTTTATATAATTTTTAGACATTAAATAAATTAAATTATTTATGACATAATAATGATGCAGCGATGAAATCATTATTTGACGATTTAAATAAAATGGAAAGATAATATAAAATCTATGAACTAAACATGTCCAAAACTTATTGGATGGGTGGATTTCGAACCTTTATCACCTTATCCACGAATTATATCAATGTGGGACCTTTTAAAACCGAACCACTTTTTCAAATAAAGTAATATTTCTTACTTTCCAGAAGTGCCCCTCCTCTCCTCTTAAAAAAGGCCCCCAACTCTACCTCATTTCACACACTCCTCAAGCCTTTGGCTCGGCCAACCCCTGCCCATTTACTCTCTCCACATCCCTCTCCTCATCCTAGAGGATTACCTTTGGGCAGAATCCTTTCAAAGGAAGCCTTTAGGCTCAAATCAAAAGAAGTTACACTTTTAAAGGTAATTCATTCTCTCATGTTCATTTGTTTTATTTTTCTTCTCCAACCCCCTAAACTCTTTTTATTTATTTCTTTTGTAACAACAACAGTATATTCAATATACTAGGATGTTTTTATAAGATTTATTCGAGCTACACTCTCACACAACTACATCAAATGGTTAAAGAACATACGGTTTCCGTGGATGGCGAAATTCTGCCTCCCGAAACGATGATTGTTCAATACTCATTTAACACCTTCAAAGGTGGCCATTATGATGTCACTATTTTTATATATGATATATAATATGTTTATGTTTTACATATGCTTCTTTATTTTTCATTTGTGTCTTACCTTTATGGCTTCCATTATGGGTATACGCGATATCTTCATTTTAGGAAGTGCGGACTACCGCCCCCTCAAAGTGATTTGATTCGTTAAATACCATATGTGGGACATATAAAGGATGGAACTATGATATTATATATGATATTATACTGGAATTATAATATACCTTTATATCATTATGATTCCATTCTATAAAATATGAAATAGAAATGAAAGTAGCGTTCATGCGTACGTACGGATTACCGTCTCCATGAACGGTGCATTTCATTTCATACCTCTAAATGATTATGTAACGTTATAAATTCATGCATGTACTGGATATATATGAAATATATTATATCTACATCATGAATACAATTCTGGATATAATAATCATTTGGCCACATGAACAACATGTAATTGTAAGAAGTCCACTTTCGACTTAAGAACCAAATATCGGCAAAACAAATATTATTAACCTAAATGATTACATAATGTTTATGACATGGTAATAAGTGATATAAAAGGAATAATGAACTTGAAAAGGGTTCTTAATGAAGTAGAAATTAACTCAAGTTTATTATTCAGGAGATTAAAGAACGATCGAGTCAAGTCGGACTCGAGGTAAGGGATCCTACAACTCTCTTTTTTTTAAGTACACTCTTTTATGTCATTTCTTTTAAGCTCATCTTTCTTATGGTTGGGATGTTCTTTTATATTACTCCTACTGTAATTTTTATGTTCATGTGATGAGAGACCCTATTCTCTCTCATCAATCCATTTTGGAAGTTTTGAGTGGCGTCGTTAGGCTGCCGAACTTTCGTAAGAGATCTAACCTCTCTCTTTCTTTTTAAGTACTCTCCTTTATGTCACTTCTTTTAAGCTCCTCTTTGTTATGTTGGGGGATTTTCTTTTATATTCCACTTGCTTTAAATTCTATTGTAATATGATGGGATACTATATTTGATCTCATCAATCCATTTTGGAAGTTTTAAGTGGAGCTGTTAGGTTGCCGAGTTTTCGTAAGGGATTTTTCATCTCACTTTTATTCCCGTGAGATTTATGATACATTTTCCACAATTTCCTTTGAGTGGTGTATTTACTGACCATTATTTTACTCATTGTGTAATATTATTTCATTTATGAGTATTTACATCAATGATGTATTGTCCTTCTTTCACGGGGCGTATGTTTCGAAAGATACCCATGTCGGTAAGGGAACCTTTCACCCTCCACTTTTTAAAAGACTTCTTTTGGTGGGTCTTTTAATGTACATATTTTTATGTTGGGATATGTTCTCATATATCTTTATTGATGTAAATTTTATGTTCAAGTGATGAGATAGTTTTTTTATCTCTCATCAACTCATCTTGATGTGACGCTGTTAGGCTGTCAAGGGAACTTCTTAACCCAATTTCGATTTCTTTGGGTTCAACATGTAGTTATTGAATATGTCATCCTTTGAATATGTGTGAATAAACTTTGATTGTTTTACACTTAATATCCACTTATATTGGGTGTATTTATATTTTTCACACATAATTATGAGATTTATTTATCCTTAATTTAAGGATACCTTCTTTATAATGGATTTCATCTCATTTTACATTTCTTTTGAGACTTCATTGTTGTTATGCACCAATTCACTCTTATATGGTCTGTATACTGTCCTCTGACATATTATATCATGAATCCTTTTATTCTCATGATATTATAAAGTTCGGATTAAATGTTATTCCGCTATTATTTGTATTCAAGAGTCTCTCATTTTTTTAAAAACTCATTAACAAAAATATCATTTTAAATGTTTTAAAGATTTATTATTCTAAATCTTTATCTTTAATGTCCATGTTTTCAAAATGGATTTTAGTATTTATTTATATGGACAATAATGTTTTAAAATTATAATTCCATTAAAAGCTTCAAAATGGTATGGGACACTTTGATTCAAAAATATCTTTTAAATGGTTTTTGAAAATGGATTGATTAATTCAATATCTGGGAATTATTTATTGTGATTGCAAATGAAATATTGTTATTGAAATGTTTATGTTTTCCATATTTTATGTGTAATAATGGTACTTGGAAATTATTATGGGTGGTGCCGTGAATACCAGGACGGGTGGTTATGTTATAACCTCCAATGCATTGGGTATGGAAGTCGGCTGTATGTCTATTCCATTAAGTATGTATGGAAATTGGCCGTATGGCTATTCCATTAAGTGATATGTGTGGGAGTCGACCGTATGGTTATTCCACTTAAGTATGTTTATCTCCCAAGTTACCTTTATATATGTTATGTGTTCTTTATATGGGTTTTATGGTAATACTTTGGTTACAAAAAAGGTAAGTAATGATATTTTATTCAGTGAAGAGTTTTTACTACATCATAAAGGTGAAAAGTATGACCTTGATAAAGTATACATGGTTTACTATTTGTTTTGAGAAACTAACAGTTTTTATTCTTTGTGTATCCCTTACTGAGTTTTTATGCTCATCCCAAGTTTTTGAAATGTTTTTCACAGGACTTAGCATGGAATAGGGTCAAGGATGGGATCAAGGGAAAGTCATGCTACCTAAAACATGGAACTATACATGTTTCTTTTAAAGAGTTTTTATTTTATGGAAATTTAATAGAAGCGACTACTTTGTAATCTTTTGAGATGTAATGGTTATGTCCTAATTCTCTAAAACTATAAACCTGAAAAGATCCTCAATGTGAATTACTCATTTAATTCAATATTAAGTAAGGTTTATGGCTGGGGCCTTATACATTTAGTCTAGTTAAAATTTTAAAATTCCCATGATATTTCACATTTATTCCAAATTTTATTTATATAAATTTAATAAATCATATTCTCATGAAATCACAGACACGTTTTTCACAAATAATCATTAAAACCTATTGTAAATAAATCATATCCATTTTTTTTAACAAAGATAATCATTTTCATGACCCATTTTAAAATCATGTAAAAAGTAAAAGGAGACTTTTTAAATCTATATGGGAATTATTATGGTAAATACCTCATTCTTAACTCTCAATATAAGAGAATATTACCAATATATTAGATCACTATCAGGGTAAATCCATTGTAAAAGCCATACCAGAATTACCCAGCACTATCTGGGTGCACCAATCATATAATATATATATGGGTTAACCATTTATCATATAATTTTTATGTAACATATCATTAGTAAAAAAATATTATTCTTGAACTTTTTAATCATAAGACATTTTAAAAACTCTTCTAAAGTCATATGTAAATCTCATTCAGTTATCAAAATACCATTTTCTTTAAAACCCCCATTTTTAGTACCAAAATAACCTTTTCATTTGAAACACCATTATAAATAACAAAATACTAGAAAATTTGTTTTAATTTTAATAAGAAAATAAATATACTTAATTAATCCAAACTTTAAATAATGGTTATAAAGGTGGGTAAAGTTGTAATCACCGAATATGTTAAAATAGAACATTCTATTTGATCTTTGTAAAGAAAGTAAATCGTTCCAGATAAAGATTACTTTTTGAAAAAAAAAGTAAAATTATGGACATAAATTTCTTTCAATAAAATTATCATTTCCATATTTTTTCATTCTTGAAATCATTTTCAAATCAAGGAAGTGGAAAAAATATAGTTTTCACGAATGATTTAAAATAGGATATTTTTTATTTAAAAGAAAACATCAGAAACATTTGAATTGTAATCCCTATGAAATAATGACATTAAAAACTCTAAAAATAATTATAATTGAAAACTTAATGATATTAAATTCCATAGGGTCTGTATATAAAACTCATAAAAAAATATATGTGCATAATATCAAAATATTTATCAATAAAAGGAAATTGGGAAGACTTCCTATACATTGAGTTCAAATTTTTATGTGTGTGATTATATTCCTAAATAATAAAATTCTTTTAATTATTTAATTTATATAGAAGATTTTTCATTATTAATATTACTTTTATTTTAATTATTAATATTAGCTAGAAAATTAACTAATTAACTAATTTTACTTCCGATGTACTGACAGTATTCACTTTATAAGTCAAAAATTAATTTAGTCGATTAATTATGCTCAAAGTTGTAAATATTTCTGCATATCCAGAATATTAATCATAACATAGTTGTATTTTTTTAAATTATTCATACATTTAAATCTGATCATAAAAATTAATAATAACACAATCATGGAGACGGTAAGACGTATATATGCATGAGTAATGTTTACATTTTTTCAATGATAATTATAGAAAGAATGTAAGTAATATTTTTTCTTTCCAAAATGATAATAATATCATAAATAAAATATTATTTCATTAAATATACTTATATATATCATCCATGTGTTTTGGTGATGAAAAATATAATTGGATCACTTTATGGAGGTTGTTGTACAAAAGTACGAATGAACAATGTTGTCATTTTTCTGTATAACCCTGAAAAGGTATATTATCTTTTAAGAATGATAACAATGTCATGGATATCACAATTATTTCATGTATCTCACATATATAAATTAAAATTATCTTTATTACCTTCCATTTAATGCATTAGGGAAAAACTAATCACATTGCTTTGGGATGCGGTAGTTGCCCCTACACACAAGAGACGTTGTTGTATCCCCCACATAATGGATATTAAGAAGGTATTTGTGATATCATAACACAATAATTATGAATATATTATTAATATAATATATATATATATATATTACATAAATAGTTATAAAAATCCTTGATATGTGATAATATAAAATAAAGGACATCGGTTTGCAAGTCAATAGTCCACCGTACACACGAATAATGATTATGTACCCTATTTGATGGAAGATGAGATAAATTTATGTTAATACAATACAATAATAACATATATGTATGTGGGGTATAATTTTCTTATTATACAATCAAATTTTAAGAATATTTTTATGTGTCTTAAGAAGAAATTAAATAGTTATGCACTGTTAATCACAATAACTCTTCTTAAGAAAACTTCCATTGATAAGCAAAAAATGAATATTTATAACTAATTTTTTATAAAACTAAGGGATATAGGTAACACTTATGGAAGTAAGGAATATTTAATCTAAATTATTAGCTGATAAAAATGGATTTTATCATATTAATAGTGGGGTACATTTGGTGTTTTTTTATTATTGTGGTTAGTTGGACTCCTGTAATTTTTTTAAATAAAATGGTGTACCCACTTCTTCACATGCCACAAGGATCCAAGATGAACCATTATTGATATTTAGATTATATAATTTCTAAATATTAACATGAAATATATTTTATTCTATTTTTTCTTTCATGTAACACCCCAATATTTCATAGTACGTTATCTCATTAAAGTAATTAAATAGCTTGTGCTACCCGCAACAGCGAGTTCGAGCGCACCACGACATACCAAATTAGCCATTCAAAAGGTAGATTTGAATAGTATTTACTTAATTTTTAATGTTATATAATCTATATATTTTTAACATCCATATTATGTGTTTCTTTGAAATAATATAGGAACAAATTCTTTTTTCAGATAAAAGAAGTATTTTTCAAAAAAATTCAATTTTACCGCATTTTAATGGAGAACCCTTTTTAAAAAAAATATTTGACACTTTTATATGTTCAATTAAATTAAATTAAATTCTTCTTTAGAATTGGGACCTAAAAATTTATATGGATAAATTTTTGGTACTTTTCTGATAACTGTCATATTTTGACGAATAGTGAGAAATACAATGTTTTAATTGAAAACAACATTTTCAATCGAAATAATTTAGAGTGTTAAATTATGAATTTGAATTATTTTGAAGTATAATTAGATTATATTTTTATCTTTTAATACTATTTAGGTCATTATAAGTAATTTTATATTTAAATTTGACATAAACACATGTCAATTTTTTGATTGTTTTTACTTTTGAAAAACAAACATTTTGTTTGGACAACGGGAATTAATTTTACATTAATAAATGAAAATTATATTATTTTAATTTGGTAAAATAGAATTCATTTTTGAATTCATAATATCAAATTTATCTTAGGATTAATTTTTGTTATTTTTCTGAAAACATTTAATTTTTGATCAATAGGGAAAAACACTACATTATTATTTAAAATCGGATTTTTTTAAATAATTATTTATTTAATTTAATTTAATTTTAAGTAAAAATAGATATATAATATCTATATATGTTAAATTTAATTTATTGGAGTCATTTTATAATAAAATTGGATGTATAAAATTTTATTGAACTTTTAACCCCTTTTACCCACCTTCTAGGAGCATTTGCAAATTCGCATAAAACATAATTTTACCATTTTTGTGAGTTAGATTTCAAAAATCCTAGATATAAGATTTAAAATAGTAAGTAAAATGTGGTTCAATAAGGATAAAATATTTTTTGGTGAATAATAAAATTTGACATTTATTTACCACGGTTAAAAGTAAATAGGGTAATTAATGGTAAAAATGATATTATAATTACACTAACGCATGTCACAATTATATTGGATAAATTTAATTAGACCAAAAATCCACAGGAATAAAATATGATCCTTTTTGTCCACTTGGATTAGATAAGGACATTTATTTTTATTATATATATATAAGTGTTAAAAGTGTTAAATTCAAAGTTTAATAACTCGGGAATTTTTAATATAGGGTTATACATAAGATAAATTCTACTATAAAAATTAATTAGAAAGATAAAAATATTTCCTACATAATGGTATTTTAATTATAATTTTTAGAAAATAATTAATTATATTTATTTATGACACAATGATGATGTAGTAATTACCTTATTAATGAAAGAAAAAAATGGTATTATAAATAATAAATTAAATATAATTTCAATGTTTTTGTGACATCCACAAATTTTATAGTGTAATATGACATTCTCGGGTTGATTCAATGTATATTGTTTGAAGTAATCAAGTTGTGATGACTTTTAGAAAAACCAAATACTAAGTAGTGTCAAAATTGACATAAATGGGTTTTTAAAAAAAATATTATATTATTAAAATATATAATATTCCTAAAAATATAAGGTTTGGACAAAGGAGTTAAATAATTTTATATATTTCATTAATGAACCACATGAATTTCTCTTGTATTTTTAGGGTTTTTTTATTAACCATATAGTGTAAGAATACAAGAAGACACATTAAAAGTTAAACTATTTAACTAATAGTTAAATCTAAAAGATAAGGTTAATATGGTGACCTAAACCTATATAAAACCTATTGGTTTAGTGGTTTTCCACCAATCCCCACCTTATCCTAGAAATAAATCATTTTTTATCTATTATAAACTGAAAATTGTTTTATTATAAAATAATATATGAAGCTTTTTTTGAATTGATTATCACGTCTTTTATAAAAGCGCACCTACCCTTATCTTAATTTCACACCCCAAATCCATTTGCCTCAGCCAAAACCTACCCAAATATCCTCCCAACTTCCCTTAAATAAACCTAATTCCCTTAATTTTATAGTAAATCCAACCGAAGGATCCCTTTTTATCAACTCAAAAGGAAACACCCGAAGAAGAGATAATAATTTCCCCACCCTCTTTCATGTTCTTTTCTTCTTACACTTCATATTTCTTTGTTGTTTCCATACCAAAATAATAACTCCAGTACCTAAAACATAATTTGATGTTATTATAAATATGTTACAACCATATTAATTATTCTATCCATCCTATAGATGAAAAAGTCACCATACGTGCATACGTACAACTTACCGACTGCACATCATGGTGTAGTTTGTTATTCAAACACTCCATTATTTGGATGGGTGTAATAATGATTATAAATGATGTAAATAATAAATATAACATGTTTATAATTCTTTATATATATTATATACCATCCAATTACATATTATTTAACCATCAATATAATGTTATTGTCGCTCATGCGTACGTACGGATTACCGTCTCCAACACATAGTGATATTCATTTCCACATTCACCATTCAACGATGATTATAAAAATATATATTATTAATAAGTATGTAATATATGACATAATAATTCTACTTAATAGATATATATACATATATATATATATATGTACTAACATATATCTTATTCACTTACTTCTATTCAATACGATATGAAAATGGAAACAGAGTTTATGCGTACGTATGACCTACCGTCTCCATAAATGGTGTTTTATATTTCATATATCTATCTATTATAAAAATTTATCTTCTAAATATGTATTATATATAAATAATATGTTATATTCTGGAAGTATGTGAATCATGATCTTAATGATACGATCAATAATAACAAGTTAAAACATGTACGATAAAGAAACCGATTATTACCCGAAATGATAATTTAACATGGTAATCATTATTAAATGGGTATTATAAAGTCATAAATGAATCATGTATGATATAATAAATTTGAATATGGTTCTTCTATAATTTAATAACACACTATGGTCATTATACAAGAGATTAAACATACCCTCGAACAATGGAAAGTGTAAGGTAAGGGTGAATTTCACAATCTCTTAATTATCTGAGGTTGTTTTTTCGTAAGTATCTGTAGGGACATATTTATTATCCATTTCCATGTTTCATAAAAGAGTTTTCAAAGGGATTATTTTTAAGGTACTTATTTACTAAAACATCATTTTAAATGTTTTAATGATTTATTATTCTAAACATTTCTCACAAATTTCCATCTTTTTAAAACAGTTTTAATGATTTATTTATATAGACACGAATTTTTTAAAATGTTAATTACTTTCAAAATATTCAAAGTGGTATGGGACACATTGAAAAAAATATCTTTTAAATGAATTTATTTATAAATTGTGTGACTTTTAAAAGTATTCATGAAAAATGGATATTTCTTTCAATGATTTTTACTAATCATTTTCAACTATATCAACATCCTTTACAAGATATTATTCTTGATCGAGGTTTATTTATTATGAAACAAAATTTCCATATTTTATTGAAGGTTTTTTGATATATTTGACTATGGATGTGTTATTTTTATACCATTCATGATTTATGGTAAATGTATTGTCATTTTTTATGCTAGTTATAATATGAATGTTTATGTTGTGTTTCAACCTTTTCATATGAGGAATGTATTGGACTTAGTAAGTGATGGGTGGAGCCCTCTATAGCTCCATGGGACATCGGTAGGTCTCATGAGACAATTATAATTTGAATTGGATGAGGCATTTCCCAATTTTGATATATGGTTTTGGCCGAGGGTTTAATCATTTTTAGACATCTTGGCCGAGGCCTTGACGAAATGTTTCAGAATGTCCCACATTATACATTACCTCATTATGAAAATATTATTGATGGTTCATGTGAATATTCGACTAGCATAATACCCATGGTAATGTTTTATGATGGCATTATTTACTCTTCTCATATTCTTACCATAAAGTTTTCATTTTTATTATTTGTAAAGGTATGTGTTTTAAATTATTTACCATGGCTAATGTTAATGTAATCTTCTGTTGTATTACTTACACTTAATGAGTGTTTGAACTCAACCCTTTATAATGTTTTATTTTCCCATGATTCCAAGAAGTGCATTACAATTGATATGTAGGGTTAAGATAGAGGATTAATGGTATTTAAAAGGATCATTTATGTTCTGTTTTATTTTCTAATTTGTAATGTAACGTTTATGTATGTAATATATTTTCCAAGACTGCTAAATTGATTCGTCTTTCTAAACTTTATTCCTTATAATCATATCAATGTATTAAAATAATTCACCGATTCTTGGTAACTGGGGTGGGGCATTACAGTTGTTATCAGAAAAAGATTAGCAACAACCATGGAAATAGATTTAGATAAACTCTAATTAGAGAACATTACCCTAAGAAATACTTTTAGGATTAGTATAGAAGAACATCGTATAATTTTGGTAATGTAGAGATTTTGTGTATTTTCCAAGAAATACATCCATTTCTTGATACAATCAGGTAGAGGTGGCTCTGGCACAGATGCACCTAGGTGTGAAAACTCTGACAAGCAGTTCTGGGCTTGACCCGGGGTATCCTTGTACACAATAACGGGCCTTGATGAACTCCTGGTTATAACACTCTCGAGGTATATTCTTAAGATAATTCACATTTCCATTACAATACATTATGAAGGATTTAGGATTAAATACTTCCTCAAAGAAAACATTTTATGATTATATATTATATGCATAATATTTTCAATTTACGTTAGGTTTTTTAAATGTTTGGAATTATGCATTGAGATTCACAATCTAACCTAGTGTATGTCATTATTTAGAAATGTTTCCAAGTATAAGGAATGATAATTCTAGTAATATTATTGATCAAATGATTAATAAGGATCATATCATTTATGGTATTAAGCAATAATTTTAAAGGGAAATAGTATCCCATGTATTCTCATCATATGAAGATATAGTATCATGAGTTAATAAGATAAGTAACGAATTCTCTAAGTCCTATGGATTTGGAGAGATGAAAGAGAAGAAAAGGATGTAGGAGATAAAGATGGATAAAGGGAATAGGGGAAAGAATTATTTTCCCATATGTGATAACTGTGGAAAGAATCACCATGGTAAATTTTTGAAGGGAATGAGATTTTTTTATAAGTGTGGAGAAAAAGGACACCAACTACCTGATTTCATGGGTAAGAAAAATGTTTCAAATGTACAATGCTTCATTGGAAAGGAGTTGGGACACTATGCAAAGCAATGTCCAAATCATCAGAGTATACCCCAAATTATGATATTGGATAATAATTAAGTTATGATACTTCTGAATATTAAGAGGAATGATTAGAGTTCTTATGTTGTTATTAAAGTATTGTGTCATTTGAGTATTGTATTAATGATGTAAATTTTATTATAATTATAGAGTATATTAGGATTGTATTGCAATACTATTTCATTAAGGATTTGAGATTATATAGTTCGAAGAAAAGTGACTCAATAGAAAGTTAAAATTTTTAGATAATACATGGTTGAAGGAAAGATAATCCTTAATATGGTTATGATACTGAGATAGTGATTTCGGAAAAAGATATGATTGATTTGGATATTCGATATTCTATACTACTTTGAAATGAATTAATTGTTTGTTTATTCCATTATTGTTGGAGTTTACAACATTTTTGGATATAAGGAGTATATAAAGAATTCTATAAGAAATAAGGAAGTATGTACCTATTCAAATATGGTTTTCTAGTAATTATTTTTATTACCATGTCTTATGATAATACATGATGATGGTATTCACATGTATGTTATGTGACCTTCCTTATTAATTTTGGACTGTGAGTTTGGACATAAGTATTTTGGATAAGTCTAAAGGTTGGAATGGATCATGTTAAACAATACATATTACTTTTTATGGTTCAAAAACATCCTAAGATTATTTTTATATTGTTATAAAAAGGAAAACCCAGAGGTCTAGCGACAACCCATCACGTCCAGCAATGCTGCGAGACTTGAACCTACAACCGATGGGTGAAAAGGGTGCATCGCCTACAACTGGCCCACGTGATGTCCTAGTTTGTATAATGTAGATATTTTAAAATGTCCAGACAGATAAATTATAAATTCTTTTTTTGAACCCTATTGGATTATGATAAATAAAATATTTTTGAATTCTATTATATTTTGTAGTGAAAGATGAGTTTGTGGTAGGAATTAGTTAAAGGATAAAACTCTACATGTCAAGTATATATATATATATATTCCTCTTATTCTATGAATAAATTAATTCTTAAACTTTAGAGAACATATCTTAAAACCAAAAATCCGTTATCCTAATATCATATGTTTTGTCGAACCGATGAAATCTTACATCATCTTAGATTGAGGGATTTTAGGCCCACAATTTTACTGTTGTTTTTGACTGATGACATGAGTCACTACCTAGAAATATTTATGTTTTTCCTCTTATTTTGTGTATGTAATTGCCACCAGTCTTATCCTAATCGAGATCATAATTTGGTGGGTACATTTTCATTTCCCTTTCCCTCTTATTAAGACTAAATTTAATTTACCAAATTTTCAATGTGGGTTTTCCACAAAGGTATTTTTATTTTTTAAAAAATTTATTTTAGAAGAAAAATTATAAATTATTAAAATTAAATTTATTGAATGAGGGGAGAATGTAACACACCAAGATTTCATAGTATGTTATTTCATTAATGTAATTCGATAGCATGTGTTACACACAACAGCGAGTTCGAGCGAACAATAACTAACTAAACTAGTCATTCAAAAAGAGGTTATGAATATTATTAACTGAATTTGGAATATTATATACTCTATATAATTTCAACATCCATATTATGTGTTTCTTAGATATAATATAAGAACAAATTCATTTTTTCTGATAAAAGATGTATTTTTCAAAAAATGAAATTTCACCGCCTTTTAATGGAGAACCCTTTTTAAAACAAATATTTGACACTTTTATATATTAAATTTAAGGAAATTAAATTATTCTTTAGATTTGGGACACAAAAATTTAGTTTGAATAAAATTTTGGTACTTTTCTGATAACTTTCATTTTTTGACGAATAGTGAAAAATAATATGTTTTAATTGAAAACAACTTTTTTAATCGAAATAATTTATAGTGTTAAATTATTCATTTGAATGTTTTAATGTATATTTTGATTATATTATTATCAATTAATACAATTTAGGTCATTATAAGTAATTTTACATTTAAATTTGGCATTAACACATGTCAATCTTTTAATAGTTTTTACTATTTAAAAAACTGCTTCTTGGTTTTGAAAATGAGGATTAATTTTAAATAAATAAATGTAACTTATATGTTTTGAATTTGGTAAAATAGACTTTATTTTTGAATTCAGGATATCAAATTTATCTTAGGTTAATGTTTTGGGATTTTTCTGAAAACATTCAATTTTTGATGAATAGTGAAAAACACTACGTTATTATTTAAAACCAGATTTTTATTTAAATAATTATTTATTTTATTTAAATTTATTTTAATCAAAAATAGATATATAATATCTATATATGTTCTATTTAATTCATTTGAGTCATTTAAAAATAAAATTAGATGTGTTAAATTTTATTGAACTTTTTAACCTCCGTTACACATTCTAGGAGAATTTTCAAATTTGCATAAAACATAATTTAACTATTTCTATAAGTAAAATTTCAAAAATTTGAGAATCATGATTGACATAAGTATGTAAAATGTGGTTCAATAAGATGAAAATAATTTTCAGTGAATAGTAACTTTTGACTTTTTAACACGATTAAAAATAAATATGGTAATTAAAGTTAAATATGATATTATAATTACCCTAACACATGTCCCAATTATATTGGATAAATGTTATTCGACCCAAAAACAACCTCTGGAATAAAATATGATCATTTTGGTTCACCTGGATTAGATTAGGAGATTTATTATTATTTTATTTAAATAAGAGTTAAAAGTGTTAAATTCAATGTTTAATAAGTAAAACATTTTTAATATAGGGCTATACATAAGATAAAGTAGAATATAAATATTCATTAGAAAGATAAAAATATTTACTACATAATGGAATTTTATTTTTAATTTTTAGACATTAAATAATAAATTTTATTCATGACACAATGATGATGCAGTAATTACCTTATTAATGATTAAATCAAATATATGGTATTATAAATAATAAAATAAATATAATTTCAATGTTTTTATGACATCCAAGAATTTTCTAGTAGAATATGAAATTTTAGGGTTGATTCAATGTATTTTTTCGAAATAATCAAGTTGTGATGACTTTCCGAAAAACTAAATACTAAATAGTGTCAAAATTGACATAAATGAGTTTTTAAAAAACATATTATATTATTAAATTATATAATATTCCTAAAAATATAAGGCTCGACCACAAGGGTTAAATAATATTATATATGTAATAATTTAACAACACGTGGTTCTCTTGGAAGTTTAGTGTATTTTTATTAACAATATAGTGTAAGAATACAAGAAGACATTGTAAAAGTTAAACTATATAACTAAGAGCTAAATCTAAAAGATAAGGTCAATATGGTGACCTAATCCTATTTAAAACATATGGGTTGAGTGATTTTCAACCCATCCCAACCTTATCCTAGAAATAAATTATTTTTGAGCCATTATAAATGGAAAATTATTTTATTATAAAATAATATTTCAATCTTTTTCTAAAGTGACCATCACCTCTCCTATAAATGGGTATTTCCGCTTCTCATAATTTTACACCTCCAAAGCTGTTTGGCTCAGACAGACCCTATACAAATATCCTCCCAAAATCCCTCAAATCAACCAATAATCTTTTCATTGAACATAAATCCAACCTAAGGAGCCCTTTTGATCAACTCAAAAGGAAACACCCAAAGAAGAGGTAATAATTTCACTACCCTCTTTCATGTTCTTTTCATCTTCCACTTCCTATTTATTTGTTGTTTCCATACAAAAATAATATCTTCTTTACATAATACAAACTGGGATGTTATTTTAAAAATGTTACAACCATATTCTTTATTCTATCCATCCTATAAATCATAATGTCACCATACGTTTGTACGTACCGTTTACCGTCTCCACGTCGTGGTGTAGTTTGTTATTCAAACACATCATTATTTAAATGGGTATAATAATGAGTATAACTAATGTAAATAATAAATATATCATGTTAATGATTCTATTTATATGATATACCATCCAATTACATATGATTTCACCATCAATATAAAGATATTGTCGCTCGTTCATACGTACCGATTACCATCTCCACGAGGCGATGAGATTAATTTCCACATTCACCATTCAACGATGATTAAAAAAATATATATTATTAATAATTATGTAATATATTACATAATAATGATACTTAATGGATATATATGTTTGTGTGTGTTTTTTTTTAAGTACAAACATATATCTTATTCACATACTTCCATTTAATACGACATGAAAATGGAAATGGCATTTATGCGTATGTACGGCCTACCGTCTTCATAAACAGTGTTTTCCATTTCATAAATATAGCTATTATACATATTTATATTCTTAATATATATGATATATAAACCATGTGTTATATTCTGTAAGTATGTAAATAATATTCTAAATGATACGATCAAGAATAACAAGTTAAAACGTGTACGATAAAGAAAGCGATTATTGACTAAAATGTTAATTTAACATGGAAATCATTATTAAATGGGTGGTATAAAGTCATAAATGAATCATTTATGAGATAATAAATATTAATATGGTTCTGTTATAATTTAATAACAAACTATGGTCATTATATAGGAGATTAAATGTACCCTCGACCAAAGTAAAGTCCATGGTAAGGGTTAATTTCACAATCTCTTTATTATCCGAGGTTGTTTTTACGTAAGTATATACAGGGACATATTTATTGTCCATGTAAATGTTTTATAAAATTGTTTTTAAAGAGATTTTTTTTAAGGGAATTGTTTACTAAAACATCATTTTAAATGTTTTAAAGATTTATTCTTTTAAACCTTTATCATTAATGTCCATGTTTTCAAAATGGTATTAAGGATTTATTTATATAGACATGAATGTTTTAAAATGTAAATTCCTTTCAAAAGTTTCAAAGTGGTATAGGATAATTTTATTCAAAACTGTCTATTAAATGATTTCCTTTAAAAATTATGTTACTTTTAAATGATTTCATGAAAATGGATATTTCTCTCAAAGATTTTTACTCATCATTTTCAACTAAGTCAACATCATTTACAAGATATTATTCTAGATCAAGGCTAATTTATTATGATACAAATCCTCCATATTGTATTGAAGTTTTTAGGAAATATATTACATTGGATGTGTTATTTTTATACGATTCATGGTTTAGGGTTAAAGTATTGACATTTCGTATTCTAGTTTTAATATGAATGTTTATGTTATGTTTCAACCTTTTCATATGAGGAATGTATTAGACTTAGTAAGTGGTGGGTGGATCCCACTATAGCTCCTCGGTGATTTGGTAGGTCTCATGAGACAATTATAAGTGGAATTGGCTGAGTCCTTTCCCAATTTTGATATATGTTTTTGGCTAAGGCCTTATTAATTTTTGGACGTCTTGGTAGAGGCCTTGAAAAAATGTTTTAGAACGTCCAACATTATACATTTCCTTATTATGAAAATCTTATTGATGGTTCATGTGGTTATTCGACTAGTATAATACCCATGACTATGTTTTATTATGGAATTATTTACACATCTCATATTCCTTCCATAAAGTGTTCATGTTTATTAATTGTAAGGTCATGTGTTTTAAATTATTCACCATGCCAAATTTTTATGTTATCTTCCGCTGTTTTTATTAACCTTATTGAGCATTTGAGCTCGCCCCTATCTTATGTTTTATTTTCCCATGATTCAAAGAAGTTTATTATAATTGATAATCTTGGTTAAACTACGGTATTAATGGCGTTCTCAAAGGATCATTTTTTTGTGTCTTATTTTCTATGGTGTAATGCAATGTTCATGTATGTAATCTATTTTCCAAGACTACTAAACTGATCGGTCTTTCCAAACTTGATTCCTTTTAATCATTACAATTTATTAAAATAGTGCACCGACTCTGGGTAAACTAGGTTTCAGGAATTACATGTCATGTTAACAATTATTTGTTTTATCTTACCCCCGATAAATATTTTTTTACCTTAATCATAGTAGCATATTTTTACAATTTTTAATTTTTATTATGATAAAAAAAATTTACCATATAATAAAATATAAATTATTTAGATTCAAAATATGACATCAATTTTATACAATTTAATTCTTATAAGTGGAAATTTATTTTATATAATATTACACCTGCATATGCGGTGAAAAAAATAGATTTTTAGGATGATTGTTTTTCAAAAAAATGATGATTTTATATTAACTCATAGAAAAAAATAATCATCAAATAAATGATAGTTAATATTTACTGATATATAATTTTTAAATTTCATTTAATTCATTCTAAATATTATATTATCTTAATTAATTCAAATTGAGAAACATTTTACACTTTAAAATATTTTTCAAAATAATCTCATTTTAACCCGAAGAGAAACCTAATGTAAAATACAACACAAAATTTATTAAATTCATTTCATTGTGTTAACTGTAACCATAGATTAATTATCTTAATTAAAATAATATTAAAAAAATAAGGATACTATCCATTTACTTATGTTATTGAATAGATATGACATATTAAGAAAAATCTGTATTGTTTTCACAATTCCCTGAAAAATCAATACTTTTAGAAAAATAAAAAACAAATTACCATAATTAATTTTTTATGATGATTAAAATAATGAAATAATTCTTTATCAATTGAGATTATAAAATTTATAAATTAAACATTTTAAAAAACATTATAATAAAATCCTTTAATTAAAGGTATATTCTATTTTATTTGAAAAAATTACTTAATATTTATATAACAATAAAATAATATAATTCATACTAATAGAAATGGAAATTGTTTATTCTATCTAAAAAGGGTAAATTCTTACCCCCTTTTTTAAAATTTTGTCCCCCTAATTTTCATCAATTTCTAAACAAGTGGGTATATCTTTCTGAAGTACGCAGATTTGTGTGTGGTCACTATGAGGGGGAGGGTGTGAATCAATTATCCCATATTCCATTTAAATATCATTTATATTGAATTATACCTATATATGTGGTTCAATCCTCAATGCACTTATATTAGTTCTATCAACTTTATCTCGAAAAATGTTGTCAATATGAAGGCCCAAGATTTACTAGGTTTGGTACAATGACACACTCTTTGTCATATAGAATATTCTCCCCAACATAAATTCATCACTATAATATAATAATCAATTAAATTGGTCTATATAAAGTAACAATGTATCTATAATTAATCCACTTATGTGGTTATTTATACTACATACCATAATGTCACCATAATCAATGTTGGCCTTCTCTAGAATCCACACTAGAGACTTTTTCATTTGAAGAACACAGGAGACATGTTCTCCAAAATCTACATAGGAGATGTCATAAATTATTCAAATAATGATCCCATATAGGCCGATATTTTTATTTTAATACATGATCATTCTATATAAAAATTTCCCATGGTCCTATTCAAGAATATTCAATAGCTTATTGTATTTTTATTGGTCTTTTGAAATCAATTCTGATTACCAGTAACAGATCAGTTGAAATAGTTCAATAAATTATTAGGGTATGATTCCTAATCAAGATGAAGGTCTGGCCTCACATATATCTATGAAACCAGTTCACACAACTTCTTTAAGAATATTTATATGCAATAAATATCTGGAACAATGTCAACTGAGTTTATCCACTTGGAATCTAAAACACTATCAACTCAGATGCAATATCTTGGATATTCTATTCCACATAAATTTCAAAATAATCACATTTGAAGAATGTTTTCCATGGAATATGAAACTATATTTTTCTCATTTTATTACTATTTTCTATAATAAAATATTTTTTGTCTCTGAATTATGTATACATGTATTACAAGGATTACAAGAAATCTAACTAATGTGAAGTGCATGACATGTCAAAGCTCATCTGAAGAAAAATATCAAGATTATGTGATTTGTGAATTTCCTTCATAAAAATCTTATGTGCCTAACAAAATGTATTTTTATAAGTAAATATATTCTCTAAAAAATATCAATAATGTTGTCTTCACATTCCTAATTCTTTTATTTGCATAATAAACACGTTTTGTGAGATCCCCCTCTCCAGAATACTTCACAGGACTATTACATGACACCTTCTTCTCAAAGGGGGTGTCTTTTGGTCCTTGACAAGATAAGTGTCTATGAGTTCCTTTATGAAATAATAATATTTGTTTCATTTTTATAAATGTGAAACGATATTTATGTATGTTCTTGTTCATGAGACAACGGTGGTGTTTCTGATTTTTATTTTCCTTAACACAATATTTATCCGTAGGATATTTTTACTTTCTTCATGTTACCCATGTTTGTAGGCTCATGATAGAGGCTCCTTATATTCCTTAGAAAACCATATAAGTTCAAAAAATATTTTTTTCAGGATTTTGATCATGTGGTATCCTCTATTTCAAGAGATTTTGTCTATTCCTCAATAAAACAGTAAAATATTTCAATAACCTTACCTCAGTTTATACAGGTAGAGTTTCTATACATTATAAGGAATTTCAAGGACCTATTAAAAGGATCAAAGATATTGGGGTATTATGAATGATGATAATCTAGGAATCTCTATTAACATGATGGAAAGATCACAAGATTTGTGTGATGACAAATTATTCTTCCCATGATAAATGTATTGTTCAGGTGGTGCCTCAGTAAAAATCATCTCAAAAAATCAAAAAAAATCCTTATGATAATTCATGTAAAATAAGGGATCATTATAAATTCTTAAATCTTCCTGTGATGACTTCAATGATTGACTTAACATGATTTCATGACCAAAACATAATCATATAATGGATTTATAAACTTCTTCCCATTCTTGTGATAACCACTCATTCAAATGATGGTATTCATATGACAGCTTCATGATAAAAAATCACAAAAAAATGATGCAGAATTATTTCTATTTTTCATTATTCCATTTTTCAATACTTTGACGTCTCAATTGGAGATTATTGGTTTTCTCGATCTCATGGTGGAAAACATTCTTGAGATTCTCGTGAGAAGTGACTTCACTAGGGGTTTGAAGAATATGGGCACATTTAAACAAGTGGGAAGCAAGATTCCTATCATTAGGATTAGATCAGTCTATATGAGGTCTGCTGTTATATTTTATTTTTTTAACCGTGCGTGAATAGTACCCTTGGAATCCATATCCCACATTAAATTTCCAAATCTAATTCCCTCTAAAATATTATCTAACATGTTCTGCATTCACTCTGATATTCCTACTAGGGATTTTCATTGGTTATACACTCAACAAAATTGTCATTATTCTAGCAAGAGATCGGCCCATACTATGCATGCCTCCAGAATCATGAATCACATGCCTTATATGCGGGACCACCCATGAATAGAGGTCACTATGTTTCTAAAGTATTATGCATGGCCATTACTTCTATGATCTTCCTACTAGGGAAGGCTCTCTAATGGGGGTTCACCCTTTGGGTTTCCTTATGAGGTCTTTCCCATTAGGGCTTTTGTGGTTAGCCCATATTTTTTAGTAAGACCACAATATATATAATTAGAAAAATATCTATGTGTAGAAATTAAAATGCGCAATTCTATCTCTTCAGACACTAAAACACCTAAAATTTCTAAAAATTACTAAAGAATTAATAAATTCCATTTTTAAATAAAATCCTCAAGAATTTATATATTTCTTCTTAAGAACATTTGTTAACAATTTATGATTACTTCAATCAATCATTAGATTTTTGTAAAAAAATTTCTATCATGACATTCAATAATTTAACAAAAATTATCTAGGAATAACTACTTCATCCACTAACACATATTGACTTATTGACATCATATGAAATCTAATCTTAATAATCTTCTCCTTTTTTTTCTTCAATATCAGAATATATCATAAATCTATATATGGTGCTAATCTTTCTCTCCCTTTTGAAAATCATTATGAAAATGAAAAATGGGATATTCTCAAATCATATCTCTCCTCATATGAATGATCATCTCTATTATGAAAATTTAATTACCACATTTATGAGAGTAATTATCTCACATTGTACTATTTGGAAACATACTTTAATTAATCATCCCTATGTGTATGTTGGCTTACCTAGTGTAGAAAATTAGAGATATATAACTGACGATGTCTATGTAATCCATAAACACCATGCATATGAAATCATACTAAACAATTATCAACTTTCATTAAATGAATTTGAAATAAACATATTTATTAATAAAATTAAAAAAACCTACACATATTTCAACAAACACATTAGACATTTTAGGTAAAAAAGATATATATCCCCCCATGGTGTCATCTTTTTATCAACCAAATACTTACTCTTAATTGAGATAATGTAAAAACTAAGAACAATGGATGATAGTTTGATTTGAATAATAAAGAAATTAAAAAGTTCCTCATTCACTAGGTCATGATGATTTTATAGCTTTATCTTGTCAATGATCCCCCTCAAGGGATGCATCTATCTCCATCAACTCCATATATGTTAGTAGATGATCATTAAAATATAAGGTAGTAAGGATGTACCTATTAATTTCTTGAAAGTAACATTTAGATAGAGAGATTCATTCCAATATATATTTCATCTTCATCTTAGATTCCATTGAAGGTATGATTTATCTGTCCTCATTAGTTGACAATAATGATCTAGTTGTACTTACCTTTTTAGTAATAGATGCATTTTTTACATTCAATATATTTTTCCGGCTTTCTTATAGGTGTGGTATAATTTTCATACACAATGTAATTACCTACATAGTATGTTCACACAATTCACACATAGTGATGTTCATGTAATCACATGTAAATGATTTATAATCAACTTTAACATCATCAATTGTCGCCACATTATTTCATTTTACTTCAGAATGTTTTTATCATTATTTATTTATTTATCATTAACCAGTAAGTCAGGCTAGATCCCTAAACATTCTTTCTTGATGTTCCCATATTTTTTGAGTTTCTCACATTATACATTGGTGAGTGTTTCTTCCTTCACTGACTATATTCTCCTCATATTTTCATTTTTTGAATATCAACTAGTGTGTTACCATTGCATTTCTCAACATTGTTGCCTTCTAGAACACATCTTCCACATACTTCCTTAAAACAATCAAATTTTTTCTATGTTGATAGTTTGGATGATGTATTCAAAATATGCTTATCTTTATAATATTTTGATCTCATTTGTTCATCATTTATTCTCTTTGATACATGTTTAATTCCAAGTAGTGGTATGTTATACCATAATGAATAATATTTATATTAAAACACTACAAAAAACTAGATGTATCCTCTAAACCATGAACTTCTATATTGATAATTATTCTACTCTGAATATTTTCACAATATTTTAAGAGATTGAGAGTGTTTCTTATATTGATGGAACCGTATAACTGAATTATCCAAATCTAACTTTTAGAAATGTTTTTTTCTCAATTTTTATTTTGTTCCATATAGGTTTACTCTTGTCTCTCAAACCTACATTACTAGAAGTAAAAAAATGTACATTGAGATTTATTAGGAATAGATACAACCTATTTTTATGAAAACATTCTATCACTAAAATTAGAAGATTCCCCTTTAAGCTGAATAAATTTAGTAATTTATTCTTCTATATTTATCAACATAATTTTAGTTTAAAGGAAAATTTATTATGTATCAAATAAATTTTATTCTTTCTCATAATTGTTTTCTTTAAGATCATTCATCATAATATCATGTTAGGATATATTCAACATATATTTTCTCTATAATAAATGTAGTATTGTGTTTGTATAATTCTTATATTCCGGGTTAATTTTCATCATATGATTTTAGTTTCCTTTCAGTATCAGGTACCTTCATCAGATATTCACATATCTAAATAAGATGTTTCTCTTCATTCATACATAGTTCTTTATTTTCCATCATTAGTTTTCTTTTCAACTTCCTAATATTCATGTTATAATCAATAGTAGCTTCTAGATTGTATTTCAAGTACCATTCTCTCTCAACTCTCTCCTTACCGTCTACACCTTCGAATGTTTCTTTAGATATTTTGGGGTTTTCCATAAGACACATCTATTTTTTGAATGTTTGTTCAGATTCTGACCCAATGATTGAGGATGAAGATTCATCAACCACCCAACCCACTATATTTCTTCTATTTTTCTTGGACTAATTATTTGTTTCCTCTCATAGCCACCTTTTTTATATTTATTATACAATTTATTGAATTTTGCTTCTTCATCATTAGATTAAATGACATTGGGTTTCATCTTTAGACATACATATAAAAATTATATAAACCTGTGATAGTTAAACAAACATTAATGGAAAATTTCCTCTTTCTTTTTAGTCTCTATCATCCATCCTTGAAAATTGGGATCTCATTTGATTTTAGTCATTTTCAACTTCCTCATATTTAAAGACACTTGATTTAGGTATATCTTTAACTCTAGTTTTAGATTTTATCATAAATATAAAGGCCATATCATATTTTTCATTAATTATAAAAGATAGTATTATTTTCATTTCATATTATATTATAATATTATAATGTTTACGAAATGACAGTCCTTCATGGTCTTACATTGAAAAAAATATGAATCAAATCGATCTAGAAAGTTTCTCAGCATCTTATTCATAATGGTGGGATCATATTACTTCTCACCAAAACATATGATGCTACTAAAAATCTCATTTAATATTCAAAATAAGTCATGAAAACATTCCTCATCAACCATTTTAATATCTTAAAATAGACATCTCTATAATGAAAGGAAATATTTTTTAACATTAATGTTTCATTTATAACATCTTTATAGTTTATCCTATATTTACTTAGAGGTTTGGAATCCCATCACTTTAGATTATAAATTTTTTGATAAATCTATCAATTCTTCATTTTATCCCATTTCTTATCATATACATGTACCACTTGTTATCAAAATTATTAGGTTTGTTCCTAATGTTGGGTGTATATCCCATTGTAACTATATATCTCACTTCTAACCCATGTAATATGAAATATGGGATCATCTAATTTTTTATCCATGATGGTTATCAATATTAATTATTGAAATACCCCTATTTTTAATTCAATTAATATTCTTTTTCCTTACAATTTCGTTGGATATTTCATATCTGACATTCACTATAAAGCACTTGATGTGTCCACATCAGTGTGAGATCATTGATAAAGGGAGGGGAAAATTAGTGGTCCCTTTTTCATTATAAAATTTTTTATTTTAAATTAAATAATTATTTTAGGAAAAATCTTCAATCTAATCCTCTTGTGTCTTTAAACCTTAACTTGAATAGTGTCGGAAATTTAAATGCAAGAGATAAGAGTACTTAGAAGGTATAATACAAATACATAAACCATATCATGTTTGTTGTTCTCCCCAAAATGGATTATTAACTGTAATCCTATAAAAAAATTAAATGGTCAATATAGAGTCACAATGAATATCTTGTGAATATATTATGGATGTTATTTACACTAAATAAAAGAATATTACAAGAATCCACACATGCATACTCTAGAATATGCACTAGAGACTTCAAATCATGAGTCACACAAGAGGCTTCTTCTCCAGAATACACCCAGGATAACTCCTCCCTTATTAAAATATTTATCCACTGTAGGTCGATCTATTGATCTTACTCCATGGAAATTATGGATTAATATTTCCCATGTACCTGATCATGTATCTTTAACAACATTGGAAAGTCGGTCGATCTTGCCAAATCAATTCTGATCACCAGTAACTGACCGGTTATCTAAGTGAAACAAATGATAGGGTTATAATTCCTTATAATTATGAAGTCTCAACCTCACTTTTATGAGTCCATGTAGTGAAAAAAACATCTTATATAATATTTATATGAATGAAATTTCTTTCACAATGTCATCTGAGTCTATCTTATTTGAATATCAATCGCTATCAACTTGGATGTAATATCTTTGGATATTATGTCAGGCTTCAGTTTCAAATTAAGAACACTTATTCAATGAATTTTTGGGCATCTCAAAAAATATCATATTCATTTAATTATTTTATGTTCTATTACAAAAAAAATTCATTATCTCAATCAAGCATGCATATATTTCATGGATTTCATAAAAACTGAATCATGTGAAGTGCTTGATATATCTAAGGACATACGAATCACATGATCAAGATTAATTAGTCTATTCACTAGCTTCACAAGAATAAATTATGGATTAAGAAATGTATTTACATTATCATATAGATTCATCATAAGATCTCAAGAACACTTATAACAGGTTACTACTTCTTGTTCTCATGTAATAAACTAGCTCGTGAGATCCTACTCTGCTTAAGACTTCACAGGAGTGTTACCCAATACCTTGTTCCACATGTGGTGTCCATAGGTTATTCACAAGATAGGTTTTCCCAAGTTCATGTATGATATAATAAATTTTCACAAATTTTCCTTCACATGATTGGAGATGTATATAAATTCTCTTTCATGAGACACAAGTTGTGTTTGAGGATTTTATTTCACTTGGTATATATTATTTTTGTGTTTTCTTCTTATTTCCATCGCATGAACCATGTTATTAGGGTCATAAGAGAGGAAAATATTTTTTATTTCAAAACAAAACTAGTCCACAAAATAACATTTTCATGATTTAGATCATGTGGTCTCATCTATTTTGGTAGTTTCTCTTCAGTTATTCAAACAAAAAGAAATTCCTCTGATTTACTTGCCTATATTTATATATATTGAGTTTCTCCTCCTTTTAAGGTCTATCGCAAACCTATAAAAACATATGAGGATATTAGGATGTAATTAATGTTGATATTCTTGATATTTACATTTTTTAACTGGAACAAGCACATAGCCTATGTGATGAAAAATTATTCTCCACCAAATCACTCTATTTACCATGTCATGCTTCATTTGAAATCATTTCAAAAAATAAGAATAATACAAATTATAATTCATTTAAAATATAGGATCTTAATGTGGTCATAAATCATATTGTGGTGACTTTAGTGGTTTTCTTCACTCAATGTTATGATAAAAACATCATCACATGTTGTCTTCATGACCTACTTCTCATTCATGTTATATCCAACAGTTCTTATGATTGGGTTCATTTGATGGCTTTATGATAATCATTTTATTACGAAACAATGTTCTATTATTTCAATGGTTTTTTCATCCTAGTTTCAATACTTTAACATTTCAAGTGGATATGATTAGTTTTCTTAACCTCATTGTGGTTGAATGTCTTGAGCTTCACATGAGTTGTGAACTCATCAAGAGGTTGAAGACAACGAACTCATTCAAACAAGTGGGGGATAATATTTCAACTAGATCTCTCAAATCAATCCATATGATCAATGATGTTATATCTAGTTTTTTAATCACATGTGAAGTGTACATGTGGACTCTACATCCCACATAAATTTTCATATCTCTTACCCTCAGATATATCTACTAAATTTTGTATTCTTTGCTCTGATATGGATATCATCTATCTGTACGGATTATAATGCACACGCCATGGTCTTCATCCCAATGGGAGGTCATCCAAAAATATTTGCAACTTTGGGTTTACACATAATGGACCATACATATCATCCTACTAATAAATAGTTGGCACTATATTCCTCGGGTAATATATATGTCCATTGATACAATGATTTACCTCCATGGGTAGGCTCTCCCATAGATTTTGACCCTATTGGTCCCCTTATAATGACAATAACATAGGGGATTGTGTGTTTGACCATAATTTTTAGTAAGTCCACCCTAAAAATACTCATAAAAGTATATAATTATGGAAACGAAGTTCCAATATTCAATCACCACAAACCCAAAACACCAATCCTTTCTCAAAATTCCTCAAGAAATAATAAATTTATTTTTGAAATTAATTACTTGGGAATTTATAAATTTATATGTAAGAACATTGGTTAATCATTTAAGATCACTTCAAACAATCATCAGATTTTTTCTAAGGATAATTATCCAAGTGTAACATTCAATTATTCCATAATAATACACCAGGAAACACTACTTCATACACCAATAGATTTGGATTTATTAACAACCAATGAAATTGAGGCTCTACACTTTCCCTTAAACAGTTTTAGATTCCCATGTGGCCTCTAAAATAACAAGGCTTTTGGATAAAATTTTAACCTAATGAATACCATTATTCGATAACACATTCCCTATATGTTAATGAATCTTAGTAAACTATTCCTCCTTAAACAAAGTTCTCTTTAAAATTAACTAATTCAAGGCTCAAAATAAGAGATGAATCTGATATGTATTTTATTAACACTAATACATGAAAAATATTGTATACCAAGGAAAAAATCAAATTAAAGTTCTTTTAGTATTCAACTGGACTAAATTTATCTTGGACCACATATAGTTAAAACATTCATGGTCATATATTTTACATTTTAAGAATACCCATAATGCTTTTTTAGGGATATAATTTAATAAAAACATGACACCAACATTAAAATAAAGATATTTCCTCTGGTAATCTATATAACTCTTCTTCCTACTCTGGGCCATAATCAATTATTATCAAATCAGTGTCCCCTTCTTAACTATTGTTTCTCCCAAATCTGGTCCCCACCACTTCCTTTCTCAATCTTGATCGAAAAAATTCAATCTCGCATAACTTTTCTAATAATTTCTTAAATGGATCCAAATTATAATGGAATGAAAACTATTTTTATATGAAAATTCAACTAAATAATGATACTGATCACATATTCCATATAAATATAATGAATAAGAATGAATAATATATCCCATGATAGGAATAGATCCCTATAACTATTCATCAGATAGAAGATGAAAAACGTACTAAAATTTTATTCACTTCCCAATGACTTCTGAAGTACGTTCTAAAAATTTGACGTGAACAAGTGTTCATGATCAAAGATAACTAAGAGTGGAACATCAGGTAACATGACTATATCCTTTTGATAATGTTGAGAAATTTGATCTATACACGTTGTATAATTAATAGGAATTAAATATGAAGATTTATTTAATTAATAAATAATAACCCATTTCACATTATTACCCAGAGAAGACATTGGAAACCCCACCATGAAATCTACTGATATATTTTACCATTTAAACTCTAGAACTGGTAATGTTTAAAACATTCCCATAAGTAATTTTTAATATTCTTCTAATAAAATTACAAGTCAAAGACTTTATTGTAATGTTATAATTATATATGTTCAAAACACCAAACCAATAAAACTCTCAAAGATCTTGGTACATCATAGTGTTTCCAGATGAATGGAAAATAGAGAACTATGAGATTCACTCAAAAACTCTATCTTCAACATAGAATCCCACTACAAACATAATCTTAATCAAATCCTGATAACACTATCTTCATTAACATTAAAGCCATGAAACATACCCTTCGTAATGTATTCTACTTTTTATTGGAAAGAATGATCCTATTTATGAGATTTCATAATTCATTTTGGGATAGTCTATAGCACTGAAACAAAAAAAATGTATTTCCCAATATCAAATACTTTTATCCCAAAATTCATCAAATCACTAAGAAAATGGTCTTTTTACAAGCATAACATGGTCAATGTTACATTAATTTTCTAGCTCAAAGCATCGACCACATTGTTTTATTTTCCAAGATGGAAATGAGTCGTACAATCATAATATTTTATAAGTCTTATCCATCGTCTCTATTTATGTTTTAGCTATTAGAGAGTAATTATATGCTTCAAAATTTTTGGATTAGTATATATCTCGTACATCACTATATATAAATTATTCCTCTAATTTTTCAAAGACAAAAAATCAAAAACAAGTAAAGAAATATCATGTGATTTATAATTTAACTAATGAGGTTTCTATTGAGGTGAAGTATAATAAATTGACTGATTTTTTTGTATCAAAGCACTAGAAAGTCCCTTCAATGAAGTATCACTATGGACGAACTATTCAGAATTTCTGAATTACAGGGCCAAAATAGGGGCATTCCTTAATCACTTTCTTATTTTCTAAAAAGAATCATCACATTCTTTTTCCTAAATGATATTAACTCCATTTTTAGTTAACATATACATGGGGCTATAAAACTGAGACATACTTTCAAAAAAACTGCCAATATCAACCAAATAATCTAGGGAAACTATGAATATTAATGATATTTATAGGTTTTTTCCAACATTCAACAACTATTTATTTATCATGTTCAACAGTTATTCTATATTTAGAAACAATATATCCAAGGAAAGATACTTCTTTGCAACCAAAACTCACACTTTGTAAATTTTCCATAAAATTTAATTTCTTTTATGGTTTCCAAAACAATACTTATGTGTATTTCATGTATTTATTAACATTTAGAATATACCCAAATGTAATCAATAAAAAAACCAAAAACATATCTAATAAATCATAGAAAACACTATTCAAAATGTCCCTTAATATAGAAGGTTCATTAGATAGCCTAAATGGAATAACTAAAAACTCATAATACCCATATCTAGTTTAAATATTTTCTTTGGAAGTTCATCCTCTTTATCCTTCTGTAAGGGGTACTCAAACTTGATATTTACAATCTACAAATACAATTCTCCATTGGGATGATCAAATAAATAAAATATATGAGGGAATGTTTATTTTCCTTAACAGTACATTTTTTCAAGAATTGATAATAAATGAAAATTATTATTGAACCATATTTATTTCTAATAAACAGAGTAGTAACACCCTATATTGATGTTTTATATTGAATGAAATACTTATCTAAAAACTATTGAAATTTAATTTTTGGCTCATAAATATTTACTTACTCCATTTGATATGGTGTTTAGAAATATTCTTAGTGTTAGGAACAATATTAATAGTAAACTACACCTCTTAATAAGGAATAAATCCCAAGAAAATCACCCAAAAATACATCTATGTAGTCTTTCACTAATATCAAATCACTAATCTAAAAATATTCTCTAATTTCAAATATATAATTTTGGTTCCATTCACATCAATATTTTATCAATTTTTCATCATCCTGGTATGTTACTAGAGTCATTAATTAGTTGATTAAAACATCTATAGATCTAATCTGTATTATATCATGATAAACTGAAATCCATTATATAACAATCAAGATATCAAATTTTACAATGGATAGTTCAAAAATATTTTTAAGAAAGTCCATTCCACTAATAACAATAGAAAGATTCTTATAAATCTTTTTCTATTTAACATTTCCATGTGGAGTTTTAACAAAAATATATTTGTTCTCTTCAAGTAGTGAAATTCTCATTTTACTTGGAAATTTTATCAAAAATTAAGTAATGTGATGATGCATAGTCAAACATGGCATTGGAATAATTTTAAGAAAACATTATCAAAAATATAATTACTTCTTTCAATGGAACAAAATCAACTATAATAATTCTAAATTACTTCAATATACATTATTATTTTCAATGATAATTATTTCAATACTACGTACCAAAACATAATACACATGTTAGAATAATTATCAAAATGATTTTAACTAAAACACCTCACCATTGGATAGTTATTGGTTATTCCATTCTTTAGTTGTTAATGACTCTTTTATCTACACTCACAAGCTATGTGACCAAGATGATCACACCAGAAACACTTCTCATATCCTATCAAACAGTATTTAAAATATCGTTTACCACACATGGAACATTTTGGGAGATTACCTCTAGGCTTGTTATCTATTTTCTTATTTTTTTCCATCCACCATGAACTTTTCATACTATTTTTATCTTAAGGAACATATATTTCAGAGAAATCTGTCTATAATTTTTCAGCACAATGAACCAATTTCTCCTAAATTTTAAATTCTCATGTCACCAAATCTCTTTATAAACTTGATTTCAAAATTGAGAAAAATGTTATAACTTTTCAATTAGTTTCCTGAATAAAATATTGAGAATACATTTCCAATATTATGATGTTTTATAAATTTCATGACATAAAATCTTTATCTTTTTTCATTAATAATAGTATTTTTCAATTTTTTATCAAACACACTTAGAGAGATATTTCACAAGGAGACAATCCTTAATTTTTTATGATTCTATAGAATCATGATAGTCATTAAATCTGGAATTCCTAACCATAGACCATAATTGATCAGCTTTACCTTTAAAAAGATAAATGAAAAGGGTTACCTTTTGATGTCCTGAATATCCCATGACTTTAAATATACTCAACAATAAATTAATCCATCCTTTAGCTATCAAAGGGTTAGATGATCCACTGAATTATGTGAATGTTGTCTTATAAAATTCTCTAATTATGAAATTTAACTTTGGGGAAAAAGAATTTGCTCCCTAGAATGGATATCACCACCATTGATATCTTGTGTAAACTAATCCATCACTACAAAAAACTATAATGTCCCAATTCTAACCATCTTATTATTTTGATATGGAAGCATATTTTCTTATAACATATTTCCCACTATCTCATCCCCATTTCATCATAAGAAAACCTTTTTGATCAAGCATAGTTTTGAAGAAACAACATGGTAATATTAAAAGGCTCATATTCTTTAAAATTTACAATAAAGAAAAGTCTTTCATGAGAATGTCATTAACATTACACAAGCCTCTAGGATTATCTAAACCTACCTATAATACTAACTATTAGGACACAGCCTTTGACATTACCTAATCATGACTTTTAGGTCAAGAATCAAATATTTTCAATTTGAGAATATTTTTAGGTTTGGGATTTTATAGATTTATTTTATAACATTAAAATTATAATACCTTATAAATAAAAAGTTCACAATTTTATTCAGTACCCATTTTTCGGATAATATAAAAAATTTAAAAACACATTGTTTATTTTTATGGATATTGTTCAAAACATTCAATTTCATATCTTAATTTCCCTTACATTCTTTAAACCCTATGAAATTACTTTTAAAACATGGGATGAGCCCCAAAATATTTGTAAGGGACATAAAAGAAGAAGTTTGTTAGCCTACTAAAAAAACAAAAAATCTAAAAATTTTAACATTACCAAAAATTTTGTTAATAAAAATTAAATTAATCATTTTCTCATAAAATCCCACAAACCATTTTGCTCAAATAAATCCTTAAAATAGAAAAAAATAGTAACAATTTTTAGAATCTTATACATTATCATTATTTACTATGTGATTATATGATTATGTGTGAAGTGAAATATTTTTTTATTATGTTTTATTTTAATTTTTTTTATGTATATAAGTTTTTCACACCTAATCAGTCCACTAATTATTTCACACTTAAATGATATGATCTCTTTAAGGGATTTCTAACTCACTTTTACTTCTATGAGATACATGTCATATTCACCACTTATTTAATTAATTAGGTTTTTATGTAGAACACAAATTCATATTTTGATTCTTCTCATGAAAATTAATAGGATTTATACATCCATATAATTTTATCTCTTTCATGAGGATTTAATTAGAAAGTTAAAAAATTTTAAATTCTTTATTTTATAATCATGCCATTATAATGGATTATTTATATTAAATGTTCCATTTGATAAGATATATGATATTATATATATTCACCGTATATATTTTCTTCTCCTATAATTTTTTATAGATATCACATGTTTTTTTCATTAATTTTCCTCTATTTAATAACTCATGATCACAATGAAATATTTTTATGTGAGACACAATTTATTTCAATCATCGATCAAAAAAAATTTCTTAAATATCTATGTTTTATAAAAAACATTTTCAAGAATCTTTTTCATATTATCATATGATTATTTAATGTCACTTTTACCCATTAGTTATATTTTACAAAATGTTATAAAATAATCTTCTTATATTTTTCTAAATGAGGTACTTTATACATATTACAAAAATTGTGAAATGAATCTTTATTTTAATGTTTATGAAATGAAAAATGTTTCACACCATCAAAATTCTCAATGATTTTAAGTATCCGTTATTTTTTTCCCTGATTCTTTTTGTAAAAAGTCTTTCCCTTAATATTTATAAAATTTTATATTTTAATGAAGTTGTTCCCAAATAATAATGGTATTTTCATCAAGAAATATTCCAAGTAAACTTTTAATGGAATATCCATTTTTGATAAAATAATTTGATGTTATATATGATTACTAGGGTTATAATCCATGTATACCATCCATGTTGTTTCTCTATAAGATTTAGGATTATAATTATGATCTATTTATGAAAACCATTTAATTCCCATAGGTTATGTTCTGATAAAATATTTAAGGTTTTGTGAAACCTATTTCATTTCCACTTGTTTTGATATATGATAAATAATTAAAAATATGATGGAAAACATATTAATGGATTGTGATTGTGTGTCAAGTGATCCAAATATTATATATACCTCTAATTCATTGAGTAAATATAGATATATCATGAGATCATAATTACTGCAATGGGGATTGAACCCATTTCAGTAAGGGGGTATATCCACTATGATAATCTTTGGAGTGAACCTTGAGAAAGGATATGATTGAATTGGGAGTGAACCCAATCATCTATGATAGTCTTGGAAGTGATAAATTACTAATTAAATTATTTTCTAGGATTATTTTTATGTCAAAACCTTGTGTCTTATGTCAGTATTATACTCTCATAGACCATGTTCTTTAATTCCCTTATGATTAATATCTTATGAACATCCATGATTTATTCTATGATTCAAGATTAAGTTTTTTAATATTTTGGGGATGGTTTTAAAATACTACGCTCATTTTATCATTCCATTAATTTTATATATTACACAACTTATCATTTATATCTCCCTGTTTTCCCTTACTGAGCATTTGATCTCACCTTTTATTATACATACTTCCCCAATGTTATATAAAAATGTTTTAATTAAGGTATATATAAGAAGATTGATATATGGAAAGTTCATTGTGAGAGATATTGAATATATATCATGAAATACATATATTGTCTATCTAGTATTCAGAAACACTAAACCCTTATGATTCTAGAATGAGTCATTTTGTTACATAATGAATATTCACCGAAAAAAATGTAATAACTATGTGTGATGTGTTTTGGCCACCTCAGTTTTTATCAGGGGAAGTTTTGTAGAAATAATAGAAACTATATTTATGAAAACATAGATTATGGAACATAACATTTTTACTAATCACGTGCATATATCTATGTATATTATAATATCATATATTTTTTAAATGAATAGATTATGTGGTTTTATAGAAATATATCCATGTCTCGATACTACAAGTGGATTTCATTTTTTGAACAGATGCATCTATGTCTAATAACCTAAAAAAATTCGAGTATATTTTTACAATTGATCTTAATCCTAGTTAATGGGGAATTTTTACACATATAGTTTGACACACATGGGGTGTATTATTTGGTAAATTCACATTAACATTTTGAACCATTATGATGAATAAGAGGATAAGTTAGATGGAAAACTATGACATTTCATAGTAATATGGGATAAACTTAATGTATCATGGGTTGATAAATATATGATTAATAATAAGTTTAAAGGCATATATACGAAATTTTAGGTTTTATATGATGGGAGTTTAATATGATTAAGGATATTTTTGGAGGAATTTATGGAATATATCCCTTTATTTTAGTATGTGTTTTAGGGAAAATGTTATTTGAGGAATAATGATTTATGGACATATATTTTATGGAATTGACAACCTTTAGGGTTAATATAATCATCATTATTGAGATAATTATGGTTAATTTTTATAACTTGGTTATTAAATGTTAGAATCTATGATTTATTATATAGAAAACCATGAAAATTAAATGATATTTTGTGCCACTGTGTCTAATTTCATTTATTATTATATTCGCTATTTTTGTTAATTGTAAGATAATGGAAAACTGAAATAATTTTGGATAATATGGGTTTTTTATTAATATAGGTTGATTTATCTTTTGGAATCGTATATTATTCTATTTTGACATTATTTTGGGAAATTATTAATATATTTTGGGATCTATATGAATATGGGATATATTTTGGAACAAATATGCCTTTATTTTCGAGAAAATATTAATATATTTTGGTATGTCACTATCGTATTGATTGATGTTATAATGAGATAATGGTTAAGATTATCTTGGAAGAATATATTTATCAAATGATTCAATTTTAATATTGGTTATCATGGTAATGATTTGGATATTACTATTGTAATTCATAATTTGAATGTTTAGTCATATTATTTTACATTGAGCAAACCAGTTATGTTTGTATTTAATTTCTAATGATATGAGGAATAACTTAGTATCATTAAATGGTTCTTGGGATACATTATAAGTTTATTTTTCCACTTCAAGAATGAAGAACAGATCTTCAATAATTGTTATTTGTATAAATGTACGAGATTGTTGTGGAAATTGATTAAAGGGTGAAATTATACTTTTTGAGTAAGTATATTTCCTTATATTATTAGTCTAGATGGTAACATAAGTCCTTTACTCTAGGAAAACGATCCTGAACCAAAAATATTATCTTATTACCTATATTTATAATGAATTTTTGGTCTTTTTCACACCTCATTATTTTATATTTTTTCAATCATTGACTTTATCCTGGACATTAAATTTATTTTGATCAATGTTCTCCATCACTCTCCATCACTATCCATCAATTTCTAAAATTAATTTACCCCCATGTCTATATTTTTACTTCCTAATAATTTTATCTTATTTGGATGCATAGTTATGTGTTATTCACAATGAACGTTTTTTTCCATTTTCCTCTCATTAAGAGAAATTTTTATGAACTCTTATTATGATGTCGGTTTTAATAATGATGTTTTAAAATTTTAAACCCCTAATTATGTATCAAAAGTTAAAATTGAAATGAAGAAATTTTAATAGGGATCATATTTACACTATTTTTACTATTTATTTCAATTATTTAAACCCCAATAATTTACCAATTTTATCTGAATAATATTTTTTGGATTTTAGGGATGTCTTGAGGATAAAATTGATAGTTTCTCAATTATAGAATTTCAACTATTTTCTAACACATGTATATATTGAGAATACAGTTTTCAATATTGATCCAAATTTATTAATTCCTTTTATGATTCCAATGTTCATATTCAACACTTTTCTCAAAAATACAATTTTTTGATTCGAACAGCTTGAGGCCAAATGAATCATTCATTATGTAACATTATTGTGGCCAATAAAATTGACCCCACATCATTAAATGAAATATAACTCCCACTATAGGTGTCCAAATTGAGTTATTATAAAGAGAAATGGATAGGAATTAAAATGTAAAATGTTAATTAAATAAAATATTTAAATTCATTCCATAATATGGTCAAGTGTTCTATGAAATTGGAGGAAGTTAAATAGACACTTCATCCAGAAAACATTAACATAATTAATCTAGTCCTAACTTTTCCACCACATGCCCACATAGACTGAAATAATGTATGGAGAATGAATATTAATATGGTAAAAATATTGATGAATTAAATTTTCAAAAAAATAATCTAGAAAGCAGCTAAAAATAGAGACAAATTTTGGGGGATGGAAACTGGAGGGTACATTTGGTATCCCCTTTTCACTATTTGTTATCATCTGCTCATAAATTCAAAAGATGGTTAGATTGAGGGAGTGGAATTTATGGAGAATAATGGATGTATAAAATGAGTATTATATGAATTAAACAGGTTATTTGGGGATAAACTCCATGTGGTGAGGTTGTGGGGATCTAAGGACACTTCTATTTTGAGTTTGGTACTATATTGAATTCATATAATATTATTATAAAAATTATTTTTATGATTTAAAGAGGTATATTTTCATTTAGGAATTTAATGTCAAATATTTAAATACATATTTTTTTCAATTTTCAATTTAAATTGGTTGTTCTCATTGTTTAAATTTATTAGGGTGAGGTATCCCCATTGAACATAATGAATTTAAACAGTTTTGGTCACTCAAAGGTGTTTGGGTAATCTGATCACTTTGATAAATAGATAAACATCCATATTTTAGCTATATATATAGTTTTTATGAAATTTAGTTATCAAAATGGAGTAAATATAGTGATAATTGGGAAGTATAACTTTACTGTTTGTTTAGACAAACATAAAGGCAGTGTCAAAGGATCAGAATTTTCCCACCAATTTTATCTTTATCTTATATTTTTTCATTCTAATTTGCTTATTATTTCATATCACGAACGTAAATTTGTAGCCTTAATATAATATTTTTCATTTATTTTTGATTAAATCATTTCAAATTCCAATTTTTAATTCTAAATTTAATAAAAACATATTTAAAAAATGAGAGTTTGATAGTTTAGTATGTATCCACCTTGTGAGAAAACCATGTGGTCGCCACTATACTAAAATTTTAATGGGGAAATTATTTACTAGAGTTTCAAAAAATCATAAATTTGTACCTTTTCCTTATGATTTTATTTTAACTAACACAATTTTTTCATAAATACCCAAATAAAATAATAAATTACCAAAAAATCTTTATTTCATATCATTCATTTAAAAGGTCAAGATGGTTGTTTATGGGGAATACATTACTAATTTTTCAATTGGTAAATTTATTTGGGATCCAATGTTAGAAAATATATCAAAAATATAAATGCAATAGAATTCAAAAAAAATGGAAAAAGATTCCATGAATGTTCCATAGAATTTCAATATTTTTAAGAAAGCAAGAATGTAGCTAGCATTACTGGACGTTGATGTAGTAGTAGTCAAATGTATATAGATTGAATGGAAAAAAATAAAGTCTATAAGTAATTAAATAACTGTTCCACCTACATTTAAATAATAAATATTTGATATTTAATAAAAAATTGAATTTCCACTTCCCTCTCTGACAAATTAATTCTTAGGAGCCTTGCTTTTGGAAAACGAGTTTGAAGACAAATGTTTAGTGGGAGATTTAATTTATAAGACATATTTAAATTCAATAATTACATACTTTTATTTCAAAAATGATCTCCATTCACACATTTTGGATATTTATAACCCCTATTGGAGGACATATATGAAGAAGATATAGATGTTTTTTAAGGGATAATTGAGGATCCAGTTGAGTTGTGCACTAGTGTATATAAGGATGATGTCCCAAAAAAATAAATCACAAAGGAATAATTTTCTAAATCCAATAAATAATAGAAACATATTTTTATTGTACTAACTGATTCACTAGTTAACACCACTCCTCATGATAAGGAAAATAAGGATCACCCATGTATTCTTTTACCTCCAACTCTATATCACCAATTATCTCTTTCATCGCTTCTTGAGGTTTGAGATATTATTCATTTTTTGCGTTTTCTAACTCCTAACATCTACTAATGGATTATTTATGAAATAAAATTCAGTGTTTCATGATAATGAAACCCCATTTAAATTCAATTTCTAGTGAAACCACTTCAAATTTCGAACTGGGGGCTGTAAAAACATAACATCCACATTGGTGCTCCAAACAATATTATATCCACCATTCCCATTGTCTTTATTTTGTTACTTATAATATGTTATAATTTTTTCATAATATATATGTCTAAATTGATAATATCAAGGATCTTAACTCAAGGATTCCACTGAAAAATAAATTCATCTTTTATCATTCATTATATTGGGTTTTTTCTTCCCTTATTTGTTTTGAGTTGAAATGAGGAGTAGTGGAATATATTTGTGGAGGAGTGTCAACCTGTTTAGTTTCTTCATGTGAATTATCTTTTTTTAATTTTTTTTAGGAAAATTGACTTGAAATTAATATTCTTATAATTTTTCACAAAATAAATTATTTTTAAAAATTTTAAATGATTTTTGATGAAATTGATTTTAAATGATTATTGATGTTTAAATGTTTTCCTTGAAATAGATTTTCAAATATTTTTATGAGTTTGAATCAATTTTAAAATACATTCCCATAAAAAACTAACTAATGATATTTTTTGAGTACATTGATTAATTTTCAACCATTTTTCCATATTATTCCTAATACCCTTACTTTCCTAAGAGACATATGTATTTTTTGTGAGAACTAGATCTTTTTATTTTTCTCTTATGAATCTTTGGACTTCATATGATGATTTTTATATGATTGAGGAATTTCTTGGGATATAAACATTTTACTTTAAGACATTCCCTTTACATATATACTCAATTACACCTTACAATTAATTAATTTAATTATAGAATTAAGAGACATTATACGGTTTTTTCCTTACCTACCAAAATTATAAGTATTTTCCATTGATATTTAAGGTTTAAATGTCATGAAACGGCCATTCATGTGTGTTATCTAGGATATGCATCATTTTGCGGTGTTTTGATGTGTTTGTAAACATTTTGTGTAGTGTATAATGATATAATTGGGCATGATTCATCATTAAATTGTTCATTAATTATTTCATCTAGTTCTCTATTAAAATAATGAAAACAAAAATAATAAAAATAAAAAAAGGAGAAGAGATTCAATTTCAGATTTTACATTATTTTTTGATCCACGTACCTCTCAAAAATATATGTCCTAAATTTTCATTCATTAATTTTATTAAATATTCCTCTCATTCGCCATTAAAATAAAATAAAAACAAATAAAAAAAGTACTCATTTTTTGAGATTTAAAAAAATGAAAAATGAAAAATAATTAAAAAGAAAACATGGATAATATCATTCATTGTAATCAATTATTGTATCATGTACCAATTATATAATGGGGTTGGTTTAGTGTTCAAAATATTTATGGGGGATTGAGTGAGAATCTTCCTATTTTTTCACTTGAATAGTCATGCATTATACTTAACATTTCAATATCCTTTTAAGGCTTTAATTTTTTTTAAAAATCCCCCCCCCCAAATCAAAGCCACAAAATTTCCTAGAAAAGAGGCCTCCAGATTGAAAATAATTTCATATTTTACATTTTGTATAAATGATAATTTTTACAAGCCTATGGTGATATATGATTTTTCCATGTTTCGGCATAACCTGTGTTTAATTTTTCTTGTGTAAAGAGTGACGTAAAATTCAATGTGAGGTATGTTTTAATTGGGAAATGGATGGATTTTTTAGGATGAAAAAATTTAAATGTGGGGAATGAAAATTAATTGTACATTTTTTTTCATAAAGGACACATGATACAGATATATTTTGAAAAATATCAATTATTTCTTCTCATTTTTGATGTTTTTGTGGATTTTGATTTGAAAATTTGATGATTGTACCGTTAAAAAATGGTTATGTGTGGGAAAGTGATGAATTTAAAAATTAAATTTATTTTAGACATTAATGAAATAATTATAATCCCACCTTGGTGTCATGCTAGGGAATATTTTCGAATTTTATGGTTTTAGAAGTATTTTGTGATTAATAGGAAAATTGGAAAAAATTTCAATTTTTACTATTTTAATTTTCATCTATATTTAGACAATAAAATTTTATAAACTAATTAAAGTTGTGAAATTACATTTTTATACTTCTATATATCATGGTATTTATTTAATATTTTGGCACCCCAATCTCAAATAATCATTTTAAGGCCTAAAACTAGTTTGCAAGTCATACCTTGATAACTATACATAGTTATAGATACTTTTAATAATGATTTTATATCTATAAAAGGGATGGTCCAATGGATCTAATATTAGAAACGGTGAAATAGATAATTTCTGGAAAAAATATAAAAAAGTGTTTCCTCGCCTGATTCATCCTTTTTCAAGGACATAATATCACAGGAAGTTGGAGCCCTAGAATTTAAATAGTCACCTAGGACGAATATTTTTTAGTGTAAAATAAACCTAACTCTTACATACGATGACCAATAAAATTTATATATTTTGGATGAATTAGAAACAAAAATACAAAAAACATTCATGAAGGTACATTTTCATAATTTTTTTATTTAATGGGTCATCCATTTGCAAACATTTAGAGAAAATAGTAGAATGAAATTTATTCACCCATTTTCTCTAAAAATTTCCATCCCCTATTCTATAAAAAAGTATTTCCATTTTCAGTGGCGGAGTTTGATTTTAGTTTCTATAATATTTTTCCTATTTTCAATATATAATAGCTTTGTTACCTTCTTCTTCTGTTCTTTTCTTTTCATTTCAATTTTTTCTTCCACCATGCTTCTTTAATCTCCATGTTTTTAGAGAACTAACACTCACTATTATTCGAGGTGTGAAGTTGTGGTGTTTGATTATACTGTGATATATCAATTTCTCATTTTTTATTCGAATATTATAGTAATAGTTAAAATATCTATGTGGACTGATCTCCCCACTTTATATACTATTGTTTTCATTCCCCTTATTCAATCATTATCCTCCTCATTTATATCTTAGTAATTCAAACTATTGAGTTTTGATTATCTATTTATGTCCAAGATATTACCCCTATATGTTGAGGTCTTGGTGTAGGATAATACCATTAAAATTATATAGTGAAGATTCAATGGTCTGGATCTCTAAACAGAATTAAATAATGAGTAATATATTTTAAATAACAATGATGATACCATTAGGATCCCCCATGAGAAATAGTTTTCTTCAACAAATTTCATTGTGTATTTTAAATTTTTTGTGTTTAGTGTTTTCATTAATATATATATATTACAATTATTTTATATTCATAACACCCATCTATATTAGTATATAAGTCAGTAGTGCATTAGTAAAAATAAAATATTGAGAATAGCAATCCAATGTGTTGTAAAAGGCCAACACATGATCGATCCAAGGTTGTGTCAATATGGTGTATTCAAAGGTAAATAATAATATAATTAGATAGGTATATACAAAAAATCATGCGTATAAAATATATAAACATGGTAGAATTTTAATACCTATAGATTTAAAAATAACACAATGTTAGATAGCATATACAACACTCTACATCGAGCCAAAATGAACAAATTAATATTACTATTAAAAAAATACAATTATAGCCTAGACATTGAATTTTTAGGTATAAATTAGATTAAATACATTATAAAATATATATAAATGTCATAATCAATACAAAATTATTGTTAACTTCTTATGAAATAATCACTAAATGTTTAGTAAAGTCATGTTATTTTTTAAAAAAAGTTTTCCTCAAAAATTGTTATCATTTTTTTCTATGAGAGAATTTTAAAATTATTTTTTGGAAATATTCAAAATTTTATTTGAAAATAAATTAAATTTTTTATATCAAAATTTTATTTGGGTGGTTTTTTGGTATTTTTTGAAATTAATGGTTTTTAGTAAATAGAAAAAACATATTGAAGTTCTCAAACTGTCATTTCTTTTAATTTAAAAACACCAATAATGTATTTAATTTTATACTAAATTAATAAAAGAATATTTTAAGTATAAATAATATTATAAATTAAATAATAATTAACATAATATTTGATCATGGTATGAAAATAGTTTTACACTTGAAAGTGAATTTGTTTCATAAAAACAGTTTTTCATCCCAATTTATAGGATTATTATAAAAATAATATCAAAACTTATAGAGACTAAATTAAGTAAAATATAGAACCAATTTGGAATAATTGTAATTAATATTTATTAATAATGTAGACATTATTTTTGGTTATAATTAATAATAAAACCAGTATAAATTTATCACCATAGTTAAAGGGTAAGTCGGTTTAATCAAGGTTTAAACAAAGAGATAAGGCCATCATTTTTCATGTTAATTATTATTGTATGAATTTATTTCAACCATTATTACCTTAGTCTCATCATATAACTATTAATGGGAATCATAACCCTTGAAAATGACATATATAATATTTTAACTAATAGATAAAGTAAAAAAATCGCACTCTTCATATTTATATTTTTCAAATTCTATGAAATGTATAAAAAAGTATATTAACTTATAAATATAATTTGGAAGTATAATTTATTTTTTTATAATGTTATTTTTTTTAATGATGAAATAATTACCTTGAATTCTTACACAACACTGATATTGTACTTCTATTAGGAGTAGAAAAATAAAGAAAATGATTTTAAAAACTCAATACGTAATATTTTTTGGATTACTTATAGTCTCACAATAATTTTTTAGATCAATATAATATTTTATTGATAATGTAAGGTTTTTTGTTTGAAATACATTACTATATTCTAATCTATAAAGTAAAACCAAATGAATAGTGTCAAAATAACATTAATGATATTTCATGTTAAATAATATTTTCCGAAATTATTTAGCAATCATAATGGCCCTAAAATATGAAAATTATGATAATAATTGGTCTATAATTCCATCCCCTGGTCATTTAGGTGGAAAATATAACTATAATAGTAAAATTACAACCCATTAATTTTAAAAATTTTCTTACTCATGTTATGGTTAAAAATGGTTAATGAATAGGATAAACACAAATATAAGGGTTAAAATTTCCATAAATAACTTACATAAAAGTTATTTTTTTGTTATATATTTACCTTATCCATATAACTTAGGAATATGAGTAAAAATAGAGTTTTAACCATGAAATTTACTTAATAATATTGTAAAATAGTGAAAATTAACATTTGTGTCACCGACCTCAATTTTAAAAGGATACATCTCCCCTATCTTCCTTACACTACCTTGAATAATTTATCTCTACCAAACCAAAAAAATAATCATCTAAACATCTCACGAAATGATTAATAGGTTTTGGTATTTTTAAAATAAAATTCCAAGGGTCCTTAATAAGGGATCTAAATAATGTGTTTGGACGAAGAGGTAATCCACTTAATCGACTCGTTCAATTTTTTTTATTTTTCTACCTCATTGAAATATATTTTAGCTATCCTAAAAAACTCTAGTATCATAAATATATAGATATATTTTATGATTATGGGAAAACCATTTCATCATATGGAAAGAAAAAACAATACCCACTCATACTTACAACATACCATATCCATGTAGTAGTGTAATTTTTTTCATAACAATTTTATTTAAAATGTTATTAATATATAAATAATGAGTATATATTATATTTTTATATAATTATGGTCCTTTAAATATAAGATATGATTTTCTCTCAAACCCTTCCATCTATTAGAAAATGTTAAATTTTCTCGTGTGTATGTGTGCACTACCATCTCTATAATGTGATATTATTTGTTTTTCATTTCTAATTTACATAAATGGTAATAAGGATATATTTAATGATTATATAAGATATATATGATATAATAATTATTTTCTAAAGGGGAATAATTATATAAATTTATTTCATTCCATCCATCAAAAAGTGAAAACAACATTAATGCTTATGTATGACTGACAATCTCCATGAATGATGTAAATCATTTTTCTACATCCACCTTTTAGTGATGATAATAAATAATTATATAATGAATCATATTACATTTATGAAATTAATATTATTATTTTTATGATGAAACTATAACCTATATTCAATAATAGGATCATCCACATAGCTACATACTTAAGAAAACTAAGTAGTTAACACAGAAAATAATTATAATAATGTCTGATTATTGATAAATGTGTGAAAATATGTTATAATTGGATCATATATGATATTTTAGTTACTAATATATTTCTATTATAAATTACTAAAAAGTTAAAAACCAATATAAAAGTGTTTAAATCATAATAAAATTATAAATAATGAGGTAAGGGGATTCATAACTAAATTTTCTTTCATTGGGTTATACATATCCTTAATTGACTATGTTATACCCTTATTATGAGTTAAATTTTCCAATTTGGTATTATTTTTTATTTTAATTTTTTTAGAATAAAATAATTCTAACAAAATCAATTCATTGATTAATTTTCACCTCAATGATGTGATATTTGTAAGCGATTTTTGTATTACTTTAATTTTTATGAGACACATGTAATATACATCACTTCTATCATTTATGTAGTTTATATATATCCCATGAATTAATTTCACGATACATATAATGAAAATTATGTGGATTTACAAATATTTATAATTTCATCTCTTTCATTAGTTTCTGATTAAAAAATTCAAAAAGTTTTAAAGGTTTATTTTACAATCTCATCATCATTCATGATGATATTTTTTTTAAGTTTACATTACATGAATTATATGGTATTTTAATTCTCAACCACATATATTTTATTTTTATATGTTTATTTATGGATATTAAATGTTTGAATTTAATTTTCCTCTCATTATGTACTTAAGAGACCAAAATAATATTTTTAAGATACCGTGGTGCTTTTTCTCCATTTGGCATAAAATACTTTTTCTCTCATTTCCATGATTTCTAAAAAATGAATTAAAAAATTAATATTATAATATGATGGATAAATAGAATTCTTTCACATGATTTAATCTTTAAAAAAATGGTTTAAAAGGTTATTGCCAACCATTTTTTTAAAATGGTACTTTTTACATTTTACTGAAAATGTGAAAGGAATCATTATTTTACTGTGCATGGAATAATATATAATTTTCACCATTACGGCCAATTAAAAGAATTTAATTATCCTTTAACGTATTCCAAGATTCATTTAAAATAAAAAAATATCCTTAAAAATTATTAAATTTGAATATTTTAAATAAGTTATTAAAATTTGAAAAAGGTAACTTCTTCATGAAATATTCCAAGTGGTCTTTTAATGGTATTTTGATTTATGAAAACATAAACTGATGTTATATATGATTTAGTAGGTATATAATCTATAGATATCATCCTTATTCATTCTATGGATGTTTTCAGATTATGATGATGAGATATTTATGAAATCTATACATTTTTATAAGGTTTTCTTATGATGAAATTTTTAATTGTTTATGAATCCATTATCCTTTCCCCAGGTTATGATATATTTTGAATGCTTTATGATCATGTGGAATAGATATGAATGGATAATAATTATGGGGTGGGTGGACCATAATTATATATCCCTTCAGTGCATTGGGTAGATATAGATATCTCATGAGTTAATAAGGGCTCAAATTTGGACTTAACTCAGTTCAGAAATGGACTCTTACCAATATGATTGTCTTGTGAGTGATCCATGAAAAAAGATATGATGAAATAAGGAGTAATCTCAATACACTATGATAGTCTTGGATTTTATCCTTGAATAAGTAAATGATATTATATGATTATGTGTATGTCATAAACATGTTTATTATGACTATTTTAATCTTTCATGGACCGTGTTTTCTGATTCTCTCATGATTCATGCCTTGTTAGATACCACGATATATTAAATGAATCAAGATTATGATTTATGATATGTTGGGTATGATTTTTAAATGTTATAGTAATGTTCTCATACTCTTATTCTAATGTAATTCTTATGTGAACATTGATACATGCATTTATTAACCATACTAACCATTTGATCTCACACGTTCTTATTTGTCATTTTCTAATGTTATAAAGATTTGTTTAAAGTAGGGTATGTCTAAGAAGAGTACAATTTGGGTGTATCTTTATAGGATATGTTTAAGATATATTATTATATAATAATATTGTGTAACTACTCTCCAAATCTACTAAAACATTGTGATTCTTGTATGGATCATGTTTTTATTTTATAAATATTCATCTAATAATATTTAACATTTATGAATGAAAAGCGTGTGTCCCTATATAAACTAATAGAAAATTTTGGATATTTTAAACAATGTTTTCTATTTTATTTTCATGATTTATGTATTTAATATTTCAAAGACAAAATTTCTCCTCATTTATAGGTTTTGTTTATTGAATTATTATTTTTTAAAATCTTTAATGAGATTTTGGGTGTAATATAAATATTTTTTGTATATCATTAAATATTAAGAAGTTAATATCATAACATCATAGATAACAACCGTTGTTGTTTTTTGTAATATATTTTATTGATATATTTGTGAATTCAATGTTCATTTTGATATTATTCATTTCAAAACTATTAATATGTAATGAGTGTAAGAGAAGAATATTTTTTGGACCTTTGATGAGTGGTGGGATTTTAATTAATATCATAATCAAAACTAGTATAGTGGTGATTATTTCATATATCAACACATCATTGATATATTCTCCTCTGATATAGCCTAGTGTGGGTGAACCAAAAAATTCAATTTCTTTGCTACAACATTTATTTTTTCTTGTTTCGTAGATTAGAAGCTTATTTTCCAACATAAATACAATATCTAACTGAACAAAATAAGATAAGAAATTTTGAGCCATCATATGTCACCCATCCCCCAATCTTATGGTGTTTTATGGCATCAAATCTATATTTTATCACTCAGATAATATTTTGGATGAAGAATTCATCTGGGATAATGTGTTAACTAAAATGGGAGTACCTATATTGTTTTGAAATAATTTTCAGGATTTATGGAATACAATGAGATATTAATTTTGATATCTAGGTCTTGATGTATGTGGGAGAAATTCTTGTATTCCAAGAAATAGATTTGGCTATAAGTTTAATTATGAGAGTGGGTAATAAATTGATGTATAAATATTTAAAGGAACTAAATTCCTTATTGGGGTCACCTTATAGTCAAATATACTTGAAAGTGATGGACTGTATAAAGTAAAATTCGATTTTCTTAAGGAATATCAGAATTTTTAAAGGTGATAGAAAAGTTAAAAAAAGTTTTATGTTTCTCAAAAATTAATGATTTGAATATGAGATCAATAGAAAATGTGGTGTGAATATAATAATATTATATTAATGTGGATGGTTTTATTCATATACTTGGTCAATGTATAAAATATTTTGATATAGTATTTAATATAATACAGATATTTCCTCTAATTTAACATAAAAAATGTAAATACTGGATAAACTAAATCATAGAAAATAATCTCTTAATTATTTTAAAATAAAAATATCAAACCTTAAATGAGAGTGAGTTCGTAAATCTCAATAGAATATTCATCTAAAAATACAATTAATGTAGTGTAAAATCAATAAAATCCAGAGAAACATTTCCAGAATTCTTTAGCGAAGATTTTATATCTCCTATCAAAAGGAATTTATTTATGGTATCCTAATATTGGATAGAAATATTCTCGTATATGGTTTTAATTATTTAGAGTTTGGTAAAATCTATATTATCTGGAAAAAAATATCATGTAGATGAAAGTGAGTTTTAATTGGAAAAAAAATCAACGTAACTATACCCCATTATAAGAAACATTAATTCTGGAAATGAAAGAGGAATGAGATTTTAGATAATAGTTTTTTTATGAAATAGGAAGAACATTATGATGAATAGCCTCTATAAAATATTGAAACTAATTTTATTCTTTAAAAATGATGTTGTGAAGGATTTAGTTCAGATATCGAAATTAGTTATAGAAGAGGATGAATAACCAAAGGGATTTTGTTATCTTAAGGTAGAATTAGATGCATCACTGGATTATATTGATATATAAATATATATAGTAGTATAAAGATATCTGGATAGTTGAAATAATCATCCATTTATGTTTACTATCTTGATCAAGAAGTTGATAATTTATAGAAAATTAGGAATGAGACAAAATAGGATAAAGTAAAACATGATGAACCCATGAACTAATGGATAATAATTTAGGACCATAGAAAATATAAATGATGATAAACAATATAAATCATGGAGATATCTAATAATATTGTGACACTAAAATAGAATGTCATTTTTTGGGGAAGAATCTTTAGTCCAAAATAAATACATATGGATCAAAGAGGAAACTATGGTTTGGGAAGTTATCTAATGAAGTGTTATAAATGGCCAAATGAGGGAAAATAAATTTTGATAAAGCGTTGAGGGTACCAAAACCAAATTCCATGGTGAGGATTGGTGGGCAAGTGAAAATCATAGGGTGTGAAGGATTGTAATGATGTATAAAGAGTATGGTATGATCCCCACCTCAAATAAGTTTGGCCATATGTGAATGATGTATTATATTCTATTACCCATTAGACCACCAAAGGATATGTAATGGGATCCATCTTCCCAGAATAACAATAAAGATGGATTAAATTCATAAAAAAATAGGGGCTTCCCCAAGAAATTTAAAAACATTCTAAATTATATGGTTAAAATTGGACTTCAACAGTATTTTATAGCATTGAAAGTATATCCAAAATGTTTTGAGAGAGAAAAATATTTCAAATAATCAACATGTTACAAAAAATTAGATGATATGTTAGAATATTGATATTGAAAGATATTTCTTTTATTAAAGATGTAATTTTGTTTCTAATGAGGCAACAAATTTTCATATTGTGGTAAAGATAAAGGTTTCAAAATATGATAAGTAATTGGAATCTAGAAAATGAGTAATAAATAATATCAATAATACTAGAATAAATAGTCATTTCATAGATGTTGTTTTAACTCCTCTTATATTGAAGATAGATTTATCAATTTAAGTAAAAGAAATGGATGTTTTTAATGAAATACATTATAAATAAATTCCTTTGGGGAACTGATATTAGCCATTGTCAGAAGAGGAATATGATCTATTTTTTTAGGATAATGAAGATGAGAATATAATGATATATAGATCAATTCGTTATAGAATTTATTTGAAAGTGAATAAGTTTAATTTGAAAGGTAAATATTTTCTCTTGATAATGATTTAAAGTTAATAAGGAATAGTAGTAAGGGGATTCTTGAAACTAAGTGTTCAAACCTCATTATGCATAATATGAACCTACACAAGAATGTAAAAGGAAGAGTCAATATAACTAAAAATTTTGTAAATAATAGAGATTTAAAGATGAAAGGGAGTGGTAATACAATATTATCTAATGATAAATGTAAAATCAATGATGTTCCCTATATTGATAATCTATAAAACAATTTATTGGGTGTTTTTTAGTTATGTGACTTGTGAATGGAAGTCACATTATACCAAAAGGATAAAAAATCTGAATTAAGGTAAAAACACTCTAATGAATAGATAGAGAATAATGAGAACCAATATAAATTATTAGTAAATGAGAATACATTATCTTCACTACAGAATATAAGAATATATTATGTCATCAGAGGCATGGTAAAATTTAACAATATATATGATTCAATTTATTAAGGATGAAAGTGGTTGTTTAAATTCCCTAACTCAATAGTAACATTGAAAATATTATTTTTTCATGTTTAAGGGTAATATTTTAATAAACCTATATTTTAAAAATAAGAGGAGAGAATCTGACATATTGAATCTTTTTTTCACTAGTATGTGTTTTGAAATCGTCATAGATGGAAATTTTATTGGGATGTTTTTAATTCAATTTTTTTTATGAAAATAGAATAATCTCATGTAATAGGGTTATGTGATCAAATCTATAATTTTTGGAATATATAAAAATATTTCAAATAATATTGAAATAAAACTTGAATATTGAAGAATATTATGTAGTAATAAAATGTAATTAAATATTCTTCCATTGAAGTTTATAATTATCTAAAGTAACATGAAATAAAACATGAATTATTATTGCCACAAAATCCACAAAAAATTGAATTGTTCAATGGAGGAACTGTATGGTAAATAATATTGAATGGATATTGTTGATAGAAGGTATCATCACCATTAATTATTTGAATGTAGCTGTGTCATTTCATTTGTAGATTGATAATCGAGCATTACTCAATCCTGGAAAAGAGAAGACACCATATGAAATGTGCCATGGTAAAAAAACCATATTGAATCATATCACAGAATTCATAATGAAAACCTTCATTCTAAAAAAAGATGTCAATTAGGAAAATTTTGGTTTTATAGTGGAATAAGGTATATTTTTACGCTACTCATCATTGTTTAAATCTATAATCTTATTCAACATAATGCCTAACATAATAGTTGAAAATGATGTTTTGGGTATTGTAGTAAATAAATACAATAAAAAATTAGATATTTTATTCCCAAAAAAGATAGTGAACAAAAATAAGATATAATTATTCATTTAATGAAATATTAAAATACTTAGACTGATGTTAATTTTGAGGTAGAATTTAAGGAAGATAATAGGGATGGTATTCAACATATGAATCAATAAATTAGAATCTGTGAAGAAATATATCAAAGGATCATTATTGGATATAAATATACTACAACATAGACATAGAGAATCACGATAGTAGATAAAACTAATATGTTATCATAAGTTTAGAAAATGTTATTTGAATAAGTTCTAAAGGATGAATCATACATGAAATACTTCAATGAAGAGATGGACCAAATAGAAAAAAATTAGTATTAAGGTATTATTGAAATACCTATAAAACATAATGTGATTGTTAATAAATGGATATTTAAAAACATGCTTGATGAACAAGGTAGATTATTTTTGAATAAAGTAAGGATTGCATGTAAATGATATGTATAGATCGTCAGAGTTGATATTGATGTGATATTTACTATAATTAAAATGATTGAGTAACTATAACCCTTCATGGAAGTGGATATCCAAAGTAATTTAGGGGTTGTCAAATTGATGTAAAAACAATAATTTTGAATTTATTCCTAAATAAATAAGTCAATATTAAAATAATGCTAGAAATTATTATTGAAATGATTAATCAAATGAATGTAGACTGAGAAAGAAATTTCATGTATGAAGAAAGAACCTAATTCTTGGTATGTAAGTATGGAAATATATCTGGGAAAATGTTTTCTTAATAGAGGAGGGTTTGAATGAAAACTATAAGAAAAAAATATCATATGAGGATGGGTTAATAATGATGGTATATGTGGATGATATTATATTAAATGGTAATAAGAAGAATTATTTAACCATTTTTTCAAAATTTATTTTTTATGAATTTAAAATTATAATGATATGAGAATTAATATTATTTTATTGTGACTACATCGAAAATGTGGACACACAAACATATCATAGATAAAATATACAATGGTTCATCTTAGGAAATTTAGAATAGAAGAATGAAAACAAGTATATACTCCAATAGAAGTTGGTATGAAATATGGAATGTGTTAGAAAAATGAGAGTGTAGAATCACAGTTTTATAGAATAAGTAGTGGTATTTCACTCTATTTTATAAAAAACATGTCCTATCTCTTCTATTCTAAATTCTTGGAAAAATGATTTCATAGTTTTCTAAAAAATTAAAAAAAAAGTTGTTTGTAAAGAGGATAATGAAGTATATTCAATGAACATGGAGTAATTCATTAGTTTTCAAGGATATAGAATATCTATATTGGATGGATTTTCCATTTTATGACTAATTTGGAGATACCATGTATAAAAAGTAAAATATTTGAAAAATTTTCTTCATTTGATGAAATTTTTTTATTGGAAAAATAAGAAATAGTATTGTTTATCCTTAAGTATATAAAACACAGAATATATGTTTGTTATTGATGCGTGTGCACAGTTGATATGGTAAGAAATTATAACAGTTAATATACCTAAAATTTTAAAATTTTCATATAAATAATAATACCAATAAAATTGAAAAATTTTTATTCCTTAAAATAATTCTCAATATTAAAAAATAAAATAAATTTTATTTTTATTTTTAATAAACTATATTTTAATTAATTTCCATAATTAATATTTTTTAAAATAAATAAAATAAATAACATTATAAAAATATTTTTAAAAAACTAATTCCATTTTTATAATTAGTTCATTAAAATTTCTAAGAGGGTTTTTTTGGTAATTTTCAGAAAAAAACCCACAATTTTTAGAGGAATAGTATAAATAAAATTTTGCGTAATTGGTATGTTTTATATTACACATCCATGATGTAATAATTGGCTAGATAATTTTATAATTTTATGGTCAACCAAAAAAATGTTTAATAAGTTTAATAGTTTATGATATAAAAGTTACAAACTTAAAAATTATTATTCCAATGTTTAAAGTCAGAAGTATTCCATTGAAAAATAAATTCTCATTTTTTCACTTTCCTTTCTAATAAATATATAAAATAAGGTTTTTATGATTTTTAATGTCTTAAAAATATATATTTTTAACAATATAAAAAAAATAAAATCAAAAAATCTCTATTACACGTTTTTCCTTGGATATTATATTTTTTTCAATATTTTATCTAAAAAATACATCTCTCTTCTTGTTAAAATATACCCTCTACCACCCCTTGGAAATAAAATCTTCCCCTAAACTTCTGAAAGTCAAAACACTACCCAAATACCCTCTATTATGTCCTATATAATACTTAGGTACTTTTTAGTGTCATATAATGTCAATATTTCAAGCAGTTAAGGGTCATAGTAAAGGAACATCGCAGAGAAGAGGGTAAGATTCCTTTATCTTTTACCTTTCATTTTTCTCCTCTCTTCCTCAACACATATATTAATTTATATATAGAACATAAAAAAAATATTTAATTATTATGTTAACAATATATCAATTCCATTAACTAAGTTCTTCCAAGGTGTGACGATATTGAAATATACATTTACAAAACCCAAGTTATAACACAGTGGCTAACATTTGGGTAGATATTAAAGAAGTAGTGTCAAGTTCCCCAGTGGTATTTCTGAAAAAAAAAATTTGTTTCTAAATAATAAAAGTATAAAAACAAAACAACAAAATTTTAAGGAAAAAATAAAAAGAGGGATGAAATAGTGATGAACAAGAAACAGATGAATCAAAACAAAACCAATGAAAATAAATTCAGCAACAATAGTTCCAGACATATGATGATCCACCCTCAACTATCGATTATAGATGTGTTGAATAATTTAATATATAAATCTTAGCCTCACCATTTTAATGGTGGATGGATATTTGCACACACCACTCTCACAGAATACATTTTGCATTCCATAGCATAATTTCTCCCAATTCATGATCACTCTCTCATATTGAAGAAATATATAAATTAAATTACCCCAATCATAAATTTAATCATTACTGAAATAATCGCCAAGGTTAAAAAATCAGACAAACTCACCAAACCACTTAGTCCATAAAATTAAGTATAAAAGGTAAAAGGATTAAGGGATAATAGAAACGAACTAATCCAACCAAATAATTCCACTCCCTTACATCCCAATTCGCCTTTATGATCTCCTTATAGTGACAAAGAGGTGATGATCATCATAAAGTTTAAATCTTCAAGATGCATCGAGTTTCACTTCCTAAACCTATGCTGATATATTACCAATCCATTCCTAGAGAATTTGGATAATAATACAGATGGGGAAGAAACAAACGGCACAATTTACATAAAAAATATAGACAAAACCAATATTTTTACAAAGATGAAGAAAAAATGTAATGGAAAAAATTGAAGAAAGAGAAATATTGGGGTTCCCATACCCAGGTATCGAAGAATATTTCCATGTATGGGGGTTGTTGAAAATAGAGAATAAGGTTTCCTATTATTTAAAGAACAGTCAGAACATGTATTGATGAAAGAATAATAACAGGGAGTAGTAATAATCCATCTGGCATTCTTTGATATGATTTTCACCATCTCAGAGTGAATACCTAGTGAGTGCATTAGACCTCTTACAGAGAACGACACCACCCCTTTCATAAGAGATCCAATTCCCCAGATTAAAACTATGAACACCACTCTCTTTTGTCACCCGATCGTGTCAGAAAACAAAAAATTATAAGTATAAAACATAAATTTGATTAAAAACGAGTTTATATATATATATATATAACTTAATTAAATAAAAAATATTTACAAAATACTTATTATTAAAATACATATGTATAAATATTATAATTTTTAATACTATTATTACTCTATATATATAAAAATATTTACAAACATATGTTTATATTAAAAATATATATGTATATTATGTATATATATATATTATTATTATTATTATTAGATATATATATTTATATAATATTATATTTTATTATTTTTTATTATTTTTATTATTATTTTTATTTCTATTTATATACTATATATATATTATATAAAATAAATAAAAATAAAATGAAATTTGGGATTTCGGTTCGCTCGATAAGTGTGGTAATGGTAGTATGGCTCAGCTACGATATTAGAGAGGAAGCAGTCACCAAAATGTATTTAAATAACGGAGGCAAAACTTCTAAAATTATCTCTAATGAGGATAGCGTGGTGGCGTCTACTGTGTGTCGAGACCTCTAGTAGTCAATCAACAATGGTGGTGGTAGTTCAGCTATGCTCAAGTGTTTAAATGAGTGTTTCAATGGAGCAGATATGGTTAAGGCTTCGAATCATGACTCGAGAAACATTAAGATAATCTCAAATCAGTGGTAAGGAGGTTCTTTGTCATGATGTATTGGGCTTCGGTTATTCTTCGTGGTGGGTTGTGTGTTGAATTTTTTGCTTACATCTGAAAAAACTATTTCATTGATTTTATGGAGTCATTAGTGTTCTTCTTTCAGTTTTTTGTATTCAAAAATAGAAATTGGTGCATTTAGGGAAGGCTATAGACTGATGGTGGGTGGTGTATAGTTGATGGATTTAGTTCGTGATGTCACTACAACAAAATATGGCTAGGGAAGCGCATCCTTTTATAGGTGCTAAGTAGAAATCACTGATACAGGGGTGGGCCTTCATCTGTGCTAGCTAAAAGCGCTGATAAAGGGGTACCCTTTATCAGCGATTTTCTCAATGTTGATAAAGGGTACATTCATCAGGGCTATTATTAGTGTTGATAAAAGTTTTTAATAAAAAGTATTATTATTTTATAAAAAATTATTATATTTATATTCAAAAATAATGTTTATTTGTATACATTAAATAAAAAAATGTGCTTATAATTATTATACATTTTTTAATAATTCAAAAATATATATATATTCATTTAATTGAAAAATGTAATTCAAAGATTATAATTTATATATATATATCTATTAACAGTTATATACAAATATTTGTAAATATATACTATTTATAGTTACAAATACAACTATATATATATATATATATAATTTTAAAATAATAATAAATATATTTATTTTAATACTTATAAAGTTATTAATATATAATTAAATAGATATATTTATAAATTTATACAAATAAATTTATATTTATTTAAATAAATATTAATTTATAAAAAATATATTTATAATTTCATATATAATATGTTATATATAATTAAATAAATATATATTTAAAAATATATTAATAAATATATACAAATGTTTTCTTAGTTATAAATAAATAAAAATATAATTAAATAAATTTAAAATTATATTAAATATCTTTATTATATATATTTAAAAAATTATAAACAGAATATATAAAAATTAATTATATTTGTATAATTATTTAAATATATATATATATATAATTATATTTATATATAAATATATATTTCATATAATTATTTATAAAATTAGAGGAAATGTAGATATATATGTCTATAATCTCTTAAATATAGATAATTAATATATTTATATGATTATAAATATAATAAGTATATTGCTTATAATTTTAAAATTACTTAAATTATGATTTTATAAGTATAAATATTTATTTATTTATTTATTGTTATAATTATTAATAAATTAATTTATATTTATCTTATATATCATTTTAAATAAATATATAATAATATAAATAAATTATTAATATTATAGCTTTATCAGTGCTTTTTAGTGCTGATAATGGTTATCGGGGCTTTTTATTTTAGTGTTAATAAAACATACCGTTATCTGTACATTTAACTAGAATTAATAAAGGATATAGTATGTTTTATAAAAGAAACCTGACAAGATCCTCCTCCCTCAAACCCTTTCAAGCCTTCACGAAAGTTGACCCCTGCGCCGTCGAGCCCCCCTCCGCCGCGACCCCTGACCTCTTCGTCCCTCGCCGCCGCTTCCTCCTCTTCCTCTACAGCTGCCGACTCCTCCTCCTTCACTGCCATTGTTGCCCCCTCCTCCACCTCCACCCCCTCTTCCACATTCTCCTCACCCTCCTTGCATTCCCACTTGTCCATCTGACCTGATATGGCGTGCCCTCTTCATCCAACAACTCCTTGCGCGGCTCCCTTGCCCAACTGAACTCCTCTGGTGCACCCTTGACATCTGACGACTGTCCTGGCAGCCTCCTCTACCTCACATGAATTACCTCCAGTGAGTCTCTGTTATGGTTTACCTAGTATCCATAGGGTGTGTAGTGTTTAGCTGAACCCTTACATCGTTTGATGTTGGAAATTATATTTCATTCCATTTATTTGAGACTTCCTTGGATGCTAGCTATTTTGAACATGATTTTTAATTAGATAAATTAATTATATGTTATCTAAATTTGACAGGTCAATGATTTTCCATGATCAATTTCGGGTTTTGTTTGACATAATGGATCTATTTTAATAATTCAATTATATTTTTTTTGAAAATAGTGTTTCATTTATTCTAAATTCTTATTAAAATAGAAATTATGGTTTGGTTGAAGATAAATTATTTTTTAATGGTTTATTAGATTAATATAAATCTATGAAGTGGGTGATTCTTAGTTTAGGTATTTTCCATATTATTAAGGGGGTGTGTGTTTGATTTATGTAAATATTTAATGACTTCCATGGATTGATTATGATTGTTGTATAGTGTTACTGGTGTATTCCCTTAGATTTTCACTTTTTTCAAATGGTTTTAAATATGTATTTTCAAGTATATGAAGACCATATATATAGTAACGTCATGTTTGGAACTTGATAAAAAGGGTATTTATTTAGTTACTTTCCAACCCTTGATGAGCCCAATGATAGGGTTTTGTGTGATAATTGATTTCATGGTCAAGAGTCAATGATCTAGAAGTTAATTCTTTGAAAGTTAACTTGGGAAATCTTGGATAAAGATAATTTCACTAGAACCATTGAATTATGAGTTTAGAAAGATCAATTAACTTCACTAGATGTTTAGAAGTTGGATCTATCATTTCACTTATAGTAGCAATTTTAGTTTAATTAACGTTTAATGAATCCTTAAAATCATAGCTAACTAGATGTAGGTAGAAAGATGGTTCCTTCACTGAATGTTCAGTGAGACTGCCTTTACTAGAAGTTCATAATGAGTAGTTAGATGAAAGAGTTCAGTTGATGGAGTACAGTGGAGTCTGAGTGTGGAAATATTGAGGTGGATCATTATATACAAGTACCCATGGCATAGGTTATTAATCTAAATAAATGCAGTGAGGTGAACGGTAGGGTAAGCTACTCATATTTAAATGAATATCAAGTGGTGACAGATGTGTAGAAGTCTATGAGTTCCATGAACTCAAATGATGATGCATGGGAGTCTCTCCTATAAAATGAAAAATTAATTGTTCATCAAACTCATTAGAGTAAAGTGGATATGGCATGCACGATTCTTTGGGGTTGGTGGTAATAAATGCAGTTTCTACTAGAAATCAACAATTACTCATTCCAATCAAAGGATGCCTAAAATTATAGGAGTGAAGTTGTGATTGGATGATTAGTTTAGGACCACTATAATGAGTGGTATGAACTACATGTGTAAGTATATATTGTAGTAGAAATAAATGTAAGAGATTATTTGACCAACACTGATGAGGCATATATACCCAAAGTATGTGGCTAACGTAAGAGGATAACACTTAAGCACATCCGGATTCAAATAGGTTGAAATTAAAATGGTTATGTTCAACTAACTAAAGGATGATAGAGGATATGAAATGATCGAAAGATGGTTTTGGTTATACATCTTCTAGAGAACTTTGTAGAGTTTTCAAAAATTGACTTTTCATTGTTACTCATGTTCCCTTTTTTAAATTGAATAAATATGTGATGTTTTTTTCTACCACAGACATTAGATTAACATATGAATCCAATAATCTCTATATGAAATTTTCTTTGTAAATTGTCCTTACAAGTTTATATATTCTATGTATGCTAGTTCGCTTGTATAATCATTGAAATAATGATACTGAGATGACTAAAACCCGGGGAATCCATGTTGGAGGAAAAATAGGTGTGATGGTCAGGGTGTGTGGCATCCCAGTTTTTGTATTTGTAGTTATGATGTATGCAAGTATCAATGGCCAATATGAGACATTTGTATGAAGTTCCAGTATGTTGGAGAATCAGTGGTAAAAACTACTGATGATCTTAAAATGTCCATTTATCACCAATAAAGGGTATCAAACTTATCTTCCTTTTTTATGTATCAAAAATTGGTTGTAGTGATCAATGATAGAGCATGAATGTAGAATTTTTTGTGGAGTGGTTTTTTAAAGAATCAAAAGGAGTTTGGTAGAAAGACTATTGTGTTCTAACAATCAGATAGTTTATTATATTTTCATAAGCATTTCACTAGAAGATTGTGGTAGTAGTATCATGGGTTTTCCTAGATAGGAAATGTCTTCTGGCTGTATGTGTCATGTGGCATGTTTTCTTCATCAAGTGGAACTATAGAGCTTTCTGTAAGATCATTGAAATTCTGATAGCAGTGGATTAATGACATAATTTTGGAAGCTTCAGATATTGTATTTCATTGGTTTGCTGCACTTGGACGTTCTTGGCGTTCCAATAGATGGGGACATTGGCTTGAAGTATAAAATAATAAACATGACGACTGTTTCTACAAGTACAAGTATTATCAATGGAACTTCAAATGATTTATTTCACAGAAGTTCAAATTTCAGAGGTTCCTATAACATACATCTGGAGGGGGTGACTGAAATTGTTTCCATGTGATTTTACAATACCAAATATTTAGCCAAGATTTTGTATTATGGGTTCCAATCAATGAACTCCCATTGAGTGTGAGTTGGTGTCATGTTCTATAGAATCATTCACATGTGGTGGATCAATATAGAAAAAGGGTAAGAAGGTGTGTGATTCATTCTTTAGAAGAATATTTTCCTGAAGTATATGGCTTTTTTGAAGGTTGGGGGAGTTTCCCATGGGGGATTCAGGGTAATTGGTAGTGTGGACAATTTCAAGTTACAGAAGTAGGATTATTTTTCTATAAGGTATCAGATGACTAGAAGAATGAATCTGATTCATGTGTGCCATGAGTAAACTATACTAATAGGGAACAAAGGATAATAAATATTATGTTTGTGAAGTATTTGTAAAAATAAGTGTTATACGGTGCAATATTTAGTGTTCCCATGATAATTTCTTATTTCAATGGATTCCTTCATGAAGGCCATTTTACTTTAATGTAACATTCATATGGATTAGGGTTGCTTATAAAATTAGTAATATATCGTTTGGGCTACAAAAAAATTTTTTCATAAACTGGTAGCATTTTTATAAAATAGTTTATAAACTGGTGGAGTTGTTTATATAATTGATTATAAATTGTTTGGTTTGTTTTTACAATTGTTTATAAATTGATAGGTTTGTTTTATAAAGGAGTCATCCTTTTAGAGTTTTCATGTAATTTTTATTGAAATTATTTTGTTTGTGTTATGAAAGGATGAGGTTCATTTTGGAAATTGTGAAATTTTTGGGTGTGTGTTTGTTTGAAACTCAAAGTTCCGTTTGGAAATATCATATGCTTTGTGTGTTTTACATTCCCAACCTCTAATTTAAGTCTATGATACACATCCTTGGATGCATGATATAACACTTCTTATTAAACCTCATTATTTAATGAGACAACCAAACTATATATAATTACTTAAACCAACCTTAATCTAATGAATATATACAATGAATATTTAAACACACTACAACATCATCATTTTCATGAAAATATCTACATCATTCAGCCCTCCAAGATTATCATTTACACATTCCACATCACATGTAATTATATGATGATTGAATCCAATCCTATTAAGATTCAATGAGGTTTGTAAGAGATTTACAATATATTTTTCCATAGGTTATGAGGTCCTCACATAAGTTTTAATCACCTATTAGTTTTGGATGTCTACTTCACACACTAGGTTCAAAAACATTTCTACCATAAAAATGAGGAAATCCTCAGTTGTGATTACTCTAATGTCCAATCTATAAAACATTTATCAGGTATGATACTATCAGGACACACCCCCAAAGGAACTCTAGTGGAGTTGGGAATATATTTGTGTCTAACCCCTCCCCCCATTCCAATATTGAAATATACATGGGTCAGTTACAATTGGAAATGTAATGATATGGCCTAGAATGGTATCATAACCAACAACTGAGCTGACTTTTGACTAACCTAAAAGGAATTAATGATCCTTATGGGATAGCTACGATCCAATCGAAAAAATATACAATTGATGTGGAATATTTTACACCTAAATTAGATTAAATTAAAAATAGTCTTTCTTCTTGAAACCTATACATGTTCCATTCATATGTTGAATATCTATGAAAATAGTAGATACACAAAAAAATATAGTAAGTACATATCAAATATGGAAAATAAAATCCCACTATTGGCGAATAAAATTGGTCAACCAGACATGTCCCATTCCAAAATCTCATTGGACCTATTTTGGATAGGTATAACATATAAGTACTCATTATAAGTTTTCTATTCTTTTGGAAGTCTCCTATGTTGTGTTCCTCTTCTCCACCACGAATTCACCTCCACCGTGCCTTGAATGACACCATCGTGGTGATTTTTCTCCCCTTACTCATATTTTCCTCTCATTCTCATGTTATTACATTTTTACATTGATTCTAATGTAGTGAATTCTACGGGATAAATACCCCACTAAAAATCATGGTCATTGGTGGTCCTTGAATGTGCACTAAATTAATTGCATGTTGGTTAGTTCCTATTAAACATTTGAATATAGAAATTGGTAATTTACGTCTACTTGGATAATGAATGAATTCCCCATGATGATAAAACTTCTATGATAACCACTAAATTAACATGTAAATTGAATAAGGTATGCTTAGTAAAATCTGAAAAAAAAAATGTATGGTGTTGCGATTGTGTGCCCAATTGTGTTTTTATATGGTGTTGTGGTTATTAGAATGATTGGCATGCCGTTTGTCTTCCATGTTGCAGTTCCCCCACCATTGAATATCAATCCAAACCTATCCCATTTCAATGTAACCATCACTTTGTTACTAGTGCAATTCCACTAAATCTTAGAAACCCACATCACTAGAGGACTCTATGGGACACTTTATAGACACCCTAGTCAAATAACCAGAGCAACACATGTAATGAATCCTTCCACCCGTAAGCACTCTATGGAACATCATACCATATATTATTTTAGTACCATAGTTCTTGACTCATGATATTATGTTTCTAGAGAAACACTAAATATACCATTTGTAAAAATGATTATAGATCACATGTGGGATACTAAAACATACTAGTTCAAGGGATTATCATAGGTAGTTCCATTGATCAGGTGGTTGGGAAGATGGGTGTTGTCAACATTGGTCCTAAGTAATGCATGGAGAGGTAAGGGTATTGTTTAACATATCTAGTTTCATTGATTATAGTTGGATGATGAACCTAGTTGAACATATTTTGTGTAATTATTTTCTAAAATATTAATATTACTTAATCATATAGGATAAATATGAATAAATAATTGATGAATTCCAATCAGTTGACAAAAGAGTTTAAGATGGCATAAAAGATTTTATCATGTTTTCAAAAGATCATGCATATAACCATTCTAAAATCCTTTTTACAGGTTTACGTTGTTGTTATTCAAGACAGATTAGTCTAGTGGAGTTGGAAGAACACTTAATCTGTCATGGAATAGATTGAAGTTATACATATTGGAATAAACAGATTGAACAAATGAATATAGGTAGTGACTGGGATAACACTATATTTTATGGATCATATGATATGATTACAAGCACGATCAATAAAGATGACGGTATGGAGGATGTGATTATAGATGTGAATTATGATAAGGATCATATTGTGAAAATGACAAGGAAAGTTGAAGATGAAGTTCATGATTTTCTAAAATAGTTTGAGAAGTTAAAGAGTTATGAGAAGATGCCATTATATACTGGTTTCACTAAATATACATAATTTTCATCCATACTAAAGGTATATAATTTGAAATTAGGCAACGAGTGGAGTGATGCCAGTTTTATGGAACTACTTGTTCCCATGAATGAAATGCTCCTAGAAAATAATGATATCTCAATATAAACATATGATGCCAAAAGAATTCTACTCTTTATGGGTTTGATCTCTAAAAGAATACATGCCTACACAAATGATTGTATATTTTATCTCAAGGACCACAAATCACTTAAATAATGCCCAATGTGTGGTTATTCTCAATACAAGAAAGTTGAAACTAGTCCTTCGAAATTTTTATGGTACTTTCCAATCATTCCAAGGTTTCAGTGCCAATATGGAAGTGAGGAGACTGCAAGACAATTTAAATGGCATGAATATACAAGAATTAATGATGGGAAGCTATTTCACCCAACAGAATCCCCGTAGTGGTAGAGAATTTATCAAGAGTATCTTGAATTTGGAAACGAGCTGACAAACCATTGTCTTGTGTTATCTACAGAATGAGTGATTCCTTTTGTTTTTTAAAGCAGTAGTCACAGTACATGACTAGTTATGTTGTTAAATTTTAACTTACCACCATGGTTATGCATGAAATGTAAAAATATCATGTTATCCATGATTATATCAGGACCAAAACAATCGGGTAATGATATTGATTTTTATTTTGCTCAATTAGTCGACAATTAGAAATTATAGTGGGATTCAGGTGTTACGTTGTATGATGCATAAAAAATGAATATTTCACTTTGAGAGTCATGTTATATGGGATGATAAATAACTTTCCTAATTATGTATATTTGTCAGGATATATAATTAAAAGAACTCAGGGGTCTCCTGTTTTCAAAAAAGGTACACAGTCTATTAGGTTGAAACATTCATTGAAAACCGTGTTTCTAGGATATCACAGATTTCTACCCCAACAGCTTAAGTACCAATCTTGGAAGACATCAATCAATGGATGATCAGAAGAATGTACATCACCGTATTCACTAATAGGTTATCAATTGTTTGAGAAAGTAAAATATGTAGACGCAACTTTGGGTAAACCATTTTTAAAAAACCGTACGAAACCCTTTTGGAAAAAAGAGATCATTTTTTTAATTACCATACTAGAATTGTTTGTATGTCACACATAATATTGATGTTATACATGTTTAAAAAATGTATGTGATAGTTTCATCGACACGTTTGTAAATGCACCCAAAAAATAAAAGGATGGAATTAAGGAAAGGTTGGATATGGTTGAGATGAGAATACGAGAAGAGTTGGAACCAGTGAAGGGTGAAAAATGAAAATTTCTTCCTCATACTGGTTACACACTTTCCATGAAGGAGAGATATTTGTTTTGAAACTTCCTGAATGACATTAAGGTTCTAGGGGGTTATTAATTAAATACCCAGAACATCATGTCAATGATCGATTTAAAGTTAAAGCGTTTGAAATCACATGGTTGCCATGTTTTGATGCAAGATCTTATTCCTGTAGCTTTACGTTGAATTTCTCACAATAATGTCTTCCATACATTAAAGAAACTCTATTTTTTCATTGAAGCTATATGCAGCAAAGTTATAGACTTGGAAAAATTGGAAACTATGGAAAGAGAAATTGAATTCATATTATGTGAATTGGAAATGTTCTTCTCACTAACATTATTTGATATGATGGGTCATTTGATGGTTCACATGGTGAGAGAGATTCTACTATGTGGTCTAGTACATTATAGATGGATGGACCCCATTGAATGGTTATGATGATTTTGAAAGGGTATGTCCAAAATTGATGTTGACTAGAGGGTTTTCTTGTGGAGTTCTATATGTTTGAGGAAGCTGTTGAATTTTGTACCCAACACACTTCTGGTGTGGAAAGTATTTTCCTACTAAAATATTGTTACACTAGGTGGATTGACGGTGAATTATTTTTTGGAAGACAGGTTTTCACAATCAATATTTTATATTTGGATCAGGACCACCATTACATTTTTCATAACAATTTTGATGTTGATCCATAAGTTCAAACCCACAAATAAATTCTTAGGCATTTGAATCCATATAGGGATAAAAAATGGATATCATATACACATAATCGATAGTTTATAAGATTGTTTTAGGACCAAATTTTTAGGATGTCAGATGAAAATCCGGAATCAATGTCAGAACAACTTTGATGTATAGCCAGAGGACCAACTGTGTATGTATTATATTACAATGATTATGTAGTTAATGGTTATACATTCTATACTAATGAACATGATGAAAATAGTACCATACAGAATAGTGGGGTTACACTTGTGGCTGAATTGATGTATGTTTTTGGTACTAAGGATAGAAATCTAGTTTATACAAACTTGTCATACATTGGCATAATCAAACAAATATGGGAGTTGGATTATATGAAATTCCAAGTGCAGATTTTCCAATGCATGTGGGTTTATAACATGATTGATGTTAAAACAGATGAATTGGGATTTGGGAAAGTAAATTTTAGTAAGGAAGGGGTGAAATACGAACTATTTATAATTGAATAAAAGGTTATACAAGTATTTTATGTTCCAGATCCCGCAAAAAAAACTGGTCAATTGTTCTATTATCGACCAAAACAACTGAAGGGTCAGATGAAAATCCCACAAAGGTTGAACCATTCATTTGGAATTCTTAATCCTTTTTCAGCAGTCCCAATTGAAATGGCGCTTTGTATATCAGAGGAGACCACAAGAAGTGGTTGACATAGCCGATAAATGGGTCAAAACTCTTAAGCCTTTAACAAAGGAGTTCAATAGTATTGTTATTTTTTATTGTAATATACATTGTGTTAAGTTATGCTATTATCTATTTTCTACTACATTTATGTAATCTAAATTAAATGTTAATCCACTTTTTCAGATAATGACTTCTGCACCTACGGATTCACCTAATCCTGAGGCTCAAAAGGTCTCTCAACCAACTGCTATTGTTCCCAGTGCCGAGGATTAATAGGTTTCTCAACCTGTGGTTGCTGGTCCCAGTGCTGAAGTATAACACGTTTCTCATCCCGTTTCAGCTGGTCCTAGTTCTAATACTAGCACTCTATAAAAACATAATGATGATGCTGAAATTCATGAAATTGTAGCCAATGAAACCCTAGAACCGTAAAAAAACCTGAGAACTGTAGTTTGACAGTGTTATCCAAAATCCTTATGGAAAAAGAAAAAGGAAAAAATTGAGGTGGGGTAGAATAGGTGAGTCCATCATGTTAACCCCAATAAATCCATGTTTAGTAGCTATATTGGAATCGTCACTCAGCAACGTATGCTGATTAATGTACAGTCATGGCCCCATATTTTCATTGGGTTTAAGACACTAATTTCATAAGATATTTCAGTAACAATATGATATCATTTCTTTAATTTATTAAAAAAATACTAAATCATTTGATAATCTTCATCATCCCTTGCATAGTGAATTTACATTAGATGCGTCTCACAACGAATATGTATTAAGAGTTGCAGGAAGAATTAATTGAGGCCTCAGCAAACTTTAAACGAAATATCATCATGAATATGATGAAGGTAAAATCAAGTGGCACCCACCTCCTCTTTATTCACACTTGATATCCCAAGCTGTGTGAGTGGGGTTTAACAGCCATCATGTGGAGAAGACTTTTTAGATACATTGTTTTTGGTAATACATTGTTTAACATTTCTTGTATCAATCACTTTGATTGACATTTTTTTTATTTATGAAACAACATCTGAGTACTAAAAATAAGGAATGCGAACCTAAACTATTGTACCCCAATCGTAATGCAGGGATAGGGTTTTCTTCACACGAGAAAAATTGGAACTTATTTTAAATATAACGTAATACATTTATGTGACATAAAACCAAACAATAACCATGTTCCTCTATTTATATGTAGATAGATGAATAGAAATTGAAAGTCACTTCCATCCCACGCCATGTGCTATGGAAGGGGACTCGTGTAAATAAATAAGGTATAATGATAGATGAAAACACACAAAAAGTGTAGGAAACATGTGTATGTATTAAATAATATAAATATGTTTTTCTTTAAATTTCTATTACATAACAATGATTACTTATTTTTATATATTTTCAATATGACGTCGTCACATGAATCAAAAAAACTTACATGAGATGTAGACATACTTTCAGCATCCTTGAAGTATCCATAACTGTGTGATCATGTTAGAGGTACAGTTTTTGGGGTGACACCTTGAACATATTTTTAGAAAGAAAAACCAGCATGAGATAAAACTGAGGAAATGAAAAAGATGAGAGAAAGATTAGATTTGTTTCAAGGAGAATTAAAATATATTAAAAAGATGATATAAATTTTAATGGGGGAGTCAAAGAGAATAAACAACTCATGAACTACCCATTCTTGAAGATCCCGCCCCACCCCCACCTGTTTTGAGTTGATCCATTCTGCAAAAAACCTGACATAGAAGAGGTAATCAAAGTTCTAATAATTGTTTCTGTGAAATGTGAATAACATTGACATTAGTACCTTTTTTGTACTGATTTTATATAGGGTGAAAATGATTGTGATTTATATCTATCAACTCCCACCTATTGCCATGTAGTGAGGGCTATGGTGTTTAATATGCAGAAAGACATTCTACACAATAGACCACTTCCAATAACTCATGTCACGTTGTCGATTAACACAACTCAATAGGAGAGCACCAATCTACCTATCAAAAATGTACATAATCACATTAATACAGTCAAACAATTTGTTAGATCAATCATCACATGGCCGTCAATTCATGTAAAAGACACATCAACAATGAGGTCTTAATTTCCAAAAAAATCAACCTGATCCTTTAAAATTTAATGAAAAAATGTATGAACAAATGAATTTTATTGTAGAAGGAAAAAGGGAAGGGGTGAAATGAAATATTGGCTCAAAACTACCTTTAGGATTAACCAACTTATAGAAATGGTCTTCTGAGAGTACCTTCACCCTGCCCATTCTATATCCATATTTAATATCTTTGCAGGCTCATGTGGAGACAAAGTTGATAGAAGCCAATACTCACACAGTTGATTTTGATAATAATAAGTAATAAGGGGAATAATCCTATTACATTAGTGATGAAAATGTAAAGTAAATCCTCACATATGAATGGCTATGCTCCATAGTTGAAAATATATACATGAGGTATGTTTTCATGCTTTTATTTTACAAAATATGATATATTCTTATAATTTTGAGTAAATACATTTCATATTTTTCACATAATTATATATAAAAAAACAATTGAATTTATTTACCCATGAATATAAAATTGGACTCATTAGTCCTCATATCACCTCTTCAAAAGAAGAAATAAATTCCGATAAAGAGGATGAAATAATGAAATACATTCTCAAATTGTTTGAAAACAAAATTACAGATGACATAAACTTTTTAATACCAATGATGCAGGGGTGAAAATCTATAATTTAATCATATAAACTATATTTTCATTTTATTAATTACTTATTACTTTTTGTGTTTTTAAGAATAATTGGATTCTCATTATGGTCAATTGGATAGTCCAAAGATTTATTTTCTATATTCAATGCTTGGATATCCATCAAATACACCACACATGATGGCGCTTGTCAATTTCTTATACACTAGATCTAAAATTTTAGAACTAAACATCTATTTATGTATTTTATATTATCTTTTAATGAGGATTTTATGATGATAGGGTGGTCCATCAATATCATCTACTTCATTGAATAAATCTAGGGCCTAAGGAAAAGAATGTCAATGAGATCGACAACCAGACAAGTATAATGGTATATATAATTAAAATTCACTATAAATACACATATCAAAACAAATTACATTTTTTCAATGTTTCTACAGAGTCCAAAACAAAAAAAACAGAATGAATTTTGGTTATTATATTTTTAAATTTATGAAAGAGGTTGCATTTCATCAACAAACTAGCATCCTTGAAGGGGTATTTTTAAAAATAATTACTAGTTCATTTAATATATTTATTAAACCTTTTTATTTTTATATTTTTTCACTACTACCATGACTGTCGCAAAAACTCATATTCACAAGATGATATACATGTGTTTAGAAACAAATGGGCAGCATGCCTGATGGATGATTTAACACAAATAGGATGATGGTGAATTAATACTACTTATGTTATCCTTATATTGTCATTGATATCTCCCTTGTTTACACTAACTGATCACATATGATAACCCTCTCTTATATTTCAAATCCTTAGGTTATGAAGAATGGTTTTATAATTGATTTGTCTTTTTTGTAAAGAATAACTTAATGAGAGACTCTTATGAACTATTTCATTATGTTTCCATGTTTCCAAAATCACTTGAATGAAACTATTAGGGAATAGATCATTTATATTCTGTATTTTGGTCATTTATGCTGATTTTTATACTGATGTAGTGTGTTTGATGAATATTGGTTTTGCATCACTAACTAATTTAATAACAAAACTAAGAATTCTTCACAACTGTTGGTTAACTACCACTCTACATAGCATCCCATCTGAAATTCTGATCTTGTGTCCCTATGATGCTCTCATACCACCCCATATCTATGATATCATCATTCAGTGTTAACTTTTCCTTCTCTTCCTACACTCGTTTTTGAGGTTAAATGGGTGATGTAAGGGAAGGAAAAGTGAACACCTAATGATTATGTCATAGATATGGTGTTAGATGAGAGCATCATTGGGACACCAGATGGAAATTTCAGATCAGATTCTATGCTAATAGTTATTTAACCAACAGTAGTGAAGTGCACAAAGAGTCATCAGTTTTGTTATTAGTTTATATTTGGACTAGTAAACCATTTTGAAATATTTAAAGGTAATGTTACGATATAGTATCTCTATTTTTAAAAAAATTATATAATGAAATGTTGATTTGATTTTCATTCTTCATTGTAAGTATCATTTATTTAAGAATATTTTTGTCCATGTGAAATGCATTTGTAGAAAGAGAAACGACAATATGTATGCTCAATCACATAGGTAATATTGATGTTTTCATAGTACAACGATTGTCTATATAATGAATTCATTGTTTCATATTTATATTTAATTTATTTCTTTGATGTCCGGAATATTAATCTACTCATATGTAATATCAATGTATGAATTGTTTAAGTCATTATAGTTGGTATCAGAGTAACATGCCTTTTCAAAATAGAGCAAAGGAATTCAGTTATTTTCATACTTTAGAGAGATGATCCATAAGTCATTTAAAAAGTGTAGGAATCAACCCCACCTCAATACTACACATGATGAGACTGGTAAGACTCAAATTGTCTCTTTTTATATAAAATTTTCATTATTTTTAGTAAAAATAACAAGTGACATACGGAAAAATGATCAAATGAAATCTGATTGTTTTGATACTTTAGGTGAACGATTCATATGTCATTTGTGACATATATGAATCTACTTCACATCAATTCAATTCACAATGCGACTGGAATGACTCAAAGTGTCTCTTTTTATTTAAAATTGACATTAATTTTAGGAAAAAAACACAAGTGATGTAGTGAAAACCAATTAAAAACATTTAGTTGGTTTTAATACAATAGTAAAATGATTCATGAGTCATTTTTGATGTTTACTAATTGACCACACCTCAATTTGATGCACGGTGTGACCAATATGGCTAAAAGGTTTTGTTATCAGTTTAAAATTGACATTTTAGCTCAAAACATGTCACGCACTGAAAAACAAGAAAACCTACTACAATTCTATTCATAATTTAAGATAACGATTCATAAGTTCTTTGTGATGTGTATGAAGTATTCCCAAAAAAACTAATGCATGATGTAACGAGTATGACTGAAAATATGTGTTTTCAGTTCGAAATGACATTTTAGTACAAAACACAACTGAAATAATACAAATTGTGAAAACACATTCGGATTGTTTTAATAATTTAGGAACACAATCCATAAGTCATTTGTGACATGTAAAAATCAATCTAACCTCAATTCAATGTATAATGAAACTGGTACGACTCAAAGTGTATCTTTTTTATTTAAAATTGACATTAATTTTAGAAAAAAACACAAGTGACATTATAAAAATCAAGAAAACAATTTAGTATAGTATTTATAATTTAGTAAAATGATCTATGAGTCATTTTTGATTTGTAATAATCAATCTCACCTCAATCTGTCACACTGTGTGACCGGTATAGCTAAACGTGTATATAAGCAGTTTAAAACTGACATTTTGGCTCAAAACATGTGACTCATAGAAAACTAAGAAAACCCACTCCAATTTTCTTCATAATTTAGGATAATTATTCATAATTTCTTTGTGACAAGTATGAAGTAGTCTCATATCAAACCAATGCACTATGTGATTGGTATGACTCAAAATAGGTGTTTCCATTTTGAAATAACATTTTAGTAAAAAATGCCACTTTGATACTACAAACTGAGAAAACAAATTTGGATTGTTATTATACTCTAGGAAAATAATCCATATATAATTTTTGAGATTTAGGATTTTACCTCACCTAAATTAATTTCACAATGTGAATGGTAGGACTCGAAGTGTTTTTTTGTTTAAAATTTACATTAATTTTAGAAAAAAATACAAGTTACATACTGAGAACTGATAAATCGCATTCCAATTGTTTAGATACTTTAGGATAATGTTCCATGTGTCATTGGTGACGTGTATGAATCAACCACACCTCAATCTAACGCATGGTGTGACCAGTATAGCTAAAAGTGTTTTCTATCAGTATAAAATTGACATTTTATCTCAAAATGTTCCACTCAATGAAAACCTAGAAAACCCACTCAAAATGACTTCATAATTTAGGATAAAGATTTATATGTTCTTTTTCACGTGTATTAAGTAAAATCATATCAAACTAATTCACGATACGATTGGTATGACCCAAAATACGTGTTTCTAGTTTGAATTGACATTTTTATAAAAAAACTAACATAATAAAATTTGAGAAAATGATTTAGAATTGTTTTGACACGTTATTAAAATGATCCATAAGTCATTTGTTACATTTAGGAATCAACCACATCTCAATTCAACACACCATGAAACTCGTATGACTCAGAGTGTCTTTTTTTATTTAAAATTGACATTAATTTTTGAAAAAACACCAGCGAAAGACTGAAAACTGAGAAAACTCATTCATATTATTTTGATACTTTAGAAAAATGATCTCTAAGTCATTTTGATGTGTAAGAATCATCCACAACTCAATCCGACAAACGGTGTCACTAGTATGGCTAGAAGATTCTGTTATTAGTTTAAAATTGACATTTTAGATCAAAACATATCACTCATTGAAAACCAAGTAAACCCACTCCAATTTTCTTAATAATATAGGGTAATTATTCATAAGTTCTGTGGGAAATTTTTGAAGCATTCTCATTTCAAAACAAAGAACGATGTGGCCAGTATACCTCAAAATGTGTGGTTCCGATTTGAAATGGAATTTTTGTAAAAAAACAAAACTGACATACTACAAAGTGTTTAGAAACATTTAGATTGTTTTGATACTTTACAAAAAATATCTACGATTTATTTGTTACATGTAGGAATCAACCGCACCTCAATTCATTGCACAATACAACTGATATGACTCAAAGTGTCTCTTTTTATTCAAATGTTTCATTAATTTTAGAAAAAAACACATGTGACATACTACAAACCGATAAAACACATTAGTATTTTTTTGAAACATTACAACAATGATCCATAAGTCATATTTGACATGTAGGAATCTATTTCACATTAATCCAACTCACGATGTGGCCAGTATAGCAAAAAGTGTCTTTTGTGAGTTTAAAATTTACATTTTTTTCTCAAACAGTTTCAATCATTGAATACAAAGAAAACCTAATCCAATTTTCTTCATAATTTAGGATAATGATTCAAATGTTAATTGAGACATGTATAATGAATTCTCAATCAAACCAACACACAATTATATCTCCATGACTCAAAATTATTTTTTCTAGTTTGAAATGATATTTTTGTAAAACAACACAACTGATATACTAAAAACTAAGAAAACACATTCTGATTTCTTTGATACTTTATGACAACAATACATAACTCATTTGTGACATGTATGAATCCAACTCATCTCAATTAAATGTACAATGTGATTGGAATGACTCAAAGTTTGTATTTTTATTGAAAATTGACATTAATTTTAGAAAAAAACCAAAGTGAAATACTGGAAACCGAGAAAGCATATTCAGATTGTTTTGATACTTTATAAAAATGATCCATCAACCATTTGTGACATGTAGGAATCAACCACACAACAATAAAATTAATTATGTGACCAATATAAATTAAAATAGGTCATTTAAATTTGATATTAATTTCAGTAAATAAACAGGTGACATACTCAAAACCAATCAAACCCATTCATGTTGTTTTAATATTTTAAAACAATGATCTATCACTCATTTGTGACGTGTAGGAATCAACCCCACCTCAATTTGACCCACGGTGTGACCGATATAACTCCAAATGTGCCTTTTTTATTAAAAATTGGAAAATTTTTAATGTATTCTTTCATATTAATGTTCAATTTATTTCATTATTGTATTACTAACATAATATTGGTTTTATTTTATAGGTGGAATTTTTTTCTTCAGTTTAGATGATTTGTTCGGCAACAAATACCAGGGAAGACAATTTTTTAGAGGGGATCGCGGATGGCAAAGGGTGAAACATTAATGTTATTAACTATTTGTTGATAATTGTAATTGTAACCATATTAAAAATTGATTGAAATGTATATAGTAGTTTGGGTTTTTGTATTCATGATGTAAAGTAAATTTATATAGCATTTTTTTTGAAACTCTTGTGTGTTGTGTTTCAATATTCTGTGCTTTGTTCATATGAAAATGATGTTTTGTGTAGGTGTGCATGCATGTTGTTAATTAAACAACACGTCACATGAAACTTTTCCTCTATCAGTGCTATTTTGAGCACTGATAATTGCCCACATTATTAGTTCTAATTATGTATGGATATATTTGGACTTTAACAGCACTCAAAATAGAACTGATAAAGGTGACCCTTTATTCACAATAAAAAAGTGTTGATAAAGGGGGACCATTATTAGTTTTGTTTTTGCGCGGATAAAGGGACCCATTTATCAGCACTTTTTTAGATCTATTTAAGGGGACCCCCTCTCTTCACTATGATTAATAGCGCTTTTCTATCACTGTTAAAAGTAATTTGTAGCACTTTTAAAAGCCTTATTTTTTGTAGTGTGTATGGTGGAGTAGCAGTAGTAGATCTTATTATAATCTCCTCTTAGTGGTGATTCCCACTGGCGGTGACCCCCACTAGAAATGAGTCATGGGATTGTGGTGAGTCATGGGGGAGTGTGCTTCTATTGATTCAAGGTGGTGGGAAGGGAGGGGAAGCATGGGTTGGATGAGGATGCATATCGGTGGGTGTAGGTTGTGGTTACTAGGTGGATGTGGTGGGAGGTTGAGGTTGGTGGTGAGTCCCACTTTCGATGACTCCCATTTTTGATGATTGTGGTGAGTCGCATGCAATACTGGTGGTGGCTCCTCAATCCGGTGGTGGGATGTAGTGGTGGAAGCATGGTTAAAGCGCTCGTAGGGGTGAGGTCTGACGGCTAGAGGTTTGGCGGTAGGTGTGTTAGTGGAGACTTAGTGTAGTAGTAGAATAGCCCGGTGGTGACTCAAGGTAGCAGTAGTAGAGCCTAGTAGTGACTTGTGATGGAAGTAGGTTATTAGACTTGGAAAAAAACTTATTAATAAAATTTAGAAACAAAAAATTAAAATTAAATAAATTAAAATAAAAATTTGAACAAATAAACAATGTTACAAATTCATTACATTCAAATTTGTATAATGATTAAATTAAATTTATTTAAAATAAGAATATATTAAAATAAACAAAATTAAAAAACAAAATTATTTAAAAGGACAAATTAATTTAGTTTATATATTAAATGAAACTAATAAAAACAAAATAAAACTAATTATCATAAAAAACAATGAAATAAGAAAAAAATATTAAATAATAAGATTAATTAAATTGAATAATTATTAATTAAATGAAGAATTCATCAAATAAAAGAATGAACAAAATAATTATTTGTTTAACACAAAAAATGAAGAAAAAATGGATAGTTTTTAATGAATAACAAAATGAAAAATTATAATTTGAACCAAAACATACGGATTAAAATTATAGGTTAAAAAATTAATTATGTAATTTTAAAATGTCAAAAATGAACAAAATAATCCATAAAACACAAATATTTGGAAACAATTATTATTTTAACTATTTAAAACAAAAAATAATTCAATTTATAATTATTTAAATGAAAACCTTATTTTCATAATCAAAATATAGTCAAAATAGAAAAGAATGATGTGGAAAAGTTCATTAAAAATAGCCACATCATATATAACATCCCCTGATCCAATACTCTCTCATGTGGCTACAATGGTCTGGAAACAAGACATCAAGAATACCTCCCTATATTCTAGAGGATTAAGAATAGTAGAGGTGGTCTGATTTATATAGTTGGGATCCTCAAACCCTTAACAACAGATTTAAAACACATCAAAACAATCCAATTCCAATAATAGTAAATAAATATTAGAGTGAAGAAATAACGAAAAAAATACAATACAGTAGAATACCAATAATCAAAGTCTGTAGAAGAATCCAATAAAAAATAACAAAATAATTTAATGATATCCTAGAATTTAACTAAATTTCATGATAGAATAAATAAAAAATAAAAGACTATAATACTCAAAAAGAAAAGTAAAATTCCCCAGTCCGGAACCCCATGTTGGTCCCATCTCCAAACTTCACCCCATCAATTTAAGAAAATCAATAGTAAGGTCCCTTTCCCTTATCCAAAGTTGCATCCATATAGTCTACTCAAGTACAAAATGGTGAACATAATTGGGTGTGATCATAACTTAGTAAGTTGAAACCACCATTTTTTAACCTAATCAATCAGATAAAATGTATATTCCATAAATAAATAAAGATGTGTATTAAATAATTAAACAATTAAATTAATACCACAATAATCTTCTTCTAAACCATGTGGCAGTGAAACTAAGAATGTGTCAAAGTCATTCCAACCATAAGAATATAACCATGGTAAAACATCACTTGCCTCAGCACCATGTCGGAATGTCTCTGATCATGTCTTACGACTATGCCAACCATAAACTTGAAACAAAGGTATAAAATTTGCACAAATCTATGTCAAAACGTGATATATATTCATCTTATCAATGAATCAGGTTTGATACTGGTATATAAGTATATCATCATTTATCATGGCCATGCATAATATATAATCATTTAAACTTGTGTCAGAATGCATATCCCACAATATAATCATTTTAGCATATCTCAGGGAATAGATTTTTATATAAAACATTCAACATGTATCATTAAATCGGATAGTATATAATCATTTCATCATGTATCATTGGTCATATCCCCCTATATAAGAATTTTTTAATCAACAAAATGGGAAAACACCCCATATAATTATTATATCATTTATCACAATGCATATCATAAGAAATAAGGATATAACAATATAACATCATTAGGATCAATGGTTAATTATAAAAATTATCATTCATCTTCCAATTACATATTTCATATATCAATTGATAACAACCAAAAACATTCCATTTATCTAAATAAATAGGAAAATCCAAGGTCAATCCATATATAGTGATCACCTAAAATCCATGTCATGTTAAACACACATTATGCCATAAATCAATTCAGTTAATAAAATGTTCTCTTTCCTGAAGGGTAGAAACAATGCAGGTGAAAACCCATTGGGATCTAAATGGAATCCAATGAATAATACAAGTCATTATTTAATAAATTTAGGCACATGTTTGTTGGAGCAATTACAACATTTCATATACTTGATAATTATATAACCATTGGGTAAAGGTTTAGATCCCCTCCCATTAACTGAAGAAAAAACATAATGCTTTCAAGGGATAATTCCCATGAGGTAGAAGGTTTGGATGCTCATAAGAAGTTTAATATATCAAAAATAATCATGATCAAAACCAATAACTCACTTTATAAATGGATTACGCCACAACTGTCAGAGAATAGAGGAACAGAAGGGGAAATACAAGAAACACATACCAGGTATCATATGGGTGATTAGGAAGTTAAAAATTGAGGTAAGGCTCCAAAAATATCCTAGAAGGTCTCCTTATGTTGTGTAGAAGAATCTACTTGTGAGTTATTAATAAAATCATTCATACAACATACATAAAAATTTATGTTTAGGAAATTTCACAGCATGTAATAGAATTTAATGTTGTCAAATTCTTTTTAAGGGGTTAGGCTAAAAAACAGTCACCATGGGTTGTTATGTAAATATAAAAAACATTAAATGACATATAATCCTTATAGTACTTGTAACCAATTATCACCCTTTGTTTTTTTCACGACATGTGTCTCAAAAATATTACATGACATGTCTTTCAGTTACAGTTCGTGTAACTATTTTGTAGATAGTTTTCCAACCATGTTATCACATAAAAGCCTGAAACAAATTTTAGTCTTCTCAACTTACCAATAACTTGTGGTAACAGATGAATGATTTATACCATGACTCCACTGATTCAAATAAAAATACATCCATATACATTAGTTCATTTTTATTAACAAAGTATCTTTGTCTCTGAACAAGACATAACCACCAAGGATCCAATGAAAATCTTAAAGAGGGATGTACCTTGAAAAAGATAGGATATTAAAACCTCCCCACCCTATAACATCTAATAACTAAGATACTACAAGCATCATTGTGGGGTATTTGTGAACATGTCTAGCCACTTTTCTCATATATCAGACTCCCTCTTCCCGGTATCCTCTTGAACTCACCCATGTTGTCGCTACACTCAAACAAGAGAAATTTCCCAACCTCAGAGATACTTCATATTATGGTCCACTAATTGTATTGGATGCTCTTAAAAAGATGAATTTGAAGATTTTCTATTAAGTGATAATGGTATAACTATTATCTCTGAATCTGTTACAAGAGAAACACATCATGCATGCAATTACAGCACTATGTTACGTCTAGTCGCTATGCCTCAAGGCCAGCCCTATCCACTATCTCAAATATCCCAAAAACCTTAGGATCTAACTTTCCCATATTACAAATATTGAATTCCCCTAAATTATGTGACACCCGAAGGAAAACACAATGACCAGCCTTGAATATCATAGGTTATCTTCGATGGTCATCATAAGATTTTTTCCTACTCTACGCAGTCACCAACCATTGTCTGATCAACTGAACTTGCTATGACATCTTCTTTATGAGACTAGGCCCAACAAAAAACTGGCTCACCTACCACAAACCATAAAATAAGAAAATGGTACTACATTACAAAAAAATCCTTTAATATTTTCATCTCAATTGATTCCTAGAATATATTATTATATTCCAACCATATGAGTTCTATATGATTATCCCATTGACCATTGATTTCCAAGAAATAGTTTCGTAATATATCCTCCATAACCTGAATAGTCCTTTCAAATTGACTATCATCCTGAGAATGATAGGCAATACTCAAAATAAAAAGTGATCCCATAGAATTTTGAAATCCATCCTAGAAACATGATGTAAAATGAGGACCTGTAACTAAAATGATACTCCCCAGAACATAGTGCACCAGAATTACCTCGCACACATAAAGGCTTACTAGATCATCAACTATGAATATAACAACTCTGCTTTTTATTACACAATAATTCATGTTTTATTTCTTAAATGTATACTTAATACAACCCAAAATATCAAGAATTATAGTGTTTTTGGGAATTAGGAACATTAAATAAAAAAATTAACTTGGGATTCAAAACATTCTTGAATACTTTCATGACATTATCATAATATTCCAATGAACTTAAAATTGAATGGGATAACCTCGGAACAAAAATAGAAATGGTTGAGATATAAGTAATGGTAATGGAATAAAAAAGGCATAACATGAAGAATATGAGATAGGTCATAAAATAGGAGTATTAATGGGGAATAAAAATTTTAGTAATGAAAAACATGAACAATTATACAAGGTATCCCATGGTAATCATAAAGGCAACTCATGAAATGTAGAAACAACTTAAAACATTACATCATAAAATTAGGTCACAGATAATTCTGAAAATACTTCATGATGTAAAAAAGTACCATTAAATTATTTGGTTCACTCCATGTACCAATATGACGTATCGTGATACTAAACATTACCCAATTCAATGGAGCATTATCTAGGCACGCGAATCATATTCATTTCATTCACATGATTAACTATTCCATATAGATCATGCAATTAGGTTCATTAATCATCATAATTTATTCCATGATTAAGGAGTGTTGAATAAATTTAAGTAATTATCAAATAAATAAGTATATGTGAATAACGGTGAAAACCCTTTCTAGAAAAATGGTAAGGTATTCACTACAAATTTGTTTTAGCATAGAAAATCAGGGAGAAATTTTGACAGCATAACGACATTACATAAGAGTTCATAAAAAGGTTTTATTAGAGAAAATGGGGTCTCACATAATTTAAAAATAAAATTGGAAGTAATAAGGACATATAAGGACATTTCCCTAGATTATTAAATTGATATATAATGTATAAGTTCATAAGTAAACTCCTAATAAATAAGATAAGGTGATCATCCCTTAATGAATTTTGGCATATTAATGGCTTAGATAAGGGTCCAATTGAATGAGGATAATTGATCACTAATTAAAATAACATAAAATTGAATGTAATGAAATGATTATAAATGAATTTTACTATAATATTTTGAAATTACAAGAACTAAGTTTGATGAAGTTTCTTGAATTTGATAGAATGAGAGGAAATCTCTATATAAAATTTTGGTATGGTATCTTGTGTATATAAAGGTTCAAAGGAGGGACAAATGAGAGTTAAAGGGTATCATCATGTATAATGTAAATGGAAGGTAATGGGTATATGTAAGAACATATCCCAATGTATTCAAATTAAATTAAAATACATAACATTAAGGGAATACTTGAACAAATATGAGAGTAGAAGATCCATTACTAGAATGTGTGGATACAAGGGCTTGGAAAGGGCATCATCAGAGCTTGGGGGTGCCTTGGGATGATAGTAGAGTTTGAAGTGGAATGTATGAATATTCTCCATGTATTTTTAGTGATTATAAAGGGAATATTTTATGACAACCCTGCTTTTTTTATTACAACTTAAACATGACTCATTACATAAAAATTAACTTGATACAACAAAGAAGATCGAGGGGTTTAGTGTCTTTGAGGCTTAGAATCATTACATAAAAACATAAAACATGAAATACAACATCTTTATTGAAAAGTTCTTTTACATGACCACTACATTCCCTCATACTTAGAATTGCATGGGATAACCTGAGGACATGCATAAGAAAAGGGTGAGCTATAAAGCCCAGTAAGGGAGTACACATGGAATAACATGAGGAGTAAAATACATGTTAGACAATAGGCATATCAATAGAGAATAAAAGAAACATGATCATAAAGGCATGATAAAGCATGATAATCATAACATGGAAATGTGGCAACAACACTTAACATGGAATTAGCATGAGCCAAGGCTCATTGCACATAAAGCATGAGTAAACCCTAATTGAACATGAAGCACGAGTAAACCCTCGTTGCACTTGAATTAGCATGAGTCAACACTCATTGCACATGACGTATCATGATACTATAATTTACCCAATGCAATGGAGCGCTATTAGGGTGCACCCTTCTTAAACATTTCATTTCATGCATAAGTGTGCCACATGGATCATAAAAATGGATTCATAAAACATAATCATCTATTCCACGATAAAGGAATGTGGAATTCATACATGAAACATTATAATCAATAAGTAAAGGTGCATAAAGGTGAATACCCTTGATGGAGAAATGGGCATTGTATTCACTACACAATAGCACTGGCTTAGAAAATTGGTGTGATTTCGGCAGCGTAACGGCGTGACATAAGAATTCATAAAAATGGTTGATGAGAGAGAAAGGTGTTCCACATCATATTTACATATAATGGACAGTAAGGAGGCCATATAGATACATGTCCCAAGAATTGTAATGGAATTTAGATTCATGATACAAAATTATTTCTTGAATGTAAAAGAAGAGAGAGAAGTTCCTTTCGGAATTTCGGTATAGTAACGGGTGTACATGGGAGGTATTTAATGAGAGAGAAAGGGGTCTCCCATCATTCAAACAATAAGAGGGCAGTATGGGGGAGGTGAGAAACCATACCCCAACATTCATAATTGAAATTAAAAGGGAAATACAACTTAATAAAAATTGACAAAAAATAGAAATGAAGAAAAAAACCCTTAACATGGAAGTGTTCTTCAAAAAGGCTAAAGAGAGGCTTGTGAGAGGCTTCTTGGGAGCTTGGGGAACCTTGGGAGGAATCTAGAGAGAGTAGCATAGAGGTTGGACGAACTCCAAGGGATTTTAGTGAGGAGGAAGTGAGAGCGTGGGTGGGTTTATATAGGAAAGGTGAGGGAATTATTTATTATTTAGGTTTGGGTCCCCGGACATTAAATTAATCCAAAACACAAACCATCCCATGGTTTTTGCCAATGGTTTTTGGAAAAGGGAAGAAGAAAAAAATATTTTATAAGGCCCAAGTCCGAGCTTCTTAAAATAATAATGTTGCTTATGTGGAGGGGAGTCACACTCCCATGGAAATTAATTTAAAAAGGCAAAGTGTTGAATATGTCTTGAGGGGTCCATTAATGCTTTGAAAAGTAAGTCAAAAAAACCCAAAATCACATTATTTTAATGATAACACATATATTGGCTGAACATGAGAATTATGGTATTTTATTACATCACCATTGAGTCATTATGATGTCATAAAACACATTATATATTTAAACGGTATTTAATTTTTACCCAAAAATTTGACTGTCTCAGCTAATTATGAATAATTCACCGTTGGATAATTTCGACATCCTGATTCCAGAAATGACATTTATTTTATCTAAAAAATTTCTAAATTTGTTAATTTTCACTTTTAAAATAAAAACCAACATTTATCGAAAATTCACTGGTTTTCACAGAAATGGATTTCAAACCTAATATAAAATTTTAATTGCATTCATAAAATTATAAGATCATTTCTTTAATAAAAATTAATTTAATAATATTATTATTATTTTATTAAAATATTATTTAATTCAAAAATCCCTTAATTTAATAAAATAGATTTCTTAATTAGATAATAACTAAAAACACCATTTGTACTTTAAAAACTAATTACAATGTATCAAAAATGACTAGAAATTATATTCATTATTATATACAAAAAAAATGTACATGAACATAGTACTACTTATTTGTTACATAACCCCTTAAAATAGCTGCATAAGACCTAAGGGTAAGTTGGGTGATGGTGACAGACTCTTGGGTGGCTCGGATAACATCGCTCGAGTGGTAATCTCTATCAACTTCCACTTTTCCCATAGACGGTCCCATTCGAGCTTGAAATGGTGAAGCTCAGTTTGGGCTTGGTCAAGGGTGAAGCCCAAGGATGCCACCACTTTTCCGAACTCCGAAAAATGGGCTTCGCATGGGGCAATTCTACTGGATGAGGCCATCGCTTCCTTTGTCTGAGTAAATTGGATTTGTTAAGGTCCTTTATTTATACTAATCACGTGATTACTGTTCAACAGCTATACTAGCAACGGTCAGAATTCTTTACATAAAACCAAAGAAGTTGACATCTTATAAAAACATTTTTCATAAAGAGACATTTAACAGGATCAAGAGTTATTTTCTATTAATAAATCTTTGGGTCGTTACAATATTCCCCCCTTAAGAAATTTTTCCCTCGAAATTTTCCTTTTCCCACACTAAAACAAATGTGGGTAACTCAGCTTCATCATATCCTCCAATTCCCAAGTCGCTTCTTCAAACTTGAGGTTTCTCCACAACACCTTGACGAGGGGTATTGTCTTATTTCGTAGAACTTTTTCTCTACGATCTAATATCTTCACTAGTTTATCCTCATAAGAAAGATCATCTTCCAATTATACCACCTCAAAAGAGATTACATGTGAAGGGTCTGGTATGTACTTCCTTAAGAGGGATACATGAAAGACATCATGTACTTTGGCCATATTAGGTGGAAGTGTTAGTCGATGGGCCACAGCCCCAACAAGATCAAGAATCTCGAAGGGGATGATGTAAATTGGACATAACTTTCCTTTCTTTCCAAACCTCGTGACCTTTTTCCACGGATATATGCGTAGAAACACCATGTCTCTAGCTTTAAACTCAAGGTCTCGTCGACGATTATCTGCATAACTCTTCTGTCGACTTCGGGCTGCCCTGATATGCTGCTGAATGGTTTTCACCTTCTCCACCATTTCATCGACCATTTCTGGTCCAAACAGCTTACGTTCACTGACCTCATCCCAACCTGCCGGTGTTCTGCACCTTTTCCCATACAGGGATTCATATAGTGCCATTTGGATGCTCGAGTGGAAACTGTTATTATAAGAGAACTCAACCAGAGGAAGATGTTGATCCCATCCTCCTTTAAAGTCCATTGACCATGCTCTCAACATATCCTCAAGTGTTTTGGATAGTCCGCTCGGATTGGCCATCAGTTTTAGGATGATAGGCTGTGCTAAAGTTCAGTTCAGTATTCCAAGCATGTTGAAGACTCTTCCAAAACTTAGAGGGGAATCTTGGATCTTAGTCAGACACAATAGATAGTGGTACTCCATGCAACCTTACCACTTCCCTGATATATATCCATGCTAGTTGATCCAATGATAAATCCTCCCGAATAGCAATGAAGTGTGCAGTCTTTGTCAGACGATCCACAAAAACCCAGATTGCATTGTTTCATTTGGATGTCCTTGGAAGTCCGGTTACAAAGTCCATGGTGATGTTCTCCCATTTCCATTATGGTTTGAGAAATGGTTTCACCATCCCCTTAGACTTCAGCCTCTCTGCCTTCACTTTCTGACACACCAGGCACGTTGATGTATATTTAGAGATCTCCTTCTTCATATTATCGCACCAAAAGTTTTCTCAGAGATCTCGATACATCTTTGTGCTCCCTAGGTGAATAGAGAAATTGGAACTATGTGCATCATCCAAAAGTTCCTTCTTCTGCTCCAAACTTTATGGAACACATATTCTTTTCCCAAACCGTGCAATTCCTTCTTCATTAACATTAAACTCTGAGGATTTTCCTTTTTTGATAGCTCCCACGTTTTCCTGAATTCCCACATCATCCTTTTGAGCATCCTTTAACCTTTTCAAAAGAGATGGTTGAGCAATCATTTGTGAAAGGATTGATGATATTCCCTTCTTTATGATTCCCATGTCCATCTTCATCAAGTCTAAAAAGATTGGATCTTTCTCCATTCTCATCATTGATAGAATCGCTGGATCCTTTCTACTTAGGGCATCTTCGACCTTGTTCACTTTCCCAGGGTGGTAATGTATTGAACAGTCATAATCCTTGATGAGCTCTATCCATCTTCTCTGGTGCATATTAAGCTCTTTCTGTGTAAATATATATTTAAGACACTTGTGGTCAGTATATATCTCACATTTCTCTCCATAGAGATAATGCTGCCAGATTTTCAAGGCAAAGATCACAACCGCCAACTCCATATCATGTGTTGGATAGTTTCTCTCATGGATTTTCAACTGCCTTGAGGCATAGGATATCACTTTATCATTCTGCATCATCACACAACCTAAGCCCTTTTTTGAAGCATCACTGAATACCACAAAAACTTCCCCACTTGTGGGTAAAGTGAGAACGGGTGCAGTGATAAGCCTCCTTTTCAACTCCTTGAAGCTTTCTTTGCATTCATCACTCTAAGAAAACTTTACTCCCTTTCGATTTAGCTTGGTAAGAGGGTTAGAAAATCATAAGAAATTTCTCACAAATCATCAATAATATCCAGCTAACCCCAAGAAGCTACGGATATCCGTTACCGATGTTGGCCTCGACCATCCCTCAATTGCATCTATTTTGGATGGGTCCACAGATATTCCATTGCTTGTGATGATATGGCCCAAGAATGATACCTCCTTCAACCAAAACTCACAGTTGTTGTACTTTTCATAGAGCTTCTCCTTGCGCAAAGTCTCTAGTACAGTTTTTAAATGCTCCTCATGATCCTCCTTGGTTTTAGAGTATATTAGAATATCATCTATAAAGACTACCAAAAATTTGTCAAGGTAATCTCTAAAGACTCTATTCATCAAGTCCATGAATATTTCCGGAGCATTGGTGATTCCTAAAGGCATTACTATGAATTCATAGTGCCCATATCTTGTACAAAAAGCAGTCTTGGGGATATCTTCCTTCTTCATGCTTGATAATATCCCGACCGTAAGTCCACCTTGGTGAAGTATTGTGCTCCACACAGCTGATCAAAAAATTCATCGATTCTTGGGAGAGGATACCTGTTCTTTATCGTTATTTTGTTAAGTTCACGATAATCGATGCAAAGCCGCGTTGACCCATCCTTCTTCTTGATGAAGAGGACTGGTGCACCCCATGGTGAAGCACTTGGGCGTATAAACCCTTTATCCAGATTCTCCTGTAGTTGTTTCTTCAGCTCTTCAAGCTCTACAACAGCCATTCTATATGGAGTCTTAGATATTGGTAGCACCCCAGGTATAAGTTCAATTGAGAACTCAACATCTCTTCTTGGAAGAAGACCAGGTAGTTCCTCGGGAAACACTTCAGCGAATTCCCTCACAATAGGCATTTCTTCAAGGATGGTTTCTTCCTTGGACTCAATCATCTGAGCCAGATATGAATTCTCATAAGGCAGAAATATCCACGCTTGAGATGATGGAGCTAAAGGAGATTCATCCTCCTTATGACACATGTAAAGAATCGAGGGTCAATTCTCCATATGGAGTGTGATTTCCCTCTCCTGAGAATTTATGTTGGCTCTATATAAGGAAAGCTAATCCATGCCAAGAATTGCAACAATTTCCACCTGAGGGAGTATAAGGGGGTTCTCCAGGAAATTCAATCCACATATTATAATAGGGGAGGACTTATATTCCTGGGATGCAACGATTTCACCATTTTCCATACTCACTGACATCTTTAATTCCATGATTTGTGGTGGTGCTGGGATTGTTCTACTAAACATTCGAGATATAAAATAATGAGTAGAACCTGAATCAAAAAGTACATTTTCTATTCTTGAATGAATAACTAGCATACCTGTCACCACTTTGTTTTCGAGGTTCACTTCGGCAGAAGTGATGGCAAAAGCTCTTCCTTGTTGTCTTGGAGGTTGTTGGTTTCCTCCGATAACCCTTGGATTAGGGCACTGATTTGCGAAATGACGTGGTTGTTTTCATTTGTAGCATTGAACAATGTGTTGAGGTTCGAACGGAGCGCTCCTCTCCTCTGTCGTAGCTGCGGGTCCCTCTTTCCGACAGTTAACAACTAGGTGCCCTTCTCTTCCACACCTGAATCATTTTCTCATCCCCATAAGGCAATTTTTAGGGTGCTTCTTTCCGCACTTTTGGAAAGTGGGGTGCTGGATCTTCTTAGCATCGTTGGATATTTCCATTGGACCACAAGCATTGAAGTCCACCTTACGCTTCTTGTCCCCATGATACCCCTGTGATTCCCCGATCTCCATTTCGACCTTGAAGGAACATCGAACAATTTCCCCATAGCTGTCGAAGTCACGGATCGCTAATGATTTCCGCAATTTAGGCTTTATCCCACCAAGGAATCGTTCAACCTTACATTCGAGGGTAACGACAAAGATGGAAGCATATCATGCAATCCTTGTGAAGTTTTCCTCATACGCTCGAACAGATTCTTCATCTTTTTGCTTGGGGGAAAGGAATTCCCTTTCCATCTTAAGCCAGAGGGTGCGTGGAAAATATTTATCAAAAAACATCTTCTAGAAATCCTTCCATCCTAATGCCTCAATCTCCTCCTCAGGCTTCATATTTTTGATCAATGTCCACCATTGATCAGCTTCACCCTCCATAAGATAAGCCTCTAGGAGATCCTTCTCTTGTTCAAATCATTGGAGGATGGAGATGATCTTTTCAATGGAGTTGATCCATTGTTCAGCGATCATGAGATCAGATGATCCACTAAAATTAGGAGGCCTTTGTCTCATGAAGCTCTCGATAGCGACTTTTTCTTTCTTAGAGGGGGTTGAACATTCCTCTTGACTCGTGTTTCTATTCAAAACATGAGTAAGCTGAGAGAGAAGCGTGACAAAGTTTGCGATTCCTGCTCCCATTGGATTTGGCTTCTCATTAGTACAGTCATCACACTGATCTTCACAACGGTTGTTAGCCCGAGTCCTCCTATTACCGGCCATTGGCTGGAATAAAAGGAAAGTTAGGGGTAACAAATAAAGGGTAATCCAAAGACAAATGTTGATGACTTATAAATAAACTTTTATTTACTTAACTCATGAGTCTATAGGCTTCAATCTAGGCTTTTCATGATCTACTTTCTAACATATATTCTTAGGGGCATTTTTTTAATTCCCTTAATAAGGGTTCATACTGAGCTTGTGAATTTATCAAAACATGTCCCCTGGGAGTGTCTTAACCAAGAGTGCAGCAAGGCTCGTTGTCGTGCACCAGTTCCCGTTTAAGTCTAGCTCAAAGCGGTGTTTTCGGGTTTTACCCCTAGGATACATCAGTTCCAGAGCCGCCTCTACCTGCTCATATCCAGACAGGGATGTATTTGTTTGATAAACCACTTAAATAGTATTTACCAAAACATAGGGTTGTTTTTATTATACTTAGTATTGTATTTAAGGCTTTACTAGGGTTTCCTAATCCCAAAAATAACTAAACCTATCCTCTGATACCAACTATGACAACCCTGCTTTTTTTATTACAACTTAAACATGATTCATTACAAAAAAAATCAGTTGATACAACAAATAAGATCGAGAGGTTTAGTGTCTTTGGGGCTTAGGATCATTACATAAAAACTTAAAACATGTAATACAACATCTTTATTGAAAACTTCCTTTACCTGACCACTACATTCCCTCGTACTTAGCATTGCATGGGAAAACCTGAGGACATGCATAAGAAAAGGGTGAGATATAAAGCCCAGTAAGGGAGTACACATGGAATAACATGAGGAGTACAATACATGTTATACAATAGGCATATCAATAGATCATAAAAGAAACATGAACATAAAGGCATGATAAAGCATGATAATCATAACATTGAAATATGGCAACAATACTTAACATGGAATTACCATGAGCCAAGGCTCATTGCACATAAAGCATGAGTAAACCCTCATTGCACATAAAGCACGAGTAAACCCTCTTTGCACTTGAATTATTATGAGTCAACACTCATTTAACATGACATATCATGATACTATACTTTACCCAATGCATTGGAGTGCTATAAGGGCACACCCTTCTTAAACATTTCATTTCATGCATAAGTGTGCCACATGGATCATAAAAATGGATTCATAAAACATAATCATTTATTCCATGATAAAGGAATGTAGAATTAATACATGAAACTTTGTAATCAATAATTAAAGGTGCATAAAGGTGAATACCCTTGATGGTGAAATGGGCATGGTATTCACTACACAATAGCATTGGCTTAGAAAATTGGTGCGCTTTCGGCAGCATAACGGCGTGACATATGAATTCATAAAAATGGTTGATGAGAGAGAAAGGGGTTCCTCATCATATTTACATGTAATGTAAAGTAATGAGGCCATATAGATACATGTCCCAAGAATTGTAATGTATTTTAGATTCATGATGCAAAATTATTGCTTGAATGTAAAAGAAGAGAGAGAAGTTCCTTTCGGAATTTCAGCATAGTAACGGGTGTACATGGGAGGCATTTAATGAGAGAGAAAGGGGTCTCCCATCATTCAAACAATAAGAGGGCAGTATGGGGGAGGTGCGAAACCATACCCCAACATTCATAATTGAAATTAAAAGGGAAATGCAACTTAAAGAAAATTGATAAAAAAGAGAATGGAAGAAAAAAAACCTTACATGGAAGTGTGCTTCCAAAGGCTAGAGAGAGGCTTGTGAGAGGCTTCTTGGGAGATTGGGGCACCTTGGTAGGATTCTAGGAAGAGTAGGGCAGAGTTTTGACGAACTCCAAGGGATTTTAGTGAGGACGAAGTGGGAGATTGGGTGGGTTTATATAGGAAAGGTGAGGGAAATCTTTATTATTTTGGTTTGGGTCCCCTTACATTAAATTAATCCCAACCACAAACCATACCATAGTTTTTGTCCATGGTTTTTGGAAAAGGGGAAGAGGAAAACAATATTTTATAATTCCCATGTCCGAACTTCTTAAAATAATAAGGTTGCTTATGTGGATGTGAGTCACACTCCCATGAAAATTAATATAAAAAGGCAAAGTATTGAATATGTTTTGAGGGGTCCATTAATGCTTTGAAAAGTAAGTCAAACAAAACCAAAATCACATTATTTTAATTTTAAAACATATATTGGCCGAACAAAAGGATTATGGTATTTTATTACATCCCCATTGGGTCATTATGATGTCATAAAACACATTATATATTTAAACGGTATTTAATTTTTACCCAAAAATTTGACTGTCTCAGAAAATTATGAAAAATTCACCGTTGGATAATTTCGATGTCCTGATTCCAGAAATGACATATATTTTATCTAAAAAAATTTCTAAATATTTTAATTTTCACTTTTCAAATAAAAACCAACATTTATAAAAAATTCATTGGTTTTGACAGAAATGGCTATCAAACCATAATATAAAATTTTAATTGCATTCATAAAATTATAAGATCATTTATTTTATAAAAATTAATTTAATAATATTATTATTATTTTATTAAAATATTATTTAATTCAAATATCCTTTGATTTAATAAAATAAATTTCTTAATTAAATAATAACTAAAAACACCATTTGTACTTTAAAAACTATTTACAATGTATCAAAAATGACTAGATATTATATTCATTAGTATATACAAAAATAATGTACATGAACATAGTACTACTTATTTGTTACATAACCCCTTAAAACAGCCGAATAAGACCTAAGGATAAGGTGTGCGATGGTGAAAGACTCTTGGGGTGGCTCGGATAACATCGCTTGAGTGGTAATCTCTATCAACTTCCACTTTTCCCGTAGAAGGTCCCGTTTGATCTTCACATGGTGAATCTCATCTTGGGATTGGTCAAGGGCAAAGCCCAATGATGCCACCTCTTTTTAAAGCTCTGACAAATGGGCTTCGTATGGGGAAATTATACTGGATGAGGCCATCGCTTCCTTTGTCTGAGTAAATTGGATTTGTTAAAGTCATTTATTTATACTAATCATGTGATTACGGTTCAACGGCTATATTAGCAACGGTCAAAATTCTTAACATAAAACCAAATAAGTTGACATCTTATAAAAACATTTTTCATAAAGAGACATTTAACTGGATCAAGATGGATTTTCCATTAATGAAACAATGGTTCGTTACATATTTAGTGGTGTTATATAGGAAAGTTGGGGGATTTTTTTATTATTTATGTTTTGGACTCTACATAATAAAATATCCAAAACCACAAACCAAACCTTGTTTTTTTCAAATTATTTCTTCTATGTGGGAGTGGTTTAAATTATTTTACATGTCTTGGGGTCTAATTTATTAAAATATTTCCACTGGTGATTTGGAGGTGAGTCACACTCTTAACGAAATGATTTTAAAACAATAAAATATTTCATATTTTTTGGAGGATTCATGAAGGATTTATAAAAAAATCATATAAACATAAAATCACATTATTTTAATGGAAAAAATATATTTGGAATTGGATCCCTTTTATATTACTTATTACATCGCATATGGTCTATTATTATATCATAAAATCCAAAGTATTTTTATACGGTATTTATTTTTTACCGTAAAATTCAACAATCTCTGAAAACAATGAAAAAATTAACGTTGGATAGTTTAGATATTCTAATTAAAATAAAAATATTTATTTTATCTAAATTATTTTATAAATATATTAATTTCCACTTCAATTATAATAAGTGACATTTATTAAAAATAATGGGTTTTTTTATAATGACAGTTTTTTGAACCATTATCAAAATTACATTTCACTTCATAAAAATTATACGATCATTTATATTTAATAAAAATTATTTCATAAAAATATTTCTTTAAAATATTATTTATTTCCATAATCTATTAACTCATCAAAATATATTTCTTAATTGAATTTGAATATTCACAAAAAAATTACTATTTTTGTTTTATTGAATCAAAATAAAACAATTTATGAAGTAACACTAATAGGATGGTAATTTAATCTCTATTTTATAAAAAATAATATATAATAATAATATTTCTAAGGCCTTGTTAAATATCCCTTTATACACTAACAATTTCCTTAAGGGTGAGGTGCACGATGATTGGACTTTCATGGGTGAATGCGGTGAACATGGTTATGGTATTGATCTCGAAGATCTTGAACTTATCTTGTAAATGGTTTTTCTCATGCTTAAGTTGTTGGATATAATATTGGGATTGGTCAAGGGAAATTCCCAAAAATGATATCTCCCTCAGAAGCTCAAATTAATGGGTTGTATAGGGTATGATCTTCCAGGTCAATTCCGTGACATCCTTTGTCTATGTCTGTTGAATTTGTTAAAACCCTATATTAACACTAACCATGTCATAAATTTTCATTGACTATATTATCATTGTAAAAGATACATAATGGTTATTTAAATACAATTGGATATAATAAATAAAAAAATCATCAGATTTTTATAACCATTTTACATAATAAAACATTTAACTAAATCCAAAGGGGAATTTTATTTATAATAGCTCGATTCGTTACAATCATCACCCATTAGGAAATTTCCTACACACAATTTGTATTATCTATACTAAAAAATATTATGATAACTCCCCTTCATTTCTTCCTGTGGTTCCCACATTGCTTCTTCAAACATATTTGTTTCTCAACCACACTTTGATTAAGGGAAATTTCTTATTTCATTGAACGCTTTCTCTACAATCTAATATCTTCATTGGATTCTCCTCTTAGTAAAGGTAATTATCTTATGGTACCACCTTTCTAGTGAGTACATGTCAGGGGTCGGGTATGTACATATTAAAAGGGATACAAGGAATACATCACGTACTTGAGATACGTTTAGTGGGAGTGATAGTCAATAGGCTACCGATCTGATGTGAACAAATATCTCAAAATAGTTAACGTACTCTAGACTAAGAATTCACTTATTCCAAAATCTTATCACCTTCTTGCATGGAGATATTTAGAGAAATACCATGTCCCCAACATCAAAAATCAAGGTCTAATCTAAGATTGTCATCATAGCTCTTTTGTTGACTCTAAGAAGCCTTGATGTTCTACTGAATGGTGTTAACATTCCCCACCATTTATATAACCATTTCCAGACCTAAAAGTTCACATTCCCCAACTTCATCTGAACATGTAGCTGTTCTTCACCTCCTCCCATAAATATATTTATAGGTACCATTCAGATACTTGAGTGGAAATTGTTATTGTAAGAGAAGATGACCAAAGGATGATCTTGGTCCCATACACCGTGGAAGTAAATTGATCTTGATCTCAGCATGTCCTCAATTTTTTGGATAGTCTCCTCAGATTGGGCATCAGTTTGAGGGTGATAAGTTGTACTGATGTTTATCTCAATGTTTAGATTAATCTAGAGACTTTTCAAGAAAATTGATTTGAATCTTGTATCTCGATCAGATAAAATTAATATTGGTACTATATGAATCCTTACCACTTCATTGGTGTATATTTATGCCAAAAAATCCATTGATAATTATTCTTGAATTGCGATAAAGTGATATGTATTTATAAGATGATCCAAAACAACCCATGTAGCATTGTTTCCCCTAGATATCCTCATAAGTTCAGTGACAAAGCCCATGGTGATATTCTCTGATTTCCATGTTGGTATTTGTAATCATTACATAATCCCCTTATTTTTCTTATATCCAGACTTCACTTGTTGACATATGAGGCACTTTGATGTATATTTAGTGATCTACTTATTTATATTGTACAACCAATAGTGCTCAAATAAATCATGATACATCTTTGTTCTTCCTAGGTGAATAGATAAATTGGAACTGTGTGTATCATCCAATTATTAATTTATTAAATTATGATTTTATGTATCACATATTCTTTACCCTAATATCACAATTACTTCCTCAACAACATTTAACACTAAGACTTTTCCTATCCTTATATTTTACACTTTTTATTGAATTCCACATCATTCCTTTGTGCATCCTTTATCTTTTCCAAAAGAAATGGCTGACCAATACTTTCATAAAGGACTAATGATATTTCTTTTTTTATGATTCCCATTTCAATCCTATTCATGTCTAAGAATATTTTATCCTTCTCTATTATCATCATTGATAATGATGCAGGATTTTTTCTGCGAAGAGGATCTCCAACCTTATTTTATTTTCCATAATGGTAGTGGATTGAGTATTCAAAATCCCTGATGAGCTCTAACCATAATTGTTCCTTCTTATTAACCTATTTTTTTGGGAATACATATTTTATGCTCTTGTGATCTGTATATATCTTACACATCTACCCATAGAGATAATTTCATCATATTTAAATGTTAAGATCAGAGCCACCAACTCCAGATCATGTGTGGTCTAATTTTTATCATGAAGTTTCAACAAACATGGGTCATAGTCATTGACTTTCTCATTTTTCATTAGCACGCATCTCAATCCCATCATTTAATCGTTGTTGAATACTATGAAAATTTCTCAACTTGTGGGTAGTGTTATCACATGGTAAGTGATAAGCCTCTTTTTTAGCTCATTGAATCATTCTTCACATTCATTATTCTAGGAAAACATGACTCTGTTCCGAGTAAAAATTGTAAAACGATTCGATGATAATGATAAATTTACCACAAAATGATGATAATTACAAGATAACCTGATGAAACTTTGAATAAATGTCAAATATTTTGGCCTTAACCATCTATTAATTGCTTCCATATTTGAAGGGTCCATAGATATCCCATTGCTTGTGATGATGTTTCCCATGAAAGATTCTTACTTTAACCAGAAGTTTCATTTTTTGTACATTGAAGAATAATTTTTATTTTGTATGGTCTTTAGAACAGTGTTCAACTACTCATCATGACCCTCCTACATTTTGGAGTATATTAGAATATCATCTATAAATAAATCCAAAAATATTTCAGTGTAATATCTAAGGATTATATTGATTATTTTCATGAATATTGATAGGGAATTAGTGAGTCCTAATGGAATTAATATGAAATCATAGTGAACATAACTAGTAAGAAACAAGATCTTAGAGATATCCTCCTTATCCCTTACCTAGTAATATCATGAACAATGATCCAGCTCGAAGAATTATTTTTCTCCATGTAGCTGATCAAAATAGTCACCATTTCATGGGATATGATACTTTTTATTTATCGTGTTATTATTGTGATCATGATAATAAAATCAATGGCACATTAATCCATCATTATTCTTGAAAAAGAGGACGAGTGCACCCAAAGGTGAAGCACTTGGGCATATAAAACCATTATCCAGGTTCTCCAGGAATTGTTTCTTCTATTTATTAAGTTCCAAAACCACAATTTTATACAGAATCTTGGATAATGGTAATTCCCTAAGTGTAATATCAATTGAATATCCATCCTCTATGTTAGGATAGTGACCATGAAATTCCTTGGAAAACACATCAGTGTATTACATCACAATATACATTTCTTCAAGGATGGTTCTTTCCTTAGAATCATCATTTAAGCAGGATAATCTTGATCATAAGGTAATAATGTCCATTCTTGAGAAGATGGTTCTAGATAAGATTCACCCTACCACTTGACCTTGAATAGAATTAAGGTTCATTTCACTATATAGAGAGTAAATTACTTCTCACAGATATTTATGTATGATCTATATAAGGAAATCCAATCCATGCCCATAAATCCAAAAAATTCAACCAAATGCAGTGTGATAGGGATCTCTAATATGTTCATCCCAAAAATGTTGATACTAGGGGATTTATATACATGGTATGTGATAATTTCCCCATTTTCTATTTTCAACAACATCTCTATTTCCATGCTATTAGGTGGTGTTTGGATAGTTCTACTAAACTTGTGTGGTATTAACGAATGCATGGAACTATGGAAGATGAGCCTATCTTTCACTTTTTGATTATAGTTCAAAATTAACTAGTATATACATGGGGATGATTGCTTCTAAACTATTTAACACATAAATGAGAAACCAAAGATATTAAATCTATAACTTATAAATTATACTAATTTCTAAGACTGTGAATTTATAAGCTCCAATCTATATTACCCATGATCTATTTCAGAACATGTATTCCTATGGGATTGTTTTCCCCTCGATAATTGTTCTTAGGATCCTTTGAAATTACCAAATCATATCCCTTGTGAGTGTCAAACTAGTTGCATAGTAAGGCTTGTTGTTGTGTACTAGTTACCCCGAGTCAGAAAAAGAACACATTTTTGTAGTTCTATCTCCTAGTTATATATATACAAGAACCACGTCCACCTATAGTATCCAAACAGGGATGTCTTTTCTTAATAAACCAATTAATAAATACGAACTAAAATTTATAGATGTTTCCTTATACTTATTCTTACCCCTAAGGCTTTATCTATAGTTTTCTAATCCTAATCCCAAAAATAACTAATCTTTTTATATAATTCCGACTATAAAAAAATTTCTTTATTACACATTAATTCATATTTTATTACATAAAAGAGAAATTCATACAAGATAAAAGATCAAGAAATATAGTGTCTTTATGAATTTGGTACATTATATAAAAACATTTAATAAGGGATACAAAACATTATTAAACACCTTCTTTACATGACATGATATTCCTACGAACTTAAAACTGCAAGGGATATCCTAGGGAAAATCATAAGAAATGTGTGAGCTATAAAACCCAATAGGGGAATAAACAAGGTATAACATGAATAAGATGATAAATTGTATGCAATAAGAATATAAATGGGTCATAAAAAGAGTATGAATCAAAAACAAGAACAACGATACCTGATATAGAATGGTAATCATAAAGGTGGCATCGAAAATGTCACAACAAATTAAAAAAACTACATAATAATTATAGGTCAATGCTAAATCTACCAAAACATCATGGTGGAAAAAAGTCACATAAATTAATCTAATTTACTCCCTATCCCAACATGACATATAATGATACTAAGCATTAACCAATTCATTGAGTTCAATTTGAGTGCACCCATCTCATTCATCATTCACAGGGTTATGTGAGTCACACAGATAATACAACATGGGTTCATTTATCATTATTTTTTATTCTATGATTATGGATTGTTTAATAAATATAATTATATCCTAAATCAATAATTATATATGTGTAAAAATGAATACCCTTTGTAGAAAAATCAGTATAGTATTCACTACACAGTTGTATTGGCATGGAAAGTCTTGGTTAAATTTTGGCAAAATAACAAGGATACATAAAAATTCATCAAATGAATAATTAGAGAAAAAGTGATCTCTAATCATATAAAAGTAAAATGGGATGGAATAGGTAAATGGAAGGACATATACCAACATTATTAAATGTAAATAGAATGTATACAGTCATCAAGAAACTTTCATAAATAATAGAAGGTGTTGAACCCTGACTGAATTTTTGCATATTAACGGCATGGGTAAGGGTCTAAATGGAGGAGGCAAAAAAAATAATTACTTCATATAAAATAATATGGAAATTAAATTTAGGATTATCAATTAATTAAATTATATTAATTTTAAATTATATGCACTAATATAAAAGATATTTCTTTAATTTGAAAGGAGGAGAGGAAGGTCCCTTACAAAATTTTGGCATGGTAACAAATGTTGATAAATGTTTATTGGAGTGAAAAATTACAATGATAGGGGATATCATCATTTATAAATAAAATTTATACTAATAAATATGTGAAAGAACATATCCAAATGTATGAAACTTGAAATTAAAAGACATAAGAAGAAAATAGAGCTTGATAAAAGAGTAGAGTGGAAGATCCCTTAATTGAATTTGTGACTCCGAAGGCCAGAGAAGGGATTCTTGAGAGCTTGGGGGAGACTTGGGTGGATAATAGAGAATGGAGGGAAGAGTATGTACATGATCCAAATAGTTTTTGTTAAGAGAAATATAATCATGGGTGGGTTCATTTAAGAAATGAGGGGGATTCATTTTTTATTTTGGTCTTGGACTCTACATAATAAAAAATCTAAAACCAAATATCATCACATGGTTTTTTTAAGGTTTCTATAAAATTGGATTGGATTAAATTATTTTATATGTAAACAGGATGAACTTAATAACGTATTTCCATTAGTGATATAGAGGTAATTCACACACATAACGAAATGATTTTAAAGCCTTATAATATTTCATATGTTTTGGAGTATTAACAACGGATTTATAAAATAAATTAAATCAACATAAAATAACATTTTGTTAAAAAAAACATATAATTGGTCATTTATCCCTTTTATATTACTTATTACATCACATTTGGGTCATTATTATGTCATAAAACACAAAGTACCTTTATATGGTATTTAATTTTTACCCAAATATTTATCAACTCTAAGAACAATTAAAACATATACATTGGATAAATTTTACAATATAAGTCCAAATATAATATTTATTTTATCTATATAATTTTATAAATATATTAATTTTTAATATCAAAATAATAATCGACCTTTATTGGAAATTATGGTTTTTTTTACAATTACTGTTTTTTAAACCCTTATAAAAATTAAATTTGACTTTATAAATATAATATGATCATTTATATTTAACAAAATTTATTTAATAATAATATTTTATTAAAATATTCTTTATTTCAAAAATCCACTAATTCAAAAATGTATATTTCTTAATTGAATTTGAATATTGTCCAAAATTGCTATTATTTTTATTGAACCAAAATAAAAATCACTTATAAAGAAACAATAATTTGATGGAAATATATTTATTATTATATAAAAATTAATACACATAATCATATTTCTAGTTCCATTTAACATATACCTTTAATACACCAACAAACTCCCAAAGGGTATGGTGCATGATGGTGGGACATTCATGGGGGTGGGGGTGGTGAACATAGTTTGAGTCGTGCTCTAGAAGAGGTTGGACTTCTCTTATAAACGGTTTCAATCATGCTTAATATTATGGATCATAGATAGATATTGGTTAAGGGAAAGGCCCAAAAATTCTATCTCCCACAAAATATTTGATAAATGGGATTCGTTGGGTATGATCCTACTAGTTGAAGCTTCATTTATCTTTGTCAAATGGATTTTTTTAAAACCCTACGTTTATACTAATAACATGATCACTATTCAAAAAATATATTATCTACTGTAAAGATAAATAACGCCCATTTAAATATTATTGGTTATAATAAATAAAAATAATTTCATGTGTTTTCTATCACCACATTACTTAATAAGAAATTTATTTAAATCAAAAGAGAAATTTTATTTATAATAGTTTGGGTCATTACAATGAAGATCTCCTATATAGAAAATAAGTGGGTTACATTCTTCAGTCGATCCACAATCACCCATATAACATCCATCATATGGTTTTTCCTAGATGATCCTATCAAAAAAAATCATTAGTGATGTCATTCCATTTCTTCTCTCGAATTCAAATTGGATGAAAAAACACAATTATCCTCTAATGCTTGGATTTCACCTGCTGACAAGAGAAACATCTCACCAAAAAAACCTGCTAAAACCTTCTTCATTCCAAACCACTAGTACTATAAATGGAGATCATGGTGCATCTATGTTGATCCTAGATGAAAATCCCATGTAGAATCATGAAACTCTTCCATTACCTCCTTACATAAACTTATTGGAACCCATACTTGGCCACAAAAAAGAAGATAATTGGAACTACCAAGAAAAAATCATAATGGTGTGTCTGCATCATATAAATTTTCTCCTATAACAAATCCCTCTAGATAATATAACAAATCATTCTTAATCCAATCCAAAAGCACAGGTATAACCGACATCAACACTAAAGCTACTCATCCATGAGACATAAACATATAGAAGCATGTCTTCAAAGAGGGCCATCACCCACCAATAATCACATCACTAGTTTACCACATCTACAAGTGTATTTAAACTCAATACAACAGAAACATCGTATATCATTCTTATTGTATAATCCAACTCAAAGTCAAAAGTCTATAGATACTCAATCCACCGCCTTTACCGAGGGTTCGGGTCCCGCTAAGAAAATATGTACCTAGGGCTCTTGGGGTCCATGTATACCATAAACCTCTCACACATGACATAATATCTCCTAAATCTCAGGACATGTACCACTACTATTAACTCCAAATCATCAGTATGATACTTACTATAATGTGGTCTCAACTCTCTAGATCAATAAGAATCCAGTCGATCCTCCTGAATCAGAACTACTCTAAGTACAACTCAATATGAATGATAGTTCACAATATATGATTTACATAGAAAGGTAAATAGGGATATAGGTTCTGAGGTCATCTATCCTTTCATCACATGAAAACCTCCCTTCCAAGCATCCAACCAAAAAAACTTCACCCCTTTCTTGGTAAGCCCTGATATTAATGTATCAAAATAGGATATGCCTTGGATAAATCATAAATAATGAACTGATAAACCTATAAATCTTTAATTTCCAAAGATATTTTTTTTTCTGGTCCAAATATATCATGGCTACCACTTTCTCTGGGTCCACTGACACTCCTTCCATAGAGATTACATGGAAGAAGAAGTGCTCTTTATCAATCTCGAAATATAATTTGGTTTTATTTCATAAATATGATTCTCTATCAATGTTTTTTGGATGACATTAATATCTTTTAAATGATCTTATACTGACTAAGAGTGCACTGAGATTTTATTGATAAAGACCACTATAAACTAATTTATAAAATGATCAAATGTCCATTTAATCAAGGCCATGAATATCGCGGGTGAAATGGTTAACCTTGACTTTATCACTAAAAACTCATAAACTCCACAGATACCCATAATGGGTGTATGAGGTATATATGATGGTCTAAAGAACAACTAAAGGTATTTATATCTTAGGTAAATCTTAGAAAATACCTAAGTACCTATCAACTGATCGAAAAAAAATGAAGCGTAGAGGAGGATATCAGTTCTTAACAATCATCTGGTTCAACCTCTGATAGTCCACACACAAGTGAAAAGTCCCATCAACCTTAATGATGAAGAGAACTAGATAACCCCAAGGAGATTTACTAGGATATATGAAAACATTTGATTCCAAATCTTCCTACTTAAATTTAAACACCCGATGATCTTATGGTTCCATTTTATTAGGTGAGATAGAAGTTGGTTCTACAACGGGAACCAACTCAATCCTAAACATGATCTCCCTCTCATGTGGTAAGTTTTAGAATTCATCAAGAAATACATCCTAAAAATGGTATAGAACTGTAGGAAAACAATAATGCAACATCCTCCCATCATCTAGAGAAAGACTATCTATTGGATCCATGATACAATCTAATACTCGCTGAATTGGTCCTGTATGACCATCCTGATGATCCCACTCACCCTAGTAAGAATAGTTGCATCCATTTATATGTAAATGGTTATATAATCTCTTGTGATAGTTGATATGATACTATTATAGAACTAATCAATACATATCATGAATCAAATCAAATCATTCCATCCCATAAATAAAAATTCTAAAAAGAAACGGCGAAGACCAATTAATAGATAACATTCCTTGCAATTGTTAATATTCTATAATCACACTCTGGATGGTGTTTCAATGGTTAAAAAAATATCCAGTATTTTCAAATCAAAACCCAGTCCATTTACAAAAAATGAAGATAATAATGAAATTTGATGCTTCTATGTGAAACAAAACACAAAAAGAGTATATCATACAATAATTATGCTTCTAAAAGTAGATGTTCTTGAATATTCACTAGCCAGAGTAGTCTACACAGCATATAGCTTCCCATCCCCTATACCATGGTATCTATCCTGAATCCCTTGATGTATAACCTCTTAATGGTAATATTTTTCTTGTAAGGGGGTAACATATCCCATTACATAACCAAAATGTCATGTGAAAATACATATACCTGTCTACTAAGGAGTAACTATGTCCTTCCCATACTCTGGTGCATGTCCTAATCCCCTTACACAACAATGTCTTTATATGCCCCCATAAATTCCCTATAGGTGAACCAATATTCCATAATCCCAAAACTTTGATGTGGGGTACGGAGATTGAGGCCATTTGTGGGCCATAATTTCACACTGAAATCAATGCAACTAATCATGGTCCTAAGATTGATGCCAACTTCTTTGGCTACTCTGACCACTACTGTCATGGTGAAAAATTTCATAGCGATGCTTTTTTCCACTAGAAGAATAGTTAACAGTTTTCCATGTTGAAATAGTATTACCATTATTTGGGGACTCTCTATGATTCCCTTCAATTATTAGTGTCTAATTCATCTGATATGAAATATTTCTCAAAAAATAAAATTTTTACCTTTGACTATGCTCATAGAGAAGATAGTATTGAAAATGTCTCACTTGATAGAGCTAATCGGCTATCGAATATGGGACAAAACACAACAGGTAAGTGGTACATTATTTGTATCCCATCCTTGGCATTCCCTATTGTGTAAGGGGAATCAAATCTTGAGCACTATCATCCCTCAAAATCTCACAATATAAATGGTTAAGGAACATCGGTTGAAAGTCCTTATTGGATAACTCATCTTGTTTCCTTGTCTTATTTAGAGTGTCCCACTAACTATTGGTAGGAAAATAAAGCATATACACATCAAGATTCACCATCCAATCTTTGGGAGTCTCAAGATGCATAAGGATTTTCTGGAAAAACTCAGTCCAGAACTTGAATTCCTAGGGCACTCCCTCCAAAGTAAACATGGGAGGATGATGCAGGTAAAACTCCCTCAACAACTCAGACACAAATGGCATGGTATGAATAATCTCTATTTCCATGGATCTCATGGCCCATAGGAAGCTATCGAAATTTTGAACAATAATCTGATCCATGAAAACTAAGGGAATCTCTAATTCATCTATGTTGGGATCTTTCTAATTTTCACTCTCTAAATGCTCATGTCAAATATGAAGAAGAGTAATTTTCCTACAAAATGGAAACACTCCTTATAAAATTGGATATAACAATGAAAACCTCAACAGGTGAAAACAACAAAGAACTAATAACTCTTGTTCACTCTAATATATCCTACAATTTGTTTTTATAAAATAACAGTTCATTCATCTCATTCAGCTGGTATAATAGATATCATATAACATAGTTTATCATACTAATGTATTTCACATTCAACTAAATATTTCCCTATCATGAACAATGAATACCAATATATATCCCCAAGAATTTATAATGATCCATTAATACTCATCTTGTGCCATGTTTGGCCATGAGTATAAATATCAAAAACCAATAACATCATAAAACCATAACCTTGCACAAAATGTGAATCAATTACTGTGAAATAACATGAACTCTAACATGTTGGGTCTGAATCTACAGATTATACATAAGAGGGGTGCGAATTGTGTCTTTTGCAATTTTTCAATAACTCTTTTCTTAGATGAGTTCTATCCTTTATACTTTATTAGATTTGATCGTGCAGCGGAATAAGTAAAAACAAGTACACAAATATTTATAGTGGTTTGGGGAATAGAAGGCCCCTCGTCCACTCCACCAACGCTCAAATCCACGAGCTTGATGATTTTTACAATCAGGTCCTCTTTTCCACAGACCGGTTCACAATTGAGTACAGGCAGTTGACACCTTTACAGTCCAAGGAAAAACAAAGCCTTCTGGTTCAAATACAAACCTACACAGCTTAGAATGAGAAGCTGGTTACTCAAAAATAAAAATAATTTTAGAAAGAAATTTTCCAATTGATCTTCACAATTGAAACAGAATGCAATTGACAGCAGATGGATCAAAGTCTCTAGAAATATTGATCTTCAATATGAAGCAGTTCTGAGTTGATCTAGTTGCAGTAGATATAGAGATATAGTTCACAACATCAGCAGTAGTAGATCCACAGTAGATATTCGATGTAGAACAGGTGAATCTTTTATCAAGTTCCTTCTTCTTGAAAGAACAGATCTTTGACGGTCCTTTTTGAATCAGCATATCAATCGTGAATTTCCGCAGTCTCTGTTTTATATTTTCTCAATAATAAAATATTGATCACACATATATATATTCCTATACCTGGTGTTTGAAAGAGAATATATATAATAAAGCTGAGCATATCTCCTGCACATTTAGATCCATAAAAGTCTCCTTCAAATTCGCGATATTCAAAATTTTGAATTTACAGAGAGGTCGTAACTTCCCTTAAGACTCAGCATAAAAAGCTCCTTTTAATTCGATCTTAAATCCATTAATAAAATGGATTTGAATCAGTCAAAGTTGTACTTTAAAAACGACTTAAAATCTGGCTTGAAATCCACCCAGAAATTAGCTTATTGGTCGCTACACATAAATATCATCTGTCAAAATTTCTGACGCCAAAAGTAAGGTTGATGACGTGGCCTCAAAACGTAGGGTTAATAATATAGTCTTCAAACGTAATGTTAACAGCATAAGGTTGAACACAAATGTAGGGTTTATCATCCATACTTTTTCTTCAACACTCAAATTTTCGGTAGAAGATCCATACTTTTACTTGATCCATACTTTTCAAGAACGTATGGTTGTTTACAAAAGTAATGTTGATAAACCATACATTTGAGAAACAAACGTAATGTTTAGAATTTACATACGGTTCTCCTTCCATACTTTACTAATAACCAAAACGTAGGGTTCCTTCCTAACGTAAGGTTCTTCTTCCATACTTTGCTGAAAACGTATGGTTGTTTAACCATACTATTCACTTATCCCAAAAAGTATACATGCTTTTCATCCTTACGCTACGTTTATCCACATAGGGTTTGAACAGTGATTCCAGAATGTGCTAAAACAGATTCCGCGCTATATTTATCTATGTAAGATGTGAATAGTGATTTCAGAACGCACTAAAGTAGATTCCTAATAAGTAATAAATTCTCGTTTTTTCAAGAGTAAAATTAATTAATAAATTCCTGCACAATACTAAATAAAATCATTAGAAAATAACTAAGGGTATTTGTGAGCATCAAAATTATCATAAAGAGATAGATTATTATTTTCAATAATCTCCACCTTTAAATAACATTAACATGTATTGTTGAAAACAATACTTTTCTCAACAATATCCCCCTTTTTGATGATCACAAAACCCATAAAATAATTAAAATTATTTAAAAAAATTAACTTTCAAAATTTGTTATAATGTTTTAAAAAAAATTATCCACCCAAAAGATAATTATCAAAAAGATAATTATAAATTCAAATTTCTCATTTAATTATCCACCTAAACAAAATGTTGATATTGTGTTTATCCAAATTCTCCCCCTTTTGTGATATAAAAAAGAATGAAAAATCATGGATTTTAACACTTTTAAAATTGCACTGAACTTTTAGTAAATGATATTATGAACTGTTTATCAATAATTAAATCTGGAGTGCTGGCATATTAAAAATAAAGTCATTAAAACAAATAAAGAAACAAACAAATAAAAATGAAGGAAATTCCATTAAAAAACATTATATACATGACAATGATATACACACGAATCAAGTTTTGGGTAAGTTAGGCAATAGGGTCTATATCCTCTGGATTGAAGACTTGATTTATGTAAAGTATTCCCAAAGTCTTTTCATAATCCCATCTCCAAGAATAATAATGAGCTCCCTGTTCTCTTGAGTCATATGAATATCCTCAATTAAATTGAATCTGAAAAAACTCATGCATCCTTTCCTCTTTTTCAACAAATACTGACAGCTTCTCTGATAACTGATCTAACAGAATTCCGATCGATGGCTCACTAGATGTCAGTTGATCCACTAAGAACTTCTAATTATCCAGCAACACTGACAAAGGAGAACTGTTACATTAAAGATCTTGTATCCTGTCATTCATGTTGCTCAACGCAGCTGTGATAGCCTGAAGCCTTCGGATTAAATCAGGTGGAGTACCTGATCCACTAACAGCATTATTTGCAACTAATGAAAATTGGTTCTCTATAAAAAGATTTAGATCTGATAAATCTGACTTCATAACCATTTAAGATTTCAATTGTGTAACAGCAGTCAGCATATCCTATTTAAACATTTCAACTTCTTACCTTGAAACTGTACACTCCTTCAGTTTGTGAAACTTGAAATGTTCTAAGTCTAAGGCATTTCTCAGAGAAACATTCTCATATTCCAACTAAGATACCTTTCTGTACAGTTCTTCAACTTCTTCTTTACTTGAATCAGATGCACCCTGTACTTGATTCACATTCTCAAGTTGATCTAAAAGTACCAAATTCAATGATTCAGCATCAGATTTTTCTTTTTCTTTGTTCGAAGAAGGTTGGTCCACAGATATTTCCTTAGTGTTTTCAAATTCCTCCACAGAAAAATCCTCTTGAAGTACCTCTATTTGAGCCTTAGAAGCATGCTCATCACATTCATCTACATCTTTGTCTTCCACTGGAATATCAAGAACAATATTTTCAGAAGTTTCCTGAGGTCTGGCCACTTCTTCACCAGGAACTGCCTCCATCTCTTGTTCCTGTTGAAGTGGAACATCAACATCAGCTACAATCTATTCCTGATTCTCCCTTTGAGCTTCTTCTGGAACTCCTGATCCCACTACTGGTGTTTTTATTTCAGTAACATCTTCCATGGGCTTATGAACAACAGCTTCCCTTACAAAATAATAAGAAAATAAAGCTTCTGTGATTGTTTCCAAAGCAGGGGAAGTGACTTCCTCATTTACTGGTCTCTTTCATTTTGATTGAAGTCCCTCCTGACTTCTGTCTTCCTCAACATCTTCCACTACAAAGTGAATCCTTCTTGCTACATTGCTGACTCTGGATTCATCTTGTCCCTCTTTGGACTTAGTAGGTTGAGCTTGAGCACTCTCTGAGTCTTCCTCAACTCCTACTGGCAAAATTTTTCCTTTAATTCTGCTCTAGAAATATCCAACTTTCCTCAAAGTTCCAGCATTAAATGTGTTACTGTAATGACGGTTAACTTGAGAATCCACTAATCCCACCATGTCTTTCTTAAACAATAGTTTAGAAATAAATCGACCAAAAGGGTATAAATTCATCCAGGTCTCGCTTTGACAGCAGTATCTGAGATACCTTATCAGGTATCTTGGAAAGTTTAACTTAATATTTCTTAACAAAAGAAACATTATATACATATCTGGGTACAAAATCTTTTCCATTTCTGCCATCCGTGGAGCTATTCCAGTCTGAATAAATTTGACCAAAATCTTCTGATCAGGCTCCAAATCTTTGACAAACATTTTCTTTATTGTCTTAGTACCAAAAATAAAATAAATGATGTCTTCGGATTTATGCACAGAATCTCCAATATTTATCAAATCGAAATGAAAACTCCCTCATGAGGGCAGTTGAGAATCTGACTAATCTCTACTGATGAGATTGAGAAATCCCTATCCTCTATTTTATCCATCATACTGTCCTCAGTATCTCCCAGACTAAACTATATATATTTGAAGAAGTATCTAAGTTTTACTTCATACAGAAATTATGTATTTTCACTTTTGAACATCTGTTCAGGATTCTGAAACGACAGCGCTTGCATCAATAATAGATTTGTCTGAAATAACAAGTCGAGATCGATTACCTTGCCCTGTAAGATTTTTCTTCTCTCAGTGTGTTGTCTCTTGGAATTGCTTGGCTCGGCTTCACTGGCTCTTTTAGTCTTTACAATTTCTGCGAGAGTCTCTGAAGGTTTGAAGGTTAGGGTTTCAGAGGTTCGATGGTTAGGGTTTCGGAGAGAAAGTGCGATTTTCGGATTTCGAAAGGGTTTCGATAGAAGTGAAAAGTTTTAGAAGTTGAAAAGGCTCTGACAGCCTTGATTCTCATGTAATCACTAATCATTACATATATTTAAAACAAATAAAGTTTGCATATGGAAAAAGAAAAAAAATCTTAAACAATATTCAATAAACAAAATAAAATTTACATAAATAAATAAAAGTAAATAAAAATAAAAAATTATTTAAAATTAAATAAACCTAGCTCCCCCTTAATAAAATCAAACCTTGTAGTGGGAAGTGGTTTAGTAAAAATACCTGCTAATTGAATTTCAGTATTTATAAATTCTAAAAATATATCCTTTTTAATAACATGATCTCTTAAAAAGTGACGCCTTATATCGATGTTCTTAGTTCTAGAATGACTAATAGTATTTTTTTGAAATATTAATTGCACTTGTATTATCACATAAAATAGGTGTATTATTAAAATTCAATACAAAGTCCATAAGTGTTTTTTTCATCCACAACACTTGTGCACAGAAACTACCAGCAGAAACATATTCTGCCTCAGCTGTTAACAGGGCAACTGAATATTGTTTCTTACTAGACCATGATACTAAAGATTTTCCTTAAAAGTTATATGTACCTAATGTACTTTTTCTATCTAATCTATAACATCCAAAGTCAGAATCTTAATATGAAATAAAATTGAAATAATAATTTTTGGGATAAAGAAGAGATTGAAAAATAGTTCCTTTTAAATATCTAAAAATTCTATTAACTGCATTTAGATGAGATTCTTTAGGATTTGATTGAAATCTAGCACAAAGACATACTGAATACATTATATCTTTTCTACTAGCAATAAGATATAACAAGCTACCAATCATACCTCTATATAACTTGTTGCCAACTAATTTCCCAGTTTCATCCAAATAAAGTTTTATATTAGTACACATAGGAGTTGTAAATGGCTTGCTGTTTTCAAGACCAAATTTCTTAAGTAAATCAGTAATGTATTTTCTTTGATTTAAAACATTTCCAAAATCTTTTTGAAATATTTGAATACCCAAAAAGAAATTTAATTCTCCCATCATACTCATTTCAAATTATTCTTGCATTAATTTTGAAAATTCATGACAAAGAGTTTTATTTTTTGATCCAAAGATTACATCATCAACATAAATTTGAACCAATAAAACATTATTTATCACAGTTTTCATAAAAAGTGTTGGGTCTGACATTCCAACAGTAAAATAATTTTTCGAAAGAAAAGAACTTAATCTTTTATACCAAGCTCTAGGTGCTTGTTTAAGGCCATAAAGAGATCTAGTATGTTTAAAAGCAGAATCAGGGGTTTGAGAGTTTTCAAAACCAGGAGGTTGCTCAACATAAACTTCCTCCATTAAATAACCATTTAAAAAGGAAGATTTAACATCCATCTGAAATAATTTAAAATTCATATAAGATGCATAGGCTAAAAGGATTATAATGTTTTCTAACCTAGCTACATGTGGAAAAGTCTCATCATAGTCTATTCCTTCTTCTTGATTATATCCTTTAGCTACTAATCTTGGTTTATTTCTAGTTATTGTGCCTTGGTCATCATGTTTATTTCTAAATACCCATTTGGTTCCTGTTATAGAATAATTCTTATGTCTTTCCACTAATTCCCAAACTTCATTTCTTTTAAACTAGTTTAATTCATCATGCATTGATATTATCCAGCTTTCATCATCTAAAGCTTCTACTATAGTCTTGGGTTCTTGTTGAGATAGGAAGGCAGAGAATTCCACTAGGTTTCTTAAGTTTCTTCTAGTTTGAACACCAGTTTCTAGGTTACCTATTACAGTTTCTAAAGGATGATTCTTTAGGGTTATAGACTATCTAGGTAATGTATTTAAAGGTTCTTCAGTGTCATGCTCCTCTAAACTGGACTAAATTTCTTTTATATCATTTTCAAAATCATTCTTTAAATTATCAAGTCTCATGTTATCATTAGAGTCAAGTTCATCCATTTGTTCTGTCCTTTTCTCAAAGGGATCAGATTCATCAAATTTCACATGAACTGATTCTTCAACAATCCTTGACTTCTTATTATAAACTCTATAATCTTTGGAGGTAGTAGAATATCCTAAGAAAATACCTTCATCGGATTTTGGATCAAACTTACCAAGATTATTCTTGGTGTTTAAGATGTAAACCTTGCATCCAAAAACTTTAAAGTAGTTTACTTTAGGTTTTCTGTTATTCCATAGTTTATAGGGTGTCTTTTTCAAAATAGGTCTAATTAAAACTCTATTAATTATATAACAAGATGTATTCACAGCTTCTTCCCAGAAATATATAGGTAGTCTATATTCATTTAACATAGTTCTATCCATTTCATGAATAGTTCAATTTCTTCTTTCTACAATCCCATTTTTTTGAGGTGTTCTTGGTGCAGAGAAGGTGTGTTTAATACCCATATTTGAGCAGAAGGAATTAAATTCCAGATTCTCAAATTCTCCACCATGATCACTTCTCAATGAGATTATATTGAACCCTTTTTCATTTTGAACAGATTTGTAGAAACTTTCAAATAAAGTAAAAGATTCATTTTTAAATTTCAAGAAGAAAATCCATGTAAATCTTGAATAGTAATCAACTAAAACATATACATATAATTTACCAGCTAAGCTTACTACTCTTGAAGGTCCAAACAAATCCATATGAATAAGTTCTTGAGGTTAATATGTAGCAACCTTATTCACAGATTTGAAGGATGATTTGTGTTGCTTTCCAAGTTGACATGCATCAGAAAATCTGTAACTTTCAAATTTGAGACTATGTAAATCAGAAACTAAATGTTTCTTAGATAACTTATGTAAAACATATACTTTTCAATGACCATGACTTCTATGTCAGATCCAAGATTCACTTACTTTAGCAGTCAAGCAGTTTACTTATTGTTTACGCAAGGAATTTAAATCCAAATTATAGACATTTTCAGTTCTTGGTGCTTTAAATTTAAACAGTTTATCTTTAGAAACAGTACATCAATTGTTAGTAAAATCAATAGTATATCCATCATCACAAATTTGAGAGATACTTATCATATTGTGTTTTAGTCATTGTATATAAAGTAATTTTTTGATTGAGGCTGTTTTTGGATCTCCAACAGTTCTAATGCCAATGATTTTTCTTTTGGAATTGTCACCAAATGTGACAAGTCCTGCTTCCTTTTGAGTGAGTGAAGAAAAATTCAATGAGTTTCCACTCATATGTATTGAGCATCCACTGTCCATGTACCATATATCTTTTCCTCTCTGGTGACCTGCTACCTGCAAAGACATTCAAACAAATTGCTTTAGTACCCATATTTTGTAAGGTTCAGGGGTGTTAGCTAGCAATGATCTGGGTATCCAGATTTGCTTTGTTCTTTTAAAATTATCCAAATCATACAGTTCTTTTGAAACATAGGCTTTCATAATACCACAAATTTGAGGTTGTCTTAAGAAACAATTCTTAGCTGCATGTCCCTTTGTCCCACAAAAATTACAATTAACCTTTTTAGATCTAGGAATAAAAGAATTTTTATATAGATTTGGTTTTTCTCCTTTACTGCCAATTCCAAATCTCTCCTTTTTAATGATAGTTTTTCCAAGAATTTTATTTAATGAATTCTCTCCTTTTGTAAAAAACAATGCAGCCTGTTTGTAAGATTCTACTTCATCCGGTAGTATTTTTATTCTTGATTCAAAATTAATATAGTTAGTGTTAATAAAATTGTATTTATCATTTAATTCCTTATGTTGTTTCAGAATTGTATCTCTTTCATCTGAAACGGCATTATGTATATTTTTTAGTGACTTATGTTTCTTAAATAGTGAGTCATATCTTTCTTCAAAAATATTGCAGAAAGATGCAAGTTTTTCATTTGTGTAGCTTGGTTCATAATTTGATTTAGAGGAGTAATATGAGTGTACCTCATCAATTTCTATCATTAAGTACATGTTTGCTTTTATATTGACTTCTTCTTTCTCTGAGCTTGATTTAGAAGTGTTACTAGAGTCTTCAGATACACTCCATGTAGCTTTCATATATTTCTTGTCTTTCTGCTCAAAGTCATTTCTTTTGAAGAATTTCTTCTTCTTTGCATTCTTCAATTATGGGAAATCGGGTCTGATATGTCCCATATTTTTGCATTCATAACATCTTACTTCCTTATTATCTCCCTTAAAGGATTTTTTGAAGCCTCTTTTCTTGCTGTAGAATTTTCTAAATTTTCTGGCTAACTGAGCCAGTTCTTCATCTGAGTTGGATGAGTCAGAGCTTTCTGATTTAGCTTTGACTTCTTTGTTCTTCATCTTTATATTATTTTTTGGTGAAGTTACCATCAAGGAAATATCTTCTCTTTTGATAAGCACTTTATGTTCATTAGCCTCATCTTTTATTTCTGCTTCATACATCATCAGTGTATCAATCAGCTCTCTCATAGTTAGATCTTTGACAGGTGTTGATTGTCTGATTGTAGTAGAAATACCATTCCATCAAGTAGGAAGTACTCTCAGAACTTTTAATGCTTGATCAGCATGCTTGATAGGTTCTCCTAGAGCTGTTATGTTATTGAAAATTTCTGTCAACCTCCCATTCATTTGGGTAATGCTCTCACCTTCAACCATTCTGAAAGTATAAAATTTTAATTTGGAAGTTGCATATCTCATTTGTCTCACATTTTCTGTTCCTTCATATGCCACGACTATTGTTTGCCACATCTCATATGTCGCCGGGCACTGAGATACTCTGTTAAATTCATCTTGTCCTAAACCGCAGATAATTGCATTCATAGCCTTCGAGTTCATATCGTACTCTGCCTCTATAGCAGCACTCCATGTCTCAGGATTTTCAGGAATTTCATAAGGAGTTATAATCTTTGAATAGACTCTATATCTGAGGTTTTTCATATATATTATCATGCGCGATTTCCAGAAACCATAGTTGTCTCCATTAAAATATTGTTCTCTGGCCATCGACATCCCTTCTCTTATATCAGTCATGATGCTCTGTTGTATAATCCTTAAATGCTTCTAGCTTGCGAAGGCTCTATCAGAAACTCCACTCCTCTGATACCAATTGTTGGATCTGAATCTACAGATTATTCACAAGAGGGGGTTGAATTGTGTCTTTTGAAAATTTTCGATAAATCTTTTCTTGGATGAGTTCTGTCCATTATAATTTATCAGATTTGATCGTGCATCGGAATAAGTAAAAAACAATTACACAAAGATGTATAGTGGTTCAGGGAACAGAAGGCCCCTAATCCACTCCACCAACGCTCAACTCCACGAGCTTGATGATTTTCACTATCTGGTCCTCTTTTCCACAGACCGGTTCACAACTGAGTACAGGCAGTTGACACCTTTACAATTCAAGAAAAAACAAAGCCTTCTGGTTCATATAAAAACCTACACAGCTTAGAATGAGAATTTGGTTACTCAAGAATAAAAATAATTTCAGAAAGAAATTTTCCAGTTGATCTTCACAATTGCAAAAAAATGCAATTGACAACAGATGGATCGATGTCTCTAGAAATATTGATCTTCAAGATGAAGTAGTTCTGAGTTGATCCAATTTTAGTAGATATAGAGATATAGTTCACAACATCAGCAGCAGTATATCCACTGTAGATATTCGCTATTGAACAGGTGAATCTCCTATCATGTTCCTAATTCATGAAAGAACAGAGCATTGACGCTCCATTTTGAATCAGAAGATCAATCGTGAATTTCCGTAGTCTTTGTTTTCTATTTTCATAATAATAAAAGATTGATCACACATATATATATTCTTATACCTGGTGTTTCAGAGAGAACATATTTAATAAAGCTGAGCATATCTCTTGCACATTTAGATCCATAAAAGTCGCCTTCTGATTCGCGATATTCAAAAATTTGAATTTACAGAGAGGTCGTAACTTCCCTTAAGACTCGGTATAAAAAGAACCTGTCAATTAGATCATAAATCCATTAATAAAATGGTTTTTAATCAGTCAAAGTTGTACTTTAAAAATGACTTTAAATCCGGCTTGAAATCTGCCCAGAAATCAGCTTACTGATCGCTGCACATAAATATCGTCTATCAAAATTTCTGACGCCAAACGTAAGGTTGATGATGTGCCCTCAAAACATAGGGTTAATAACATAGTCTTCAAACATAAGGCTAACAATGTATGGTTGACAACGTAAGGTTGAACAAAAACGTAGGGTCGATCATCCATACTTTTTCTTCAACACTCAAACTTTCGGTAGAAGATCTATACTTTTACTTGATCCATACTTTTCAAGAATGTATGGTTGTTTAAAAAGGTAATGTTGATGAACCATACATTTGAGAAACAAACTTAACATTTAGAATTTACGTACGGTTCTCCTTCTATACTTTGCTGATAACCAAAACGTAGGGTTCCATCCAAACGTCAGGTTCTTCTTCCATACTTTTATGAAAACGTATTGTTGTTTCACTATACTTTTCTCTTATCTCAAAAAGTATACATTCTTTTCATCCTTACGCTACGTTTATCCACGTAGGGTATGAAAAGTGATTCCAGAACGCGCTAAAGTAGATTCCAAATAAGTAATAAATTCTCGTTTTTTCAAGAGTAAAATAAATTAATAAATTTCTGCACAATAATAAATAAAATCATTAGAAAATAACTAAGGGTAATTGTGAGCATAAAAATTATCATAAAGAGATAGAGTATTATTTTCAATAATCTCCCCCTTTAAATAATCTTAACATGTATTGTTGAAAACAATACTTTTCTCAACATAACAAACAAGAAACATAAAAAGAAATCCACCCATACACACTCAGATTTCCCAAATATGTGGGTTTTCTACCCCCACACACAAGCTCATTACCATTTCCCAACACATCCTAGTCTCCTTTCTAAACTTATCAAATAGTAAAGAAAAATAAAAAAACCTTCCTCTGAAATAAGTTTTTAATGTCCCTCAATTTGGTACTCTCTCACAAGGCTGAAACCGGTTATCTTTGAGACCTCAAGCATGCCTCCCTAAATTCTATAGACAGTCGACTAGTAGTGGGGTGACTTCTTTTGAGTGGGGGGACTATACCCCCTTTTTATATAGTTATAACATATTGGATCAATCCAATACCAATAATAATAAATAAATATCATATAGTGGAAACAATTAAAACAATAAACTATAAAATAAAAATAGAAATCAAATCCCCCTGAATAATCTAATAAATAATAGAGGAATAATGAAATGATGATCTAGAATGTTACTAAATGTAATGATTGATGTTATAAAAAATTAAATAATAGCACACTCAATAAAAGGATCAAATGTCCCAGGTCTCGTACCCCATGTCGCTCCCATATCCAATCTCTATGCCATCTAGCTATGATAATCAACATCAATGTCCCACTCCTTTATTCAAACCTGCATCCATATAATCTTCTCGAGTATTAAATAGTGAGATGAATATAGTCTTATTATAACTCAGTATGTTGGAACCACCATGTCTAAAAAAATTAGTCATAAAAAATTACATGTGAAAAAATAATAAACTATTATATTAATGAATAAAAAACTTAAATTAATACAACATCAACCATCTTCGACAAAATTTCAGAATGTCTCTCAGCATCTCTTATTACTACGTAAATCGTAAATATATAACCAAGGTATATAAATTAAAAAAATCTAGGTCAAAACCGGCAATATAATAATTTCAAAATTCAATCAAGGTCAAGCCTGATATATAATAATTTCATAATTTAGCTGGTCCAGGCCTTGAATATAAGCATTTCAGCATTTTCCACATGGAATAGACACTATATTACCATTTCATCGTGTCACAAGGCATAGCTTGTTATATAAGAATTTCACTATGTCTCTGGTCATAACCTGGTATATAAGCATTCAAGCATGTGTCACTGAGCATAGCCCACTATAAAAACATTTTAGCAATCAGTCAACCAATAAAAAACCCCATATAAGCATTACGAGAATTATCACAACAAATATCATAATAAATAAGGATTTCCAAATATATCCTCATTATGATCAATGTTTAATTATGAAAATTACCATTTATCTTTAAATTATATAATTCATATATTAATTTGTCATAACCAATAACATGCCAGTTATCTCAATAAATTTGGCGATCTAAGGTCAAACTATATAAAGTGATTACCCAAACTTTATTCCATGCTAACACACATTAAACCATTAATGAATTAATTTAATCAAATGTTTTTTCAACCAAAAAGTATCCATATCCCCTGTCAAATCCCATTGGGATCCAAAGGGACTCCAAGGAATACTAAAATACATTATTTAATCAATTTAGGTGCACCTATGTCGGCACAATTGTTACATTTCATATGCACAATGATTATAAAACCATAGGGTTAAGGTTTAAAGACCAAAACATTAACTAATGAAGAAAAAACACTTTCAATGGATTAATCCCATGAGGAATAAGGTATTGATGATTGAAACCAGGATCCTGGATCAAAACCGGTAAATATCAAAATCAAAAACACACATAGTCAATGTATTGTAGTGCAATGATTAGAGAATTGATGCATAGAAGGGGAACTAAAGAGAAACCATATTACAGTGATCAGGATGTCCGAAAGGGAGGGAAGTCTTTTAAACATTCTTCTAGGGTTGAAATTTGTCGAAATAAATATGTTTCATGCAAGTTGGAAATAAAATCAACCGCACTCCATAAATAAAAACTGTTGGTCATGGGAGTTACATAGTGTGCAATTTAGTTTCATGTCATTAAATTATTTTTAATGGGATGAAAAGAAAACCTATAACCATAGTGTACTATTTAATTATCCCAAACATTAGGTTGTGTGTAATGATTGCACAGTGTGTAGTGATTACATGACATTTGAACAATTTAATCTTTGTATTCATCTCACAACATGTGTCTAGAAAAATTTAAAAGGAGATTTTTCTAGTTCTGAAGGGTGTAATTATTTGGGAGAATGTTTTCCATCCTAGTTTCCTTATAAAAACCAAACCACCTTTAGGGATTATAAACATACCAAGATATCATGGGAACACTTGGCCCATTTATACTCGGACTCCAACAATAAAAAAACATACATCCCCAAACTTTAAGTTATTTTCCCCAATAAAGGATCTCCATATCCGAATAGGAAATAACTACAAGGCTAAAAAGATAAATTCAAAGAGGTACATATGTCGAAAAATAGATGATCTTATATAAAACTCACCCAAACTTAAGCATTTGTTTATCCTTAAACAACTTTCTAATTTTTCTATCATTGGAAAATAGACACATTTTTTTCACATTCATCTCAAAATTAATTAGGGAAATAGAAATATTAATATAGGAATAAGACCTGAGGGTTAGTATATTCTAATGAATTGCTTAAAATAGGTCCTACCTAAATTTATCTAAACAATAGAAAACCATAGAATGAAAATTCATTCACTATAGAAGATTTAATTCCATTTATATAATATCACTTAATGACCATATTAAATTCTAGTTCATGTTACAATTCATAGAGTGATGATAGGTAAGCTATAATTGGAAATAAAATCTTAAGAAAATCTACCTTCAATTTTTAATTTCTACTAGGCTCGAAAATTGTAATTGTTTTTATCACTTTTTTGATACAACTTAATTAATATTTGTCTAATTTAGTTTTTCCTGTCATCATTTGGGTTCAAAATTACCCTCAACATAATGAACTAATTTTTTACTACAGGGTAATTTATTTTTCTATTTATCTTATTTTTTTTAATATTTTACCAAGACATATATCTTGTGAAATTCACTATACAGTTGAAATTACTGATATTTACAGAGGTATGACATATAAACCTTGGGCCAAGAGTCATATATGTCCACCATAAGATCACATTTTTCATTTTTTCTCTATTTTTATAGGACTTATACAATTTTCATTTAAGTTAGATCTCTAAGGTGATTATTTTCTAAAATATAATTTCTCTGGGTTCCATTTAAAATTTCATATTTCAAAAATTCCTGATCATAATTCAATAAATACTTATCCTATATTTCTCCCTTTCTTAGTTTATAAAAATAAAATCCATAAAAATTGCAAGAAACACCACTAATCAAACATACATCCCCAATAATTTGATATTCAGTGTAACCCTTGGAAACTAAAATTATGTTATCAACTAGGAAAGATATAATTAAGGATCGGATTGAAGCTTATGACCTTCATTTTGTAATGATTTTTTTCAAAAAAGTGACCAATGTTTTGAAAAAAAATCAAAGGGGGTTTTTATTTGTATATAATTCAACCCTAGCATAGAACATAATGATCCCTATTCCCTATATGTAAAACTAAAAAAATATCCCATTTTAAAATCTTAATGTATAAGAAAAAATGTGTATAAAAATATTTTTAAGTGAATCAAAATAAAATTAATTTTTTGGGGTTGGTATGGAAGTTCATAAATATTTTTCCCTAATATAAAAAATGTAAAACAAAAAACATATACAAAAGAAACCATCATCCACCACAAGAATGTAAAGCACAAAAAAATTAGTTTTCAAATATTTTATGCGATTAGTAATTTTAAACAGACAAATGATATTTCAATGTTGTTAAAATTGCTGTAAGATGACCAAGGTTTTATAGTAGTTGTTTAATCAAATAGAATGAAATGGGTGAAATCAGGTTAAATAGTGCAGTTCAATATAGTATTTAGCTCTCTAGATTTTTGAAAGCTAACACCTAGTAAGATATAGATACAAATTTTATCTTAAAAATGAGAATTATACAACACTTCACATCTAAAACATTTAAATAAATATCTGAAAAATTAATATTTACATCATTAAAATAATGCTCCATAGAATGTGTAGATTTTCTGTTACTAGTTCACCCCAAATGAAGCCTCTATATTATCCTTGAAAATATTTCTCTGGTTTCTCTGTTCAAGATCGTATAGGTAAATACAGATTAACATTAGGCTTCAGAATTTATATATCATGTTGAAATGTTACTAGGTTTGAGTTAGAGAGTGTTATCTTGGGAACATCAGTTTGGTGTTCCTCTGGGCCTTGACTGACTTCCACAAGGAATTAACTTGATATTATTATCTTACTATGAAAAACCACATAAATTAAAAAAATAATATATAAAATAAAGTGGCAAATTAAAAAATATAATCTTGGGATATCCCTGCAAGGGTGATATAGATTGACCATCCACAACTGAAAAATATATGGGTCAACCCCAGTTTGATAGAGTATATGGATTCTTGACCAAGAACCAATAGATGTGGTTCTTCCAAACATCAGTGACAAGAAAAATTTGGAGTACCACATGTATTGTTTCCCACGCATCCCCCTCATTTGTAGGGTAATTTATTTAGATTAAGGGTAAGGGAAGCATAATGTAGGGGTATTAACCCACTTCTATATCTTGATGTTGACGGTGCATGGGTTGTAGAAATGAAACTCTTAGATGTAACTTATCTACTATTTCGGTACATTCATTTATTATCTCTTGGAAAATTAAAAATGTGTCACCATTTACTGATGTTCTGATGAACTAATATAGAAACTCTTCTTCAGTAGCAGCTACACCAAACATTGAATTTTCAAAAAACACTGGATGTTCCAATAGTTACTATGTAGTATCATTGTGTTTTTCTAAATCATCAAAATCAAATGAGATGATATCTTATGATGGATTCACCTGTTGAATCATTGATAAATCATTATAGAATCCAATGAAATCAAAATCATCAATATGAAATTCATGTAAAGAATAAGCATCAAATAATTGGCCATTATCAATAAAGTATGCATGTTTCATCTCCTTTCATCCCTTGAAAGTATCCTCACAATGTGGATATTTTATATACAGCCTTGAATCCAAGGGTGTCTTAATTTTAGTGGTGGGAAACATTAGTTCTTTTTCATAGAACATAAGAAAAACATGATAAAACTCATTATGTTCCTTTACTAAGGCTTCAAAAAAATTTGGTCACATCTCCTCATTAAATTCATTATTAAGTTCTTCAAAATCATCAGGATTTAAAATCTTGGAAGATTCTATAATCCTATAAAAAATAAATTCAACATAGTCCACTGAGGGTTGGTGTTATCATCATTTTTTATGTTTTTAGGTTTTTTAATGTTTTTTTTACTTTTTTAAGAAAGTTTGAAAAAAAACACACCAAGGTAAACGTCACTTCCTAAATAATAGTGCCAAAATTTGATATTATCCTTACTGTGAGGATAGTCAAAGATACATTTATAAAACCCATGATATAGAATAGTGGATAACCTAGATGTCACTATGAAGGATGTATTGTCGAGTTCCCTAATGTTCTTTCCAATAATCATTTTGTTTTATAAATTTCTAAAAGAAGGGAAAAATCACATGAAACATTGTAAAAAATCACATTAGGGATGGTGAAATATTGATGAATAAGAAACATATGAAATAAAACAAAATGAATCAAAATAAACTCTATAAGAAAAAATTCAGACATATGTCGATCCACCCTCAACTAGCTATCACAAAACTACTGAAAAATTAAATCGACAACTCTTATACTCACTCAGTTCAAAGTTTATGGCTCAATGGACATAACTTTATCACCCAAAACATTGAGAATTAATGTGTAGAATTTTTTCTGATATAAGAGGGCACACCCAATGTAAAGAAATCTTCATATAAATTCACTCCAACCATGGGTTTCATCATGAATGAAGTGATCATCAAAGGTCCAAAAATCACACAACCTCACCAAACAACTCAGTTGAGATAATTAATTGAATAAGGGGAAATGGGTAAGGGGGAGAAGATATAAAATATGATTTAGTTCAAGACATCACTCTTTCAAATCACTATTCACCTTCACAGTCTTCTTATCATAATGCAGAGGATAGGATTATCATGAAGTGTGGATATATGGGAAGCACCGAGTTCCTCTTCTTGAACCTATCCCCATGAATCCTCTATCCATTTATAGAGAATCCAAACCAAAATACAGATAGAGGAGAAACAAACATCACAATCCACATAACAAAATAGATACATAATCATGATATTTACATAGATGAACCAAAAAAGAAATTAGGGAAAATGGAAGAAGAAGGAGGAGGAGTGCAGTGTCTTTATCTTGGTAGTAGAGATAGTTCCTATGACCTGGGGTTGCTGAAAACAGAGGAAAATTACACCACCTATTCAAAAAAACAAGCAAAATGGCAGTGACGAAAACAATCTAAGAGACAACACCGACAATCCATACGGTGTGCTTTGAGATGCTCGTCGCCATTTCCGAAAGAATTCTAAAAAAGTGAAGTTGGCCTCATGAAATGAACTACGCCACCCCTCGCATATGTGGCCTAATACCCGTGGTTAATAACTATGATCTCTATTGCCTTATGTCACCAGGTCTAGCTAGAAAATAGAAAAATGATCAATAGGAAAAATCAGGGAGATTAAAAAATGAGTTTATATATATATATATATTACTTAAATAAATAAGTAAATACATATAAAATTATTATTTTAAATATATATATATATATATATTATAACTATTATTATTATTGTTATATATATCTAAAAAAATTACTAACATATGTTTATATTAATAATATATTTGTTATATATATATATTATAAATATTTATATTTATATAACATTACATTAATTTTTATTATTGTGATATTATAGTTGTTATTATTTTCTTTATATTTATATATTATATAGATATTATTTATATATATAAGGAAATAGGGGGTTCAATTCAGTCGAGAAGAGGGGTAGAATGAGAGTGTGGCTCAGCTATGTGCTTCTGGAGGAAGCTTGTGCTCGTAGGTCTTCATGCATGGCGTCAGCACTTCTGCAACTAGTGTCTTGTGAGGTTCATGTGTTGTTGGTCGATGGGGGTGGAGACCTAAACTTTTCGATCCACCATGGTGGTTACGCTCAATTGGTGGAATTTGGGTTTCAATAGATTGGCAATAGTTCCGGCTTTTAATGACTCCAACTGTTTGATGAGGGTGCACAGTGTTTGATGAGGGTGCACAGTGGTGGGAGGATGACGCTTCTACTTGGTGGTTGTGGTGGATGGTCGAGGCTAGCGATGAGTCTTGCTTGTAATGACTCCCACTGGTGGTGACTACTTTGAGTAACCTACAATACTGGTGATGGATCCTCTGACTGGAAGTGAGTTGGAGTGGTGGAATTATGGTGAAAATTCTGGTCGAGCATGAGTTCTTATAGGAATAGGTCTTGCGGTGACTCCGGGTAGCGGCATAACAACCTGGCAGTGGCTCGTGCTAGCAGCCGCTCATTCTCTAGACAAAAAATAAAAATAAAATTACAAATAAAATTTTAAAAACATGAAAACAACGAGCTAAAATAAAAAAAGAAAGACCAATAAAAAAATATAAAAAATAATTATATTCAACTTAATTTAATGAATAAATTAAATTATTTTTTAATTAGAATAAATTAATTTAAACACAATTGAAAACATAAATATTTAAAAGAATAAATTAATTGAATAAATTAATTAAATGAATGTATTAACAATAAAATAAAATAAATTATCAGTATAAAAAAATAAAAAATAAAAAATAAATAACATGATTAATTAAACATATGATTTATTAATTAAATAAAGAATTAATCAAATAAAAGAATGAACTAAATATTTATTTTATAAAATAAAAATATTAAATACATTTATAAATAAAAATTAAAAATAATAATTGAAAAAACAAACGGAATAAATTTTTAAGTTATAAAAAATTAATTATTTAATTTTAAATTAATAAAAATGAAAAATGTAATCAAGAAAATAAAAATTTTCACAAGAAAATTATTTTAATAATTTAACACACAAAAAGGAAATAATTCATAATTGTAAAAAATTTTATTTTAATAATAAAAATTAAATTAAATTAGAAAAAACGTATGTGGGTATGTGCATTAAAAAGAGCCTCATCGTTAACCTACAATGATGATTGATTTTTCAACATATTTATATGTTTCAAATCTCTCACCACTTCTTTCGACATTTTCTCGTTAAAGGTCAGTTAACCACCAACAAGGACGTTATCCATTATCTTCTTATCGCCATTGTTATGGATGGGTATAAAAAATTATTCATGATATATATATATATAGGTATTTCTATTTTATAAATTTAATTATATTAAAATTTAAATTGAAATAATATTATAATTTGAAAAAATAAAAGTTATTTTAAGGAGCACATAATATCAAAATATTTCACAATTACAAAATAAAATTGAAATATAAAATCCAATGATATAGTTGATCAATAGAAAAAATACAACATAAATCATGAATATTTTTTTAATTAATAAATCTACATTTATTATATATCAATAATTGTTGTGATGGAATAAAACGAGGTCTATAGTAAGTGGAATCTCAAACCCAACTCCATATTTTTGGATTTGAAACTTCTTTATAATTATTTTCATTGGGGAATATTATAATTTCATTTAAATAATCCATTTCTCTATTATTTCATTATTCATTTAATAAGGATAAGAATTATTCTACTTCATAGAAAATGTTTCAAAGCTACCTATAATAACTATCCCAAAAGTCCTAACTTTTTAAAATATCTCATTGATTCCTTTTAAAATATATCTTCTTATCACCATAAACTATGGATTTTTATAAAAACATTTTATGTCCAGAACTATATTATCCCCTTCTAATTTAGTAACCAAAATGATTATTTATAAAAGTGTGATTCTAGAGAGCCTTATGAAACCCATTCTGTTCCTATGGGTATATTTCATGTTTATCAATGAAATATATTCTCTTTTTATGTGGCATGCGTGATTATAATTATTTTATGATGCGAGGGGTGGGAACAAAAATAAATATCCAAACAATTCATTTGGTACTATGATATATCTCGCTATAATAGGTGTAATATGCTTGAAAATCATGCTAGTTGTGTTCATAATTATGATGTTATGATTTATAAACGTATGTTACTTGTGAACATGATGCTATATTTGAAAATAAATTATGTGTGGTATTTGACGACTATATTTTGATGTTTCATTATTATGAATATGACACCTTCCATTCCATTTTAAAATGATTCACTTATTAATTTGATGATGGGGATGATTATTATGCTCACCCATATACTATTGGTTAACCTCTATTATTCTTTCCATGGTATTCCTCCCCTTAATACAATATTAGATCACCACATTCATTGTTGTACATCCTCATGTGAATATATGTACTACAGAGAACCTGGGAGAATTTAGAGTGACTATGAATGAGTATTTAAATAATGTTTATGTTTTGTTACATATAAGTGATGTATGTGCCTAATTTTCCCCACATAACAAATCTTTATATTCTTTAATGTATAAGGATTGTTATATTTATCTTATAAATGATGTAATAGTCATGCATGAAAAAATGGGTCAATATAGACGGTATTAGAGCATGGGTTAGTTAATTTTTAACTTAGGACTAGAAATGGTTAGTGAAACCTGAAGGACACATCTATGTACAAGGAAAAATCCTATATTTTCATAATTTATGGGTAGCGTGGTATCCCAAAATTGACATCCCTATCTGGATACTACAAGTGGATGTGGTTTTGGGATAGATGCATCTATGGGTAATAACCTTGAAAATGTTGGTTTATTTTTAACCCAATCCTCACTGTAGGCATGAGTAGTGGACTTTACTAAACACATAGTATTACACTCTAAGGCCATATAGATTGGTGGATTCAAATTCCCATTACAATCCATTATGATTTCATTATAATGAAAAGAATTATTTATTTTCATATTAGTAAATATTACATGATCCTGGAAGAATCATTTGGGTAAAAGGCTATGAAAAAATTTGAGATCTGCTAAGATATAACATTTGAATTTATTTTTGTGTGAGAATAAATAATATATTGATGTGTTATTAACATGGTTTTAGATAAAATCTTTTCAATATTATATGATTCTAGAAACCCAAACAAAGAAGACCAACAATCCATGTTAGGGATAATATAATGATTATCTTAATTATATTCCAAATACAATGGCATGTGGAGACAAAAAAATTATAGTGGAATATAACAAATTGTCTCAGGATATCAACAATAACATGAAATACATGGAATATCCACCTCCACCGAAGAATAAAATACTAGACAATGATTCCTTTGTTTGGAAACAAAAATCAAAATTTAGTGAATATTTTGATCTACTTATCACATAACAGGTTTTTGACTCAATAGAAAAGATCTATTCTATAATCCACTATTTTGATAAGGATAAAGTTACTTTTATATATATCATTTAGATTTAGAATCTAAACAATTGTGTAAATTCATTATAAATTGAATGGAAAAAATGAATGGGAGAAAATAGAGTAGAAAAGCTCTAAGAAGAGATCTTAAGAAGTATTTCCCATGAACTCTATGAACAATGATAGAGAGATAATTTATAGATATTAAGAAAAAGAAGTGTGAATCCTTCATAGATTATAAAATAAATTTCATAACTCTTGAATGGTATGCCTCAGGTTTTTTGATTAACAAAAAAAAAATATTATAGTTTCTTTTTAGGCTTGTGACTATATTTTTTAAAGCCGAAAAATATATGAGTCTTTGGGAGGTATGAAGAAGTCGTTTTTGGTTATTTTAAATTAGATATGAATTCTGGATAATATTCCAATGGATATGGATATATTAAGAGAAAAATAGATATTTGATTTTGGGGATCAGATAACAAATATAAAAAGAATGTCTAACCAATCAAATCTCAATAACGTGGAATGAAGAATAACAAAAATTACCTCAAAGGAATGTAAAAAATATATGTATATAGTATAAGTCCATCAAGATAATGAATAAAAATGTTACATTTAAGAATTTGGTCAACATGTTTGAATAAAGAAGGCAATCTCCTAATACACCGTCCATGGATTGGTGCTTCGATTATAAGGATTCAAGGAAATATGTAATACAATGCACTAAACTATGGTTTTTGAGGGTAATCAATGTCATCTAACACTAAAGAAGAGGGAAAATGGAAAACTTATTCCAAAAACACTTCCAAAGTGGAGCCTGAAAATGATACTCTATAATTTACACTTCATATTCACTAAATAATGGAAAAAAATTTGGTTTGATTATAGTTCTACACATTCCATTATATCTTTAATGTTTTCTATAATTTTGAATCATATCTCAGACACCTTTAATTGGATATATCCATGAAAATACCTAGTGGTGTAATCATAAAAATGAATGTGTAAGAATCATCTAGAGTTAGCGTATGTGGGGTGATTCTTCCATCAAATCTTAAAATACTTCCCCCTATAAAATTTGACACTATAATTTTCTTAGATTGCATCTCATTTAATTGAGTGTACATAAACTATTAGGAAAATGAAATATCCTTTGTAATCCGGGACCATACCATTATCCTATAAAATTTCAAGGAATATCATGATCCTCATTTAGAAAATACCTCAACGATCTGGGTTTAGATTACTAGTGATCAAGAATATCTTTCCGAAAAAATATTGCCAAAAGAAATCAATAACATTGAATAAATTCCCATTGTGTGTAAATATAATGATATATTATCCAAAACGTTTCTTATCCTTCTCCAAGAAAAAAATTATATATCGACCCACTTCTATCCACATAATCTTCAATAGGATGGTTCCAACTATATTTTAAGAGCTGAATTAACAACTATATAATAATTTGGAAAAATGGTTCAAAAGACCAGGTGTATCTCCATAGGTTAAACTATCCTCTATTTATGAATAATTATGGATCAATGAAGTTGTGCATCGATTACCAATTGATAAATAATATTAATACAAAAAAGTGGTATCCCATAATATGGATTGATTAATTCATCAATTATCATCAAGGAGCTCAGTACTTCTAAAAAGAAGATATTCTTTCTAGATATCACCACATAATGGTGAAGAGGGAATATATCAAAAAAAGAACCTTAAATACAAGATATAGACACTATGATTTCATAATGATTCCATTTGAACTTACTAATTCCCCAAATATATTCATATACTTGGTGAGTGGATTCTTCTGAGTCTACCGTGAAAAATTATTGTTATTCTTTTTTGATGAAATTATTATATACTCCTAATGGAAGGAGGAACATAATTATAATATATGTATTCTATTGGTGACATTGAAAATTGGTAAATTTCATGATATATTATGAAAGTGTAACTTTTGGAGGTAATAGAGTAACAATCTTGGGGGATGTGATGAAAAATGAGAGAATTTTTATAGACCCATAAAGAAAAAAAGAAATTGAAGAATGCTTGTGACCATTAAATATCATAAAAATTTTATCATTTTATTAGATTATTTGTGTACTAATTATAGTGTTATGGAAACATCTATTGATTATCTATCCCAGTAACTAATATTACACTTAAGGGAGAAAGTATGCCTAGAAAAAAAGAATGTGAGGAATGTTCTAAGGATCTCAAAAAGATAATAATCATATCACCTATACACAAACTAAACTTATGTAGACAATGGTTTCTGATATAAAATAATGCTTCAAAGAAAAACATGGGTTTTGAACTCATGATAAATTATAAATTGATAACCTATGCCTCATGCATGTCGAAGATACATGAGGTAAAATACATGATGCATATCTAGAGTTACCATATTTGATCTTTTTTGTGAATATTTGGAGACACTACCTCTATGGTGATAAGTATGATATATATATATATATATATATATATATAACTAGAGTATAAATTATAGATTAACATATAAATATCTCAACATATAGTAAAAAAATGGTTATAGATTATCAAGGATTGTGATTTCTCTTTTTACTACCCTCTTAGAAGGAGAGTTTGGGAGTCGATGGTATTACAAGAAAAGAAACTATCACTCTTTTCGTAATGAGGATTGATAAATATGATATCTTAGTCGATATAGAAAAGGTTGGATCATGTAATCAGAATGGTAGGGAGGACATCCTATATTTCCTCAATAATTTCCTAGTTAAATATCCAATAGATGATCAATTGGGAATAAAAGGATGATTTTGATATTTAGAGGAAGGTGAAAGAATTTAATGAAGGGAACTATCATGAATTACACCTTGATACATATGGTTTCTTATAGTTTGGAAATAGATTTTATTTTTCATCATTCCCTAAAATAAAGAAAGAGATATTGAATAATTCACCTAACTAACCTATCTACAACAATCCTGGAAGCACCAAGCTGTATGGTGATATTTTAGAGAACATATGGTGGGAAAATATAGAGAATAATATTAATGAGTATATCTAAAAGGTATAAGAATGTTAGTAAGTCAAATTATAGTGATAAAATTCCAAGGGGGTGATGAAACCACTACCCATACTCACATAGAAATGGGAGAACATTATTGTGTATTTTTTCATAAGTCTACTGAAGTCTTCCAAAAAAATGTGATATGGATTATGGTTGTTCAACTCACCCAGAAAGCTTACATCGTCCATATTTGGCCATATTTATTATTTGACCAACATTCTATGATTTATATAATGTAGTAAGGCAATATCGGGACAACTTTTGATCATATCTTGTCATAATGAAATGTTCACTTCTAAATTCATGATAAGACTTTGAAGTACTTTGAATACTGAATTGAACTTTAGTATAACCTATCAACCCAGAATTCAAGATTAATATAAAAGGACCATTATGGCACTTGATGACAGGATGAGAGATTATATAATGGAATTTAATGGAGAATGGGGTTGATATCTCCCATTAGTTGGGTTCTTATACAACAATACCTACCACTCAAGTATTTAAATGGCCCCATATTAATATTTATATAATAAATAATGTTTTAGTCCTATATTTTATGAATAAATTATTAAAAAAAAAGTTACATAGACATAATCCTCTATAATAAATTTCATATAAGGTTCAATCCATTCTAAAACACATTAAAGATACTTGGAGTCCGCACAACAATTATTCAAGCAATCATTGTAGGGAATTTATGTTTTTACATTGAGACACAAAGTGTTCCTTCAAATATCATATTGTAATAGAGTAAGTAACTTTATAAATAATGTAAATATAATCCCTTAGTACACTGGCCCCTTTAAGATTCTTGATTACATATAGTCTATGTCATGTCTACTAGCACTTTTAGAAAATCTGGATCAAGTTTAGGATTTTTTCTACCTATATCTTTAGGGGAAGTTCAGACATTATCCCTCACATTTATAGAATCCTAAGTGCGTATAAATAGATCATGACCTCTCCTATAAGTATCATTTAGAAAAGATCTTGGAAAACATTGATAAAGTTATATGAAATAAGAAAACATGGCCCATTAAAGTTCTTCAGTGGAATCATGAGTATGAAGAAAAAATATGGGAACCTGGGGAGGAAATAGAAGAATAATACCCTCATCTATTCTCAATAAAGGATACGACTTTCAATTTTGTTTAAAGAATTTCATTAGAGGAAAGAATTTAACAACAAATACTTTTATATTTATTTTTCCATCTAAATAAATAATTTTCTTCATAATTAACAGTATAGTACGACAAAGACACATGAAAAACAAAATAATAACCAACAAAAATATATTTATTCAATAAAAAACATTAAATTTTAATAATAATTAACACAAAAAAAATGGAAAATAATATGATGGGTAAGTAAACACAAAAAAATGAAAATAGGGGAACTAGAAAATGTGGATTGTTTTCATTTCATTGAATTATTATACTCATGAATAAAACTATAAAAAAGATATATATAATTAGTAATCAGTTCAAAATTTTATAAATGAACATTATAGAACATTGATATGAATTGAGGTGAATGATGGAATTAATAGGTATTTATAGAATGTAATTTAACCATTAGAATAGAAACCTGACCATTGGAATAGTAACCTGGCTATTGGAATTGTTAATTGATGACAAAATATTAAAGTATCTTATAAATAAAATTTACTTTAAAAAGATAAATACTTAAATTCCATAAAATAAATATAGAGATTAAAAATTCAATGAAAATACCAGAATTTTTAAAATAATCATTACATTGTTATATTTCATAAAAAACATAATTTTTATGTTAATAATTAAAATTGTAATACCCTAACTCTAGTAACCTAGAGTCTATACTTGATTCTTACATTAGTACAAGATACAATGTATCTCACTATAAATGATAAATTCATTTAACAGACTTGAGATACTAGATATATATATTATGTTTATATTACATTGTAAAAATAACACATATCATGAAAAACACTAAAAATCCTTTAATATCATTCAATGATTCACTATCCATATCTTGTGGAAATGAATCAATATTAATTTATGAACTCAAATTCATAGTAAGGGAAATCATATAGTATAATCTTTCAGGATTAGATAATTCATAATGAACATGGAGGAGTAAATAATCAAATAACATTTCATTTCAATCAATAACTTGATTTAAAATTTAATCTATGGGTAATATCAACATATTAATCCCATGGATAATAAAAACTCAATTCTAAAAAATAATAAACCAGTACATTCATCAACTATCCATGAATGCCTTGTCCAAGTGGTCATTAATCGTACCATCTGGGCCTTGGAGAACAAAATTTCAATGTATAGGTACGTATAAACTAATTAACTAACTAATGAAGACACTAGTTTTGTCTCATGAGACTTGTTGATGAATCAAGGGGATATCTGAAATAGGGTCCTAACCATGACTTGCATGTCATATAGATTCATTATATATTGAATGATATATACAATTCATTCTAAAAATTCCTTATCAATCTATATGTACATTTATTGAATAATGTATTCGTAATCTTTACCAAGTTAATTAAATACCATTATTAATATAATTCCATCAACTAATATCATTTATATAATTTTTATACAGTATAGATAATATAAATATTGTAGAAATAGTAATAGTTACATAAATAATACTTAAAATATGGATAGGGAAAAAATAATACCAAATTAAACTATGGAGAGTGATAGAGAATGTAATCCTAAGAATGTTAATGATTATAAAAACATAAATCAGTAAATAAAGAAAGAAGATCATTATTTCATAAAAAATGTAGGTATTTTAGTAAAACCAAGTCTTTTTTTAATATAAAAGAAACTAGAATCCACACATTAAAAATGTCCACGTAACTTAGTGTAAAAACAATTTTATAAATAAAAATAAAAATAATTTTCATTTCTTTAAAATAATAACACACTTTTCAATTGATAAAATTTTATATACAAAAATCACAGAACTTTTAGAAAAAGTTTGTCTTTGAAAATAACCAAAGAAACATATAACGTATGGTTCAAATTAATTAACTTTTATGATTATAGGAAATTTCTATTACATGTAAATCCCTTTAATAGTTTTAGTAAAAATTCAAGAAGTAATTCTTTAATAAATAAACAAGAAGAATATTTTTAAAAATTTTAAAAGAAAGTTAAATATTGATTCAAATGAATTTTAGTAACACATTATAATAAATAATTATTCTTGAAATCATTTTAAATAACATGGAAATGGAATAAAAATTATAATGTCTACAAAGAAATTAATGTTTTTTTTCATTTAAAAAAATTACTTTTTCATTTTAAGTGACAATTTCCGAAAAATGGTATTATTACCTTTAAGTTTCTAGAATATCCATATAAGAAAATAATATATGAGGTTTAGAGGATAATATGCATAAAATTTCCTATAATTAAAATTTATCATAGACAATTAATAAAGAAAATGATTTTTAAACATGAATTAAAACATTAAATACTACAAATAAATAGGAATTTATGATATAATAGGTCCAAGGGGAAACTTATATACCATACAAAATAAATAAGGATTATAATTACAATATTTCATATTGGAGATGAAATGAGACAAAATTACCCTTACCTCGGGTCTCCTCTATATCGTACATGTTTGACCCTCCTGTAAAATAAATATCAATTTATAAAATAATTTCATTAGAAAATTTCTCATTTGCATTCCATTTTCTTATGTTTATTTTAAATTAATTTTAAATATATTCATTTAATATTCTTATCTTACATCAGCCACATATGGTTGTTCAGTTAATTTATCTAAAATTACTTTAGTATATTATTATTGGAACAAGGATTTATAGAACAGTTGAATAATGTCTAAATTTTTAATAATTTTATAAATATAGTTTCTACTCATTATATAAAATTTTAGAATCATCCATTAATAATGGTAATAGAAAACATAATCACATCACTTTGTAGAGGTGGTGGCCTACTCGTACGGATGAGTGATGTAATAATTTGTATATGAATGGAAGCATAAGAATATATAAAACATATTATTATATAAGAATAAAAAATATTTTATAAATATCATATATTTTAATTAATTTATACTTTATAACAATCCATTTAAAGTAGTTATAAAAAGTTAATTATACCACTGTATCAAGACGGTAAGTCCTACATAGGAACGAGCGATAGTTTCATTTTCCTGTGTGTATAATAGAGATGAAAATGGTTTCCCAAAATCGTAATAACATCATTATATATATATATTATATATTATTCAGTTGGATATGAGTGATAGAAAGAATTTATGTTATGTAGAAGAAGAAAAAATCTTTTAAATAGATGAGTAACATGATTACCTCTTCTTTGAAAGACCCCCTTTGGCTTACACCACAATACATCAATGAATACTATTAGGGTAGGACCAAGGGATCAATAATTAAGTAAATAAATATATTATGGTTTTTATAAGGTATTGGATGATATAGAGAGCTCGATTTGTTTAATAATGGATGAGAAGAATAATCCTTTTATAAGATACTGGAGGGATACACATTGAATTACCTAAAATATTGAAAATATATATAAAACATTTCCTCTCATTTTTTTATGATGTCTCCATATATTAGAATATGATAAGTTTGATGTAAAAATAAAACCAATGAATTATGTTTTAGTAGGTTTTCTTGTAATCTTGAAGACTTGTCACTTTATTTTTAGCAACTTTATATCATTTCACCCATAATAGAGTTTATAAATATTTTCCCTGGTTACTATTAACAATGACCAACAAATAATTAAAAATTATTACCTCATAATAAATTTAATAATTAAAAATTTTGAATCCAGATTATATCATTCAAATTCTAAAAGTGGTAGAAATTACTTTTAATATAAGTTTTTAAAATACAAATTAAACTATTTTTAGAAAAATTATTGACTAAAAATTTAAAATCATTTTTGAGAACCATAATGTACAATTTTGATTAAAACAGTATTAATTAGATTATGTTAAATAATATGATACTTATTTTCTTTCAAACCAATTATAAAATTAAATTATCCTTGAAAATTTTTGATTTCAAGACTGGACCAATTTTTTTATTTGAATAATAACATTACATAGATTTACAAAATGATAATAATATATTTATAAGTTTTCAATTATTTTTTATATGAATCGTATTGATTATTCAATATATATTTATTCTCTAAAAAATCAATCATAAAAATTCAATTTATTCTTATATCATTATAATGTCCTAAAAGTTATATTCATTTGTAAATTTGATATTTTTCATTATTCGCTCAAAAATAAACTATTTTTAGAAAAATTAGAATAATAATCATAAGTATTTTATAAAATTATGATTTTTAAAATGATATCCATATTGTTAATTTTTATTTATAAAAGTTGTAGGATGTTTTTTTAATATCCCTACACAAAATTGATTGAAAATAATTTTGATGAAAATGTATTAATCAAGAAAATAATTACAATATTATTATTAATTTACTATTAACGATGACCATATGAATATTAAAACTCATGATGGGCTTCGTTTTTTTTATTTTGGAAGTTAATTCTAAATATATTTCATACTTCAGTTATTCACATTCATACCATAAAATCGAATGGTATGGTAATTATAGACTTATTTAAATAATATTATTTTTTATTCCTTTAAGCATTGGGTTATGTGTGTTGTATGCCATCTCACATAGAGTTGTTTTTATGGAAAATATAAACAAAAATATCTAGGTATTACATTCTCACCACCATATAGAAATTGATCCCTCACAATTTTAAGTTTTCATTTCTAAACATGATAGTAATAAAATCAGATGTAGATTTTGTCAATAAAATTAATTTATAGGTTATTAATAGGAATATTATTATCCATGAACCTCTATAAAAAATACACATGATATTTATTTTCTAAAAAAATTACCTTATTATATGATTGTTACATTCTATATAGTACTCTATAGATTTATCTTTTGTTTTCTAGAGTTTGAACATTTTCATTACCAGTGGAATAGAAACCATGATAAAATTTACATACATGATTTCCTCCCATTTAATATGCATTATTCCATCCTTATATGTGAATCACTTGGGTCCTAATAAATATTTTATGCGTAAATAATTAAAATAAAAATTTAACTGACTATAATATCCACTAGATAGTGAAATGTTTTTCCTTCTATCTAGAACCAAAAAGGTTATCCCAAGATAAACAAATAACCATTATTAATGAACCATAATTAAAATTTAGTATTAAAAATATTATTAGTAACCAATGATATATTTTAAACTCCTTAAATATGATTAATAAAATGTGAACTCAACAATCATAAAGGATTTCTCACTTATTCCACTAAAAGTTTCTCATTTTTTTATCCCCAAACAATATTTATCTCTCAAATATTTATATTACCTAATTTCATATTCCAAAATATAATTCTTTGAATATAAAGTAAAAAAATAAAATAAAATTCACCAAGGATTCCCTTTTCATGTCATATAATAACCTTAAAATTAATAATACTTTCTTTAAAAAATATCTCTAAAATTATCACATCATTTTAAGGGTGGTCGACACCTTTAAACATATGTCTCCAAAATTAAAAGTTAATAAAATTTCCATAAAAATAAATATTTTCATAATGGTCCTTGTAATTTTTCTCTAAAACCTCACACTAAACTACTTTTAACAAATACCACCATATCATAATTGTATATTATCAAATTTAAAAATAATTACCCTAAATTCAGATCCATAACATTTGTGTTAATCCAAGAAGGATAATAATTTCTTTCAATTTATCATAGAAAGATCAATAAATTATCCATCAATAAAGAACATATTTCCATGAAAATATACTTCCTAAAATAAAGATTCACACTATCAAAATTTCTAATATAAACTTTATACTTATGAATGAATCACAAGTTATTATTATATTATTTTTATTATTTATTTTATTTCATTATATCATAAATAAATACTACAAAACATACGATGGATCACACAATGAAGGATTAATTAGTTTTGAAGTATTGGGAGACTGAATACAAACATGATGTTTATATAATATTAGAAAAATAAAACATAGCCTAATAAATAATATTTCATCCTTGAATGTATTTTAATTATTACATATTTATATCCAAGGAAAGGAAAAAAATAATAGAGGGTATGATCAAATACTCAGTAATAGAAAGTGTACAAAAAAATTATATCATGAGAATATTATTCATAATCAATATTGTAATGTTGATAATCAAAACACATGTCATTTCAATAAATTATTAATATCAAAGTACATCCATAAAAAATATCAACCAAAAAGTCAAATAGATAAAGAAAATTAAATTATCAACAAAGGGAATTCATAAATAAAAATATTTATGAAAATTTAACAAGGGAATCATCCATGTTATCAGAAATATTACCATAAAGACCTTTTTAAATACACATTCGTTGTATGAGTAAGTATACACAAATTACCCAACTAATGTGGCCACATATTTAGTATTATGAGACATCTTAATTAATTAAAGAGATATCGATAACCTAGAGCCACTCATCACATTCATGTCTTATACATTCTTTATATATTAAATGATCAACACAATTACTTCACAAATTTTTTTATAAATCAACACTTAGTGACATTTAATAAAGAATGTAAAATATTTCCCCAATCAGTTAAATAAAAATAGTAATAAACATAATTCAACTTATACCATATATAGAATTAATATAAGATAAATACAAATACCAAGTGGTATAAATGACACAATTTATATCCATGAACTTAAAATATAAACATATGGGAAAAATTAAGGTCCAATGAAATGATGGAGAGTGACAAAGAATGTGTTCTTGAGAAAGTTAATGACCATAAAACCATAAATTAATATAGGATGAAAGAAGACCATAAATTCATTAGAAATGGATGTTTTATAGTAAAACCAAGACTCTTGGAATAAAAACTAAACTATATTAAAACATTAGAAATATATTCCTCATAAATATGTGTAAAAACTATTTTATTAATAACATTCATAATTATTTTCCTTCATTTTAAAAAATAATAAGATTTTCTCTTGATAAAATTTTATGTAAAAATTTAAGAAAAAATTAGAAACAAATTTCATTGAAAATACCATTGAAATGAATAATTTGATATTTAATGTAAGTAATAGTTATAATGGTGGGAAATATCATTCATTTGGTAAATGTTAAGAAAAAAATATCTACTTCACACATTCGGATCAAATTCCAATTATTCCTCGTTTAAAAACTGACAAGAAGATTCCTTTTAAAATATTGAAAATAAACTCAAATAATGTTGAAAGTGACATTAAATAATTTTTTGATATTATAAAATAACATTATTGAAAATATTTTAATGAACATGTACTTGGAAGAAAAATTTCTCTAACAAAACAGGAAAAAGGTTTTTTCATTTTAAATATTTTCTTGAACATTTTAATTACCAAAGAGTGGAACATTATACTATTACAAGTAAATTTCAAGAATAACTATAGTATTGGAAAATATATGTGGTTTAGAGGTTAATATTGATATAGTTTTTCTCCATGAAAATTTATCACAGATAATCTTGAAAAGAAATTAGAATTTAGAAGGAATCCCAAACACCTTTAATAAATTTTGAATCAGTCCAAGAAAAAGTGTGAACATGAATTGAAATATTAAGTAACCTGAATAACAAGAAATTGAATATATATTATATCAAATATAAATTATATAATCCAAATAAAATAAATTAGGTTCATAATATAAACATGTCAAATTGATGTGGAAATGTGATAAAATTATTATTAAATGGGTCTTCGATTTTTAATAAGTGTTTGATCCTCCTATATAGTGAATTTAAATTTACTAAATGATTTATCAAGAACTGGTTTCATTTATATTTTATTTTTAATTTCATATTATTATAATTTTATATCCATTAATTGAATAATTCTTTTTTACATCAACCACTTATGGTTATTTGGTACATTTGTTCAAAATTACTTTGGTATATTTCCTATGGATAAAGGTGTTGTGAAATGATTTCATAAAATAAATTTTTTAAATAATTACATGATTATAATTTTTCTACATTATATATAGTTTTATAAACAACCATGTATGATGGTAATAGAACAATTAATATTATCTCCTTATGGAGGTGTTAATCCCCATGTACGTACAAGCGATGTTTCATTTTCCAACAGATTGAAGTGTAACGAGGTAGAAGATATCATATACATAAAGAGTAATAGTTATGAAAAAAATCATATATATTAATTAATTACACCTCTCTAACCATCCATGTAATATGTTTGAAAAATGAATAATATCGTTACATTGAGACTGTTGGTCATACGTATACTTGAGTGATGATTTCATTTTCCTTAATATGGAATGGTGGTATAATTTTTTTAAAATTATTATAATAAAATATAATGATATTAGAGATAATGGGTCCATAAATTTATAATGGATCAAATATATTTAGAGGAAGTAGAATAATAAATTATCTTTGAATTATTAATGTATGATTACTACCTCTTGTATGAGATACCTCCTTTGGATTTCACCTTAATCCTTTTAGGATGGTCCTATGGTAATACTAAAAGATAATGAGTTATGGGAAGTAATAAATTAAGGTTTTGGGGTATGGATTAGATGAGATATAGGGCTCAGTGATTTTTTATAAAGGAGGATAATATTATCCTATTTACAAGTGAGGGAGGGACACAAATGGAATTACTTATAATATTTAAATTATATTATGACATTTTATTGTTAATGTGAAATAAAATTTTCATAAATCTAAATATTAAATGTTTGAGTTCAAAATACAAACAACCAATGGAGTTTCAGTAGGTTTTTTTGTCATTATGAATCTTTATTTTATATTTTTAACAGTTTTAACTCATTTATCCATTAACTATAGTGATAAATATTTATTTTGGTTTCCTATCATTATAAAAAAATTATTTAAAATTATTACCTTGTATAAATTATTATAAATTAAAATATATATTTAATTTTACATGGTTAATCAACTAGAAGTGGAATAAATTACTTTCTGTATAATTTTTCAAAATGTAATGACAACTGGTTCTTAGGAAAATGATTGTTTTAAGAATAAAAACAATATTTTATAGAAACATCTCGGATAATCATGATTGAATTTGGATTATTTGGATTAAGTTAAATTGAATGAGACTTATTTTTTGTTAAAACAAAAAAATATAAACTAACCTTATAAATAATTGATAAACAAAAAAACAAATAATTTTTTTTCTTTGACCAAAAATATTACATCAATTTCCAAAATGTCTAGCATATATTTATAATTTTTTAGTTATGATTCTAAATAAATTATATAAATTATAAAATATATATTTATTTTTTAAGAAAAGTTTCATAAACATTATTTTTATTCTAATATCATTATAATTTCTAAAAATTGATAGTTTGTTGAAAAATTTGTATTTTTCATGATTTACTCATAAATCAACATTTTCTTAAAAATACCAAAAAATAAGATTGACACTATTATGAAATGATAATTTCAGAATTTATATCAAATTTATCAGTACTGTATATAATGATATAATAAATTAACTATAATATCCACCCATAAAAAGATATGAAAACATTTTTTATGAAAATGCATTTTTTGACCATAAAATTACCCGATTCTAATTTGTTTCCTATTAAAAAAATACATGAATATTAAAATTCATGATTTAATTATTTATTTTTATTCATTAAACCCTTAATATATATATATATATCATGATTAAATTATTCTTATTCATTCATTCAAATCGAATAACTATGTTATAATAGTCATATTTTAGCAATATAGTTTCATGGTTTATTTAAGCTTGGGATTATGTCAGGTATACACCAGCGAATATAGAGTACATTTAAATGAAAATATAAACTAAATTAATGGAATATTACAATATCAATTCCATATATTAATTTAACCCTCCCAATTCAAATTATTTTTTCTAAACTAAAGATTTCCAAAACCAGATAGAGATTTTATCAGGAGGGTTAATTTCTAGGTTATAACTAAGAAAATTGTTATAATTGTAACTTAGTAAGACACATAATTGTGAATGAGTATCTAAAATTTTCCTTTGTATGTTAATTTTACATCCCACATAGGACTCTATAGATTTAAAATCATTTTTATTATGTTTGAGAAATTTCTATATCATTTCGATAGAAAGTATAATAAAACTAGATTACTTGATTTACTCCTTATGTTTTATTTCATCTTGTGATGTGCATCAGTCGGTTCATGATGAATTTTTAGGTCCTAAATTAATAGTTTAATATTCTAAAAAACTATAAGATACATAAAATGCTGAAAATTTAGTCATTATTTATAATATAGAGATTTTTTGAAAAAGTGAAAATAATAACCAATATTGATAAACCATCATAAAAAATAATCATAAAATATTACTTATAACCAAATTCTAGTTTAAAACTCCTAAAATATGTTTTATTAATTTTTATACCAAAAATATGTCAGGAGTTATCACTAATTCTTCCATAATTGCCTAATTATTTTATCCCCGAACAACCATTATCACTAAAATATGTGGATTCCCAAATTATATATTCCAAAATATAATTTTTACCAGATAAACTTGAATAAATTAATTAAAATTCCCCTAGAATCACCTTTAAATAACACATAATATCCTTAATTTTTATTTATAGATACTTTGGTAAATATATTCCAAAACATCCCATCACCCATTATAGTGATTAATAACATACAACATTGGTTTCGAAAATCGACATTTTCTAAAATTCTCCTACATAAAAATATTATTTGAAAAATCCTTGGTTGTTTTCTCTTAATCATCTTAAAAAATACCATTGGTGTCATGACCCGTCCCCCGTGGCCCATGTCGTGACTACCCCAAGCCCTCCTTCCATAGGCCAGGGGATGTCGACTAGCACCAAAAGGCATATGTCCTAAAAGTGGGAAGGCATTTCCTTTATAACCTGTAAACACACACAACCAAGAATAGATAAATATATTAACACAAGTAAACTGTATAGTAAACAGGGTTATATAGTATGAAAATGGGGCCAGAATACAAGCCCAACTGGAAAGTACAAGAAAAATGAAAAGTACAAGTAAAATGAAACAGCTCCTGTAAACACCCACCAAGGATCCTACCCGAAGGGTAGTTATAAATCTCGAATGGTCGTCTTTGCGGTACGCCTTGTCTAAGGTACACTTCCGAGTTGCCTACCATCCTGGTACCCTCATCCTCAGTCAGTGATGTCCGTCATCTGCACCAAACACAATAAGGCACGGGCATAGCCCGTGCAAGGGTGAGTATAACGATACTCAGTAGGGACCCAAGACCCTCAAAGGTCTTGCAAAATCCACAAAGGTTAAACCACAAAGCATGAAAACAATTGAAAACCCTACTTAGGTATATTCCCATACATATACCTAAGTTATCAAGTATAACCATCTCATTCATGAGGAATCACAAGGCCCCAATACTTAGCCAAAGTACAACTGTTCCACGAAGGAAAGAATACCATGAAGGTAACCACCATGAAGGTAAGTACCACAAAGGTAGACCACACAGAATAATATAACAAAGATATCACCACGAAGGTAAATTCCAAAATGGTACTCCATACAGAATATTACCACAAAGGTAAATACTTAGTTCACACCAGGAATAAATTAGGTACTAATGTAAAGATGATTAGATGTAACTACTGATTTATCTTACTCTGTTAAGAGGCAGACCCACGTAGGATCCTAAATCGTCAGACCCACATAGGATCCTAGTACAACAGACCCACATAGGATCCTAGAGTAATACCATGTGGATTCCTAGAGCAGATCCAAGTGGGATAGTGGAACACATACCCATGTATGATCCCAAAGCACATACCCACGTAGAATCCTAAGGCACAGACCCACATAGGATCCTTTTCTCAACTTACATCCAGCAATATTATTCCAGGACTAAGCTCTCTTGATTTTGGTAGGGTCCACTCCTCAAGCCATAGGTTGATTCTCCAACTACCATAAAGTCCCATGAAGTAGTATCCCAAAGGACCACCATGTAATAGTGGTCTCAATGCAAAAGACAATGCGTCAATAGGATGCCCAGTCTGTAAGTTTTTATCCTTTTAGTCCCAAGGGTCTGGTTGGATTCTTGTTCGATCCAACCCACCCATACCCCAACATTATCCAAAACTCAAGTGGGGTATAACTAAAAAGCTATATCGGTCCAAGGTTCTCAGTGCCACTGACAGTTCGTCAAACGGACGCCCGTAGCTCAAGTTATAGCTGAAATAATGAAAAGGGTCGATGCTGGTCCAGGTCTGGTCCGGCCCGGCCCGCTGGGTCCGACCCGGCCCGCTGGTGCGGCCTGGACGATTGGGCGGCCTACGATGGGCGGCCCGCGGCTGGCCGGACAGCCATCCCTCCTCTGCGACACTGTCACATGTCGTGCCCCCAACAGCGGTCAGCAGCGAGCCGGCCACCCTCCTTCACAGCCACAACCTCGTGTCATGGCATCAACATGTCGGCAGTGCGGACGTGTTACGCCACCTCCCCTTCGTGCGGACAACCGTGCATTGGCCGCCGCCTATGCTCCATCGCGGCCGATGGGCCGCAGCCCTCTACTGGCGGTTCAGTTGCTCTGCCTCTATCTTCGAGTCCTTTCGATGTGTCGTCCGCTGCTCCGGAGTCTTACAGGTGCCGGTTGCATGTACCGGACGTCGTCCTCCTCCATCGTGAAAAAATGCATCAAAACCCACAATGGTGGCGGAGTTGTTGGGCCATGTTCATTTGGCCCACACCCACCGCGTTAGAGCAGTAGAAAATGTCTCACGGGGAGAGATTCAATGTAAAAAAAATTAATGAACATCAATCAAATCACACCCCTACCTTGTCGTTTATTGGAGGATTTGAGAGGTAGAAGATGAAGTCATTGAAGAACGTCGGCATTTTTTGCTTCCGAAGAGCGCTACCAATCTAGGCACGGGGTTGGTTTCTTGTTCATAGTTGGAGAGGGCGTTCTTCATTGGAGGAAGAGTTTCTCCAATGTTCTCCCCTTTTCCAACGATTTCCACAAGGAATGTTGGAGCCAACTAATTAAAATAGGTTTATCAAATTAATTTACATTGGCACAAATAAATGGCACAATTTATTAATTGGAGAGTTGAGAGGTTTTCCCCCATTAAGAGAGGTTCAGGTGGTCCCCACCACCATGAATTCAAATTGTGAAGTTTCTCTAGCTTCGGTGGTCCCCACCTCCATAATTTTATAAGAGAGGATTCAAAAGAAAAAAAATAAAATGTTATGTATTTTATTTTTCTTCTTCCATGAAAAAGTGAAAAACTATCTTCCACCCTCAAACTACTGTGGTTGAGGTGAAGGTCTCTTTAAGTGAATATCGGCGCTGTGAGTTAAATGATGTCCTCAGATTTCAATTCTGAGCACCGGTTCATAAAAACATGCTCGCATGTTTACTGAACATACTTAAAAAAAAGTTCATAAATTCATTTCGGACACTCCATGCCTCGAAATCATGTGCTTTTAATTTTCACGGACTCAATAAATTCCCATATAATTAAAAAAAATACATGGAATTTTAGTGTCTTTAAATTCTCCACACCTCAGGGCTTGGCATCTACAAATATCACATTACAAAAACTAGGAAAACAAGTGGGGGTACTGAGCATGAATCTGTGCCTCCCACTCCCATGTTCTTTCCTGGAGCTTCCCGTGCTTCCAACGTACATGCACCAAAGGCATCGATCACCCATGAAGGAATATCTTCTATCGATCCTCAATTTTCACTAGAAACTCTGTAAACTTTATCCCACCATTGATGTCCATCTCGCCGCAGTCAATGATGTGTGAAGGGTCGTGCACCTATCTCCTCAGTTGGGATACGTGGAAGACATCGCGCACCTGCTGCAACTGAGGTGGAAGAGCTAAGCGGTAAGACACCTCGCCAACTCTACTGAGGATCTAAAAGGGTATGCTAAACCTTAGGGATAACTTTCCACCCCAGAAAAATCTCTATAAACCTCATCGGGGTGAGACCCATAGAAAGACGTGGTCACCATCCTCAAACTCCAGAGGTCTTCATCTTCTGTCAGCATAAGACTTCTTCCTGCTCTGTGTAGTCTTCATCCGCTCCTAGATGATCTGCACCTTCTCTATGGTAGTCTGTACCATATCTAGTCCCATGAGTGTTGACTCCCCATGGTCAGTCCAACACAAAGGTGATCTGCAGGGTCATCCATACAAACCCTCGAAAGGTGTCATCCCAATCGTGGAGTTATAGCTATTGTTGTATGAAAACTCCACCAAAGGCAAGTGATCCTCCCAACTGTGACCGAAGTCGAGGATGCAAGCACACAACATTTCCTACAGGGTCTGAATAGTCCGTTCTGTCTGTCCATCCATCATAGGATGGATGGCGGTTCTCAGACGAAGTTGCATCCCAAAAGCCTCTTGTATCCCCTTCCAATGACGTGAGGTGAAACACACATCACGATCGGAGACAATCGTCGAGGGTACTCCATGTATCCGCACAATATCATGCACATAGAGGGGTCACAAGATCCCTACTGAACCCTACTCTCTGATCGGTAGGAAGTGGTCCGACTTGGTGAGTCGGTCGATGATCACCCAAATAGAATCATGACCCCTGGATGTGCCGCTAGAGGGGATGTGTGGAACTCCCGCAACACTTCCTCCTGAACTGACATCGGCACCATGGTACGTCCTCTGAAAAGGATGACATGCTCCCCACCTTTAGAAAATCCATGACGTGCCTTCCCTGATAATATATGAACACGTCGAGCCTTGCAGTCAGTGTCCCCACTTTGATCCTCCCTGACTCACTGAAGAAGTTGGGGAGAGACTGTAAGAGAATGAAGAAAATCCGATCCATCTCATTCCACAAAGGATATCCTTGAAGTGGCCAACTGATCTGCTTCCTCATCTAGCAGCTATATACCAGATCTCTTACTGAGTGCATCTACTACAACGTTCCCCTTCCCAAGTGTATAGACTATCACAATGTCATATTCTTAGAGGAACTCGAGCCAACGTCATTGTCTTAGGTTCAGGTCCTTCTGAGAGAAGATATACTTGAGACTCTTGTAGTCCTAGTTGACTGTAAAATATTTGCCCATCATGTAATGTCGCCCAATATTCAAGGCGAAGACCACTGCTGCTAACTACAGTTCATGGGCACCGTTGTTATTCTCATGTTATCTCATTTGTCGAAGACCATAAGCGATAACTACGTGCTCTTACATCAGGAAATGTCCAAGCCCGTTCCGTGATGTGTCATAGTAGACTATATACCCAACGCCCTCCTCTGGAAGCCTCAAGATGGGGGCACTATTCAGCCTCTTCCTCAGCTCCTAAAAACTCTACTGGCATCCCTCCGACCAAACGAAGGGTTTCCCCTTCTTCGACAATGCTAATAATGGTGCTGTAAATATGGAACAATCTGGCACAAACCACATGTAGTATCTAGCCAAACTCAGGAAACTCCATACCACTGTCACACACCTGGGTGGATTCCAAGAAAGTACCGCCTCAATCTTTGCTGGATCCACCACAACTCCAGCTTCAAAGATGAAATGTCCCTGGAATTGATCCTCTCGAATCCAGAACTGGCACCTCGAGAGCTTACCATAAAGAAGGTTCTCTCAGAGTGTGTCCAAAACTATCTTAAAATGATAGGCATGCTCCTCCTCAATACCAGATTAGATCAGAATATCGTTGATGAATACTACTGCCAATTAATTAAGGTATGGCTGGAAGATCCTGTTCATGAGTCCCATGAATAATGCTTGAGCGCTGGTCATGCCGAAAGGCATGACCAGGAACTCATAGTGGCCATACCAACATCTGAAATCCATCTTCTGCACATCCTCATATAGTACTCTGAGATGGTGATAGCCTGATCTAAGTTCTATCTTAGATAACAGTTGTGCACCCTTCATCTGATCAAAGATGTTGTCAATCCTCGAAAGTGGGTACTTGTTCTTCACGATCACCTGGTTCAGGTGCTGATTGTCAACATAAAGTCTTAATCTCCCATCCACCTTCAGGGAGAACCAAATCGGGGCTGCACAAGGAGAAACACTGGGCCAAATGAACCACTTCCCCTATTAGTCCCTTAGCTATACCCGCAGCTCACAAAGCTCCACAGGAGCCATCCGATACACTGGTGTAGATATCAGTGTCATCCCGGGGTACAAGTCAATGGAAAAGTACACCTCTCTATGAGGTGGTAGACCGGGAACATTATCATAGAAGACATCTGCATACTGGTCTACCAATATAGCATATCTCGGACATCCACATCTACCTCTCCGAGGATAAGGCTATCCAACTGATGAGTGATCGGATGCACTTTCCTCCGGGTAAGTCTGTCATGTGCTTCAAAGGATCCCTTCTCACCGGTGAGGGTAAACCTAGTCCCATCAGTGCAGACACACCACAATTTGCGCCTAATACAGTCAATCTAGGAATGGACTATAGATAACCAATCCCTACCCAGGATGATGTCGTAAGACCTCGACGCCACTACTAGGAGATCCCAGCTGAATCTCTCGCCTCCTAGAGTAAGCTCAGACTACTGGAACCGGTGTGTAATCATAAAATTATCTCTTGTTGGAGTCTCTAGCCGTAAGTATCGATCCAATGACTAGGTCGGAATCTCTGAGCTCCGAACAAGGGCAGTGGAAATAAAAGAATGACTGACACATATGTCTATAAGTATTGTAGCTAAGGTAGAGTAGACACTAATTATACTTCATATCATCCCCAGAGTGTCGTAATAGTAGGCCTCAGCTTCTTGGAGAAATGTTCGACCCTATCCACCTGCTCCCTATGGTCGGCGTAGACCACCTGGTGGTCGTGACGGTAATATCTTAAATCATCGCCCACCGCCAACTGCATGGCTAGCTCCTCTGCCATGTCCGTCTGCTCCGTGTGGACCTCCATGGTCGAACCTCTGTCTCTGCCTGGGTAGTCCTTCGACCATCTTCTGACCATCCGTACGGTGGGTCGGGAAGTCACAAGCCATGTGTCCCTGCATGCCACATGTGTAACACTATCTTCTCCTCGCATGACTGGCTCTGTCTCGGGTGCCCCGCACAACCGACCCTAAATCTTGTGGTCGTCTACCTATAGGTCTGGTCCTCTTGGACCTCTGTGCAATCTAGATGATGCTATCTGTAGAAGACTCTTCTACATGACGCTCAGTGGTGGGTCTCGCTTCTGGTGATTTCTCAGCAAAAAAACTCTCCACTTAGAGGGCTGGCTCTACCACCCCCACCTCCATCGGGATGCTGAGAAAAATCATCAAAGCCATGATTTCCCGCCTGATTCCCTACTCAAAAGTCTAGGATCGGAAGAATGGGTCCCGCACTATATTAGTGGAGTAGCATGAGAGGTCGTTGAACCTTGTTGATTACTAATCCATAGTCACGCTGTCCAACTATAGTTGAAGAATCTCTTGTATGTGCACTGTATGAAAGGTCGTTGGGACAAACTCTGTCCATAACAGGATATCAAATTCTTCTAAGAGAAAAGTAACCTCGTTGTGAACCTGGAACATCAGGCACCACCATCTTCCTACTTCTTCTTGTAGATGACTGGTGGAAAGGTTTAACATGAGATTAGCTGGTGTCCCTACCAGTCAGAAGACCCTCACGACGGCCTCTCTCCAATCCTCAGTCGCATGTGGGTCTGTCTCACCCTTGAACATGAGTGGCCTCTGGTGCTGGGACTCGTGCAATGCGCTCAGTCAGTGTGCATCCTCTACTGGTGGGGCTGGTGGAAATTCTCATCCAAAGGTAGTGGTGCTACTGGTGCACCACCCGAAGGTGCTAACTCGATAAGAGAGCCTTGTACCGAGGCCTCGTCGCTTGGGGGGGGGGGGGGCGTCATCGCGTACTCTCTCAGGAAACCTGGGTGGCTATCTTTGTGGAAGCATCCTGATAAGTAACACATGATCCAAGTTCATTAAGTTATACCAAGTGAACTGACTCCAAATAAATCAAAAGAAAAAATTTTAAAAAACACACGCAATCAGTGTTTTCGTGCGCTGAGGCGAAAATTACATTTCAAGGTCCTGGTGTATGGATACGTCAGCTGCCGCACCAACACTGGACTCCCTGAACTGAAAACCACACTCATAACACATAACACTATTTCTTCACAGAAAATATAAAAGTCCTAGTTCTTCAATAGAATCAAACTCCTCTGATACCAATTTGTCACGACCTATCCCCCAGGGCTCATGCCGTGACTACCCCAAGCCTACCTTCCATAGCCCAGGGGCTGGCCACCAGCACCAAAATTCATATTCCCTAAAACAAGGAAAGAATTGCCTTTATAACCTGTAAGCACACACAACCAATAACACAACAAGATACAAACACAAGTAAACTGTATAGTAAACATGGTGTGTACAGTACAAAAAATGTGTCAGAATACAAGCCCAACTGGAAAGTACAAGAAAACTGAAAAGTACAAGTAAACTGAAACAGCTCCTGTGAACACCCACCAAGGATCCTGCTTGAAGGGTAGGTACAGCACTCGAACGGTCGTCTCTGCGATATGCCTCATCTAAGGTCCACCTATAAACTGCCTCCATTCCCGGTACCCTCGTCCTCAGTCAACATTGTCTATCGTCTGCACCAAACAAAACAAGGCGTGGGAATAACCCATACAGGGGTGAGTATAACGATACTCAGTAGGGACCCCGAGACCCTTAAAGGTCTCCAAAATCCACAATGGTTAAACCAAAATGCATGAAAACAACTGAAAAACCTACTTAGGTATATTCCCATACATATATCTAAGTTATCAAGTATACCCATCTCATCCATGAGAAAACACAAGGCCCCAATCCTTAGCCAAAGTAAAACTATTCAACGAAGAAATGAATACCATGAAGGTAACCACCATGAAGGTAAGTATCACAAAGTTATGCCACACAGAACAATATCACAAAGATATCACCACGAAGGTAAGTACCACAAAGGTACACAACACAGAAGATTACCAAAAAGGTAAAGACATAGCTCACACTAGGTATAACTTAGGTGCAGAAGTAAAGATGATTAGATGTAACTACTAAATTATCTTACTTTGTTAAAAGGTAGACCTACGTTGGATCCAAAATCATCAGACCCACATAGGATCCTAGTACAGAAGGCCCACGTAGGATCCTAGAGTAATCCCACGTTCATTCCTACAGTGGATCCAAGTGGGATACTGAAACACAAACCCACATAGGATCCCAAATCACAGACCCACAAAGTATCCTAAGGCACAAACCCGTATAGGATCCCTTTCGCGTCTAACAGCCAACTATAGGGTTCCCGCACTAAGATCGCTTGATTTTCGGAGGGTCTGATCCTCAAGCCACAGGTCGATAATCCAACTTCAACGAAGTCTCAAGAAGAAGTATCCCAAAGTACCGCCACATAATAGGGGTCTCAATGCAATAGACGATGCACCAATAAGATGACTGGTATGTAAGTTATAGGCCTTTTAGTCCAGAGGACTCGGTTGGATTCATGTTCGATCCAACCTGGCCATACCCCGACATTATCCAAAACTTAAGTGGGTGTACCAATAGTATTGCCTCGATCCGAGGTTCCAATCGCCACAGACAATTCATCAAACGGACACCCGTACATCATCTTATGGACAAATGAGGGAAAAGGGTCGAAGTTGGTCCAGTTTCGGTCCGACTGGGTCAGACGGACCCGACCCGGCCCGCTAGGTCCACAACGTCCCACCAGCGCGGCCTGGCCCACCGGGCATCCCGCAGTGCGGCCCCCGATGGATGGACCCTGATGGGCGGCCAACAACCCGCCGGACGACCGACCCACCACCGAGGACTGGCAGTGAGCATACCACCATCCTTCAATGACGTGGCCTCGTGTCGTGGCTCCTGTATGCCGGTGGTGTGGACACGTGCCTACGCCTCCCCTTCGTACTGTCGACCATGCGACGACCGCCACCTCTACTCCGCCATGGCCGACGGGCCGTGGCCATCCACTGGCAGCGCGGTTGCACCTCCACCATCTTCATGGCCTGCCGATGTGTCGGCCGCCACTCCAAAGTCTGACCGGTGCCAGTTTCCGGCAAAAGCACTCGTCCTCTTCCATCGAGAAGAATCCATAAAACCACAAAGGTTGCGGAATGGTCGGGCCATGTTCGTTTGGCCCACACCCTCCATGTAAGAGCGGTATCTAGCAGCTCATAGGGAGAGATTCAATGTAAAAGAAATTAATGAACATCAATCAAATCACACCCCTACATTGTCGTTCGTTGGAGGAGTTGAGAGGTAGAAGATGAAGTTGGTGAAGAAAATCGGCGTTTGTTGCTTCTACAAAGCACTTCCGATCCAGGCTCGGGGTCGGTTCCTAATTCTTGTTCAATAGGGAATTCTTCGTCGGAGGAAGATTTTCTCCAAAGTTCTCCCATTTTCCAATGATTTTTCAAAGGAAATGAGGATCCAAACAATTAAAATAGTTTTATCAAACTAATTTATGTTGGCACAAATAATGTTGGCAGAAATACATTGCATAATTAATTAATTGGAGAGTTGAGAGGTTTTCCCCCATTAATAGGGGTTCAGATGGTCCCCACCCCCATGAATTTAAATTGGTAGGTTTCTCTATCTCGGGTGTTCTCCACCTCCATAATTTCTAAAGAGAGGTTTCAAAAGAAAAAAATCAAAATGTTAATTGTTATATTTTTCTTCTTCCATGAAAAAGTGAAAAATTATCTTCCACCCTTGACCTACTACATTCGAGGTGACAGACACTTTAAGTGAATATCAGTACTATGAGTTCAACAATTTCCTCAGATTTCAATTATGAGCACCGGTTCAAAAGTTATAAAAACACACTCACACGTTTACTGAACTTTCTTAAAAAAGTTCAGAAATTCATTCTGTGCAATCCGAGCCTCAGAATCATGCGCCGTCAATTTTAGCGGACTCGTAAGATTCCCATATAATTAAAAAAATTACAAGGAAATTTGGGGTCTTTACAATTGGTAAATACCACAACATCATATTCATATATTCTCTAATTTAACAATAATTACCCTGAATTCATATCCTTAAAGGTTAGATTCATCCATGTAGTTTATTCTTTAATTTCCTATTGTCTTTGATAGATAAATGCATATTCCATTCCTGGAGATAATATTTTATAGAAAATAAACATCATAAAATCAAATTTCCTACAAAAAAATTTCCCATATAAAACAATTTAGCCGATAATGATACTAATGTGATTCTTATTCACTTCATAATCCTTGCGTTATTTTAATATATCATCGATAAATACCTCAAAAAATTATTAGTTTCATCCTTGATTATTGGGGATTTTTTTTTCATAATTCCCGAAATCCTTATAGTTAAATTACTATAGATAAATAAAATATTTATTTTATCTCTAATTATGGGAATGAGGGATTTTTCTCTACACTTTCAATAAAATCTAATTCCCTTTAAGTATTTACCTAATTAATTCCTCCCACATTCATAAAACAATAGTGGTTGAATATTTTTCCCTCCATAACCTTTATCACATGAATTTTCATGAAACTAAAATATTATTTTATTGTTAAGATATTTAGTTGGGTCAAAAGTATTTTTCATAACACAGGAAAATTGGTTTGGCAAAATCATACGATCCATCAATCCAACTTCTCTCTTATTTGGTAGCACAATACAAAAATAATATATAAATCCTAACCAAAGTAGTATTACTTAATATATAAATGATCTTTTAATCACTGAAACCCACTATATTGACTTTAACAGTAAGAAATTCCATGTATTGACCATAGTAGTTGATTCCTTTCATTATTCTAGAATATATTCCTAAACGATGACACTCACATATTTTTCCCTTGTTCATTTTGAATATTTATCCATGGAATATAATTCCATAAACAGTTCTCAAATAATATAAGGGTTCATCATATTGATTATGTTAGTTATGTTCTTCTAAAATCTAATAACCACGAGACCTACTAAACTTTATCTGATAAAAACTATTACACCCTGACTCCAGTAACCCAGATTCAGTTCTTACTTATTAAATTAGTAGAAGATACAGGGGATCATGCAATGAAGGATTGACCAGTCTAGTATTTCCATGAGACTATATACATACATGGTTTCTAAATTACATTGGAAAAATAAAACATTGCATGAAAAACATTATTTCATCATCGATAATCCATCAATGATTTCTTATTCCTGACCTGTTTATAGTAAAAGATAATAAAGGTTCATCTCAAATACTCATTAATGGAATGAATATTTAATTGAAAAGGTATAGTAAATATAGATGAGTGGATAATCCAAAAAAATGGAATTTTAATCAAAAACAAAATTTAAAAGTACATCCATAGAAAATATCAATATAACAATCACATGGACAATGAAAACAGAATTATCAAAAAAGTAAATTTACAAATTTGGATATTAATGAACCTTCAATCAAGGACATGGAACTTCATCATGAATCTATCCTTCAATTCCATGTAAAATTAACAGTCATTGTATGTGTAGGTATACACCAATTAGCCAACAAGTGTGCCCACCGGTTTTATCTCATGGAACATATGAATGAATTAAAATAAATATATAACCAGAACCCACCCAACACCTACACATAATATGAATTACTAATATATTACTTTCTCAATACAATCCATTCTAACACATTCCTTAAAAACCAATATTTATCTCTATTGAATCATGAATATAGAATATTTTTTGAGTCAATTGAATTACATTCTTTAAACATATATAAATAGATACCATATATAAAAGTGGCATAAAATTGAGAAAACGTCAATGTGGAAGAAATTATTCCATTTATATCTATTATATACAAAATATGGACATGGGGGGATAATATTGTCCATTGAAATTATTTAGAGTGATAGAGAATGTGATCAAGAGAAAATTAATGACTACAAACCCATAAATTTGTAAAGGATAAAATAATACCATAAATTAATCAATAATGAAGGTTTTTAGTAATATAAAGTCTTTTAAAATTGAAAAAAAATATGATAAAAACATTAAAAATAATATCCTAGTAAAATTATTTAAAAAATGAATTTTTAATTCACTTTCTAAATTATTTTCATTCTATTAATAAAATAATTCCCTTTTATTTTATAACATTTTAAATAAAAAATAAAATAATATTTATAAAAATAATTTATTTCAAAATGTCCATGGAATATTATTTTGTAATATTCAATATTAATAAAATATTATGATGGTCGAAAATGTATAAACATTTACTAAATATTAAAAAACAAATATTCCTTTCCAAATTTTGGTAAAATGTCTAAAAATATATCATTCATAATCTGAAAAGAGGATTATCTTAAAAAGAATTAAAATAAAGTCAAATATCATTGAAAATTAATTTAAACAATATTATTTTCATTTAAAATAAAATTATTAATAAAATTTTAAATAATATAGGCATGGATAAAAAAATCAACCAAATTGGAAATAATGTATTTTTTTCTAAAATAATTTTCTTGATATTTTTAAGTAACCAAGACATTAAAATTATACAATTATTATATATTTTATGATTAAAAATATTATAATGAAATATATTGTCTTTATAGTATATTATTCATATAATATCCTTCAATAATAACTTATAGTAGATATCTCGAACATAAATCAGATTGTAACATAAATCCCTTACATCATTAATTACTATTAAATCAAAACCCCCTAAAAGAGTAAATTTGAAATAAAATATTTAATAACATTAAAAATGATTAATTAATTATATAATATATAAAATGGGTAGTATATACACCATATAAAATTATTAGGTGAATAGTATAAACATGTCTCATTGAAGTGGAAATGAGAAAAAAATTACTCGTACAATGGGCCTATTCATATTCTTACATATCTTATCATCCTTTTAAATTAATTTAAACTTATTTAAAAGTTTCATAAGTTCCTTTTTAATCTATATTGTATTTCTTATGTTCTTTTATATTACTTTTCTATTCACTCATTTAATAGTTCTTTCTTACAATAACCACTTAGGGTAGTTTGGTAAATTTCTCAAAAATAATTTGGTATATTACCAAAGAGTTAATAGAGTTATCAAATTGATAAAAAATGTATTAATTGTTAACAATTTCATGAATATTGTTTTTAACATTATATAAAATTTTATAACAACCAAATCATGATGGTAACTGAAAAGTTATTCTCATTCTTTTGTGGAGATGGAAGTATGCATATACGCATGAGGGATTTTATCATTTTACATTGAATAGAAAGTAAATAATGTTGCTAATATATTATTTTAAAATAATAATAATAATTTCACATATATATATATCTATATTCATTAATTTAACCTTAATATCCTTTAATATATAATGTGGATGAAAAATTAATTACACTGTTATGTGGAGATAATACGTCAAACATACGCATAAAGGATGATTTTGTCTTCTATTGTAAGGTAATTTGGTGGGAAATGGATGTCCCATAATAATAATATAATTTAAATATATTTTATATACTTATGTAACAATTTTTGTATGAATATATCATATTTATTTGATGTGTAACCTATTCTTTGAAAGACCACAATTGGCTTAAAGCTTAATCCTTAGTCATATGCAATTAAAGTAACATAAATGGATAAATAATTAAAGGATGTAATATATTTATATTTTTTCATTGGTATTTTCTGACCTGTATAGCTTAATATTTATGAATAGTGTAAGAGAAGATGTCCCATTTTATTTATGAGGGGACTGATATAAAATAAATAAATTAAAATATTTAAATAATATAAAGTCATTTCCATGTGCCTTATAGATTGAAATATGACAATGTAAAGGTAGAAATGAAACAAACCACTGTGTCTTAATAATGTTTTTTGTGTTATCTTGAATCCTTATCCATTTATTTTTATCCCCTTTAACATATTTTGCCCTTAAATATGTCATAAATATTTACCACGGTTGTTGTCCACTATCATCAAAATTATGTTTGAATTATTACATAATTATTATTATTATAAATATAAATATGGAATCTATTATACATCATTATACTCCTATTGGTGTTATAAATTACTTTTAATATATTTTTAAAAAATGAAATGACATTCATTTTTAGAAATAAATCATTTTTAGGCATCAAAATGATTTAACAGAAAAATCAAGTATAATGTTGAGTAAAATGAGATTAATTATACTATGTTAAATAAAATGAGAATTATTTTTTTATAAACCTGAATGAAAACAAAAATGATCCTTTTAAATACATGATTAAGAGAATATTACTAAAAATTATTTTTATTTGATAAAAACATTACGTAGATCTCAAAAATATTATAAATTTATTTCTAGGTTTTCCATAAATTTTTATATGATGTATATTAATAATTAAATATTTTTTTATAAAAATCTTTAATAAACATTCTATTTATTCCAATATAATTATAATTTCATCAAACTGAGAGTTTTTTATAATATTGGTATTTTTCTCTATCCCATCATAAAACAATATTTTAAAAAAATATAAAACATTCATCCGAATTCAAAAAAGAAATAGCGATTTCAAGGTTAATTTAAAATTTTCAGAAACTATTTATAATAGTTTTTTAAATTTATTATAATAATATTCACAAAAAATAAAAAATAAAATCATTTTTTATGAAAATTTATTTTTAAAGAATAAAATTATTAGTTTTTTCTTATAATTTGTATATATAAATATTAGATGAATGTTAACATTATTTATCTAATTATTTATTTATTTTAAAGAGATAATTTATATTCATATTTCTTAATTCATTTATTCTCATTCACATATATCAACTCAATAATTGGGTTATAATAATCATATTTATAGAATATTATTTCCCAATTCGTTAATGTTAGATGTTGTGTGTTGTGAATGCTATTGAAAATGGTGTCCTTTTAAAATAAAATATGAACTAAAATTTAAGGGTATTAAAAAAAATCCTATTTTATAAAATAATTTTTAAATTTTTAATTACAACATCTACATTATCTATGGGTGATTTATTTTGTAATTTTCAAAACAAATCAATTCTTATGTGAATACGACAAATATATTTTTTTAATTTATTATATATTTTAATTACATAATTCAATATGAACTAAAAACGAAGTTAATTCTTGATTTTTAGGATTAATAAAAAAACGTTTTCAATAACATAAAAAAATCATGAAATTCAAAATCCAATCCAAAAACAGATTTTCCAAAGTCTATACTATTACACTAAAAACAATTTTTCGTTATCCAATTTAATTTTTAAAAAACTGATAAATTTATATTCTAAATCTTTTAAAAGTATTAAAACATATATTTTTAATTGAATATAATTTATAATATCAAATATTTATCTATTTCAATTTTTCCATCGAAATTATATTTTATTTAACATTTTATCATAAAAACACCCCCAACGAATTGGTAAAAATACACCCACTCTATAGTGACCCCACTTTTTCTTACATTACTATTACATAATTTTAAAGGTAAATAATATTAATGAGTTAAAAACAATGATCCAAAGGTTTTTTGTCTTGGGAAAATTATGAACATATATATCTTTTAGATGATAAAACATACAAATTAATTTAGTTCATTCTTCTCAAGAATCTTAGTAGCCCAAATTTTCTATTTAGTAGATGTAGTCACTAGAGGATATACCTCAAATAAAGGGGTGATCTAAAATCTTCATTAGATGATAGATAATAAGATGAAGAAATATAACATGGGTGAGCACAATCATCATCATCATAATAAAAGCACGTGATCTTCATCCTAATCCTGATAGGAAGCATTGGACAAAGGAATGAAATGTGGCAATGCCAAAAAAATGAAACTTCTTGTCTTAGTGTCTAACTACCACACATAATTGTGAACAATTCTAGAACAATGTTCACACATAATGTATGTGTATTACCATAACATCTTAATTGTGAAAAATATAGCATCATGTTCACACATATTGAGCATTATCTCAAGAGATACCTCAAATTACCCAATTCATTGGAGTGATATATAATTATAGGGGAACCTTTCACAACATGACATTTACATAATCATACGTACCCCATAGAACATATATCAATCTTGGACAAAACATAACCCATGGAAAGTAAATGGGTTTCATTATTATTTCATAAATAATATGTTCATGAATAAAATTCGAGGTTCAAAAAATAAAAAGGGAATAACATAAATGGAATAATTATCATCAATCATGAGTGAAGAATAAAAAATCTCAAGAGAAGTAAAAGCGGTGTTTCTATAATGAAAAGTTAGTTTTCAAAAGTCAATTAATTTTTCATAAATCATTTTTTAAGAATGTATATCACAAAAATGAAAAGAGAAAGGATATGAAATTATATTGCGGGATTATTAAAGAACATCCAAACTGAAATTTGAAATTAAATAGGAATAACTAAATGAAAGGAAATTAGATTTGATAATCCCCTTACATTAAGTATAAATACTTTATCCACTTTAATATCTGTGTTAATAAAATTAGATTCAATAATTAGTAAATACATAACATATTTTACATGTATCTGATTCATTAAAATTTTTTAATTTTGGTTTTTTCCAATTTTGATGACTTATAGTGTTCAATTTCATCGTCTAGATGTGTTCCTTTTCATGATTTTCATAATCAGTTCATATGGATACAAGTATAGAAGATCATATAAAATGTGGATAAATATCCATAATGGATATTATATGTTATTAATGAAATTAAAAAAATTTAATTGGATATAAATATCATATTTTCCTAATATGATGATGATTCATTAGATAAAATGTTAATAAAAAACATTAAGATTAATTTTGGGGTTTTCAATAATAACGAATTCGTCTAGTTTTATTATTTAATATTATGTTTCAAAGTTAGTACCAGAACATAAAACAAGGTTATAACATAAATTTTAAAATCATTTTCAACCATTATAATTTTTTTATTACCCGAATTGATGGTTTGAAAATAAAATGAAAACTTTCCTTCCTTAAAGGTGATAAAACAACACCTCATGGATGACGTTTCATTTTTAAGAATAAAAGGTAGACGAGAAGAGGTCTAATGATATATTATTTCATTAAAACGATAAAATTATAATATATATAAGATACTATATTTATCGTTCCACTTGGATACATGGATAAGATGAGAGAATAATAAAATAAATTAAAAATATAAAAATAAATTACATGAAAAGAAAGAGTATTTACCACTTGAATTATTCACCTTGAGGACCTCCTTAAGGGGATTTTTTTGTCATTTATTTAACCAAAGGCTCCTAGATGTGAGGATAGAGCCTCAGAATAGTATTGGGTAGAAATTTAACAAGATTTGAGGCTTTAAATGTGTGAGGATAAAGGGTTTCTATGGGTTATATTAACAGTTGCAGAGAGGGGTGTTAGTTTATTAATTTATCCAAATTAGTTTATTATTTTGTATCAATACTTGCAATAGTTTGAACCTTATAACTAAATATATTAAAATAATTCATTATATATTGATACTATGGCCTTACATAATCTATACATCATCTATGAAACAAAAACTCGTGTATTTGTTAAATACTATAAATTATTGTATTTCACTATTCACAAAAAATGCAGATATTTTAGGAAAATCCCAAAAAATCACCCTAACCATTTCTCGATGTGTAGAATTTAAAAATGTACACTTTTTAATGAAAATAATTTTCTTAATATGAGAAATTTATTTTTTAAATAAAACCATCATTTATTCAAAAAATACTGATTTTAAAATTATAACGGATTTTAGGATACGTTAAAAAATTACTTAAGGTCTCATTAAATTATTTTATAATCCTAAGAAAAAAACTATAATATATTTATATATTTTATGAATTTTTTAAATAAATTATATTAATAATAAAATTTTATTTAAATATTTTTATCTTATAAAAATAACAACACTTAATTAATATTTTCTAAAAAATTATTTACTTATACTATGATTTAATTATTTCATATTATCACATAGGAGATGAAAAAAAATTATACTTTCATATATGAGGATACAATTCTATTGTTCATATTACTATTCCAAATAGTAACCTTACTATTCTAAATCCTAGGTTAATATTCCATTTGTATTGGTTCCTTAGCATTTTGAAATACCACTTATTCCCTTTAATCTTCATTTATAATGTATTTATTGTGTCCTCTATATGGTTTTATGTGATTTATACTATATGGAAAAATTATTATTACAGATTTTCCATTGATAAAATTATGGGTTGACACATTCTTCCCCCTTTACGAAATTTTTCCCTCAAAATTCAATTTTACATTCTATGTTAAAAATATGTGATGGTACTATTCATTCATCAATTACACTAGTTTCCGTGTTGCATCTTTATACTTATAGTTATCTCATAATACATTGACCAAGTGAGTAGTCTTGTTGTGTACAATTTTATCTCAGTAGTAAAGATCTTCACCAGCTTCTCCTCATAATACAATTCATTTTCCAACTATACCACCTCTAGATTCATTACATGTGAGGAATATGGTATGTACTTAATCAATAGGAATACGAGGAATACAACATGTACTTGAAAAATTGTAGATGGAAGTGCTAGTTGATAAGCCTCATCCCCAACATGAACAAGAATCTCAAAGGGGCCTATATACCTAGTAATTGATTTTCCTTTCTTCTCAAAACTAATTATCCTCTTCCAAATAGATTTGAGGAGGAATAACATGTCTCCAACCTTAAACACTAGGTCTCATTGATGGTTTTCTTCAAATATCTTATAAATACTTTAGGCTACCTTGATGTTAAACTAATTTTTTTTACATTTTCCACCATTTATGAAACAATTTCATGTCATAGAATCTTAAATTCACCAACCTCATCCCAACATGTTAGTGTTCTACATATTTTCTAATAAAGGCCTTCAAATTGATCCATTTGGATTATTGTGTGTAAACAGTTGTTGTGTGAGAAATTAGGTAGAAGAATATGTAGTTACCATACACATTTGAAGTCCATAGAATTCTCTCTCATATTTTATTATAATTTCAGAATAGCCACTCTAATTGGCCGTTAGTTTGAGGATAATAATCCACACTAAAGTTTTTATTAATGTTTCTATCATGTTGGAGATTTTCCAAAACATCAATATGAATCTGGGATCTTGATCAGATACAGTCGAAATTTATACTACAATAGGTCTTACCACTTATATGATATATGTCTATGAAATTTGAACTAGTGATATTTCCTCTTGAATTACAATAATGTGGGATTTATTTGTGAGAATATCCATAAAACCCCATATAGCATTGTTTCCTCATGATGTCTTCGGATGTCCGGTGACAAATCCCACTATGATTTTTTCCCATTTCAATGTTGGTATGTGTAATAGTTTCATTATCTCATTATAATTTTTCCTTTAAAACATCACTTTATCATATACCCCATAAAATTGGGGTATATTTATTGAGATCCATCATTATATTTTCCCACGAATAGTTCTCATGGAGATATCGATGCATCTTTATTCTCACTGGGTGAATAGAGAAGTCTGAGCAATGTGTGTCACTAATAAGCTACTTCTTTATATCTGTATTAGATGGTATATATAGTCATGACCTAAATATTAATGCTCCTTCCTCATAAATTTTGAACTCTGTGGATTTCACCTTTCTCCTAACTTCCACCTTATTATGAATTTCCATATCATTTCTTTTACCATACTTAATTTTCTCCATGAGTGATGGTTGAGAAATCATTTCTGAAAGGATTGATGACATTCCTTATTTAATTATTCCCATGTCCATCCATTGAAAATATAAATATTGGACCCTTCTCAATTCCCATAATTGATAATGTTTCAATATCTTTTCAAATTAAATAATTCTCCAATTTATCTCCCTTACCAATATGGTAGTGGATTGAGAATTCATAATCCTTGGTGAGATCCAACCATCTTCCCCAGAACATATTAACCTCCATCTGTGTGAATATATATTTTAGGTTCTTATGGTTAGTATATATTTCACACTTCTACCCATATAGATAATGATGCCATACTTTTAACATTAAGATCATAAATACGAACTCCATATCATGTAAGGGATAGTTTTGATCATGTATTTTCAGAAACCTTTAGGAGTACACTATCAAATTATTAGTTTTCATCATCACACAGCCTAATCACTTCTTTAAAGCATCTTTTTATACAAAAAATAATTCACCAATTTTCATAAGTGTGAGTGTGGAGAGGTGATAAAGCTATTTTCTTAACTCTTTGAGATAGTCTTCACATTCACTAGTCAAAAAAAACTTTTCTCCATTCTGATTCATCTTGGTTAGTGGGTTGGAAATCATGATAAGTTCTTCAAAATTCATTAATAATACCCAAATAGACCATGGAAGATATGTATCTCTGTTATAGATGTCAGTGTACCCTACACTTTGATTTACTTTATCTTGGAAGGGTGAACAAACATTCCTTTAATAGTGATAACATTCCCCAAGAATGTTATTTTATCCAACGTGAACTCACATTTTCAATACATTTCATTTAGTTTATCACTTTAAAAAATTGTCATTGTATTTAAATACTCCTCATGTTTCTCCTTCTTCATAGATTTTATTAAAATATTATTAATAAATACTACCATAATGTTTTTTAGGTAATCTCTAAAGAATATATTATTTATGTCTATGAATATTTCTAGAGCATTAGTGAGTATAAATAAAATCACTATAAACACATAGGGTCTATACCACATTCTAAAGGAATTAATGGAAATATATTCCTTCCTCACCTTTAATCGGTGATATCCTGACTAAAGGTACTCCTTAGAGAAATACATTGCCCCACATTACTGATCAAACAAGAAATCAATCCATGAAAGGGGATACTTTTTCTTTATATTCATTTTGTTGAAGTTTCAATAATTAATGGAAAGGCATATTGATCCATCCTTTTTATGGATTAAGAGAACAAGGGAACTCCATGGTGAAGCCCTCATGTGTATAAAACCTTTGTCCAGATACTCTTAACTGCTTCTTCTATTCATCCAACAAAATGGTGTCCATTCAATAATGTGTCTTTCATATAGGCAAAGATCTTGGAATATGTTTATTTGAGAACTCAGTCTCTCATTCATGAGGAAGACCTCGAAATTATTCGAAGAACATGTTTGTGTAGTACCTCGTAATGGTCGTGTCTTTAATTATGATTCTATCCATTGTATCAATCATTTGAGATAGATATGATTTCTAATAAGAAAATAATATCCAAATTTGAGATGATGATATTTAAAGAGATATATCCTCATCCTTAAACATATAAAAAATTGGAGGATGGCTCATGATGTGAAGATCGATCTCTCTTTCCCCACAGTTGATGTTGGATTTGAATAAAGATATATAATTCATGCCTAATACAGCATCAAACACCACCAAAATAAGTAATACAATATTTTATAGGAGGTTTAATCCAAAAAAAATTAACTGGGGAGGATTTATATATTTTGGATTCAATATTTTTCCCATTCTCTTCTCTCCAAGAAAACTCAACCTCCAAATTTTGAGATGGTGGTTGAATTGTTCTCCTAAACATGCAAGATAATAAATATGCACAGAACCAGAATCAAATAGTATGTTTTGTATACATGAATGAATAACCATCATACCTATCACCACATCATCCTTAAGATGCACCTTAGTATTAGTGAATGAATAAGATCTCCCTTTCTCTATTGGAATTGGTTTCTAGTAACGTTGATTACCCTTAAGGATTCGAGGTTTAGTGCACATGCTTGCATAGTACCCTTGCTTCCTAAAATTGAAGCATTGAACCATAGGGGGTTCATTTATTACTTACACCTCATTTTCTAGACACTTCATTTCTCTTCGACATTCATGAGCTTGCTAATCTTCTCTCCCACACGTAATGCATTTCCCCATCCATTTGAAGTAGTTAGCATTATGTTTCTTCCCATATCTTTTATATATGATTTCTTGAGCTTACATTCCACCATTTCCAATTGATCTGGTACCTAGAAAGTCCAACTTTTATTTCATATGTCCATAGCCATGGGACTATTCCCCAAACTCCAAATCCACTTTGAGATCACAGCGAATAACTTCTTTATAACTCTCAATATTTAGAATTGATATATACTTTTAAAGGTTGGGGTTTAAAACACTAAAGAGTATATATTTTTTTCTATCATTTTTATGAATAAATGGAGTCATACCTTGAAATACTTGTGAAATTTTATTCATAATCCATGAGATATTCACCATCTTTTTTCTCCAACTCTATTAATTCACTCTCCATATTCGTATGAAGAGTTCAAGGGATAAATTTGTTAAGAAATATTTTATTAATGTTATCTCACTCCATATATTTAGTTCCAAAATTTTTCTTAGTGTTCTTAATGAAAACCAACCATTGATCAGCCACTCCATTCAAACAGTAAATGACTAAAGTCACCTTCTCCATCATAAAACAATAAAGAATAGAAAATATCTTCTCTATTTAGTTGACAAACTGTTACTTGACTAGTGGATCGAATGATCCACTAAATTATGGTGGTTGTTGCTATATAAATGACTTGATTCCTAATTTATCCCTCTCAGGTGAAGGAGGAAGTTCCAAATTATTCAGGTTATTATTCATATCCTGATCAAACTAGGTATGCATCACCATACAATTTTCAACTCCACCTCCCAATGCATTGGGGATGTCATTCGATCAATCACTGCATTTTCCCTCACATAGGTTCTTGGCCTAGTTTCTCATAGTTGTCACCATTGTCTAAAATAGAAAAGGTCTGATAAATACATAATTCAACAGGACATGAATAAATAATTTATTCCTTTGAGAAATAAACCATGAAGGAAAATCTTGTGGGATACCTATGTTTAGAATTTTTCTAGAACAGAGCTTCTTGGGTGCATACATATAGTTAGTCTCATACTAAGGGTTTTCACTAAGGTTAAATCATCCTAACTACCAAATTTACAAAACCACGCACTAATACCAACTATATATACCATATTGTTTAGTACATTACAATTGTATCATTTCAAAGTTAAACAACATGAAAGAGTTACAAAACCAGGATCTAGAAGTTTAGTGTCTTGGGAAACTTTGGAAAATACGTTACTATTACATAATAAAACATGTAAATTAATGTAATTTCTTATTATCTACCTTCTTATTGGACCAAATTTTTTCCATATTACACATAGTCTCTTAAGGATATACATCAATGAAAATGGTGATATAAAAGCCTAGTAAGAGGATAGATAAGAACATAAATCTGTATAACATGGGTGATTATAATCATCATAATAATAACATAGGCTGGATTTTATATCCATAATCATGATAGGAATAATTAGATAAAGTAATGGAATGTGTAAATACAAAAAAATGAAACATCATGTCTCTTTAGTCAACTACCAAACTTAGTTATAAACAAAGCTAGCCTCATGTTCACACATAAAGTATATACATAAACATAACATAATAATTGTGACCAAATATAGCATCATGATAATAGCTATTTTACATTATATCATCATATACATCACATTACCAAATATATTTTAGAGCTATATAATTTTGGGCACAACCATAACATCAAAACATTTATATAATCAGGCATTCCACATAAAACATATATCAATATTTGAGAAAAATAACTCTTCGAATGGAAATGTGTTTCATTAGAATTATATAAAGCATGCATTCCAGAATAAAATTTTGGGTTCCCAAAATAAAAATGGAATAACATAACTGATATAATAATCATCAACCTTGAGTGAAGAAGAATCTATCCAAAGAGATGTAAAAGATTAGTTTTTAGAAAGAATAGTTCTATTGAAAAAATCATAATATTTATCCAGAAATAATATTGGAAGCATTTATATCCTAGAAATGATAAGGAAAGAAAAAATATATATATTTTTGGAACATTAAAGAACATACACACAAAAATTTGGCATGAAAGAAGAATAACCTAATGAATGGAAAGAGGGATTGGTAATCCCCTTACCTTAAGTCAAAATTCATTCTTCACATTAATATCATGGATAATAAAATTAGATACATTATTTTCTAAATAATAACCATATTTACATGTATTTGATTCTCTATGGTTTTATTATGTTAATTTATGGGTATTTTTATGAGTTATTGTGTCCAATTTTATCATTCATGAGTGCTCCTTTTCTTGATTTTTTTGATCAGTTCACTTGCATACATGAATGGAAGACTGTGTAAAATTGGTATAATTATCCCGAATGGATATTATATGTTATTAATAAACATACAAAAGTTTAATTGATCAAATATATTATCTGGTTTCTAGATATTAGTATGACTCATTAGATAAAATTTTAATGATAATTGTTTAGATTAATTTCGCGGTTTTTTGTAAACAATGAACTCATTTTGTTTTATTATTTAATATCATGTAAATAGGTTATTTACAGAACAAAAAAAGTGGTTATGACATACATTTAAAAATATTATTCAAAAAATTTAGTTTTTTTATGACCATACATGAATGTGGTTAAAGAAAATGAAAACTTTTCTTCTTTGAAGGCGATAAAACAACACCTCACAGACGATGTTTCCATTTGTATAACAAAAGGGATAGAAGAAGTGGTTTGATGATATATTATTCAATTAAATTATAAAATTATAGTACATATTAGATAATAGAGTTATCATGCCAATTTTATAAGTAGGTATGAGGATATAAAAATAAAAGAAGATACAAAAATAAATAAATTAAAAAGAAAAGAAAGAGGATTTTACCTCTTGGATTCTCCTCCTTGAGAAACTCATTAGAGGGAGTATTTTTTGTAATTTTTGAGATAAAAGTATTTTTTAAATGTTTTAGGGTATTGGGAAGAGTATTGTGCACTACTTATACAATTTTAAAGGATTTTTAGTTGTGAGGAGAAGGGGTGGTGATGGGTGATATTTATATTGGAGGAGAGAGGTGTTTTTTTATTATTTTACTCATCCTCTTATTATTTTTGATCAAGACTATAAATATTTTTAACCATGACAAATTATATATTAAAATTATGAAATATAGTTCTAAATTATAGATTTACATCAATCATACATATTTTATAACTAAATATCTCATGCATTTGTTAAATACCGCAAATTATTATATTTCACTACTCACAAAAAATTCAATTATTTTGGAAAAATTCAAAATATGGTCCCCTACCATTTTTCTACTATTCGAATTAAAACATAGACACTATTTTATGAAAATTATTTTATAAATATGAGAAAAAAAATTAAATTAAATCATCATTTATTCTAAAAATACCCGTGTTAGAATTATAACTAATTTAATGACACTTTTAAAAATTACTTAGGGTCTCATAATATTATCTTATAATCATAAGTAAAAAATAATTATTTATGAATTCATTTTATGAATTTAATTTTTATTTTAAATCATTGTATTAATTAAAAAATTGTAATTAAATATTTATAACATTCAAAAATACCAAAACATAATTAATAATTTGTAGAACATTTTTTTAAATATACTATGCAATATTAATATCATATTATCATTTTCGAGATGCCTAAATTTTATTTATACTTTCATATATTAAGTTACAATTTTAAAGTCCTAATTTTTATCCCTAATGGTCACATTAATATTCCAATGGTCAAGTTAGTATTCCATTAGTATAGGTTCCTTAACTTATAAAAATGTCTCCTGTTACATTCAATATTCAAATATAATGTTTTTATAGTTTTTTATATTTTATTTTATGGTATTTCTACTCTATGATCTTATTATAAAAAGGGACTGTCCATTGATAAAATTCTAGGTTGTTACACACTCACTCCTCTTGAAAAATCACTTCCCTCAATCTTATTAAAGAATATTTTATTCTGAAATTCACACTCAAAACCCCCCCATAATCCTTATGAAAATTAAATATTTATATAACTCCATGATTTAATGAATATAATGGTCATAAAAATGAAAAACATCAAACAAAATGTAAGGCCCTTTCGAATTTTTATTTCATTTTCATTTTCAAACACTATAGCCCTCTATTACTTCATAATCCAATCCTTCTTAAAAGAATTAAATATTATGTTTTAAAGAACTTTATAATTTTAATCTCTTTTAAAAATTTATCTTCTTATATAATTATATATTATAAATCTCTCACATCCACTTTTATCAATGTCTCATTAACTGTCACATAACTTCCTATGATCTTCAATTACAGATTCTCTTTTACTAATTCTATATCTGTGTTTCTTAAAAACTGCACTAGATCTGATCTTTCTTTGCAGATCAACAACATCTGCCTGGAGGTAGTGGCAGAGCTCATTCACGAGATCTGGTACATTAGAAATGACCTTACTCATAATAATCATTCTTTTAACCTTAATGCAGTAAAATCTCGGATCCTGGTGGCGATCCAGGAAGCTGCTTTTATTCAAAAAGATTGCTGTAACAACTCAGTTGGGGACTTTGAGATCCTTCGCCGTCTCCGAGTTCCTGGCAATTATCCAAAGCCAAAACGCACCATTGAGGTTTTCTAGCAGGCTCCAATGGAGGGATAGATCAAAGTTAATGTTGATGGTGCCTCAAATGGTAATCCAGGTCCTGCCAGTTGCAGTGCTATTTTTCAGAGACTCTGTTGGCCAGTTTCAGGGCTGTTTCTTCGTTGGATGTGGCCACTCGACATCGCTGGAGGCGGAACTGTTGGGTTTCATCCATGCTATTGATTTTTCTCTTCAAATAGGCTGGAGGAAACTATGGATTGAGAGTGATTCTTAGACCATCATTCATGACATCTGGAATGGCAGCACTCATCTGGCCTGGAAGCATACTGCTCGTTGGATGAACTGCCTTAACTCGCTCCATGGGTTTGATTATATCGCCACCCACACCTACTGTGAAGCTAACTCCATCGCTGATGCTCTTGCCAACAAAGGAGTCCACCAGCGAATGACTTGTATGGACTCCCTGCCTGCTGATTTATTTGAGCTCTTTGATAGAGATTGTAAAAAATCCCCTATTTTAGACTCTTGTAACTTTCTTGCTTTTTAATAATGATTTGTGCTTTGGTCTTTGACCAAAGCATTACCTTTAGAAAACATATCTTTTTATGAGGATGTATCAAACTCTCTTTTTTATCACCAACTTTATCAATAGTTTTAATAAATAATTTTTCACATATATGTATATATATTTATTTATTTATATTAACAGTAGACTAGAGTTGATTTTAATTATTATAAAGTTTTATTAAGATAGGATCTTGAAATCCAAGAAAGATGAGATACAGAAAAGAAAATATAATATGAAAAAATTTCAACTATAATAAAGAGGATTAAAAAAATTCAAATTATTATAAATATAGTGACATTGTATTAACATACATGGACATCACATAAATATAGATGAATATTAATCACATTTAAAAGGTACATGTCCGAGGAACATTATATTTTAGTGTATTTGGAATCTTGGAAAATATTTTTTTTCGTTTGGAGAAGGATCTTCAACATGTCCCTTAAATATATTCTCCTTTATAAATCCAATATAAAATATTTCTTTATAACATGGATAATGGAAACATATGAAATGGGAGATCTAATTATTTTTAAGGGTTAATAAAGAAATATATGTAATCATAATATGAACACAAGGGTAAGAGAATATGAGAATATGAGAATAATATTTGAAGATCATACAATTCATGAAAAAGATCATAAACATGAGACATTGGAAAAATATTGGTAGTTAATAAGACATGAATCATAAGAAATTTAATTATATAAACCATCTAATAATATCATAGTCATAGAACATATAATTTTTAGGAAATACATAAACATGTAACACCATTACCTAAAAGTCAGGGCCCACTACCAAAACATAATAAGGCACTTCGTGAGGACTACACCTAATTGGCAGGACGCACCACCATCCTCAGTCAAAGTCATTTACTTCTAAGGGATTGGTTTTACAAATCTTTCAATAGTGGATCTGGTTTTCCCATCTTCACAAAATAGATTGGGTGTCCCTTCTTATCATAGTGAATCAAGTTTCCCCATTTTCCAATAGTGGATCAAGACACACCTGTTTTACATTTCAGATCTGGATTGACCTATTTCCCATTTTTAATTAAACCCATTGAGTTTTCCCCCATCATTATCTCATGATATATAAATTTTTACACAAACCATTTTATGGAGATATTGGTCCCACCTGTCATATAAAAAAATCATCAATACCTGTGCTACAAGACAATAAAACTTTCATCCTTTCATGGCGCATAAAATGATATGGTTTTCATAAATATCATATCATAAACTATTAAATGAAATATGAATCATAAAAATTTCATTATATCATTACCTATGTAAAATAGATCGGTCTCATGATGATTTCATCATACAATGACCCATGGAAATAAGTGGTTTTCAAGAGAATAAAAACCATAGAAGAGAAACAGATTTCATAGCCATCATTCATTCAAAAAATAAACCATTAAATATATAATATAAATATAATTCATAGATCATATTCCTATAGAAGCATAAACTACAACACATTACATCATCCAGGAGGGAGAAAGATTTATTAAGATCGAAAGAAAATTTTCTTAAGGGAGATAATCGTTCTATGAAAAAATTTATTTTATAATACTATTTCAAATTCCTTTTCTTATAAATAAAGAATTACAATTTTAGTTAAAACATTTCTTGAGGAAAATATTTTTTATTCTATATAAAATATTTTTAAAAAATAAGTAATTTTGAAAACCTTTTTCATTTGAAATATATTTGAAAACATATTAAAGAATATTGGAAGTATTTTAAAAACATTTTTCTTTGAAAACACCTTGAAAACTAATAAATAATGATTAAAAACTTTGGAAAAAATATTTCATTAAAAATAACTTGAAACAATAAAAAATTAGTGTTAAAATAATTTGAAAACCATTTATAAAAAATTTATTTTAGAATATATAATTAAATATTGAAATCATTGAAATCATTTTCTTATAAAATTATATTTCAAAAACATAAAAAGGAAGCCTTGAAAATTATTTAACACAATATTTAAACATACTTATTTTTAAAAAAACGTTTTATTTTAAAACCATTCTATAATAAAAATATTCCCAGATATTATGAATTATATTTTCATTAAAAAAAATAACCGTATAAACATAAAAAGTAAGAATCAAGGAAATGATTGTCATGATGGCAGGTTAGTCCATATAATCCAATCAATACTTTTGTTCCTTAAAGAATTATAAATGTATCATGATGGGAAAATTTCAAAAGGATTCCTTTTAAAGATATTTTTTTAAGAAATAATACATCGTTAAAAATTAACTTTAAAAATCATTGGATAACCGTAACCCATTTTTTGAAATATGTTTCAGAAAAAATGGTTTTGAAAGAACACATATTTTTGGCTGAAAAAAGAAATAAATTTTATTTTTATAAAATTGTTCTATTAATTATGTTAACTAAATATATTGTAAAAATAATACGATTAATTTTATATGACATTAATAACCATTGGGTAACAAAATTCATGATATTTCTTAAGAGATAACCATGAACATTATCGATAAACAATCTGATAATAGCAACAAAGTGTTACCACTTTGGTATCTTTGAATCAAAATCACCATGAAAGAATAAAATTACATAAAGCTGAAAATATCATGGAAATATTTATACTCTTGATATAACATGTTAGTGGGAATTATATACACCCCATATAAAAATATATTTGCACAACATGGTATGTATCTCAAAAAAGGAAATTTGAGAAAAAACTACTTTACTGATATGGTAACTATTTATCCATAAAACCTATAAAATAAAGGTCATGAAATCTATATGTAAGTAACCATAAATATATTTATATTCATCATTTTATACACTCATGGTATTTATATAAAACATATAATAAAATATGAGGTGAACATGGCTTGTGTCTCACAGAAAATAAAATTGAGATGAGAAAACCCTTAAGTCTTGAATTCCTTTATACATATTAAAAAATACAGTATAATAAAAATAAGTTTATAATATATCTTCCAGTGAACCATATTATTATATATATAATACCATGTATTTCATTGTATTACCTTCTTATTAACAAATCCATGTTAATATTATGCTTCAGATAATATCCTTTTCCTTTTTTGTACATCATTTTTTATTATTCTTGATCCTATTAGATCATGATTTACATATTTAAATAATGTATATATTTATATATATATGATATATATTAATTATATAAATATTTATAATAAACTATAATTTATATAAATATGAAATGGATTACACCGTTCATGGAGACGATAGGTGATACGTACGCAAGAGGGATGTTTCTATTTAATTATTGTTTTGAAAGATAAAAAGAACATAAATGGCATATATATTTGTATATATATTTTCATTAAAGTATAATTATTATATCATATATATCATATAATTTTAATAAAACCATCCATAATACATTCCATAAAAAATGTGGATGAATCATATCACCTGGAAGAGGTGGTAGTCCACACGTCCAAAAATGAAGTTATCGTATATCCACAATATGAAAAGAATGAGGGTATGTTTTATTTAATAATTCCAGAAGAATATAAAAATAATAAACATAATGTATATAATATAAAAATATTTTTTCCATCATAATTATTAACCATGATAGGTGGTAAATGAAAAAACAACCAAAAGGATTTTGTGAGGTGGTAGTTCTCTATACATAAGAATGGTAAGTTCATTACCCATTAGATGGATGTGTGTGTAATTGAATGTATAACCCTTATAATAAATATATATCAGTATCTTGAATAAATTTGGGTTATTATATATTCATGTAAGATTAAGAATTTTGGTGGTGGAGAATGAAAATAAAAGAAAGGAGCTTGAGGAAGGATGTTACCACTTTTTTAGGAAAATTGTTTCGGTTTTCACCAATGAGGTTCCTTGGTTAGATTTATTATAATTGTATGGATTCAAGTAAAAAATGGGGAATTAGGGGGGATAAATTGAAAATTTTCTTATTGCGAATAGTTTCATTAGGGGTGAGAATAAGTGGGAGGGCTAAGTGCATTTTTATAGTGGAGGACTTGCATTCTAGTAAATTCTGGAAAAATGAATTCCACCCACATTTTTACTATGAAACGAGGATCCAATAATGGTCCAAATAAGATAAAAGCTAATATAGGTTCTGAATATGGCCCTAAAAAATCTTTATGAATATTTTATAGGTCATTTTGGGTCTTAAGTTTAAGGATTATTCCCTTACGAGGCTAATTATTCTCTTAATCACTGTAATTAATTTTAATAATTTATTATACTATTTTTTCTAAAAATATAATTTTAACTTATTAAAAATTTTAAATTATTAAAATTTAAATTTTGAATCCTTTTTTACAAATTAAAACCCCAAAAGTGGCAGAAATAAATTAAAATTTAATCATGCGGATGTGTCATGATAGTATCTTTTTAAGGGGAAAATGTTCAAAATATTGATAAGTTATTATCTCCAATTTTAAATTGAAATTGATTACAATGTACTAAATTTGATTAATAGATATAGTTTTTATCTAATTAAAAGTTGAAATAAAAAATTAATATAATTTATCATTATAGACAAATCATATTAAAAGTATTTTTTAATTAAAATTCAATATCTTTCACTACTCATGAAAAAAATAAAACTTCACAGACAAATTCCATAAATTCTCCCCAAAATAATTTTGATGTAACTATTTTATAATTGAGTTTTATTTGGAACTATAAAATTAATAAAATTCCCAAAATTAAGATTTTAAATAGGTCTTCATTAAAAGGTGTTAAAACAACCTTTATAAAAATATATGTTTTTAAGGGTAAAATTGGGTTTTTTCTTATCTTATGCCTATAAAGCCTATTGGATGGATGTATAAAATATTTTACTGAATATATAATATATCAATTTATATAATATTATTCACTAATATATATTAATCTTACTTTTTATGATAATTCACCTTTTTCACAAAAAAATATCTTTTATAAAATCATTCCCTTTATATTCATTTCTAATAAATAGGTAAAAAATGAATTAAATTATATATTTTTGTAATTTAGTTAATCATATTCATAAACGTCAATTTAATAGATAGGATATATCTTAATTTATTAAATAGTAATATTTTCAACAATATATTATTGTTCAGTATTGGTTGTTCTTGTGTTCTATGCAAGCCATTAAAGAAAGTTAGTCTTGCGTATCACGTAAGCATGCCTCGGTGTTTTGTGTGGATAAATATAAAATTTATGTTGTGTGCAATGTATTATTTACAATATGTTTCATATAATACAATACACAATTATTTCTTTCATATAAAAAAATATATTTATAGTGTTTCATGAAGTGAAAAATATCAAAAAGAATAAATTAATTCATAAAAAATAATTCAAAAAATTATGGGGTCCTTCATTCTACCCCCTAAAAATTAATTTCACCTTTAAAATTCATCACGGTTATTAAAAGTTTGATAATTTAATGTTCCATTCATATATAACCACATCGTAAAAATATATACTAAAACATCCTTTAAAAGAGAATGTTTATAGCATATTGGTTACCCAAAGTATCGCATAACTAGGATTCCACGTAGGAGAACGTAAGTGGAAAGTGAAAATATGGAAATGGAAGAGAAATATAAAAATAAATTTATGATGGGCAGTGATATAGAACCTGGATAGGATAAAGTTAACAATAAAAATTTATAATTCATTGATGATCTATGGGTCTATTTGATTAATAGAAAATGAAGGTACTTGGAAAACATTTTTCGGTTCAAAATCCTTTTTACTAAAGTTAAACAATTTTATTGAAAATATATATTTACATGATTTTAGTACTAACTTACCCTTTATTGTGCCTTGATAAAATTATTCTTAATATATTATTCCAATGTATGAAACTGAATTTTTCATTCCTAAACCATCAACTTATTCGGAGGTCCATAAATAGAATGATAGGCCATTCCATCTATCCTTATCGCAACAAAATTCTTAGCAAAAGTTCTTAAATATGAATCAATGTCCATATGGGGAATTAAAACATTAATGTCCAAATCCTCATCCAAATTTTAATATAATCAATTTCCTAAATGGATAACCATGTAGCCCTTAAAAAATATAATTTACCTTTATTCCTTAAATAACCAATTATCTTATACTAAAAAATCATTAGAAATATGTGTCTTTCCTTTTACAGATAGAATATTAAACATGATTTTATTATACTATAATCCATGTTGAGGGAGATAATCTGATGAAATATCACCAAAGGATGAACAATATAATATTCATAGGGCTTATTCATACAAAATCAATCCTAAAATTTCTAACTAAGGAGAGAAGGATTAATATACCCTAATTATCATTATTCCCCTCATCTATTCTGATTGTATAATCTTTCCCATTTCACTTTTTCTTTAGACATTGTTTGTGTATATCACTATTATTAACCCATATTGGGAACTATTTAGAAATATGAGCAAAATTACAAAAATTAAAACACTGAAGTCTGGGAGGTGTATCCTATGGAGAATTTTTATTATTCATATCATTATAAAAAATTATCCAATCCCTTTGGAACTCAGATGCACAGTTTCCTCCATTTCACACTTAAATAATTATATAGTCCCATTAACGTAATTCCTACATGTTTCTTCCCACACTTTTATCATATACGAAATCTCATATTTTTTCCTCCAGGTTTTTTATATTTTCCTTCGAATTCCATTTTTATCTTCTAATCTAAACCATGATATTTATATAAATATATTCGACCACCAATTCAACCTTAAAAGAAAACCAAACAATATAATTTTAGAATTTGAATTCCCTTATAGATAACACCCTTCAAATATTGGTTTTTAAGCCATTGAATAATCGGTCAAAATTAATTTTAGGCACAATGATAATACACGACAAGTACCTTGTAGGTCATGTAAAATTTATTTCATAGGTGGAAACAGATTCATCATCCTTCTATTTAGGATCTAGTAATTCTTTCTCCATCGTTTTATATATAATACAAAGTATATACATACTGATAAATATCCCCTCAAACTCTTAACATTCAAAATATTCAATTTATTTTTATTCTTTGATGTTATTAACAAGATTATACAACTGTTATACTTCTCCGTCTAAATGATAAATAGTAGAAATGAATTTTTCATCCTCTGAACACTGAGGAACAGAATATATATTTTTAGTGGTAGTGATCCATTTATCATCAACTAGTGGATCAGTGGAACTAGTATAAGAATATGGGAATTACCTCATGAATTAATCAATATAATGGTGTTATCTTATTTGTTCATTTGTATATTTAACGTTATTCATAGCTTGGGACCGTTTTCTAAGAGAAGAGAAAATGTTCTCTATTCCCACTTTCATAACATTTGGTGTCTTGGTATGACACCCATTGAATTGTTCGTTGCATTCCAAATTAAAATGATTCCTTCATTTTCTAGACATTAACTAATATTAGAAATCATATAATGATAAAAACTTATAAAAAACATTTAACCATGAAACAGTACTTATGGTATTCCTTAGTCATGGCTCTTCATTAATGGATGATACCTTAGGATTATCCTAGTTTTTTAATATTCATATTCTACTTAAATATTTGATTTTGGTTCATAATTATATATGAATTACCTATGAATATCAACTGATAGTGTCACACTAGGTGTGTAGGAAGTCTTGTTTTCATATACTAGGTTATGCTCAAGTTAATATTGACACACCTTTTTCATGTTTTCACCCCTAGGAACATCTGTTCCAAATGCACATCTACTTGTAGTATCCATACATGGATGTATTTATAGAAAACTACTCACTCTATACTTTACCAAAATTCTAATAAATTTTACGATAATTTTTCTTATCCATAGACTTATCCATAGATACATCCCTAAAATTATCCTTAAAAATATTCCTAGGGATATCACTAAAGTTTTCTCATCCTTATGTCCGAAGGTTGACTAATCCTTTTCGTTGATGCCAGTTATAGTGACCCAGGATTCACATACATGTATATTTAAACAATTTAGATTTATATTCATCACATTAAAAAAAAAATTTCTGAGAACCATAATAGTTTATTGTCTTTCAAAACTCGCAACACATACATCTTTTTTAGTGAATGTTCTTCAAAATCTCCCATAAAGATCTTCCCATTTTTCACTCCTACTTAAAATATTTCTTCATGACCCGGGGAAAGGAAACATAGGAATGTATCAAGATAAAATGATCATTAAGGGATAATAAAGAAAATATTTAATCATAAAAAGAATATAACATTACATGAACATGAGAATAATATTTCAAGATCATACCCTACATGTAAAAGATCAGAAACATGAGAGAGAACATAAATATTATTAGTTCATAAGACATGAATCCTAAGAAAATCAACAATTTGAATCATGTGAGTATATAAAAGTCCTAATACATGGAATTTGTAGAAAACACATAAACATGTAACACCATCCCCTATAATTCAGGGAACATTTCCAAAACATAACTGAAGTTTCTGGGTGTAGTGGAAGAGTACGATGGTTGTGCACCCAACATAGAAACTTTTCAGGATATATGATTAATCTGGGATCAATACTAAGATTAATTCCAGTAACCATTGAATTGAATCAATGTTAAATGAAAAAGGATAGAACCTGAAACTGAGAAGAGGGGATTTACATTTTTTTTTATAATTAATTTAATTCTATTATAGAATTACCACCAATGTGATTATTTCACTGTTGATGCATCCGACCATGGGATTGAGGTGTGGATTCATTACAATGTACAATCCAAGGGTAATAATCCTCTAGTAGTGACCCGCTCATGCTCCTCGTATCTTCGGATGTCGCTGAAGGAGTCTCTATGAGCTAGAACAGAAGTTCATTATGCTTTTGATTTCCTTCTTCTATTTCATTGAGAATTGACTCGAAAGTGTTATTCTAGATCTATAGGAGGAGGATCTCTATCATTCTTGAGAGCATTCTTGGAGAGGTAAGACTAATTAAATATCGATATCTTTTCCCCAATGGTGTTGTTCCCACAATGATTTTTAAGGTGGGGAAATGACTCATTGGATAATTTAGTGAATAATAAAATAACATGGAATTTAGTTCACTAGATAATAATAAATAATTAGCACAAGTTTGATTACTTATTTTATTATTCCATGTGAAACTCACAAGTCAAATAATAATAGCATAGAAATTATTTCAATGACATGTTCTTAACTTTCACAGTATATTTAAATACTATTTAAAAAAAATATTTTATATTATTTCTCATCGGACCCATAATATGGTTTAATAGTCCTTTTAAATATTTATTAGGCCTTGAATAATGAATATTTATTTATTAAGTGAATATAATTTCATTATTCACCAATAAATAAATATTCCATCTAAAATATATTCTCTTGAATAACTAGCAATGAAATAAATGTGATCAGGAAAAATTAAATAATTATTAAACCATATATGGAAATAATATTTATTCAACATTTTAAGTAATAAATTATTTCATTGTGATACTGGCTATGCTTAGTGTGTGACCCTTTAAGCCTCTTTCTCATTTGCATTACGTGGGCTTGCCTAAAGTCCAAGATTACTGTCTACCAAATGGCCTGGGAACCCCAAGAGAAATAAGTTGATGTTAAAATGACACATCACCTCATGTGAATGCTTATAATATAATATAATTCATGTATCTTGATATCTCCAATAAAGTGGGTTGCATTCAAGTTCCATCAACCCATGTGCTCGATTATTAATTCTTTGACTTCCCGAAATTGAAATTACCTAGAGAACACCTTGGCCATAGATTTAGTTAGGCAATATCATTTCCATCAAAGGGCCTAAGATATTTACTTCCCTAGAAGTGAAAAATCCTTTATCGCATTATTAATTAATGTAGTATTACTCGTGACACACCCTACATATCCTACCTCACTGTGAACATCTATCATCGTAGTTTTCATCAATACTTCTAACTGTGTGAGTCATAATACCCATTAATAATAATAATAATGTCTATAGACTAATACAAATTTCCACATATAAGAACATCAAAAAACACTTATGAATGTGGATTTCCTACTAGTGGGTCTTGTTCTCATAATATATTCTGAGATATTACCAAGGGCGTGCACCATGTGAATGTTCCTCAAAGTTTCATGAGTCCGAAAACTTGATATCATATATCAGTTCTGTCCCTTCATATTATATCATCCATCCATAGAAAAAATGTTCTAAAATAGTGTCATGGAACTTTCGGGTTCTCGTCATAGTAGATATTTGCTATGACCTTTTAATGTGACAGATATTCTTAGGAAATTATCAAATACTATTTCATGTTGAATAAAAAACATGATATGATAAGTTTGTCATTAATATTCATCCAATGAATATATTTTTATAATAATGTACAAAGATGTTGGTTTTTAGGGAACCAACTCCAACAGACTCCCACTAGAACTAGATCCAACTACTAACAACCATTGGTTCACTAGCTATCATATTATATTCATGATTCTGCTAAGATAGGCCTTTAGTCATGGGGTCTTCCATATTCTCTTCCATGGACACTCTTCTAACTACAACATCACCCCATTGATATAAATCCCTCAATAGGTGATAATTTCAGAGTATGTGCTTTGTCCGTTGATATGAATTTGGAACCTTTTCAAGATCCAATGCTACAATTCTATAATAATAAAATGTAATTGGATCCTTACTTTTAGATACCACATCAAGCTCTTGGACAATGTTTAGAATCCATACAGCTTCCTTGGCCACATCATAAGCTTCTATATATTCAGACTCCACTGTAGAATCAGCCACAACTGGCTACTTTGAACTATACAAGCTAACAGTTCCTATGTTGAGATAGAAAACATGTCCTGATTGTGACTTCAAATCATTCAGATCTGTGTGATAACCACCATTAGCATGCCCTTTGGTAACAATCTCCTCATCTCCTCCATACACCAGAATATATCCTTAGTTATTTTCAGATACATAAGGATAATCTTTATAGAAATATAAGTATTTTCTCCCAGATCTTCTTGAGATCATCCTAACATGATCAATGCATAGGAAACATCAAGTCTGGTACATAACATGGAATACATGATAGATCATGTCACCGAAGTGTATGGAACCTTACTCATTCTATCAGTCTCATGTTTTATTGGGGGACATATTTTAAGGGAAATATGTATACCTTGTGACACTAGAATGAATCAACTCCTGGATTGTTCCATAATAAATCTCTATAGTATCTAGTCAATGTATAGAATTTGAATTACTCCATGAAGCATCTTGGATCTATCACCAATGATCTTGATCCCTAAAATGTAAGATTATTTTCCTAAGTACATGATGGAGAATAACTTGTTAAACTAGTCCTTGACTAACTGCAAGACTGGTATATCATTTCCAATAGTTGATATGTTGTTAACATATGTTACATGGAAAATTACCAAATTTTCTTTAAATCACTTATAAACACATGCCTCACATTCATTATAAATGAAACCAAAATTCTCTTATGGCTTCATAGAATTGAATGTTCCATGACCTAGATGCTTTCTTTAATCCATAAAAGGGGCTATGAAACTTAAATACCCATATAGAAGCACCTGGTTTCACAAACCCTTTTGGTTGTGTCATGTAGACAACTTCCTGAAGGTTCCCATTATGTAACACAGTTTTAACATCCATCTGCCAAATCTCATAGTCATGGAATGATGCTATGGAAATTATGATTCTTATGGATTTAAACCTAGAAATTGGTGAAAAGGATTCAACATAGTCAATTACTTGACTCTTTTTAAATCCATTAGCCACTAGCCTTGATTTATAGGTACTAACTTGACCTTCCATGTCCTGTTTCTTCTTGAATACCCATTTACACCCAACATGCATTACATCAACGGGAGCATTGACCAGAACCCAGACTTGGTTCTAATACATGGAATTAATCTCTGAATTCATAGCTTCTAGCCACCATGCTGCTTCTGATCTCCCTACTTCTTTCATGTAGGAGAAAGTATTATCATTTTCCAACAATAATGTGTCAATATCCTCAGTGACAAGGAAACCATATCTCTCAGGTTCCCTTACCTCTCATGTACTCTTACACAGTACTTGTGTTTCATGAACTACTTCTTCCACTAGGACTTGTGGACCTTGTTCTTGTACCAACTCCAGTGTATCTTGATAATCAACTTCATTGAAGTTAATCTAGCTCCCAGTATTATATTTTAGGATATTCTCCCTCTCATGAAAGACAGTTTGTTTGGAAATGGTCACTTTCTTGATATAGGGGTTGTATTGGTAGTATCCCTTTATTTCCTTGGGATAGTCTATAATGATACACTTTGTGCCCCGGGGTTCTAGTTTGTTTCATGATAAATCCTTAATAAATTCCTCACATCCCTATACTCATGTATGCAAAAAATTTGGTCTATTTCCACTCCATAGCTTGAACTAAGTCTCATTTTCCACCTTAGTTGGTATTGGTGTAATTTTTAGGTTGTAGTTTACAATACATATACTGAAAAGGATAATGGAATATCTGCATGAATTATCATCGAAATTACCATGTACAACTAGGTATGATTACTCCTTTCCCTAACACCATTCCACCATGGTGTATAAGCTGTAGTGAGTTGATATAGAATACCAAACTCCTGTAAATGGTTGATTAACTCTCTGTTAAGATATTATCCACCTTGATCAGATCGAAGATTCTTTATCTTCTTGCCCAGATGATTCCATACTTCAATATTGATCACCTTGAATTTCTCAAAGGACATGGAATTATACCTCTTTATGTAGATATAGAGATATCTACTCAATTAATCACTAAAATTAATGAAGTAATAATATCCACATCTTGATTCTACTGGAAATGGTCCACACACATCGATATGTACCAATTCTAGAAGCATTGTGGCCTATTAACCTTGTCCACTGAATGGATGTTTGGTCATCTTCCCTTGTAAACAAGTGTGAAAAATATCAACTGGTTTTATCTTTTAAGAGTCTAAATAACCATCTTGATAGAGCATTGACAGGTGCTTCTCATTTAGATTACTAATGCAGTGATGCCACAACTAGGTGTTGTATGAGTCAGGTGAACCTGGTTCGTAATCAATTGCCAAAAATTGGTTCTCATAATTAAATACATAAAGATCATTATTTTGATACGTCATACCATAACATATATCATCCTTGTAAAAGTAAAAACAATTATTTTAGAAAAATAAAATAAATCCATCAATATCTTAACTAGATATAGAAATTGTGTTCATGCTAACACTATGTACATAATAACAGCCACGTAAACTCGAAATAATTCCAATCAACAATGTGAGGTGGTAGTCACCAATTGAAAGAGCAGCTAGCCATGCACTACTGGCAACTCACAGATCCACCTCTCCTGTGGAAGTTTTCAAGAATATAATTTTTTATTGCATTTGAATACATATGTGATCCCCACAAGCATTATCTAATACCCAATGTGTAGAAATGAAATTATTGTACTCAATAACAAATACACCTTTATATTCAACTTACCTCTGGGTTTAGTTTCTCTTCCAATGGTCAGACATTACACATGAATAGCATACTACCTCATTTTTCTTGCCTAGCCTCTGGATATTCTTCTTCTTGGTCAGATTGTCCTCGAAGGATTTAGATTGTTTATAAATATTAGGCTCATTTTTCTTTGTCCTTCCTCTTGATTTTCAATATAATGAATACATTTTTTTCATGCCCCATGTCTTTATAAACTTGGCGAATCATGGTAATAATTTCCAATAGACTCTTCTCATTATTTATCATATTATAATTCACAATAAAATTCGAGAATGTATTAGGCAGCGATCATCGTATGAGATAGGTATGAAACACATCTAAGAATTTAATCCCTATGATATCCACATGGTCAATGTAGCCAATAATCTTGACTACATGTGGTCCAGCTGGTGTAGAATCTCTATGATTAGTATTGACCAAAGTATTGGCGATCTCAGACATCTCGTATCATGGATTCTCTTGATATAGATCCCTAATATGAGACATCATGCTATAAGTATCTATTTCATCGTGTTTCTTCTAGATCTCATTGGTCATGGATGATAGCATGAGGCACTGAACATATGTAGCATCATTTAGATGATTCTTTTACACATAAAGTTCCTCATCACACACGTCATTTCCATGAACAAGGATCTTCCCTCACATAAAGATTCCTCTCATGGAAAAGGATAACCTGAAGGTGCCTTTTCCAATCTTTGAAATTTGTGATTGTGAGAAGGTTTTACTTATCGAATATAAATTGGAGTGACATGTTTGATGTCAATTTTATTGATATTCCTACAAATTAATATGAACATAGTTTTAGTATTTTTCTTGATAAATATGGACATATAAATAAATAAATAAATATCTATTAGTCTCTCACTATTTTTCGGAAACCCAATATCTGTCACCATTGGCTTCGAAATATACTGTTGAATTGACATTCTAGTGGAAAGGATCTATATTGCCCTACTCATTAACCCTACTAGGGATGGTCAAGTAACTTGAAAGGTTTTAGCTAGGAGTTCATAATTCCAATTGCATAAACTCATAGCCCCTTGATCTATTGATTGGACTCCCCGATCTTGAATTCCTTAATTTTGGATTTCCTCAACCCTTTAATCTAAGTTACATTATGTCCTAAATAATATTCTACCCTTAAAGTAAAATAAGTTTAATAAACACAAAACCTCAAATTGGAATCCCCCAATATTTGAAATTACTCCAATTATAGTTGGTCATGCACTTTTAACTATTGTTCGATTCTCACGGAAGTAATGGAAAGTTATACCGACATAATATTTAATAGAGGGATTTTATCCTTTATGCGTAGATTTCCACTTATTATCTTTTGACATTATTTTTAACATTAAGTGGGATATACTAATGTGACTAACCATGTATAGACAATATTTACGCATAATCGATTTTATTTTAGTTCTATATTGTATGCTTGTTAGTTCATTAATTATATGATCGTGTCAAATATCCATAATGTATAACCATACAACTAACAGAAATAAATAAAGGTTATGATCATGGTATTTTCAATATGTTTTTTTATCTATTGGTTGATAATTTAACCCTGACCTGTGGGAGAAACACCTTGAACTGCTTAGTGTTTGTGTTTATATCTTACCACTTGTCCACCTTTCTATCTCCTTGGATTGGATGATCCTTGGCTCCTTATGTGAAATGACTCCACTAGATTGGGAGCTCCATCCAATACATAAATTTTTAACTCACATGAAGTTGAGGGGTAAATGGGGGTTTACATTAAATAAACCATGGGCATGCAGGCCCTGCGTATTAATGACTATAAGGAAGTCTGGACAACAAATGTAATTTAACAAATAAGAAAAGGGGAACCAATCACATACAATGTTCTGGTCTAGCTCATGATCATCTACATACATGTATGGAATTACGCATTTAATAAAATTATCATTCAATTCTATAATCATTTTTATTAATTTAAATTACGCTAAAATCAATTAATCATTATCTTTAGTTAATCAATCATTTTTATCTTAATCCTTTTCTAAATTTACTTGATATTATCATCCATAACCTTGTATATAACTTGTACCTTGGAGGAAACTCAGTGAATACGTGTCCCAAACTACCCATCATGCATTTATAATTGTATAAATATTATTCTTTGTGGCATGTAGCATGAACATAGAATTATAATTGTAATACAACTCATAGCTGATGTGCATATCTTTGAACATTACGTAGGTGTCAATTAAACAGACACACACACACACACACACACACATATATATTTATATATATCAAACACCTATCACAGGTTTTGTCCCAGCTTTATTCCCACATCATGGTATATGTCCCTAGGGATACATAATATTACATTAAATTTTTAAATCTAATTAATCTGGAAACTATACATGGTGTGTGGATCCAACTACACGGCATATAACCTCCTCACCAACCATCCAAAGTAAATTCTAGTGGAAAAAGTGTGTGAGGTGTAATTTTAAAATCCTCAGTGTACAAGGCATGTCAAGTGGGCCACACGCCGTGTAAACTCGATGTTAAATGGTCACCATCCAGGCATTCCATTTATGGGATACACAACATGACCATGCCCCAAAGGGACTAAATGTCATGTCTAGTGGACCATATAGCATGTGGTACGGCTGACTGTGCACTAGTATATCATGGTTAACACATTGTGAAAGAATTGACTACATCGTGTGTCATTAATGCCCACATCTTGAGTAATTTCCAAATTAATCCTAATGTATTGAATAGAAATACATAGTGTGTGGATATGATGACACATTGTCTATTTTTGTGTTATCCGGAAAAAACTGGCAGCGCCTCCGGATGACATCCTTGATTTAATTTTAATAATAAAATTATTTATTTCTGTAAGATCTTTGAGAAACAAGAAGGGAGAAAAAAACACGAAATTCCAATTACAATAAAGGTTAAACATTAATTGACCAACTAAATTTCTAAATAAAAAATCATCAATGAATTATTTCAATATTTATAAAAGAAAATATGACTGCTCTGATACTACTTGATAGTTTCGAGCATAGCAGAAGCGAAGGATGGGAATGTACCCAACTTTTCAAATATTCATGATCAATGATTAATCTGTGATCAATACACTGATGAATGCCAATATCCACAGAATTTAATCAATGATAAAAGAAAAAGGAGAGAACCCAGAACCGGGAAGAGAGGATTGAAATATTTTGTTTTTAATTAATTTAATTAAATTATAGAATTACCTAAAGGTGATTATTTCTTCATTAATGTGTATGATCAAGATATAATGGTGCGACTTCATAGTGATTTAGAATCCAAGGACAGAAATACTCTAGAAGTGGTCTATACACACTCCATGTATCTCCAGACATCGCTGAAGGAGTCTCCTGGTGCTATCATAGATGATCCTTGCAGTTAAGATGTTCGTTTTCGATCTCCTTGAGAATCGCTTCCAAATTATTCTTCTTGATCCCTTGGACGAGGATATCCCTTATTATCGAGAGAGTTCCTGCAGAGGGAAGAGTTATTTAGGATCGAGAGATTTTCCCAAAGGATTCTTTGTACACAAATATTTTTTTTGCTGGTGGAATTACCCCTTGGATAATTAAGGGAATAATAACATAACGGGGAATTTAATTCACCAGGTAATAATAAATAATTAAAAAAATTGTTATTACTTATTTAATTATTCCATGTGAAACACCCTTGTCAAATAATTATAGTACTATTATTATTTTCATGACATGTGCTTAACTTTCATATCATATTAAAATATTATTCGACCAAATAATATTCAATATTATTTCTCACCGGACCAATAACTTGGTCCACCAATCCTCTTCAATATTTATTGGGCCTTGAATATTGACTATTTATTAATTAAATAAATATAAGTGCATTATTTTCTTATAAATAAATATTTATTCTGCAATATATTCTCTAGAAGAACTAGAGATGAAATAAATGTGATCAAACATACTTTAATAATTACTAAACAACAACAGGGAATGAAATTTATTCAATTTGTTAAATAATAAATTATTTAACTGAGATGATGGCTACATATAGTGTGTGACCCTCTAGGACTCTTTCTCATTGGCATTTGGTGGGTTTCTTAATAATCAATATTACTGTCTAGCAATGGGTCAAGGCACCCAAGAGAAATATGTGGATGTCACAGCGACCTATCACCTCATACAAACACTTATCATGAAATATAATCCTTTTATTATGATATCTCTAATTAAGTGGATTACATGAAAGTTCCATCAACCCAGGTTCTCAATTTCTTATTCCCTGAATTCAAGAAATTGAACTTCCCTAGAAAACACCATGGCCATGTATTTTTTTAGGATATATCATTTCTATCAAAGGGAAAAAGATATCTACTTTCATAGATGTGATAAATCATTTCTCGCATTTTTCATTAATGCAGTATTACTCTTGACGAACCCAACATATCCTACCTCACCTTGAACATTTATCCTCACTGTTTTGTCAATACATATATGTTATTGAGTCATAATACCCATTAATAATAATCATCATTTCTAAGGACCAATACACACATTTATAGATAACAACATACAATGATACTTATGAATGTGGATTTCCTTCTGGTGGGTCTTGTTCTCATAATATTATCCAATATATTACTGTGGTTTCACACCGTTAATGGTGCCTCAAAGATTCATGAGTTCCCAACCCTGATTGCCTATATCATTTATTTCCCATCAAATGATATTGTACAGTTATTGAACATATATTCACTGATAGTGTCATGGAACTTCTAGGTTATTAACTTGGAATGGATCTGCTGTGATTTTTTAATGTAACAAATATTCTTAAGACATTAACAAATAATATGTCACACAGAAGAACAATCATGATGTGATAAGTATATTGTTAATATTCACCAAAAAATATAGGTTTATTGAATAGTATAAAGAAGTAGTTTTCTAGGGCACCAAATCCAACAATATCATGACACATCATGGGGATTACACTAATTGGGAATGACACAACACCATACCCAGTTTCAGTCCTTTCCTTATAAGGTATCATGTTTCCCCATCATCCCATAGTGGACTAGGTTTCCCCATATTCCTATAGTTCCTCATGTCTCCCCATCATCCCATAGTGGATCAGGATTCCCAGTATTCCCATAGTGTATTAGGAAACACCTATTTCCCATTTTGGATCAAACACATCGACTTGTTTCCATTCATTATCTCATGAGAAATAAATCTTTACCCAATTCATTATATGGAGATATAGGTCCCACCTATCACATAACAAAATCATACATACGTGTTCACAATATAATAAAACTTGCATCAAATCATCACTCATAAAATTATATGGTGTTCATAAACATCATATTCTAACCTATAAAATAAAATGGGAATCATGATCATTTCATCATATAATTACCTAAGGAAAATATATAGATCTCGTAATAATTTCATCATGGAACAACCCATGAAAAGAAGTGTATTTGAAGATCATATAACTCATGGAAAAATGGGTGGCATAATTATCATTCCATCAAAATGTAAATCATTCAAGAAGGAACATGAATGGTATTATTGGATCATATCCCTATTAAAGGATAAACATTCAATCAGTATGTCATCTTAGATGAAGAAGTATTTTTAAAGGTCACACAAAAAATTTCTTATGCTAGATAATTGTTCTTTGAAAACAATTTTAACAAAACCATTTCTAAGTCCATTCCATATAAATAATTCATTAAAGTTTTATTTAAAACATTTCTTGAGAAAATGTATTTTCCACTATGAAAAATTATTTTTAAAAAATAAATAATTTTTTAAAAAAATATTCTAAAAAATATTTTAAAACATATAAATTATGATTGAAAACATTTTAAAACTGTTATATTTGAAAACTCCATGAAAACTCATAATGAAATATTTAAAACATTTTCAAAATCATTTTCATTAAAAATTCCTTAAAAACCTAAATAAAAGGCTCAATAACATTTGAAAACCCTTATCTAAAAACTCTTTCTAAAACATATAACGAAATCTTGAAATCATTGAAATATTTTTCTTGTTAGATACACTTTTGAAAACATATCAAGAAATATTTCAGAATAATTTAAAACACTTTTTAGAGAAAATTTTTTTGAAACATGTTTTTCATTTAAACCAATTTTAAAATGAAAAAAATTATATAATATTAGGGAAAAAAATTATTAATAAAATTAATATTGTAAACATACAATGATAGAATCAAGGATATGATATTCATGATGTCAGGTAAGTCTGTAGATGCTGAATATTCATTTTTTCACCCTAAAGGTTTAAAAAAGTGCCTTGATCGGAAAAAGGTGAGAAGATTACCTTTTAAACCATTTATTAAAAAAATAATACAAGGGTAAAAATTGTCTATAAATTTCCTTGGATAATAGTAAAACTTTTTTGAAAATGTTTCTTTAAAAATTTGGTTTTGAATGAAAACATTTTCCTACTGAAAGAAGAAATAAAGTCAAATTTTCATAAAATAATTATTAATTATATTTAGTAAGAAATAGATGGAAAATTGTAAAATTAAAAGGATATAACATTAATATAAATAGAGTAATAAAATTCAGGAGAGTTATTATGAGATAATCCAAAAATAATCCCAATAAACGATGATACTATAGCAATAAATGTTAATAGCTTTTGTAACATTAAATCATAATCCCCATGAAATAATAAAATTAAATGAATCTAAAATATCATGAAAATCATTATATTCAATATATAACATTTCAATGGGAATTATAAACACCACATATAAAAAAATAGGTTTATAATAAGGCATGTATCTCAGAGAGGGAAAATATAGACAAAACTACTTTAACGATTCGACAGCTTTTGATCTATAAACCCCGTGAAATTAATATCTTAAAATGGATACATATGTACAAATAAAATATTTATATTAATAATATAATAAACTTATGGGATTTATATATTTTAAATAAGAAAATAGGAGGTGAACATGGATTTTGTCACACATAAAATAAAAGTGACACAAGAAAACCCTTAACTTAAGTTTTGAATTTCTTCGTACACATTCAAACCTCTTATATAAAAAATATAATTTTATTATAAAAATAAAATATTACCATATTATTATATATAATACAATATATGTATTTATATTACCTTCTCATTAACAATTCCATGTTAATGTTATGCTTTATGTAATATCTGCTTTGTTTTTCAAACAAGTTTTGACTTATTATTCTTAATCCTATTACTTAGATCATGATTTTATTATATAATGAAATGATAACATGATATATATATATATATCATATATATTCAATATATTAGTATTTATATTAAACTATAAACTATATAAATATGAAATGGAATACATTGTTCAAGGTGATAGTAGGATGTACATACGCCTGAATATTGTTTATGTTTAATTATAATTTTGAAATAAATAATGTAAATGACATATATGTATATATATTTATATTGTAATTTCAATATAATTTTTATTTAATATATATCATATAAATTTAATAAAACAATCCTTTATAGGTTCCATGTAAAGTGTGAACGAATCACATTACTTTGAGGTGGCGGTAATCCACACATCCAGAAACGAAGTTATCATATATCCACAATATAGAAAAAATGAAGTTATATTTTAAATAAAAATTAAAAAATAATAAATATATAATAAAATCATATATATCATATAAAATATATTTTACATCATCATTCCCTACCATGATATGTTGTAATGTAAAAACAAACAACATCGTTTCGTGTGACTTTAGTAAGCCATACACAAGAATGGTTAGTTTATTTACCATTAGAAAGTAGTGGGTATAAGTGTATTTTAAACCCATAGAATAAAAAAAATATCAGTATATTGGAGATATGGATGTTATTATACAAGCATGGAATAATAATAATTGATTTGGTGTAGAAATAAAATAAAATAATGTTTTTTGGGAAAGGATGTTACGTCTTCTTTGGGTAACTCTTTTTGGTTTCCTCCTTAGGGTATCCTTGGTTGAATTTCTGCCCAAAGGGAGGCACCATGTATGTGATAAAAAATTTTGGGGATTATTTGAGCATATTTTTGTTGATAAAAAGTGATTTATATGTGTTAATAAGTGGTACAGGTGATTTCCTTTTTATAGTGGACGTGGAGTGGTATTCTTGTAAATTTTTGAAAAGGGAATTCCACCCACGTTTTTCTTATTACAAGTGGAACCAATAATTTTTCAAATATGATCCAAGTGAGTGTCTTTTCCAATATTTCCATAAAAGTTGATTTTGGAAAAGTTTCTAAGTCATTTGGACCTTAAGATTAAGGTTTAGTCCAATGTTAGGCTAATTTTTCTCTTAATCGTTGTGATTATTTAAAATCAATTTAACTAAATGTTTATGTAAAAAACTAAATTTACATTATTATAAATTTTAAATTATTCTTATTCCAAATTTTCAATCAAATTTTCTAAATTAAAATCACATAAGTGGCATAAATTAATTTTAAATTATTCTCACAACGTGTCACGATAGTGGGTTTTTAAGTGAAAACAGTTCAAAGTTTTAATATCTTTTTATGTCCAATATCAATGTGAAATTGATTCATCAGACAAAATTTGTATTAATATATTTATTATATAGTTAATTAACCTTTAAAACCAATAAAAAGTAAATTTAACCTTATAAATAAATAAAATTAAAAATAAGTTTTGAAGTAAAATTCAGTATTTTTTACTATTTATCAAAAAAGGAAAATTCATATAAAAATACTAAAAATTCACCATAACCTATTTTTTATGATTCACTTTCAAAAATGAAGTTTATTTTGACATTATAGAATTTATAAAATTTCCAAAATTAATTTTTTAAATATGTGTTCCATTAAAAGGTGGGAGAATCGCAATTATAAAAATATTGGTTTTTATATGTAATATTGTGTTTGATCTTAACTTATTTATTTGAAGCCTATTGAGTGAATTTTAAAAAAATTATTGAATATATAATATAAAAATTAAATAAATATCATTAAATAATTGTAATTAATTTTACATATTAAGATAAATCTCCATTTGGAAAAAAATAGTCTTCTAAAAAATCATTCCCTTTATATTCATTTGGGTTATATATTTATTTATAATTAATAATTAACCAATTAATTCAACTATATATTGTTATAAGTCATTAAATTATATTCATAACATTCAATTTAATGTCTACATTATTTATTATTCCATTAAATAATAATACTCATAATAATATATTACCATTATCTAAAACTTGGTCTTTCTTGTTACACAAGTCATGAAGGAAAGATAGTCTTGAGTATAAATCAATATAACCTCAGTGTTCCAGTAGATAATTCTAATTTTTATGTGTTTTGTAACATAATATTGTCTTGGATTTTCATATAACACCAGCCATAATTAGTTATTTCTTATAATAAAATCTATATTCAGTGTTGCGTGAAATGAAACATTAGAAAAAGATTAAATTAATTCAAAAAAATTATTTCACAAATTATTGGGGTGATACAATGAATAATAACAAGTCATAAAAATACAAATTATTCATTTTATAATTCTTATTTTAATAAATATATTTTCATTATAATTGATGTGGAAAATTTATGAAATAAATCATGATCTATTGTTAGCGGAATCTTGAACCCAACTCTTTCTTATCACTTATTTCTTTAAATTTTCAATATAGAATCCTCTCAGTTAATTTATATAATCCATTTCATACATAATTAAATTTTTTATTATTAGGTATTTACGTTTTTATACTTTATAAATATTATTTCAAATCAACCTATATTTATTTTCCAAAAAGAAAATATTTTCCATAACATCTCAATGACTCATTTTAAATTGTTTCTAATAAACCCCTTGTCCTTTGATCTTTTATGAAAACATTTGATTTCAAAAACTAGTTTTCTCATTATTAATTTTTTAACCTCAATGTTAATTCACTAATATGTGACTCTCAACACCCTTATAAACCCTAGTATATTTATTTGGGATTATTTTACATCTACTGTTGAAATATTCCCTTTGTTTGTGGCATGCATTATTATGATTGTTTTATGATGTAGAGGGGGTATCAGAATAATATATTCCTCCAATTAATTAGATAATGTGATATATATCATGAGATAATGTTTACTATGAGTGAACCTAATTTTATATGTGTTCATAATTATGATATTATGATTTATACACATTTGGTTTTCATGAACACGAACATAGTTTTTTCAAAAATACATTATATATTTGACCACTATGTTCTCATGTTTCACTATTATGAATATGCCACATTCCACAACTTTTAAAAATTATTCCCTCATGATTATGATGATGATATTATCATAATGATAGGATGATGAGGATTATATCCACCCATGTACTGTTGATTTATGTCTATCATTATATTTCTGTTATTCCACTCCTTAAAAAGTTTTTAGCTCACCCCATTCTCTAATGTATATAATCAATTTAATACATTTATTAAGGATAACATGAACAATTTTCAACTAAATATATATATATATTTAAATAATTTTTAAGTTTAATTACATTCATGTGATGTATGAGCCTATTTTTTCAAGATACTAATCCTTTTGATTCAATAATTTTTTAATATTATGTGATTTATCTTATAAATGACGTAATAGTCGTGAGTGAAATTTTTTGGTCTCTATAGTAATTATTAAAAGTTGTTTTATTTAATTTTGTAATTAGGACTATAAAATATTAATGAAAACCCTAAGGATAATTCTAAATATAGAATAACATCATAAATATTTGTAAAGTATGGGATTTATGGTCACAATGTAAAGGTAAACCTAACTGAATACAATAAGTGGATGTGGTTTTCATATCAAATAATCTATGGGTAATAAACCTAGAAATGGATGGTTGGGTATTCACATGATCCTCCTCATGAAAATGAGTAGAGGTCCATACTACATACCTAGTTTGACTCTTTTGGGGGATATTCTTTGGTAGATTCACATTCTCATTACAAACCATTTTGAAGGATATATATCTAATTTAATTATTTCATTTAATGTCAAAACATATTTAAGTACACGATTCTAGAAGTGTCGTTTGGGATGAATGCCATACTAAAATTATGCATCCCCTAATAGAATACATAAGAATTTATTTTCACATGATAATAAATTATGTATTCATTCTTTATAGACTTAATTTTTGTTTAAAAAAAATCTATTTTATATTATAGTAGAATCTAGGAGAAACTACACCAACAACCCATTTTAGGGACAATACTTTGATTACCTAGTATAAATTCTAAATGTCATTAGGGTGGAATTGAAAAACATATATTGGTACTTTCTTAGCTATATTGGGATATTAATAATAGACAAATCCATGTGCTACATTCTCCTTCACCTAATAAGAAGTGACTTGTCATAGAGTCTCGTTTAGAGCAACAACGACTAACCTTTTTTGGACATTTCAATACACTTTCCATGAAATAGTTTATAAACACAATATAAAAAATCTTTTTTCTGGTCCTCTTTTCTATTAAAGAATTTTTTTCCTATCCATCTATAATTTATATGTAGAATAAGATCAATAGTAAAAATTGATGAACAATAAATTTGGAAAATATAATGTGGAATAAATTTAGAGGGAAGAATTTAAGAATATATTTATTAACAATAATTTCTCTCAAAACCTTTGAAAAAAGATGGGGATTTAATTTAAAGATCTTAAGAAAAAGGAGAGAGAATCTATCACTACTAATGATTAAAAATTCATAATTAATTCAGGGTATAACTCAGGTTTTGTTATCAATAATGATAGAAAAATAGATGAGGCAACCCCATCATTAGATCTAAAAATATTATGTAATTTTAGATGAATAATCAATAAAAATAAAAATAATACATTATTGAGGATCATAACAAATTATTTTCTCTAGATACTATACACATAATCATCTTATTTCATGAATGATCATCAAAATATCCCAAAAATTTCTTCTCATGTTGATCCCTTATTAGACAAACCCTCAAATCATTATTCATAAAATTGGGAAATGGAAACATAATAAAGGGATAAGTTAGATTCTCATTAATGGTAGACATGGAAGATGTATTATAATGATCATAATTTAGAATAAGATAAAAATAATGGTATGTTAAATTGATCGTAACTTAATATATAAAATTTATATTTTTTATTTCAATAATGAACTTTAATGGAAAAGTGGGAAACCAATTAAAGGACACAATACCAAAAGAAACATCAGAACAAATATGATATAACTTGGAAATTCCAAAAAAATAGTTTGAATGCTTTACCATATATAATTTCCATTGGATAGAGTATACCTACATGTCTAGATTTCCCTTTATGAGATCCTCAAAGGTGAAGGTTATCTTTTTCCTTGTCCACATGTGTCCCTCCTAGCTAGTATTACCCTCGTTAAAGCAACATATCAAAATATGAATCTATTTATCAATCCAAAAATCCATCTCATTATTAAAATTGACTTTAAATGGTATTTAAAACATTCTATCTCCATCATCCATATAAATATTAATCTTGATTGAATCCTATGGCATAACATCATTAAAATCAATTATATGCTCTTATACATTTAATATGTCATCAACCTCCTGGTATACACCCTTTGGAGTACTAAAAATTGAATTTAGATTTGAATATTTGGTGATATACCTATCATAATATGCTCCCACCAGATATTCTATGTGATTTCTTTTGAAACATTGATCCTACTATGCCCCATCACTGGAATTTGAATCTTTCTTACCCGGCTTATTAAGCTTCTCAATAAAATTTTCAACACATGTTTATTTGACTATAATTATCATTGTCCCATGTTTGTTTACATTACCTGATTATATGGTGACCATGGTTTCTAATAAATTTTAGAATTATTAACGGGGCCTCAATTATTAACCTTTTTAACATCAAATTTTCTAGGAAGAAAGGTTGCTATTATTTCCATTTCTTGACCCAGACACAACACTCATAAACTTATGGGGATCCTACTCATAGTTTGTCATTGATTAAGAATTGGTTTCCTTGTCACTTAGTTCAGTATCCTAAAGGGGCCTTGATCCATCCTCCCTACTTTTCCAACTTATAGTATATGTTAACCATCCTTTAGGATCCACATTATTCTTATCATCCTAGTTAAAATAAGTGAAACAGTTTTTGATTTGTATTGAGAATGATGGGTCTAATTGTCTAGGAGACCTTCAGTATATATTAGTTTAAATATTAGTGCTAGGAAAGATATGTATCAAAGAGAGCAGGACTGGAACCGATTGGGTTTTAATTCAATTCATCCTAGTACCAACAGCTTTACTTAGATCTTACCCTTTACCCATTCCTCCATCTTTCACTATATCAATAAATGAGGGAGATACTATTGGAGGGGATGATCTAATACAACCTAAAGCTTTTTTTATGAAATTGGTATCACCGACATGATGTTTCATGATAGAAAAGTTATCTTCCACCATTGGATCAGTGTACATAGTATCCAATTATTTTTGAAGAGGAAACTAGTCCTCTATGATATCCAACTAGTCATCAAAGAGGGTAGTGAGTCCAGTCCCACTTGGACAAGGGACAAAATCTCCCCCCCATGTTTTTCCCTATTACCACACTGGAATGATTAGAACAAGATCCTTATGAATTTACCAGTGGAACAAAAATGCATCTGGGTCTCAAATACTATAGGTTTTTTGTAGAAGAATTACTCCCCATCCAATATCCAGACCCACTCCAACGGATATTTGGAAATTTATACTTCCACACATCAACCTGTGGAGATCTTGTGATAGAAAATATTTTTTATATTGTCTGAACACAAAAAAATCTAATAATATTTGCAACCATGTATACAATTTTTAATGGTTTTGGAAAGGAAGAGGAACTTCATTAAAGCTTGCCCATAATGCCATTGTTAGGGAATTAAATTTCATATGAAATTCATAGGGCCATATAAATAAATAGAAAAGGGATAAATTGCATTTTTTAATATCTATGGACCAAGAAATGATCAAATATCTCACTGATGAGAAAAAAATCATGATATTCCACTTTTTAAAAAGGCTAATATTTTTATTCTCCTGAAATACCTAGGATTCAAGAACAAAGCTATAGAAGGTGTCAATTGATGAATAGTCCAAATAGAACCGAGTCACCAAGGTATGGTTTAGAAGATTAAAATCTTCTTTGAACTCTGTGGCTGATAGTGAGAGTTTATGAAATCCATCAGGAAGATTGGCAACATTAGGGTTACATTAGATCTCAGGAAATATAGATTGCAAATCACTTTTGAAGAACCATAGAAAAGGGGTAAGTCTCACCACTGAGGAAGGTAGTCCCCTCCCCCTTCAATTGGGGTGGGATAGAAGCACATTCCACGAGGAAGAATTTTTAGGTCGATATGTAAGCATAGAAAATTGCTTTCTTAGTCAAGGATCACAAATAAGACTATCATCATGAAAAAATCCCCATAATATATTTGTTTCATCCCCTATTAAATCATTTCTTTATCACTGTCCAACCTATTAAGGGCTAATAAACTAGTGATAAGACAAGTGTGACTGCCACTACCCCACATCCAATTAGGCTTAGGTTGGAAACTATCATCAAATAGTTAAAACACTCACATGGGAGGCCTTATCCTAGGGTATGTGTACACACACACACACATTTTCAATCACATTCAATGCAAAAATATAAAATATACCTGATACAAAATGGATATAAACCTATAAATCCAATAATCTAATAATGGTTAATAATAATGGAAAATATAAAAAGACTAAATAAAATCCCACCAAAAAACTATAAAAAAGTCAAACCTTCTTGAAAGAAGAGACAATAGTAAAATTTGACTCCTGGTATGAACCATGGTCTATCTAACACAAACTACGCTTTGTTTTTTCCTGGTCGACCAAGAACCCTATCGAACAGTCGGCCATATTCATAAGGCACAACATGTGTGTGAAGATCCCATAAAGAGGTGAGTATAACAATACCCTGTAGGACACCATAAAATCACTAAGAATAATGAATCACGATACAAGTTATCTCATCACAAGGATATATAAATTAGTACATGATACATTCAAAAACATCTAAATATAGTCATGGAAGACACTAACTCTCATGGTAAGTCCATAACTACATTTCCATCTTAATATTCTTTTTGATAGATCCTAGAAACACTCGTATGGGAGAAATCACTCTCTGAGTGTAATAGGACTGATGGCAGCCATTTGAGATGTCATGTTTGTTTGGTCTCTCCATAAGGTAGTATACACTATAAGTCTGAATAGATCGATTAATATATGGGGATTTGATCTATAGATGTGGGGTATACAAATAGCCCAATCTATATTAAGCCACTAAATAGGTGATCTAGGTTCGGGTAAAGTTGGCAACACTGATTCGGCGAAACCCATATAGGGAGGAAGATGACAGATGACTCTAGCGAGGGTCTTGGGGGATACTGAAAACTATATCTAATACTACTTCCCTTAAATGGGATCTCAATCCAATAATTATAATTTAATATAAAATTATTCCCTCCTGTAATGGAATGAGAGAGCACAACCAAGTTAAAATTATTCATGATGAAGATAGAAAGGGCTTCATATATCTCTAGATAAAGTATACGACATGTACTGCTAGTATACAGTGTTTATTTCCAGCCTCTAGGCTTTCCATGTGCTCCATCCCCATGCCTATGTAGTCCAGAACATGAAAACTTACACCTGAACATGCTTGTGTACCCCAAGAAATGTTCATGTACTTAGACATTTCCATGTATGTCGCTCAACCCAAGTCCTTTAATCGGGTATGAGTACATCGATTTTCCAGCTCACACTGGTTGTTCCCATATAATTGAGGGTACATGTAGAGTATCTTGGTCGGGTCACACATCGTGTGGCCCATGTCACATGGCATGTGATTCTTTCATCTCTATATAAATCTCAGAGCCACATCCATGATCCCACACAGTGTGTATCTCTAGATTACACATCGTGTTGTTTAGAATTTTATAGAACCTATACATTCTTCAAATAGTCTTCTCAGACCACTACAGTACAGACATTAAACCTTGAATATCACAAAAAACAATTGATCGAGCCCATCCAATCCTTCATATAACCACTCACCAAAATTCATCCATCATATTTTCATGGAATATCATTCCATTATGTTATGTCATCAACACACATCAAACCATGAATGAAAATCCCTTATTTGGTACTAATAAATCATCATTTCTACCATAGCACATTCCCATAATAAAACTCATATGTGATTTAGGATATAATTCCCTAACTATAAATAATGGGTTACTAATTATTTATTATAAAGTATATTTTCAAATCACTAGTCAACAGAAACATTGGTGGTGAAAACATGAATAATTGGGAAAGAAATGGAAAAAAATATGAGAAATAGAACTCAAAAAATGTTCGTGTGGGCCTTGATTTATTTACATTATAATAATGAAAGAATATATATAATTAACCAATAATAAATAACCCCATGAAAATGGTAAAAAACTCAATCCCACAACAAAATCGGCCCATAAGTCAATTCGTTGGATGATTGGTTCTTATTCATCATGGGAGAATTCAAACAAGGAAATATCTACATAAAAATGTACAACCTAGAGTTTGGATCAATAACCAACCTAGAACAATAATGTTTTTTACTCATTGTATGGATCCTCAAACTCTTTTGGAATAGAAAATACCAGTGGTATCATTCGGATCCCCCAATCTATTTTTATCCACCAATATCTCCCCAATAGATTATCTCTAAATATCTAGGGTTATGTGGCTCACCAATATATTAAAACATATCTATTTATCTATATAAGATGTATTATTTAATTGAGAAAACTCTTAATAAATAAATTAATTCACTTTATTTATTTTGTATTTTCACTCAAGAGGAATTTTTAACAAACGCCTGACACCAACAAAGCTTATGTAATGCTTAGGGTAAATCCATCATTTCGGACTCAACTGTGGTCTCAAATTTCCAATATGAGATTCTATTAATAATTTATTCCACTATTTTACGAAAAAATAATGCATTCCAAATTAATATATTTAATATGTTTCAAATATCAATTTTGGGCTCACTGGGCCTCTGAATCTCAAACTGTCTTAGAGTCAATATCCCAAACAAGAAATATTTTATATCTTTTCATGGAAAAGGATGAGATAGTTTATTCTCTATACCTTAGGGATTTTATTCTTAAAAACTTTAAAATAATATGAAAAAATGTATGGGTACAAATCTAGTATCGATGCCTCTCACTCTATGTTTGTCTTATGTAGATTTATGTGTTGAAATTATACAATCACTAATGGAATCACTCACCCACGGAGGATATTTTACTATTGATCCTCAATCTCCATTTAGTAATATAAAATTTAGCTCCATCCTTGATTTCCAACTCCCCCCATTCGATAACATGTGATGTGTCATGCATGAAAAACCTCACCTATGACATTAGGAAGATGTCATGTACCCAGTCTTTCTATATCAATAGATCCAAGTAGAACACCAACTCGCTAACTCTTCATAGTACCTATGAATTCCAATTACACTAGAAGAAAACTTGACACCCTAGACAAATATCCATAATCCTCATCTATTTGATACCTTCAGAAACACATGGTATCATTACTCAAACTCTAATGTTATTCATCATTGGTCCACATAAGAATTATGATGAATTTTATAGTCTTCATCTTCTCATATATTCCCTATACCTTTTCTATTTTAGCTCACACCAATTATGGGCCTCTAAGTGTTAAATCGCCTGTATCAGTCCAACATAGAGGTGAACAATATTTTTTCTCATACAAATCCTCAAATGGTGCAAAACCGGTAGCAGAATGGTAGTAGTTATTGTATGAAAAATCCAGTTAAGTTATATAATCCTCTTGACTATGGAATAGTTCCAATAGACATGACCACAAAATGTATTGAAGACCTAAATGATCAACTCTACCTAGAAGTTTTTCTTTAGGTAAAATGTACTTTAGACATAGGAAATTTCCAAAGGACTCCTAAAATCCTCTCCATAACCATGATTTGAAGTGAGAATCATGATCTAAAACAATTTTCATGGCATCTCTATGAATCCAGATAATCTCCTACATATAAATGCATCATAATCTGTCACATATACCCTACTCCTATATATCTAGGTGGTGGACCGACATAGTGAGTGGGTCTATAATCACTCATATGGCATCATATCCCCTAGAAAAATAGGTAATACTCATAACAAAGTCCATAAATATCACATCTGACTTCCACTTTGGAAGATCAAGGGGATAAGAAAAACCCGCTAGATCTTAGTGATCCGCCTTAACCTACTAAAAAGTAAGTCATCGAGAGACAAAAATTTCTACTAACTTCTTTATTATGGGACATCAAAATAGACACCAAATTTCATGATATATATTTTCCCCAACAGTATGTTCCACCAATAGGTATGTATGAAACTCCCTCATCACCTCTTCCCACAATGTCATTTGTACCATCATTTTTCCTCAGAAATGGGAAATGTACTCCCCGCCTTTATTAAATTCATCAGGATCATGTCCATTGGGTAACTGAGTGTACATGGTCTCACATTCAGTATCTCTAACATGGTATTCCCTAACACATTGTAGAACTGGTGAAGTAATAACCATCGACTATAGTTTTACTACACTATCCTTCTCCACTAAGGAAAACTGTGATGAGGATAACTCATCTGCTTTCATGAGTAACAACTAAGATAAATATCTTCTACTAAGATAATATTATAATATGTTCCTCTTTTAATGAGTATTGACTATTTTGAACTCATAATCCAAAAGGAATAGTAGCCATCCCCTTTGTCTCAAGTAAGATTATTCTGATAATATATATACTAGAGATTCTTTTGGTCAAAGTAGATGATAAAACCTTCACCCATAATGTAGTTTCACTATATATTTAGCATGAATATTGCTGCTTCCAACTCAAGATCATGTATTATATAGTTTTTCTTATGAGTTCTCAAATACCTGGAGCCATAGGTAATCCCTTCCTCCCTCTACATCAGAACCCACCCAAGTCTGTCTTTGAAACATTATATAGAACAATGTACTTGACACCCACCACTAGAAACCTCAAGATGGGAGCACTCCAAAATATCTTCCTCAACTCTTGAAATACCTAATTATATGTTTCCATCTAAAAAAATGCTACTCCTCCTTGATCAAAGAATTCAATGGTCTCAATATAAAAGAAACATCTGGGATGAATATTTTTTAGTATCCTTCCAACCATAGGAAGCTTTGAAACTATATCAGACTCATGTTGGGATATGAAGATAACACTTCCTCATACTTTTTTGGGACCAAAACCACTCCCTCTATTGATATGTCATATAATAGAAATTTGAACACCTAAAACTATAAGTGAGACTTTACGAGCTTCCCATAAATCTGGTACTCTTGGAGTATATCTAGGACTATCCTGGAGTGCCTCACATGATCCTCCTTGGATGCGAATTATACTAGGATATATTTAATGAAAACTATAACAAATAGGTCAAAGAATGGATGAAATATCATGTTCATGACTACATTGAACAACTTTGGGGAGTTCCTCATGGCTATGGGAATCACCAAGTACTAATAGTTACCATAGCGGCATATGAATGGCATCTTTAGTGTATCCTCATCCTGTATACATAGCTTGGCACATCCTTATCTGATAGTAATCATTGAGAAAAAAATGTCTCCTCTCAACTAATCAAAGTGGTTGTTGATCCTTGGTGGTGGATACTTATTCTTCAAGATCACCTAGTTTAGGAATTGATAATCGATGAAAAAAATCATGCTTCCCACTTCCTTCTTGCGGAACTACATTGGGGATGCTATGGGGAAAACATTGGGTCTAGAAAATCCCTCCCTCTGAAAGTTATCCAACTGCACCCTCAATTTTAGAAGATCCATGAGATCTATATGATATGGTATAATATATTTGAAGGTAAAAACTGGATTTAAGTTAATGTAGAGTTATATCTCTTGGTGGGAAGATAATCCTCACATGTCCTCACAAAATACATCCTTATACGTAGCCACCACAACATGAAATGGGTTTCTCATACCATATATTGCATCGAGAGTCAGATTATCCAATTGGTGAGTAATTAGTGGAACCCTACAACATATGATTTTATCCTGAATTTACTATGTCTCCTTCTTAAATTAAATGGAAAACTATGTACCATCAATGTGGAAAAACTTCCTCCACCACATAAAATAATCAACCTATTCATGAACTATGTATAGTCAGTCCATGCCAAAGATTACATCGTAAGACCTAATCACTTCCAATAAGATATCACATGAGAAATTATTTCCGTAAACTTTCAAATCACACCTTTTTTAAAAGTGTGTGATCACTCACTCATCTTCGATATGAGCCTCAAAGCATAAGGTTCGATCTAAGGGCTCAACTGGAACCTTTTGGTCTCCAAATAGGGATATAGCAAGAGAATATTTTTTCACACCTACTCTATCAAAACAGAATTTATGATATAAAATACATATATGAAATCATTAATTATTACTACAACCTCTCTATCATAGGCCTATATGGCCTATAGATTCCCTCACCTTTATCTAGCATCTCCCTTAGCCTAGTTGGTACCACCTGGGGATTATGGTGGAAAAAAGTCAAATCATCGGCCACCTCCATCTACACTCCCTAATACTATGCCTAATATTCCACATTGAATGCCTCCTTTATCCTACCACTCCCTCTACCTATTAATCCTATCTATTTTCTCTTGGTTAGTTGTACAATGGATAAGACCATCACACACAAGAATTCCCCTACCATCATGAGAGCATCATCATATCTCCCTAGGACGACTAGAAAAATCAGGAGGAAAATGAACCAAAGACCCCCTATCTTGATATCTTCTTCTAAAACCTATCTCGCATCTATATCCCTACATCTATCATTAGTTACCTATTGTGGATGTCTCTTCCTTTGGGTTCCCACCAGTGGCACCCACTACCAATGTTTTCCTAGCTTAAAATCTCACTATCACTGAAGCGCACTCCAACACCCCAATAGAGGTAGGAATTCATAGAGGTATCACATTAGACCTGATGTCACTACATATACATAAATAAATGGTATGTATTCGAAATAATGGTTTTAAAACTATATCCCTTAAGTATCATGATCAGTTAGTAAGCCTCAATGAATACTCCACCACAATCATGATACCCTACAATAGATTTAAAGGCTTGAGGACGTGTACATATCACATCATAGATGGAGAGTAATCCTATCGGAATAAATTCTCAAAATCCATCCATGATAGAGTCACATAAATATATGACATAACCACAAAGCTCCACCAATTCCCTATGGATCTATGAGGATTTCTTGTTGATAAGACCACAATATAGTCTATATGTGTCCAAACTAAATGATATACTCATATAACTACCTAGATTCAATACCTAACTACTTGGGGGTCTAGCCCTCCTCATAACCTAAGGGGCCACTAAAATAGACAAGATATACCACATTCAATGAGTATACCAAGGGATGTGAGTCAATACAAACATGGAAATGTAAACCCTTCCAAGATGATGCATGTACCAATGTTTTACTTGTAAGGAGTGTCTATATATACCGATTCCAGATGTCATTTTACAAAGTCTTAGTGGATAGATACATAATTATCTACACCAACAATAGAGTCCCTACCCTAAAAGCTGGAATTCAAGCACTTAAACCAACATCTAGAAAATCTAAACCAATATAACAACTATAAAAACTCCAAAATTTGGTCCAATATGGAAACCCCGTGGATACCACAATGTGAAGAATCAAACCACCATTGCCCACATGGTTCACAATAGACCAAGTCTGACTACCTGAAGCCCACCTCCAATAGGGAAGGGGCAAGATACTAGTGTTGAGTAGGAGTAAAACACACAAGGGAGGCCTTATAAAAAGGTTCTTATAGAAAGAAAAGCATTTATAAGCCCATAAAATGTTGATATTTAAAATACAACCCATACCCAATGCATGAATACATATAAATCCCACAATTAGAGTATGATTTATAATAATGGGAAGAATAAATACAAGCAAACAAAAAAATGTACTGATGTACAACCTACATGAACAATGGGAAAATAGTCAATTGTGACTCCTGGTATAAAACATGGAATATCTAGAGCAAACAATTCTTTATCTTCTCATATTCTAAAAATAACACCATTAATTGGTCAAATTTAGAGTCTTTACTTTTTCCATGTAAATATTTTTAATGTATCTAGTTATATTTTTAGAGCTATCCATAGAGATGGAGTGAGATTCTGAGTCTTATTGAGCCCATAATTTATATTTGAAAAATATTAATCATATTAATTTAACAAATGTATTGGATTAATAAAATAATATAATTACTCCCAAACATAGTGTTGGATCAAAAAATTTAGGCCATGGTTTGGTCTGGACTTTTGGCTTTACCCTATGTGCGGCATAATCTTTATCATTATGAGGTGTTTGTTAAAACATCATTATGGGAAAAGTAGTAAATAAATTAGATGAATTAATTTATTTAATAGGTAATGACATTGAGAACTAATCCATACTCTCTTAATACCCAGTTATGTTAAATATCATGGTCATACATATAACCAAAGAAATGAGGAGAGGATTTGATTAAAAAATGTTGTCAAATGACAACATATCAGAGGATCAGATTGATAATGTTGGGATTTTTTACGCCAATAGAGTTAGGGGATCTAACCAATGACTATGATGCAAGATCATTCTTTATTAGCATTTGATTCAATCTCAATCTAGTACATTAATTTTAAGTGACTTTATCCTTATTTGATTTTTCCCATGATTAATGTGAACCAATCAACAAATAGAATGATTCATGGCTCAGTCGTGTCGAGGGAATGAGTTTTTTTTACCATGGTTTATGGATTGTTATTATTAATTAATTATACCTTTTTTTTCAATCTAATAGAAAAAAATTGACTCAAACACGAACATTGGATGGGGGGTTTCTCATGTTAATGTATTGTGCATTTCATTGCCCATTATTCATTTTTCCATCACTAATGTTTATTTTAACTGGTGGTCCAAACAAAATACCCAGAAATAAATCATTTTTCACATGTTATTTAGTGAAATGGATTGATATTGTGGACTGGGTTTGATTTTGACAATGGTATCAAGATTCGATAGAATGTCGTTGGATTATTTCATGATCGGGGATGCTCATTCATGGTTTGATGTGTAGAAAAGGGATAGAGTGACAGGACAATCTTCTATTCAAATCAGACTTCTAGATTCTAGTGAGTGAGGATAGAAATAAATGATCAGACCAGACCCATGGTTTGTGGTGGGATTAAAAATGGAAAAATGATGTTGTGGTGGTGTGATTAGACTGCATGATAAAAATATGGGTTTTATAAAATTTCAAACAACAAGGAATTTAATTTGGATATACACACCTGGTGAGACTGTGATTGTGGAACTAGGGCTTCCACATATAATAAAGGATCACACTTCATGTGACACAAGTCACATGCTGTGTGACCCAATCTGGTGACTCTCTATGTAACCTCGAGTACACTAGAACATTAGAGTATATGGGCTATGATGTATACAAAATCTCTACCAGATCACACAGGGTCTGCCACATATATGGGCATGAGCTAGTACACAGGTAAGGCATGGGGTACCCATGCATGGTCAGGTGTACACGAGCATGTCTTGGAGTACATGAGTATAGGATACTGCACACAAGAATAACCAATACATGAAATACATTCCATTTACTACCAGTACACACCATATTATTCTCCTAGAAAGGTATGCGCCTCTATTTCTATTCATTGTAGACATGTTTCATTAGGTTGTGTTCTCTCAATCCATTCTATGAGGGAATAGTATAGTTTTACATCCTGAGCATAGAATTTTTATCACCTCTATCGGAATAATTCTTGTGTGGAGTTATCACAATCCCCTATGAACATGGCAGGAATTATCCACCATATTCTACCATAAGTGGGGTTCTTAGAATCGGTGTGACCAACTTTACCTATGTTTTGATCCCCAACATAGGGGGTTAACCCAGATTGAGTTGTTTTTACACCCCATGGCACTGGGTGTGATACTAATCTATGTAACAATCTCTATAGACATACATATTTTACTAGTTTATGGAGATACCTGATGAGAATAATATATTGGATGGATTAAATTAGTTCTATAAGACTCACAGAGTGAATTCACCTGGGAATGTTTTTATATAAACTCTGAAGCATAATATTTGGCAAGAAATGTGGTTGTGAACTTACCTTGGGAATTAGTGTCTACCATCTGTATATCTATATTTTTTGTATTAACCATATAATAATTGATATATCCTTATGAGTATAGTACTTTATCTATATTTTTGATGCATTGTGATTTTGTGGTGTCTTATTGGGTGTTGTTAAACTCAACCCTATATGGGCTCTACCAACACATGTCATGTCATATATAGATAACCAACCATTCGATGGGGTTCTCTGTGGACCATGATTAGTAGGAGATAAGTTTTATATATGAAGACTTCGGTTCATACCCATAATCACATTTGACTATTTTCCCCTATTTTTAAGAGGTTTGACTTCTTTACTCTTTTTTATGGTCTTGTATTTAGCCTTTTTTGCTTTCCGGTATTATTTATAATGCTTTGACTGTGGAATTTAGATGTATGTATACATTAGGTATCAATTTAATATTAAATTTTATCTTTTTATAGGTTTTTATATGTGTGTGTGCATACATAGTCCTTGGGTTAAAGTCTCCCATGTAACTATTATTCCTCAGTGTTGGTCACCATCCCATAGCCTATTGGAGGTGGGAATGGTATAATCACACTCGGATTATCATCAAAAAAGTAGCCCCCAGTGGGTCAAGTCGTGAATTTATTAGTAAATGTTCCCTCTAAAAATAATTATAGTGGAAAAACTCTGATATTGGACTAGTTTCACTTCCCATTCCATCATTTCCATAGTAAAAGTTCACTTCTAAGACTATAATAGTAGAAAGAGTCTATTACTGAACTAGTTAGATTGCATAATTTAGAACATATTATATCATGATATATTATTCTTTTCCCAATCATTTATGTATATATAAACACTTCCAAAAAACATTTTAAATAATATGGGCATGGGATAAAATGGTCACTAACCATAAATAATAAGGACATTTTTTAGAAATATTTTCTGGATAATTTTAGGTACTAAATAGATGAAAACGATTCTATGTACAAAAAAATAGAGAATTTAATGTGAATAGAATAAAATATATGGGTTTAAAGGATAATACCAATATAATTTCCCTCAATTTAAAATTTTCGTTGACAATCACAAACACAAGACATTGTAACATAAATCCTTACCTCTAGTCTCATCTTGCTTCATACATATTCGAAACTCCTGTAAAATAAATATATATTGGTTTTAAAATATATTCATTGATGATAATAATACATTAATTACTTTGTATCATAAATTTTTAATTTTTTATTATCTATCTATTTACATTTTTTTCTTTAAAATGAACATCCGAGAGAAAACTGAAGCTCTTTTCATACATTTTTTTGTTGAATAGTTATCGTCCCTTCCCATTTTCCATGATTTCATCATATCTAAAATAATATTCATATAATAATTATCATATTTATTTATTATATCTATTTTTATAACATTTTATAAAAATATTTGATTAAAGGTTAATTACATCTATTCTTGGAGATGGAAGTCTGTACGTATGAACTATCGATGTTTTCACTTTTCAATGGATGAAACGAAAGAATGGATAATACTAATTACCTATTAAAAACAATTATTATATCATTAATATTATATATATATATATTCTTTAAATTCATCCTTATTACCATCCTTGTAAATAGGAAATGAAAAATGGATAACATCGCTTCGTAGAGGTAGTAGTTCACGTGTCTTCATGAGTGATGTTATCATTTTCCAACGGATAGGAAGGAGATTGAAAATGGAAATATGAAAAACATAAAAACAAAAATTTATTGTGAATATTTCAATTCAATCATGTTATAATACTTATATAAAAAAATTTGTGTTATTTCAAAAGAAATAGATGTGAAAACATATCGAAAAGAACATATACCACTTATTTGGGAATCCCCCTTTGAAGAGAACCTTTATGATTATTCGATGCATCTTTTGGGAAGACCCACACATCAAGGTCATTGATAAGGGTGTTTTGGTATAATTTTGGTATATATTTCCCAAGATAAGTGATTCATGTTTTGTGGAAAATATATTATAGAAGGGGAACTTTTATAAGTGATGGGAGTGATTAACTTATAATTATTAGAAATATTAAAATATAATAAAGTCACTCTCATGGGAAAGTGGCTCCAAATTTTTGAAAGATAAGATACTATATGATATAAGATAAAAATATATTCATAAAAATTGATTTATAAAATTTTTTAGCTCATTATATTGAGTCTTTTTAAATATATGTTTCTAAAAATTATATTAATTTAAATAGGTCAATGTTTAAAATATTTTTGAAAATTAATGCAGAAAGAAATCACTACTAATGTCTCCTTTCATAAAAATTAATATTTTATATATAAATATATTTATATTTAAAAATAAAAATATTTATATTTTGATATAAAAAATTTATTTATTTTATTTTGTTTAAAATTATGCCCATTAATATTTGAAAGTGGAAATGTTGTTTTTAAGCAATAAAATCTGGGACATTTATATTATATTTTACGTATAAGTTTTACATATTTTTTATTCTCAATTACGATTTATTTATTAACCGGCTTGTCATATATAATTTTTTTATTTATATTTTAAATTTAATGTGATTTAAAAGTTAGCTACATGAAACATAATAATGTTTTAATTTGGAGGATTTGAAAGTCTATGAATAATAATGAAGAAATATAATCGGAATGAAATATGAAAAAATTATAGAACATAAAAAAAAATTAAAAATAATATAAAATTTCTATAAAATTTAATGAAAAGTAATTTTACTTACATAATATATTTGGTTTTAATCCATTATATTTGTATTTATATTTTTTTAAAATTTCATTCATTTTTAATTTTTTTATTATATTTATGAAATTATTGTTATTCTCAAAAAATAGATGTTTAGGCTATTTTTTAGGGTTTATTTGGATAGTTTTTATATTTAATGAATTATAAGATTTTAATGTTATTGACTTAAAATTTAATAAGTTTTTCTTTGTTTCAAGTAGTTGAATTTTTATGATTTTAAATTATAAAATGTAACTGGAATAGAAATAAAAATTGAAACAACGTTTAAACGTGTAAAAATGGTTGTTTTTAAAAAATAATTTCATCATTTTAATAGACAGATGATCATTTAGAGTATTTAATAAATTATTATTTCAAATACTTTAATTAATTATCGCACATATAAATAAATGATTCCAATCAATTTGTATGATAAGGTCTCATCCCAAAATTTGGAGTGTGAATGGGAATCATGTATCGAGATTCCCAACATCTATGTTGGCTGGAGTATGATGATATGGAGATAGACCTTCCTTAGGCATTGGAACATTGAATGTGCATATGCTCTAGATGTGACTTGTTAGGAGGAGGTGTCAATTGGATGTCTTTATGTGCACCTAATATTTCTCCCACTATGTGAGTAGATGGACCTTCCATTATCACATGGGGGAACAAAAAATCCGATGAAGGATCAAGAACGAATGGTGGAGGCATTTGAAATGATAGATTATAGAAGACACTTCCAATTCAAAAGGTGGAGATGTTGACAATACAAATGAATCACATGCCTCATGATGCACATCCTTAATCAGCTAAGGCTAGACTACTCGAGGGAATCCTGCTTCTAGTGCAACAGGTGGTGCCTCACTTGTATTTCTAAGTTGTCCACATCATCGTCTTCAGGGATTATCAACATCAACAACTACTATAGGAGGTTTTTTGTGGAAGAACCTCCACTCCTTGGGTTAGAACGTCGTCTTCCTAGGGGGGGATAACAAAAGATACTATCTTGTAAAACATGGCACACTAGCATCATCTCCAACATTATAGCAGGGTATGCTACCTTTCTAAAAACCTTCACCTCCTCCTCCTCTTGATGAGACATACAGAAAATATGTTGTAGTCAAGTATGTTGTAAAGTGATTCAAAATGAAATTAAAAAAAGTACAAAAAAAATGAAAATGTAAATTTATTAACATTCCAGGTCCTAGAGCCCTATATTTTGTGAAGTAAGATACAATATAGACTTCAGTCTATACCATAGACCATACATGAGATTCTCTACTAGATGGAATCACCTAGTACGCATACCTTCAATATGAACTGATTCTCTTATTTTCCAATGTTCTAGATACTCTGCATGTCAGAGGTTCCAGTCGAAATCCTACCTATCTATCAGCTTCAGTGAATGAAGCGTTGCTTACTGTATCAGTGGAAAGATAATCTACTAAACAAATACAAACTAGTTCATGATTCTCTCTAAATGGTGCCACTAAATAATTTGAATGTGAATGAGTGGACCTACAACCATTACATCATGAATCCCACAAGTACATCAAATGGGTATCTTGTCTAATAGACCCCAATATGGAAGCCATGAAATCTAAAAATACATGTGACATTTTAAAAAAAATATTATATATATATATATATTATGAAATATATTAGTCAATTAAAGACTATATATAATAACATCAGTGGGTACTAGACTATCGCACAAGAGATGATCTGCACCCAAGTTGTGCATTGGTGTCCTGAAAAAATGGTGTTCCTGACTCCACATATAACACACAACATTAAAACTAATAAATAATAATAAATTAAATTTAATAATTCATAGTATCAAAAATCAATAAATACGAGGGATCATACAATTTTCCATGCAGATCATCATGAAACACATCTCTATGAAGCTTCTGATCAAAAAAATAGGAGAGGGGGGATGTGCTCCCATGCCCACATCTGAATAAGGGAAACCCCTCCCACAAGATCTGTGTAATCTGATTAGTGTGTGGTGCATAATTCTATGTAAGTGTAATCCAAGCACATAGATCCTCACTTGTATCTCTTATCTATATCAAAATCATCCTGAATCCATAGATCAATCATGTGTACATTCATACCAGGGTGATCAGTGCATAGTGTCCTTCCAATGACCAGCAAGATATATTCATGTGTCTGATTCCTAATAGTCTTATTTTCATTATTAGTAGGTAACTGTGAAAAGTGCATCTCAATCCACCTCATAGATATCTACCCTCCATATATAGCATCAAAATCATCTAAAATGTAGTAACATATAAATATCTATACAATACCAAACCAATATCCCTAGGTGGGTCTTATAACAATATCCCCTAGATAGGAAGATCAAGTATAACTTCCACATCTTCAATGCTGATAGTTATCTCTCCCTCTGTCAAGTAAAATGTGTGAATATTAGGTCTACATTTATTGGTGATCTATATAAGGAGGCGATGATAAATGATTTTAAAATAAGAAATAACAATTCCATAGAATATAGCATAGTGTAGGTATGGTATAATGGCAGCTGGGTGCAGAATATGATCATAATTGTTCACTCTATGCACCCTAATCTTTTGAACATCCTGGCATGATATCACATCCTGTAAAACATTCCTATACTGATTAGTGAGTAGTGTAGTATCCTCCATCTCTACATAAAAAAAATATGTATTAGGTATAAAATTTAAATATAACATTATAGTTAGTATAATGTTTTCTTGGTAGAATGTAAGACATAACATGTCTATTCCATTTTTATGATGTTTTTCTTACCAAAAGAATGTGGCATGTCTTCAATTTTCTAAAATAATATTTTTAAAGTGTTTTTAGATTTTTATACCTTTGAAAGGGTAGTTTGTATGATATGGTTTTATGTATTTATATATATTATCATTTTTTGTTTGTTATCTAAAATTTTAATAGAAAATAAGTCCCATAATGTTTGGGAAAATGAGGTAAAAAGAAGAGAAAACATTAAATTAATTTATTTATCCAAGAAAATTTACAATTAGAACCATGTAAATTGAAATGGATAAGAACAACTCCATTAAATAATAAATGAATTATTAACGCCAAAGAAGAAAAACCTTGACATTTTTAAATACAATATAGTTTGGATGAGATGATCTTCAATTTATAAGTGATGTAAAATCTAGCTTATTTTCATGTGGTTGATTATTAACATATTCCAATGGGATGTAATTAAAATTATAATTTTCAAAACCTTTTGGACTTCTAATGAAATTCCTCCCCATACAATATAGATTTCATTAGAAGGCCAAAATATTATTAAAATTAAAAAGTTAAGTACATCAATTTTAAACATGTTACTAAGATAACACTTGAAAATAAGATGGATTTTACATCAATTTTAATGTTGGGATCATCTCATCGAAAATCTATTTTCCGAAAAAATGTAAACGTATTTATTTTCTATCTTAAATCATTTGTGTGTTATTAAATGGGGTTTTTCTTGTTTATTTCACTTTATAAAATCATAATTTTCATTTTACCAAGGATAATTAAATATATTTGATGTTTTATTTTATTATAAATTCACTTTACAAAACATTTTGTGACATATTTTGTTGTATCATCTCCTACAAAAGGTCTACAGGAACATATTGGAAGGTCTTAATCATCTCAATGACAATACATTACACAAATTCATTATCCAAGAATGTGTAATATTCAGTCAGGTTTGGATGAACATAAGTATGAGTTTCCTAAATCTTTAAAATTATCCCACCTCCAAATGAAATGTTAGGAACACCGCTAAGTAGAATTTACAATAATCCCCATATTTAACAATTCATATGATATATGTCTTATAGATTTATTTCAAAAATAAATATATATAGTGACTCCCAATATGAAATCTTCTTATTATTTTTTTTCAATTCATCTTTACTTAAAATATATAGTTTTTTGTGCATCCCACTAAACTTATCCTATAAAACTCCCAGAAACATAGTTCCACATGTGATAACTATCCAGTCAAATTTAGAAAAATGTTATGTTTCTTTTAACCGAGATATGAATTGTGGAGGGTGATTTATATTTGGGGGAGGCTTCTTTAAAAATAATGGATTACAAGAATATACCTCTCCAAATTCAACATCTCCCTCCTCATCAACACTACTCTCTCATTATTTTCCATAACTAGAAAATTCCACATTTGAAGTCGTATTTACTTATATATCTTGGATATTAGCTTGGTTATACTATTTTAAATGATAGGTAATAACCTCAATTTCCTGGTATGGTCCTTTTTCAACAACTCTTGTATATATATATATCTATTTATAGTTAGATTTTTTTATTGTACTGCATAAACCATAACAAAAAACTCCATCACTGAACCATATGAAATTTGAGAAAATAATGTTATTTCTTAGACCCGGTGTTCATCAATTTCCACTGGAAAAGCTAGATTAAATAGTACATGATGGAATTTAAAATTTATTTAGATAATAGACTGGATCACTTGATGAGTTCCTAGATTTAAGAAACCACAAATTCTTTCTAAAGTATATAGTAGAGTTAAACAATCTGATTTCCAAACCATTGTTGTTGGTTTCATACTATAATAAGATCCTTGATTGTATTTAACAAGCTCCTTATATAATTAGACACGGGAAAACATGATTATCTACATAAAAATGTGTTTTATCAAGATTATGATACTATAAATAATATTGATAGTGATGGTTGACCATATAATCTTTGTGATACTGAAATTTAAGTGTGTCTTCTTATGTCTTAAAAGATGAAACTAATATTTTATATTATAATTTTTAATCTTTCTAAAGGTATTTCAAAAGTTTGTAAAATAAAATATGAATCATCTAAAGAATATCCCCTAGGAGGGTTAAACCATGTGTGTAGAAAGGCATATTATCATGAACTAATTCCCAATCGAGTCTAGATTAATGTAGTGTTTTCAGGTTTTACCAAAAGTTACATTTGGGCGTGAACCACATCCACTTCTAGTATTCATATACGGATTTGTTTTCTGGTATAACCACATAATCTTTGTGATACTAAAATTTTATTACATCTTCTTATATCAAAAAATATGAAACTAAATTTTCATAGTGAAACTTTTACTTTTCCTAAAGGTAAAATCAGTTGTTTATAAAGATAATGTGATTCATCTAAAACATATTGATCAAGAGTAACAAACTAGGAAAGAAAAAAAGTCTCGAATCCTCTAAATCACAGGAGTGACAAGTCATGTATACAATTAAGACACCTTGTCATCCTACTATCCAACATTTATCCTATGTTAATTCAATATTAATAAAAATTTAACCAACAGCTAACCGTTAATTAATTATTAGTTAATAATTAATTAATTATTAATTAATATTATATTAATTATTAATTAATCATTATTTAATAATTTCTAAATCATTAGTTAAACATTCTTAAATCAATATTGAATTCTTACATAATCCGTGGTTAATCTTTCATTAATAATTATTTAATCATTAGTATCGGTATTTTATTGTTCCTTAGCCATTCTTTAATAATTAATTAATCATTAATTAAAATTATATTAATTATGACGTAATCATTATTTAATAATTAATTAATCATTAGTTAAACATTATTTAATCATTATTAAGTCTTTAATTAATCATTATTTAATCTTTAGTTAATCATTCTTTAATCATTATTATCAGTATTTAATTGTTCCTTAGTCATTATTTAATAATTACTTAACTAGAACTTAATCATTAGTAAATATTTTTCTAGTAATTGATTAATCGTTAGTTAATAAATATTTAATCATTAGTTAATAATTATTATATAATTAGTTAATCAACCTTTAATAATTAGATAATAATTGTTTAATCATTAAATAATCATTATTTAATCTTTCTTTAATCATTCTTTAATAATTACTTAATCATTCATTGATAATTTTTAATCTTTCCTTAATCAATATTTAATATTTATTTAATCATTATTTAATCATTAGTTAATAAATATTTAATCACTAGTTAATCAATCGTTAATCATTATTTAATAACTAGTTATCCATTCCTTAATCATTCATCAATCATTAGTTAATCATTCATTAATCATTAGTTAATCAATCTCTATTCATTGGTTAATCATTAGTTAATCATTTCTTAATCATTACTTCATCAATATTTATTTATTATTTAATAATTATTAAATCATTAGTTAATCATTCCTCAATCATTAATTAATAAATATTTAACCATTAAATAACCAATATTTAATCATTAGTTAATCATTCTTTAGTCATTTGTTAATCAATCCTTAATTTTTCTTTAATTATTCATTAATAATCATTTAATCATTCTTTAATCATACTTTAATCATTCTTTAATCTTTTTTAATCATTTTTTCTGAATTATATAATCCTTAGTTAAATATTAATTAATCATTAATTAATTATTGCTTACATATTAGTTAATCAAATGGTATTCATTAGTTAATTGTTATTAGCTAATCCTTATTTAATCCTAACTTGTTCATTATTTAATATATACTTAAAAATTACTAATAATAACTATTACTTATAATTTATATCTAACTAACTAGACTATTGAATAAATAATATATTTTCAAGTAACTAAAAACATATCAATTAAATAAATAAATAGCTTTAAAATAAATAAGCAAGAATGCCTCTAAACGATGCATTGAAAATTCAGAACTCCTTTTGGTCCACCGAAACCACCACATTGAAATGAAGAAGCATTGGGATTATTATAGATAGATATGAAGTAAAAATTAGAGAGATGAAGGAAAGTTAGAGTGATGAGGGTGGGTGTGTGACTTTATTGGTACATTAGCGAAAAGTAGAACTGACGCTGCCACCTTTCAGCTATATTTACATGAATGGAGGCATAAAAAAGATAACTTTCACTTTATGCTATGAGAATGGAATAATATCACATGCCACCTTTTTCATGACATCGATCTGTGTCATTGAGAGGAAAAGGAAGTATTGTCTATAGCTCCATTTAATTAATAGGAAAGGCAGTAGCACCTCTATTTCCTTTTTGAAATTGTTTTCAAAAAAAATATAACCTAGAAATGTTTACATATTTTAAATATATATATATATATATTAAAAAAACTCCCTTATATATTTTTGTTAAACTCCTTGGTAACCTTTTACCTTTACCATGCTAAAAATATTTTTAATATTGTTACTATTCATTATCAAAAAAAATTAGGCTTCCCTTAAAACCTATATTAATTATGATGACAACCAATATGTAATATATTTTACAAGATTCAATTACTATGGTTAGTATAAATTAATTCTAATTTATTCACCCAAAATGAGTACAACACGTTTTTCGATAATTAAATTTTTAATCATAAATATTAATTCAATCCAATTCCTTAATATAAAAACCATTAAATGTCTGTTCAAATATTATTAGGAATTTATTATCTAAAAATTTCAATAAAATAATTCATAACTAGTTGTTAATTTAATTTATGAAGAGAAAAATACAATTTTTACATAAAAATAGTTTTTCTGAAAAACATATCTTTTTCCTTCAAATTATTAAATTTTCATTTCCACCTAATGAATTAATTTTCTAAATTTGTAAAAAAAATACATTTTCATAAGTCTAATACTATAAAATAATTTCCAAATAAAACATAAATCAAAAAAGAAATTTTTAGAAATAAAATATTTCAAAATGTTTCTTTAGGATCAAAATTATTTCATAAGATAATTTGAAATTATTTTCAATTATAATATTTAATTTAAATACCATATATTGTGATTAATTATAAAATGTATAAGTATTAATATCATATAATATTGGTTTTGTTCTTCATAGGCTATAAAAAAATCAATATAATGAAAAATATATTCAAAAATATTAATATGTTATATTCTACACCCCTCGTAAGAAATTTTACCTCAAAATATTTTCCGTATAATATAAAAAACTAATGATAACACCACCACATAACATCCTTAGGTTCCCACATTGCTTCCTAAAATTTATAGTTTTTCTAAAAAATGTTGACAATGTGAGTGATCTTAATTCCTAGAACTTCCTCTCTTTGATCCATAATCATTATTTGTTGATCCTTATAATAGATATCATCCTCCAGTGGTACAATGTTTGAGATAATTACATGTAAATAATTACGTGTGTAATTATTTAGGATGGATATGTGGAACACATCATGAACTTAAGAGAGGATTAGTGAATGCTCTGATTAATAAGAAAACAATATTATATGATCAAGAAACTCAAAGGGACTTACATATCTAGGAATCTAATTTCCCTTCATCAAAATTATCATTACATTCTAAAATGGATATATTTATTAGAATGCCTTTTTTCCAACTAAGATCTTTAGATCTTATCGATGATTGTTAGCATAAATTTTCTAGCAATTTAATTTTTCCTAATGTGATACTGATTTTTTCTAACCTTATTTTTTATATCCTCTTCTATCCTTGGCCCAAATAGATGTCATTATCTACCATCATGTGAGCATAATTGAGTAATATACTTCCAACTATATAGGGCTTCATAAGGAGCCAAATGAATTCTTAAGTGAAAGTTTTTATTGTAAGAAAACTCCCCCAAATAAATTTATTTATCCCAAACTACATTGAAACCCTTATTATAATAACTTAACATATCTTATAGGGTTCCAATTGTCCTCTCAGACTGTCCTTTTGTATGAGTATTTTATTCATGGAAAATGTTTAACTCAATATTCAAGTCTTGTTGAAAACTGCTTCAGAACTTCAAGGTAATCCTTGTATACTGATCAAATATAGTAGAATATGGTATCCCATGAAACTTTATTACTTCCTTAATGTATATAATGTTAATATGATCAATAGATAACATTTTTTGATAAAATGACATGTTCTATCTTCATAATATGATCAACAAAAACATAAATAAAGATATAGAATTAGATTTTTTTGGGAATAAGATGAATAAATCAATAGAATTGTTTTCCAATTTCCCTTTTAGTATGGGTAATGGTTATAAATCCCCCCTATCCCTGGTTATATTGGCCTTAACTTTCTAAAATTATATAAATCTAGATACGTAATCTAAAATAACAATTTTTGTGTTGTCTCACTATAAATAGTCCTTTAGGTCCCTGTATATCTTCATTCTTCTAAGATGAATATAGAATGATGAACTATAAGAATCATCTAATTGAACATTATTAAATTACAGTATTAACATGAAACATACTTGATTCATGAAACTCTTCATTCAATAATAATCATGGTAGAACTGATGAACATTCATCACTTTATTCTGTTATTACATGTCTTTCTTATGGGCCTCTTCAGTCATCACATATATGGATGGATGAAAATTTATTTTTGTATGATATGATTCATATAATTTCTACATAATTTTATTATCATTCCTCAGAAAATTCATATGTATTAGATCACTTTAAATAATCATCATATATAAATTGGCATGCCACTTCTGACTCATTGCGTCATCTACATCATTTTCCTTACAAATGTTGTAATATATTAAGTCCTCATAATCATTAATCATCTCCAGCCATCTCATTTTTAATATATTCAACTCTTTATATGTGAATAAAAAATCATGATTTTATTATCATTATATAAAACACAACTTTCACGATATATATTATATATCTAAATCCTTAATTAAAAATATGACTATTAGCTCCAAATCATGAGTCGGTAAACTTTTATCCTGGATTTCCAATTGAAAATTGGCATATGTAATTACCATATCATTCCACAAAAGTAAATATCCTAGTTACTTATTTATTTCATTACAAAATATTGAAAACCCATCTCTAATAGAGCGTCGTGTGAAAATAGTTTTACTGACCAACATTATTTTTAGCTCCTTGAAATTATTTTCACATTCTTCTATCCAATGGAACATAGATCCTTTTTAAGTCAACATGGTTATTGTATTTTATAGAATTTATTAATTTCTCACAACTTGTCAATTTTATCTAGAAAACAAAATAAAATTTTAGATCTCAATCACTATGGTGGGTCTAGGATATTTCTCAACAAACTTTTTCTTTAATCGATCCACTAATATAACCTCTTGTGAGATTATATGAACCAATAATTTAAAATTATGTATCTAAAATTCATATATAAAAAATTTGGTATCCCACTCATCATTCTTTGGGGACATCAAGACAATCGTAAAATGATATTGATGGTATTCATTGTTCTTTTAATGTATAAGAATGTAATCTTTAAAGACTAATAAAAAATATTAAAGGTAATATATTGTAATATCCGAATAATTTTATGAGGTATATATCCTTTTATTTTCACTTTAATTCTTTATTTGTATCATTTTGGTAATGCCTAATGAGGTCATATAGGTTACGAGGGTGTGCATGGATTGTTCTAAGCCTAGATCCCCTTGTTTTGGAGGAAAATTATGGGCCACAATGTTAGTATAAACGATGCCACCCAGTCTGCATGGTTTTTTTAAACTGTGTAGGGTGATACAGTACATAGCAGGGGGCCACACATTTATTCCTAATCATGTTGATCATGATAATTTTCCATAAAGAGTTACAAACATTATTTTAGAGGTTTTCCTCATCGGTTGTTCATGGTTATTCTGTCTAGCCCTTGAACGAGGTGTCTTGGTGATGTTTTTGGTCACACGGTTGGTGAATAGTAATACCAACTATATGACCCCCTTATAAAGAGAGTATTTAACTTTTCTATATTTCAAACATAAAAACATAAAAAAACCTTTTTCATTGTTCTTTATCTAGTGAACACTTGCATTGGGAGAGTTCATACTAACTCTTTCATATAATTTGATCCCTCTTCCTCATATGACCTTTGAATAAATATCTGTTCACCTTATTGGATTAATATTAGTATGTGCTTTAATCAACATCCTTCCATTTATAGTTTATCAAACCCTCTTTGGTGCTATTTTGGTGTGAGGTAATATGCCCAATTTTTAAGGTATTTGACTATTCTTCTATTTCCTTCTAAATATGATCGACTCAAAAGGAGATATTGGATTAGAAATCTACTATAGGGATAAGGTTAGTGGTATCTACTATTTCCCTAAGGTTTTTATTATATTATAAATAATTATTATTATTATTCCAAACACTAGACCTTCTAGGTGTTTCTCTAAAAAATAATCAATATCTTCAATAAATTTTTTAATACCTAATGTGATGCCTACATAGAACCTTGACATAGTTAGATTTTCTCAACCTCAACCTAAACCAACTCTATGGTATGTTCATCCATTTTCCTAATCTAAGAACCACCCCTTTGGGTCTTTAGTCTTTCCACAATATTCTAGAAGCCTTAAATAAATTTAATGAGTAAATTAATGGATTAATTATGGTTATTGTAAAGGAATGGATGATTATAACTTAGTAAGGAGACTGACATAGCCCTTGATTTTTAAAATACATGTTGATTCTGATTATTTTAGTATAGAACTAAGTTGGATCAACTATTTATCATTGCTAATTATTTTTTTATGTTACCGATCATTATTACGTTATGGCACCGATGATGGGGATCGAGGTACGACACCTACAACATCTTTATACACATATATCTCTGGATATTTGAACCCATCCAAATTTAGTCTTTGGTTTATGTCCTACATAGGTATGATACTATTTAGATATACTTGGACTCGAGGAGGTCAACATGGTACATATCCCTAAAACCTTCTATATGTAGGTCATATTCTTTTACATATGCAACATATTCCAATGTTGGTAGTTACTTTTACACATTATATTTATATATAGACATTCATCGTGTATAACTTGATTATAGTTACAACTCTATTTATGGACATGTTTTTATCTAACATTCATATCATAACATTATCTATTATACCCACACATAGTAACAGTTTTTATTCATTGGATAAATTGGTTATCAACATAGTTGGTGGTGGCCAACTAATTATATCTCACACCCTTTTTGAGATACCAATTTTTACCCGAATTGTATTTATGTATTTGGGTAGGGATAAGGGAATGTACCTGGTAATGGATACTTCATTTTTTAGTAGTATGGAAGCTTGATAGAGCAGGTTCATGCCTTGGGTCATCATGCTTTAAGGGATATCCTTTTTGGTATTTCTGGTTTATTTATACATGTATTGTACCGGTTTACTTTTACTATGTATGATTTATTGTCTATATAACCATGAAATATTCAACATTTTTGTATATGATACCAATTTTGGTAGTTTTATCACTGCAGGATGAATGATTTATTTACACTTATTTTTTTTTATTATTACTATTAAATAATTTAATCATTATTACAAATGTTGTACTACTCTGGTTATGATGGTGTAGTATTCCCACCATACAACCATGGACCATTGCTGCTTTTTAGCAGTATCTAGTGTTTGGGGAGGCTTACATGAGGCAATGTGACTAACCTAGTTCAGTGAGATATGAGTGACGTATTTCTAGTAAATTACAAATTAATATCAAAGCTCTATTTTCCTTTATATAACTGTTTGGGATTGGTATATAGAAGAATTGGATATGTCAGAATTTGGGAATGATTTTGTTCCTAGGATTATATAACCCATGTTTGGGGGAAATCCATGTTTCCTAGGATGCGAAGTCATGTTATGGATTATTCATATTATAGTTGAATTGGTTTCCCCATTGGGTGGTCCACATGGATTGTGGATTTTCTTATTATTATTTTTCTATTCTATCCTTATACTATTATGGTAAGAAATCATTGATCATACATCATTATAATCTCCATAGAGATTAATATTTCATGAATTATTCCATTCCAAGTAGGTTTCACTACCTGATTGAATAAAACTTGTTGTATGTGGATTGAGTAATATATATGTTATATAGCTTATGATTTTGGGGGAAAATGAAAATTAAATAATTTTTTATTAATGTTTTTTCATAATCCTAAATGGTATTTTCCTATACAGATTGATGATACCACTTTAATTATACAATTATCACATGTTTGAGTTATTTAAATGAGGTTACCTAAACTGAAATGTTAATTTATTTTGAAGCCAACAATGTCATTTGTAATTAAAAAAGTTCATTTAACTCTATAAAATTGGATGTAAAATTCATCAAGTCAAATCATATTGTATTGCATCTTGCATTATTCTATTGAATGTAAAGGTCTACATGCAGTTAGAAGAACTATCGATTGAAAATTATAATGAATGTAATTCTATATATTTTGAATGATAGATTATTTAATTTGGCTATAATGTAAATGAAAGTCTCGATAAATAATAATTCAAATATAGTCATTGTTAAATGGGGATTTCAATTACAATTTAATTATTTTTCCCTCAATAACATTTAATTAGAAGAAAAAATATTGGGAGCCCTTACTAGAATAGATATATTGACCCAAAATTGACATTAGAAGTGGGTAGTAGGTAGCAACTCTTGGGATTATCTGTTGTCTAATACATCACCCACACATGGCTTTAGGAGCAAGAAGATGGGTATGAACTACTTATAGAAAGGAAGTTACCTATACTACTCATATATCCTTAGTATGTTTTATCAAATCATATCTGATACATGTACACGGAATTTTTAGAGTCGTGACACCATGACATCCTCAAGTTGTGAAATAGAAAGGTGGTGACAACCATGCCTTTAAGGTGGTGATCCTTGAGCCACTAGTGTCACCTCTATTAATTCTATTAGTGGAACCTCCTTATCTTAAAAATGTGGGAGATAATGACCAATTTAATGATGGATTATTATGTCTTATAAAAACTACATGGGGAACTCTATGACAAACATCTTCAAAGCCAATGTTTATGGGAGAGTTTCAACAATAGCATCCACCAACTTTCTCAAGGGATGGTGGCCCCCAAGATTCCAAGTTATAGATTGATACTCTTTTTTATCTTCCAACATCATGAGATGCCTATATAGAGGAGGGTCAAACTATCAATATATATTCTTTATAGATACTCAAAAAAAAATTAGGATATCGTGAACTAGTCAGATCAACATTGGGAAATATTATGGAGGAATTTCCAATCAAAATTATATGAAAAATGTTACCCTGAGACTTTTGTTGATGACAGATCCAACAATTTTATACACCAAGAGAATGGTCCTATAATAATGGCCTAGTCCCTGTGAGACTCTCCCCCGAGATCCAACAATCTTGTTGGGTCACTCGGTCTCAACTGGGAGGGAAAAATGAGGTGTGGCCCAATGCGTTGACGGATTGCTTCGACGAACCATCGCTGATCGGGTTGTCACCCTCTAGGACGCTCTGTCATCTCGGCTGGCAATGGCTCCTTCCCGGCTGGGGCTCTCTCCGGAGTGACCCCTTTTGTGGGGAGGGGGATTTCCTTGTGTGGAGGGTTCGGAAAGGCCACGCAGGGGAATTCCCTTCTAGAAAAGAAAATAATGGCCTAGTCCCTCCTGGTCCATTACTTTTCCAATTTATGTTGTTTGGGATGCTCTGGACCCCATTAGTATGTCTGGATCCAGAGGGCGGTGTGTTGGTGGCAGGATGTCACCATTATGTCCCCCATTAGTGACACCGATCGGTGTGTCACCGATCGGATCCACACCCATTTGGTGCCACGGGGGACTTGTTGGGGGTTTTCTTTCCCTAGTTTCCCATAACGCCACTTTTATGTCTTTTACCCTTTTTAAAGACAATCAAGGCCGTTTTTAGCCCCATAAACAATGTTTTAAATCCCCTAAGAGTGGGGAGACCCTCAACGGACTCGTTTTTGTCTTTTTAAATGAAATCCTTTAGTGAACAGCTATTATGGCCACCTCTCTGATGAGAATTATTAGATAGATATTAATTCGATCATGTGTAACCGTCCAATCGCATGGTGAAACCACGGTCCACCTTTAAGGCCATTAAAAATTCATATCCAGTAACTCCAGGATCTCTCCTTTTTTCACACGGTTATTATTTCTTCATCCTGGAGGGTCCCTTTTTCTTTCTTTCATTTATTTAGAGTCCCCCTTCCCAAGGCTAGTGTTACGACTATGTTGGATCATTTCTATCTCACTCTTAGAGTCCTCAGAGTTCCTATCTTGCAAGTCGTGCATCCCCAGTTCTTGGCATGAGGAGAAATACATCGATCATTGATCATCCAAGTAGGTTTATTCCTTCATCTCTCTTTAGTTTGTATCATGTTGGGTGGGTATGACAATGTTTCCTTTGGGGATGGATGAAACCAAACCATAACGAAGATACTAAATGGTTTTTAAGGAATGAATGGGTGTGTTTAATGATGTTGTTGTACTCTTTTACCATTGAATAAATTTTGTGAATTAAATGGGATTGTGTCCACTAAAAATCATGGCAGTTGTTGGTCCTTTCATTCGCCCTAATGAACCTATGTTTTTTAGATATATCTGTGATTGAATGGCTATAACATGGAAACTGGTTAATCACGTAAACTCAGCTGATTAAATGGATGCCCAGGGAATAAGAATCTGTGTATGGTCACGCCGGTTAACCAAATGGAAGGAAGTAACTTAATGAATGGTGTGTTTGAATCTGGAAACTCCCTTTCTTAGTCTTGGTAATATGTGTGGTTATTCCGCTTGATTCTAGTTGGGTGATGTGGATGGGGATGTGATCCCTTGTTGTGGTGTTATTGTTAGCTTGTGGATCTGAGGTTATGTGGGTCCATATGTTGGGGATTGGTTTGGTTCCAGTACTTCGAGTGATCTCACAGATCCCTTTCGTTGTTGTAACTTTTCTAGAGAACTGGGTTTGAATGCTTAATTGGTTGCTTGGTTGTTTTTCCTTCCTTGTCTTCGAGTTGTGCCTGTTAGTTTTCTGGTAGTAAATAATTATTTAAATGAAACCACTTTAATGTGATAAAAAGAATGGGTTCTATGGGGATTTTTTTCTGGGAATGATTTTTGACTTGGTTGTGGCTGTTGTGCTTTTTATGAATGGATAGTAACAAGGGTGTTTGTGTATGGGATGTTTTGGGAACCCCTAGGTTGGGATGTGTTCTTGTTTAGAAAATACCAAATATAAATTTTTATTAAAAATCCACTTTTAGGACAAGTGGGAAACCATCGTTCGGAAAACCAAAACCACTACGTGCTAAAGGAGCTCACAAAATTGTTAGACACCAGACTAATGTTATTTGAATCATCCACTCTATATAATTCCTAGTGCAAAGTGCTATCCTATGTGTTTGGATCCTCCCTGAGATGTTCTTCGAGATGAGAGATCATACTGTCCATTGTCGGAATGAATTCTTCTGGAGATATTTTTCCCTGATTGAAACCCTGAGCAAATGTTTGATCTTGCTTGTCGATCCATGCTTCTGGCACCTCAGTGGCCTCAACTTTCAACCTTCTTTCATAAATTCTATTAATTTCCTCAATTGAGGTGTTGAGCCTTATGTCTTTCCCAATAATTTCTTCCTTGGAGTGAAATATGAGATTCATGCACTCCCCTACCTCTTCTTCTATTACGTTTGGTTCTCTGCTTAGATCACCATTATCTCTGTCTTGCGGGGCCTTTATTTCATTGCTTCCACCTTTCTTGTCCGACCTAGTTTCCATTGTTTTTGGCAGGTAAGATTAGTCTTTACATCCCTTTGGTGTTTTCCTCTAAACCACAATTCATTTTCTGGAGTCAGGCTTTCCTTTGAGCCCCGTCTGCCTTCTAGGGTTGTGAGTACCTTTCCCTTAGAAACGATCCCAGCTGTCTACAGATATTTGGATAAGGATATTAGCACCTGAATCATCCTCCTCATGCAACATTACTTGTTCTTGATCCACCAGACTATCAAATTGGTTTGTTAGCTCAACCCTCGAGCCTTCAGTTGAAGGCTTAATCCCAAACTAATTGCTCAGCTCACTGGGGAACAGCTTGTTTTCCCCTACAGATGTGTCCTTTAGATAGGATGGGGGTTGGAGAATGTTTGGGTCCAAGGGACCCAACACACTCCCCTCCTTCTTACTCCCTGTAATAGGCACTACATCAGAAACCCTTGGAACCTTATGTATCCTAGGAGGCTCGACCACCCTGCCCCCCTCAGGCCTCCCTTTATTAGCAGGGGGAACATCGGTATACAATAGAGGGACCTCCTTTGAATTCCCAGGAGGTTCGGCCTCTTTTCCAGCCTCTATTATAGAAAATTCACACTCACTTTGAGTGAGTTTCTTCATCTCCAATGTAGACCTGGTAGCATATGTTTGCTCAGAACCAATGTGGGCATGTTGTTCCTCATAAGCTCCCAGCTCCTTCAACGGTAAACCTAGGTTCTGTTTTAGCCAATCAAACACATCATCCACCTTTTTATTTTCATTCAACCTCATTCCATTACACTGTATGGAATACAAAGGGTTAGTGGTCCCCTAAGACTCCCTAATACAACATCGTTGAACAACAACGTCCTCCGTCTCTACGAGGGATCCAACCGGTAAATTATATACATCAATTGTCAATCCTCCATAATATTGGGAGGACCAGACCAAGGTCGACCGAAGAGGCTTCGCCGGCACCTGGAAACATCATTTCCTATGCGGGAACAGCCCAAGAAAAAGGAAATCCAGTATTCATAACATACCTTCTAAATCCAGTGAAGCTCTCCGTCAATTTCGATGATAATAGACTCTATAGGTCCTTTCAATAATTCAACATCGACACAAATCCTTGGCTCAACTAGGTGGCAGACGACCTTGGTGTGGGAATCAGAGCAAAGGTAGTGTCCAACCAGACTTCCTATCAACTGGAGGATCACCGAGTTCTGTAACTGCAATGGGAGGCCAGGTAAGGATATCTAGAGTGCTAAGGTCATAGGATCGCATCTCAGGTGAAATTTGAAGGTCCATCGGAATAGAGAGAACCTGAACCACTTCATATAACTTGGAGCAAAGGCCCAAGAATTCACAAGGTCATATTCATTAGAGAATCAAACTTGTAAATGTCTCGCATCTAAAAGGCCTATCGTAACATGATCCTTCAAATTCCAAGAGGAGAACACAAACCGATAAAACACATCACCCGATGGACGATCCCTTCCGAATCGGGATACCAACATGAGATCCAGTAATGCGGATGATTCTGTGAACTCTAGAGGGGAAATATGAACCAAAGAAACTCCATTAACTAAGTATTGAACCTTATGGATTATATCATTCAAAGAGAAAGGAGGAAGGGATGACAGATCTGTGATAGGGTTGAAAGAGGGTAAGTAAGGGGGAATCAAATGGGATGGAGAAGCAGGATCCCCCCTCCCCAGCTAAAGCTATTCGAGGATGGGAGGCAGTGGCGCGGACATTCCCTACGCCATAGTAGAAGGGAGAGAGTGAGACCAAGGCGGTCCTTTTGTACCTATATGTATAATTTAGTTCTTATGTCTTTTATTCTCACCCTACCTTAGTTTATCACTTCACGTCGAACACCCCCATTTCATGGGGAGGGTGTTTCTTCCAATACTCCTACGTGAGGATAGTTATTAGCTTCTTTTTTTCTTCATTTCGTAAGTAGCACAAGACTCTTCAGGTAGGCTGTGATATCCTGAGTTCTATTATAGCCCAATATTCTTTAGGGAGGATAGTTATAGTGGTTTGACCAAGTGTGTTGGGGAAGGCTGTTTTCCCAAGTGTCTTCAGGATGAGGTCCCGGTGTCTTCAGGCATGACAGTAGTAGTTCTGGCCCAGTTTTCTTTGGGCATGGCGGTAGTTGTTTTATCCCTAGTGTCGGCGGTCATGGTTACATGTTGTGGTTGTGTCTTAGGAGTTTGCGGGCGGGATGTGTGGTAGGGGTAGCCCAGGTGTGCGTGAGTTGGGGGATGGCAGTAGGACTGCGGTGAGATTTGCAAGGGAGGTCTGACGCATATGATGTCTTTAATAACTAGTGGGAAAGTGGTGTGGGGTACCCAAACATCGATGTGTTTTTACTGTTACTTTACCATGCATGTTTTATTTGGGGAGTGTGCATTTGTGAGGTTGGGTGGATAGTTTCCTTGCTAGTTGCTTTGGTTATATCATTTTCTCATGGGGCAATACATTGCCTCCCCCCTTGTGCATGAGAGATTTTGGTTTTCCCAATTGAGTATACTAATATGCTCACCCTACATATATAAAACTTCATTCAGGTTTCTAGGAGGACTTTCAGGACTGTGTCGGACCCTATTACCTCGGACACTGGGACGGTTGACATTTCTTTTCATTTATTTTGGTACTTTACTTTGGAGTTTTATGTATATTTTTTATAATTTATTATTGGAACATGTATTTGGGAATGTACTGTTTTGGATTTACTTTTACTTATAGTTTGGGAGTCTTTTGGGATTTACTATCTCATCTTATGATCCTACTAAATAAAAAGGGTAATGCCTTCCAGATTATGTGGGATTCTATACCCTTGGTGCTAGTCTCCACTCTGGGGCCTATTGTAGGCTGGTCTCAGGGGTCATTATCTATCCTCAAACTTGAGGAAGGAATGGTTTGGAAATCTATTGTCCCTCCCCTAATCATGTTCAAGGTAGGTCATGAAATAATGGTATCAGAGAGAACTCTGAGTATTGCATGGGATGGTAGGGAAATAGTGTTAAGAAATCATGGCATGCAAAATAGGCCAGGGAAGACCAGTTGGGGAATGGGATTTTTGGGTCCCCTGTGATCCGATGCAAGGACTCTGAACCTACCAAACAACCAAGTGAGGCTACACTAATTATAGGGTAGAGACCCTAGTAAAGGTACATGTATCATAATGACTTTTATTCTTGTATGTCTTGGATATTTTGGGGATTAAAATAAATAAAAAATCTAAGAAAAAATTAAAAGAAATCTCTTACACTACTCAGGCTTAGGCATTCCTTGATTACCTTGAAACTATGGCACCCAGATAGAAATCACGGGTAGTGTGGCCGATCGAGGCCCTTGAGAATGATTCTGGATGATAAAAAGAGGGATGATCGATAGGAGGAGGATGACTAGTGGTAGAGGTTTCTTCCTTCAATTCAACGGAAGACCCTTGGGATGTACGAGGGAAGAGTCTCAGACATGGATACAGAGATATGGCTCGAGGAGCTGGTGATATCTTTCATCTTGATCTGGTCTCTGACTTAGAACTTGGTTCCTCTAGCTATAAGCAAGATGTGGGGAGCAACGCATCAGTGGTGGATGATCTATCTTGGGGAGAAGAGGGAGGCTGACATTTAGTGAGAAAACTGCAAGAGGGAGTTCTGGGAAGAATACCTCTATTCCACGATGAAGGTGGAGAGTAGGCATGAACTATTCTCCATTCAGCAGGGGAGCATATCAGTGAAGGAGTTGGGGGTCAAGTTCTAGGATCAGATTATCTTTTCTCAGAAGCTCTTTCTGGATGAGATGTCTCTAGCGATCTGTTTAGAAGAGGCACTCTAACCTTCTCTTCAGTATGTGGTTACTCCCTTCACCCTGATTACCTACATAGAGGTCCAAAGGAATTATGAAGTGGTAGATAGGATGCAAAATATGGTAGGTGTGACCTGTGAGGGGATCCATTTGGGCTCATCAAAGTGGAAAGTTTTCAGTAGTAGGCCTCCAAAATCAGTGCATTCTAGGTTTCGGCCAATGGGGAGTAGGCCCAAGTAGTTCCACTTTCGATCTCCTGGTCCTCACCCCTTCCTTATGGGCCTAGGACTGAGATGTTTGATATGTGGAAGTCATTGGAATCTTCGAAATCAGTACCTAGACCAAGTGTTCTATAGTGGGAGTGGGCAGGTTCAGCACCCACCTTTGCAGTAGCAGTTTCCAACCTAGACCGTTCAGCAACAGCAGTAGGGACATCAAGCTACAACTCATCCGAGAGCAGACATTGCAAGAAGAGGCCAAACCTAGGGTGCTCATCAGGGACCTCAACCAGCGCGTGGTCGAGGAGGCGGTCATCATACAAGGGGTAGAGGATTTGGGTGTGGGATGTTTCATACCGCAATGGCAGCAGTTCTAGCAGGGCTAGAAGTCGTTCAATGTATGATCAACTTGTTTATCACTCTTGAATGTTCCTTGTTTGATTCAAGAGCTTCACACTCCTTTGTTGCACCCAGTCTAGCCCATGCTTTAGTTTAGATGTAGAGAGACTACATATACCCTTGGATTTCAGTATGCCAGTCATAGGTCAAACCAGCTTGTCCCGTGTTTTCCGAGGTTGTAGACTGATTTTGGGACCACATCAGTCCAGTGCAGACCTTCTTTTGGTGAAGATGCCACCAAATAATGTCTTTTTATGAATCTATTGGTTGTTCTTTGTGCGTTCCATTATCGACTGCTTCTAGATAAGGGTTTTGTTTTCAGATATGGGTAGTCGACGTGTTGATTTTTTCGGTGAGCGGGGCTTCCATGAGGGCAGTCGATGAGTAGAGCCCCTTATTTCCTAGTTAACTGAGGTGTTAGTGGAGTCAGCTGACACAGAGATGGTGGAAGTTTCCAGAATTATTAGTGAGTTCATGGATTTCTTCCCTGATGAGGTGGTGAATCTACCCCCTCAAAGTGATGTTGAGTTTAAGATAGACTTACAACCCAATGTCCGTCCAATTTCGATGTCTCCCTATCAAATAACTCTTTCTGAGTTGTGGGAGTTACGGATTAAGATTGACGATCTGATGAATAAGGGTTATGTCCAACCAAGTGTGTCACCATGAGGTTCTCCAATCCTGTTTGCACAGAAGGAATATGGTGGTCTCAGTCTGTGCATAAACAATCAGAGACTGGATCAGGTAATGGTCAAGAACTATTACCCACTCTTGAGGATAGACGATCTTTTTCGATCAATTGAAGGGTGTAGGATGGTTCTCCATGAATGACCTATGGTTAGGATATCACCAGGTTATGGTGAAGTAGGGTGACATCACGAATACTACATTTAGGTACAGATATGGGCACTTTGAGTTCATGTTCATGTCGTTCAACGTTACGAATTCACCAAACATGTTCATGGGGATCATGAACTCCATCTTCCCGGAATATCTAGACCGGTTCGTAGTCGTGTTTATTGACGACATCCTGACCTACTCAAGATCAGAGTAGGATCTTGTCGAGCATCTGAGAGTAGTTTTAGTGGTCCTCCAACATCACCATCTCTACGGAAAGTTTTCCAAGTGCAAGTTCTGAATACGATAGGAGCACTTACTTGGACATGTGGTGTTTGGGAAGGAAATAAAAGTGGACCCGTCAAAGGATGAGGTGGTTGTTTCTTGGGCAGCACCCAATAATGTGGCAGTGGTTTGTATTTTACTGGTTCTAGCAGGTTATTACTGAAGATTCGTGTCCAACTTCCCCCGATTTACAGCACCATTGACAACCATGACCAAGAAATATCGTGCTTTTGTGTGGAGTGAGTCATGGCATACAGCCTTTAGTTATCGAATGGGGAATTTGGTCAGTTCCCCAGTGATGAGGTTTCCAAATGAAGGGGTGATGTTTGAGGTGTTCTTTGATGCTTCAGTCCAAGTATTGGGGTGTGTGCTAATGAAACAACAGGGGTGATCTCTTATGATTCTTGGAAGTTACGTCCCCATGAGCGTAACTATGCCACCCATGACTTGGAGCTCGTAGCGGTTGTGTTCGCACTAAAGTTATGGAGGCACTACCTCATCAGGGACCACATTGTGTTCTTCACATATCATAAGATCGTGAGGGATATCTTATCTCAGTGAGACCTAGACTTGAGATAGTGGAGGTGGATGGAGTTTCTTCAAGGCTATGACTTTGAAATTTCTTACACCTCAAGAAATTTGAACGTGTTGGCTGATGCCTTGAGAAGGAAGTCGCGGAAGGATGTGGTTCGAGAATCAGTAGATTCTTGGAAGTAGAATGAGGACTTACCTTCCCTACACCTAGATGCAAGGGTGGAGGATGGAAGAGGCTATCTGTTCCAGATGACAGTGCAGTATCCATGTTGTGGCAGGTGGATGAGTCTCAGTGGGGGGACTTAGAGGTTTAAGTGATGCGCGATCATGTTAGCTAGGCTGATGCTCCAGGTGGATGGTCAGAAGATGGGAAGAATCAGATGTTGTTTCATGGAACATTGTCCGTCCCTGTGGAAATTCATGAGGGAGTTCTTGGTGAGTTCTACAACTCACCTCTATTGGTGCACCTATGATTTTCCAAGATGTACCAAGGCTTGAGGGGTCAGTTTTGGTAGCCCAGGGTGAAGCGGGTAGTGGTAGAGTTTGTTGCAATGTTCCTTGTGTTTCAGCAGTTGAATGTTGAACACCGCATCCCAAGAGGCCAATTAAAACCTTTATATGTCCCTGAGTGAAAGTGGAACGACATCTCGATGGATTTCAGCATGAGACTACCCAGAGTTCATGGGGGTTGTGATGCAATCTGGATATTGGTTGACTGGCTGACGAAATCAGCTCACTTCCTATAAATCAAGTATTTGAGTGTAGTGGATTCCCTAGAACAAAGGTATGTGAATGAGGTGGTGCGGTTTCATGGAGTTTTTAGGAATATAGTCTCTTATTGGGATACCCGTTTTACCACATGGGTCTAGAAAGCATTACAACGTGCTTTTAACACCCATATATGCCTCAATAATGCTTTCTACCCCCAGACAGATGGGCAGACAGAGCAAACCACTCATACGATGGAGTATATTCTATGAGAATGTGTTTTATACTTTGAGGGATCGTGGGTATGCCACTTGCCTCTGGTAGAGTATTCTTACAACAATAGCTATCACTCTACCATTGGAATGGATTAGTTTGAAGCATTGTAAGGGAGGTTATGTCACTCACCTGTGTGCTGGAAAGAGGTCAGGGAAGTAGGAGTTTTGGGTTCCAAGGTAGTACAGGGCATGACAGAGAAGGTTCATCTTATACGAGAGAGGATGAAGGTGGATCAGGACTAACATAAGTCATATGTCAATCATAGGAGGAGACCCTTGGAGTTAAATATTGGGGACCACATGTTCTTAAAGGTCTCCCCTCTGTGTGGGAAATTGAGGTTTGGTAGGGGGAGTGAGATTTCTTCCAAGTTTGTCACAGACTTTGAGGTGCTATGGAGGGTCTTTGAAGAGGCTTATCAGCTGGCGCTACCATCGCTGCTACTGAGGGTGCATGGCGTCTTCCATGTGTCTCAACTCCGTCGTTATCTACATGATGATTCACATGTCCTCATCTGGGGAAATATATATATAAAGGATGGCACGAAATTTGTAGAGAAACTAATGAGGATTGAGGATCTTGGGGAGAAAGTGCTCTGTTGATGAGCCAAGCCCTTGGTTCGTGTGTTGTGGAGGCATGGTGGATTCGAGGAGAGTACCTGGGAATGGTAGGCATAGATGCATGCCCAGTACCCAGAGTAGTTTTGAGTTATGTTATGTTTTGTTTTTTAATTGTTTATGATGTAGTGGTAGAACATGTTAACTATGAAATTTATTGTTTTTGTTGTTCTATGTATGTGTGTAAAAAATTCATGATAGTGGAAAGGGAAGGACCTGATCCCTAATCAAGATGAATTAAAGTGGATGTGATTAAACCCATGCGGGCGATTCAATGCCACCCAAAGAGGATAGTATCATGACATGGGGAAAGGGACCCCTTAATCCATAAGATTGGATGGTGTGAACCTTATATGTTATGTGGTCACTTGAGGCAGAGGCGTTCTTAGATGTCTAGGGTGGTTTGGCTATGAGAGGTATCATTCGATGTGGTTGTTCATATCCCTCTCTATAGAACCGGGTTTAGTTTTGATTCTTGAGGATGCGACTAGTTTGAGAGGTTTCTAATGTAATTTTGTGAACCCTCCTAGCCAATTAATTTGCCAATTTCCGGTTTTTTGGGATTCCCTGGACCCCATCTGTAAGTCTGGATTCAGAGGGCAGCATGTCAGTGGAAAGATATCATCGTGGGGCCACCGATTAGTGTGTCACTGATAGGTGTTTTACCCATCGGTGTGTCCCCTATTGGTGAGTCACCGATCAGCGCCACACCCGAATGGTACCATAGGGGGCCTGTCAGGGTTTGCATTCCCTAGTTTCTCGTAATGCCACTATTAAGTCTTTTAACCATTTTAAAGAGGTTCAATATTTTTTTATCCCCATAAACAATATTTTAAATCCCATAAGAGTGGGGAGACCCTCAACATATATTTTTTGGTCTCTTTAAATGAAATCCTTTAATGAACAGTTATTATGGCCACCTCTTTGATGAGAATTATTAAATAACAATTACTTTTATCATGTGTAATCATCCAACCGCATGGTGAAACAACGATCTGCCTTTAAGGCCATTCAAAATTCATATCATATAACTCCAGGATCTCGCACTTTATCGCACGTGAATTCTTTCTTATTCTGGATGGTCTCTTTTTCTTTCCTTAGTGTGTTTGGAGTCCCCTTTCCAAAGGCTAGTGGTGCGCCTAAGCTGGAGCCTTTTCTACTCACTCTTGGAGTCCCAAGAGTTCCTCCCTAGTTAGTTGTGCATCCCCAGTTCATGGCACAGGGAGAAAAAATTTGATCATTCATCATCCAAGTAGGTTTCTTCCTTCTTCTCTCTTTATTGTGTATCATGAGGTATGGGTATGACACTATTTCCTTTAGGGATGGATGAAACCAAACCATAACTAAGATAATAAATGGTTTTTAAGGAATTAAGGGGTGTTTTTATGATATTGTTGTACTATTTTACCTTTACTAATATGTTTTGAATTATATGGTCTTATGACCACTAAAAATCATGGTCATTGGTGGTCCTTTCTTGCGCACTAATGAACATCTTTTTTTCTGGATAATTCTGTGATTGATTGGGTGTAACATAGTAATTGGTTAATCACGTAAACTTGGTTGATTAAATGGATTCAAAGTGAATAAGAATCCATGTATGGTCACCCCGGTTAACCAAACGGAATGAAGAAACTTAATTTGGGGCTTGGATTGGTTATAGTAATTCGAGGGATCTCATAGATCCCTTTTGTTTCTATAACTTTACTAGAGAACTCTATGTGAATGCTTAATTTGTTTCCTAGTTGTTTTTCCTTCCTTATCTTGTAGAAATGCATGTTAGTTTCCAGGAAGTGAAGAATTATTAAAATGAAACTACTTGAATATGATAATAAGAATGGTTTCAATGGGGTTTTGTTTTCTGAGAATGAGTTGTGACTTGGTTGTGGCTCTTGTGCTTTTTATGAATGAATAATAGCTAGGGTGTTTGTGTATGGGCTGGTTTTTTAATCTCTATGTTGTGATGAGTGCTTGTTTACCTATATGTATAATTTAGTTCTTATTTTTCTTATTCGCTCGCCACCTAAGTTGATCCCTTCATGTAGAACACCCCCATTTTCATGGGGGAGAGTGTTTTTCTCAGAACTCCTATGAGTGGTGGGTTATTATCTCTTTTTTCTGATCCCTTTCCCAAGTTTCCAAAGACTCTTCGAACAGGCTGTGATTTCCTGAGGTCCATTATAACCCAATATTCTTCAGGCATGGTAGTTTTGGTGGTTTTCCCATGTGTGTGTAAGTAGTTTGTTTTTCCATGTGTCTTTGAGATGAGTCCCAAGTGTGTACAGGCAGGTTGTATTGTATCATATTACCCTCAATCGAGAATAATGAATGATATTGACATAGATGAAAATAATCATCAAAACTATTAGAGAGAAATATCCCCCTTTTTTCTTGAAATCATTTAAAAGTCACACTATTTGTAAAGGAGCCATTTAAAAATAGATTTTTGAATCAAAGTGTCCCATACCACTTTGAAACTTTTAAAAGTAGTTTTAATTTTATAACTTTAATGTCCATATAAATAAATCCTTAAAACTTTTTTTAAAAAATGGACATTAATGGGAAATATTTAGAAGAATAAGTATTTAAAACATTTAAAAATTATATTTTAGTTCGAGTTTATAAACAAAAGATAGATACTTGAATAAAAATAATTGAGGTAATCAAAACTTTGTAATATCATGAGAATAAAGGGATTCATGATATACTATGTCAAAGTACATTATATATACCAAATAAAAGTGATTTGGTGTATAACAACAAAGAAGTCTCAATTAGATGTAAATTGAGATTAAGTCTCTTATAAAGACTGTATCCTTAAGTTAAGGATAAATCAACGACATAATTATGTGTGAAAAATATAAATACACTCAATATGATTGGATATTTAGTGTAAATAAATCAGATGACATTTGCACATATTCTTGTAAAAACAACACCAATGAATTGGATGTTTAACTCAATAAATGGAGATTGAGTTAAAATTACTCTTATCAAGTTCATATCGAGGAATTTAGAATTTATCAATGGAGAGATTACGTGTATCAAAATTATATCCACAGAAAGTGGAGTGGAAATTATGACATAAGCAAATGAATAGTGATTCCACACATAATCTTGGTGTAAAATAATCAATGAAGTATGCGTAAAGCCGAATGAGTGGAAATTGAAATTTCAAATTCCCTTATCAATTTGGTAACATACAAAACATACACCCATGAAAGAAGTATCATACAATGATGATTTAAATATCCATAAATTAATTTATATTACACAATGAATACAATCATGGTCAGTACACAAACCACATGCAATAAATAAGTGATGAACAATGGAAATCTCACGGAATTAAAAGTGAGATAAGAAACCTCTTACTTTATACTTTTTACTTGGTCGAGGTTAGGTTAAAATCTTGTATAATGGTGAAAAAATTGTTATTTAATTATACAAGAATCATATACATTAATATGATATCATATATGATCTTTTAACATCTATTTGTTAAAAATATCTTATTATTATCGTCGTTTCGTCTGTTAACGGATTCGTTTTCCTTTATATTATTTGTTATATGAGCCATATTTATTATGGGTGGGATGTATCTTATTCATATCCATAATTATATCATGTCTCTAAAAATTATATTTATTCATCAAATGAAATTTAGTCTTGAATGGATATGATGGGGAATGAATGTCATCACCTTCGTGGAGACGGTAATCCGTATGTACGCACGAACGACAATATCATTGTTTTGATATTAAAATAATTAATAATTGGATATTATACCATATATACAGAATCATTATCCTGTTATATTTATTATTTACATAAATTAAACATCATTATTATGCCCATCCAAATAATAATATATTGAATAACAATTACACCACGACGTGGAGACGGTAGGTCGTACGTACGCACGTATGGTGACATGTCATTCAAAGGATGAATATAATACTGAATATGGTTGTATCATATTTATAATAACATCACAGTATATATAATATACTAGATTTATTATTTTAGAATGGAAATAACAAATAAATAAGAAGTGGAAGAAGAAAGGAACTTGAAAGAGGGTGGTAAAATCATTACCTCTTCTTCGGGTTCTTTCTTTTGATTTGATCAAAAGGGTTCCTTAGGTTTGCTTTCTGATCAAACTAATACCTCTAGGTTGAATTGAGTGAATTTGAGAGTATATTTGGGCAGGTTTTGGCGCATCAAAAGGCTTTGAAGGTGTGAATAACTGGATAGAAGTGGTGTCCTTTTATAAGGGGGGAAGGGTATCTTTAGGAAAAACTTAAAGTATTATTTTATAATAAATTCATATTCAGTTTCTAATGGCTCCTAAGTGTATTATTCAAAGTATAAGGTGGGTATGTGTTTAAACACTTTAAACCAATAGATTTTAGACAAGTTTGGGTCATTATATTATCCTTATCTTTTAGTTTTAACTCCAAGTTAATTAGTTTGACATTTACCATATCACTTTGTATTTTAATAATTTATAGTTAATAAAATTACTATATATATCCAAGAGTCCACAAAGTGGTCCATTAATGATACACCTATCATGATATAAGTCTTTTGGACAAACCTTATATTTTTAGTAACAGAGTATCAATTAATAATATAATGTTTGTTTTAAAAACTCATTTATGTCAATTTTGACATTATTCAATAATTGATTTTTTTTAAGTCATAAAAACTTTATTAATTCTAAAAAAATCATTTAAGAAATAATAACATGTCATATTAACCAATAAATTTTTTTTATGGCATCAAAACATTCAAATTATATTTATTTTAATATTTATATTACCAATTATTTGATTCATTCATTAATAAGGAAAATATTGCATCATTATTGTGTAATAAATAAATTTAATTATTCAATTTTTAGAAATTATAAATAAAATACCATTATGTAGGAAAGTTTTTTAGCTTTCTAACGAATATTTATAGTCTAAAATATAACATATATAACCCATTGTAAAAAAATTTTTTATTAAAAGATATATGCTTGTGTCATTTTTGTATTTACTTTAACTTAATTAATATAAAGTGTCATTATCACTTACAAGTGGATCCATGGGGTCCCCAAATCAACCCAAAGATGCCAATGGTCGGACATGTATCAACCAATAGGGTTAGGACACGTTTTAGGTTAAATTAATATTTTTATAATATTATTTTTGTACCATTATTTTCCGGATTTACCCTTTAACCATGGTAAATAAAATATTTACCGAAATAATTATTCAAAATGTCTAAAAATAAGAGTTACCTATTTACATAATTTGGAAATACTGAATCCAAATATTTAATCCATTTTTTCAAATTCAAAACACAGAAGTGGAAGAAATTAACTTAAAATTAATTCCCGCTGTCAAAACAAAAAAGCGTGTTTTTAAGAAATAATAACTATAAAAAGATTGACACTTGTTTATGTCTGGTTTAAATGTGAAATTATGTACAATGACCAAAATTATATTAAATGGTAAAAATATATTCTAAATATACTTTAAACCACTCAAATTCATAATTTATCACTATTAATTATTTCGATTAAAAAAGTTGTTTTTAATTAAAATTTAGTAATTTTCACTATTCATCAAAATATGAAAGTTATCCAAAAAGTACCAAAATTTCACCCTAGGCTAATTTCGATATTAAAAATCCAAAAATGAAGTACATTTTGAAATATAAAATGTATAAAATTTCAAAAAGTGGGTATTACTATTCATAACGGCCAGTTTTATTATTTGTGGTGTGTGTTAGAACTTTAAGTTGCGTACAACACACACTACTATATTATTCAGCGAGAAGTGTACCATGGAAGATTGGGGTGTTACATTGGGGCCTATTTAAGGTGGTTCTCATGGTTCATTATCTCTACTTAAACATCAGGAAGGAAGGGTTTGGAAATCATTTGTCCCTTCCCTCATCTTGGTGAAGGCGGGTCCTAACACCAATGTTTCTGGATGATTATTTAGTTTGTTTCATAGATCTTCCGCACTTTTAACCTATCTATACTGATGAGGAGATTTCCAAAGAAATTCTCTCCAAGGATCAGAATTTTCATCCTATTCAATCATAGGAGAATGTTTTTCAAATGAAAACCACATTTCAAATATTAAAATAGTCTCTTATTACCAAACATAACCTGAGGGGAGATAGTGGTACGGATCCTATTGGACCAACTTCTCGACCTTGTGGTATAGTACCAATTTGAGTGCATGTTTTGGATGTTTAGTAGTATTTACCTAGTGTTCAATATATGTTCACATGAAACCTCAGTGTGATAGAGCCCAAATATGAGTGTCAATCATAGGGAAGAATGGGTCATTTTTCATGGTTTGTGGGATCTTTCCTTCATCAGCTAGTGAGATAGTATCCTCACTAACTCTAATTACTAGAGCGATATCAGTATCTCTAAATCAAGTAGAGAGCTAGAGTGATACTATTCAATCTAGCTGATGTGGTATTCATGACCCTATTAGCTAAACACTAGTGGTAGACTACTAGTAGAGAAGGCCTACTCAGGGTATCCAAGTTATATCTCAAGTTAATGGATTGGTCCAGATTTATAAAGTGCATCCTATATAGGGGGAGAAGATTATATGGCCTTCTGCAGTTTGGTGTATGATTTTAGTAAAAGATACCTCATTCTATTTATTTTTATATGTTCTTCCCAATATTTTACTTTCATGTCTATGAAATAAATACCTTGTCTTGATATTTGGTATTTCTATGTCATGATGAGCCTTGATAGTTTATTGGGTTATCAATCAAAGAATGTACTCAAGTGAAAGTAGTTCCCTCTTGATATAGGCAGGTATGATTTTCTATATAATTTTGTCATCCTAAAAATGATGGGATTTGATGTTATTCTTAGAATGCTTTTATTGGTTCCCTATCAGGATTCAGTGTACTTGTATCACTAATGGGTTTTAATTGTGCCACTAGAGGGAAACATCTATATTCAAAAAGGTTAATTGGATGTCCTGACATGTTGAGCTGGACTAGAGAATCATGGGTCAGGAAAATTGATTGCCCAGACTTCTAGCCTTTATATGGATGATTAATGAATGTTGTTGGTTGAATTTCCCTCTCTGGTAGATTGTCTCATGGACCTCTTCCCTGATGAATTTTCCTATTTTCTTAATGAGAGAGAGGTGGAGTTCTATATTGATCTAGTCCCAAGTGATACACTAGTGTCCATTCCTACATATAGGGTGGAGATCATTGAGATGAAAGTGCTCAAGAGACAGCTAGAGTACTTGGAAGCTAATTCTTTCAAACAACCAAATTCATCACCATTGGTTTCACCAATTCTTTTTTCCATGAATTTGGATGGGACCCATAGGCTATGTGTATATTACATATGTTTCAACCACCTTATGGTTAATAACTGGCATACATTTCCTCACATGTATGATCTTTTTTACCATCTTTAATGAATTAGGGTATTCATGAAGATCAATCTAATATTGAGATATCATCAAGTACATGTTAGAACTTCAAACATACCACATAAAATGTTTCGAATAAGGTGTGGAATTTATGAGTATAGGGTTATTACATTGATTCATATGAACATCACCACCATTTTCATGGATTTAATGAATTTATTTTTCACCCATACCCAGATTCCTTCATTATTATATTTCTGTATGACATATTTCTGTTCTCTCACACTTGACATGATCCTTTCAAACACCTTGATATCATTTTGATTATTCCGGGAGAGCACATATTGTATTCCAAACTCACCAAACTCTACTTCTAGATTAACAAGGTTCACTTCCTGGGTAATATTATTTTTGAATTTAATGTATCAGTTGACCCAGACAATGTGAGGGTTATAGTTTCATGGGAGTATCCCAAGGAAATTTTTCACATATGGAGTTTCTTTGGGTTGGATAAATATTACATCAATTTTATATAGGATATAACCCATTTATAGAACTACATAAATACTTGAACAAAAGGGAATAAATTTCATCTTGGGTGAAGTTTATGATAAATATTTTTAGGATTTATAGGGAATACATATCTCATCTTCTACAATGATACTAAATGAACCTATAAGAGGTTATACAATATTTTTAATTCATTAGAAATTGTGCTAGGATCAATTATTTTTCAAGAGGATTGAGTCATTTCATTTAGGTATTGGCAGTTGATTCTTGATGAGAATGAATACTTGACATGTGTCCCCAAGCTATATGTATTTTTCTATTCTATACATTTTTTAGAAAAATTTTACTCGAAGATCCCTTTGTGGTGTATACATATTAGAAAAATCCTTAAGTAAATTTTCACGTAGTGTGACTAGAACATTATATATTTGAGATGGGTGAAATACCTTTTTTCCTTTGTTTTTGAGCTTTCTTATATGCCAAGAAAGGTAAATGTAGCTTCCAATGCTTTGAGCATGAAGACTCAAATGTATGCTGTTTAGGAATCTAGTGATGAATAGAGGTTGATGGATCTTATTTCTAATATGAATATGTATGTTTAGTAGAGTTATGATAATCTTTTTCTTATGGGCTTGGTGGTAACCTCATCACTTCTAGATAGAGTAAAGATGAGATAGTTCTCAACTCATAAAGGCTTGGACCAGAGGAAGATAATTTCTGGTATAGAACCACTATCAAATCAGTTAGTCGATGGAGGATAAAGTCTTATTATACAAGGGTTTATCTAGGTTCCTATATAAATTTCCAAGGAATCGATACGATAATCTATTATTCATATGGGGAAGTGATCCTAGGGATTTACAATATATAACCTAACATGTGCTGCTAGTACTAGTGGCCTTGGATGAAATGTTAATTTCCTTTTTATCACTTGGTGTTCCCGCAATCAATATGTGAAGGAAGACCACCAGCTTCCCATTGACTTTTAATAGCTATTACCAATCTTGGAATATAAATGGAATGATGTTGTGGGGGATTTTGTGACCAGTATAATGAGGTCTTCGTGAAGTACAGATATAGTTTTGGTAGTCATAGATAGGATGATGAAGTTATCCCAATTACTTCTCATTTAGGAGACCTTACCAATGTATTAGGTGGGGAGAATATACATTCATGATTCTCATTTGATGAGGAGGTACCTTCATGGGTTGAAGATATCACTGAGTACATAGGTACCTATGGGTATATCTTACCACCAATAGACTAAAAACCAGTCATAGCAGGAAACAATGTTTCTAGTGGATATAATTCTCTTAGGTGTCCTTGATTTCTGTGGTTATTAAGAGAAACATTTACCTATTCTTAATTTCCCCAACAATAATAGCTAGCAGGAGACCATACAAATGGATCCTTATGAGGCCCTTTTGGTAGGTCATGATGATCACTTTTTGGATGGATAGAGGTAAGAGATGAAACACTACTAGGACCTCATCTGTAACACCCCAAGATTTCATGGTATGTTATTTCTTTAAAGTAATTCAATAACATGCACTACACGCAACACCGAGTTCTAGCGCACCATGACTTACCAAATTAGCTGTTCAAAAGCGGTTATGAATAATATTAACATAATTTTTATCTTCATATAATACTTATAATTTTAGAATCCATATTATGAGTTTCTTAGACATAATGCAAGAAAAAATTCATTTTTTTCAGATAAAAGAAGTATTTTTCAAAAAATGCACTTTTACCGACTTTTAATGGTGAACCCTTTTAAAATCTAATATTTGAAACATTTATATATTCAATTTGAAAAAATAAACTTCTTCTTTAGAATCAGGACATAATAATTTAGTTTCAATTATTTTTTGTACTTTTCTGATAACTTTCATATTTTGATTAATGGTGAAAATTACTAAATTTTAATTAAAAACAAATTTTTTAATCGAAATAATTAATAGTGATAAATTATGAATTTGAGTGGTTTTAAAGTATATTTAGAATATATTTTTACCATTTAATACAATTTTTTTCATTGGACATACTTTTACATTTAAAAAAGACATAAACAAGTGTCAATCTTTTGATAGTAATTATTTCTTAAAAAACACGCTTTTAATTTTAACAGTGGGAAATAATTTTAAATTAATTTCTGCCACTTCTGTGTTTTGAATTTTGAAAAATGGATTCCATATTTGGAATCAGTGTTTCCAAATTGTTTAAATATTTATCTTTTAATTTTAGTCATTTTGAATAATTACTTCGGTAAATATTTTATTTACCATAGTTAAAGGGTAAATCCGGTAAATAAGGGTAAAAAAATAATATTATAATAATAATAAATTTCCCTAAAACGTGTCATAACCTTATTTGTTGATATATGTCGGACCGTGGGCATATTTGGGTCGATTTTGGGATCACATGGATCCACTAGTAGGTGATATGGATACTTTATATTAATTAAGTTAAAGTAAATAAAAAAATGACATAAGCATATAACTTTTAGAAAAAACAATTTTTACATATAAGAATTACATGTTATATTTTCTACTATAAATATTCATTATAAAGCTAAAAATATTTCATACATAATGGTATTTTTTTATAATTTTTATACATTTAATAATTAAATTTATTTATGACACAATAATGATGCAATATTTTCCTTATTAATAAAAGAATCAAATAATTAATATTATAAAAGTTAAAATAAATATAATTTGGAAGTTTTGATTCCATCCACGAATTTTTTTGGTTAATATGACATGTTATTATTTATTAAATTAATTTTTTTAGAATTAATAATGTTTTTAAGACATTAAAAAAATCAATTATTAAATATTGCCAAAATTAATTAAAATGATTTTTTAAAACAAGTATTATATTATTAATTGATATTATATTCCTAAAAATCTAAAGTTCCGCCAAAAACTTATATAATGATAGGTGTATTATTAATGGACCACTTGGGGGTCTCTTGGATGTATATAGTATGTTTATTAACTATATAATATAAAAATACAAAGTTACATGGTAAATGTCAAACAAATTAACTAAGAGTTAAAACTAAACGATAAGGTTAATATAATGACCCAAACCTTTCTAAAATCTATTGGTTGAAATTCTTTCGACCCATAACCACCTTATAATTTTAATAATACACTATGGAGTCATTAGAAACCGAATATGAATTTATTATAAAATAATACTTTAAGTTTTTCATAAAGGGCCCCTCCCCCCCCCCTTATAAAAGGACACCACTTCTAACCAATTCTTCACACATTAAAAACCTTTTCGATGGGCCAAACCCTGGAAAATTATTCTCTCAACTTCCCCAAATTCAACCTAGAGCCCTTAGTTTGATCATAAATCCATCCTAATGATCCCTTTTGATCGAATCAAAAGGAAGAACCATAAGAAGAGGTAATGATTTCACCACCCTCTTTCAAGTTCCTTTCTTCTTATACTTACTTTTTCGTTGTTGTTTCCATTCTAAAATAATAAATCCAGTATATTATATATAATGTGATGTTATTATAATTATGGTACAACCAAATTCATTATATTATCCACCCTTTGAATGACATGTCACCATACGTGCGTACGTATGGCTTACCGTCTCCACGCCGTGGTGTAATTGTTATTCAGTACATTATTATTTGGATGGGTATAATAATGATGTGTATTTGATGTAAATAATAAATATAACATGATAAGGATTTTGTATATATTATATAACATCCAATTATATATTATTTTAATATCAAAATAATGACATTTTCACTCGTGCGTACGTACGGATTACAGTCTCCACAACGCGATGAGATTCATTTCCAAGTTCACAATTCATCGATGATTATAAAAATATATATTACTAACAAGTATGTAATATAGGACATAATAATGATACTGTAGATATATATATATATTTATATATATTAGTATTAATGTACATACATATATCTTATCCACTTACTTCCGTTCAATACTATATGAAAACGAAAACAACGTTTGTGAATATGTACGGACTACCATCTTCATAAACGGTGTTTTCCATTTCATATATACGTCTATTATAAATATTTATATTATAAATATATATGATATATAAACCATGTTTTATATTCTGGAAGTATTTAAATCATGATCTAAGTGATACAATCAAGATTAACAAGTTAAAACCCGTTCGATAAAGAAAGCGATTATTACCCGAAATATTAATATACCATGTAAATTATTATTAAATGGGTAGTCTAAAGTCATAAATAAACAATTTATGATATCATAAATATTAATATGGTTCTGGTATAATTCAATAATATACTATAGTTTTCATACAGGAGGTTAAACTTATCCTCAACTAAAGAAAAGTGCAAGGTAAGGGGTTTTCATCTCACTCCTTATTCCCGTGAGATTCATGCCATATTGCCACTATTACCTTTTGTGTGGTGTATTTATTGCACATAATAGTATTATTTGTGTAATACACTTTAATTCATGTGTATTTACATATTCATTGTATGATACCTCTTTCATGGGGTGTATGTTTCATAAGTTACCAAATTGGTAAGGTTTAATTTCACAATCTCTTTATTATTCGAGGTTGTTTTTATGTAAGTACCTACTGGGACATATTTACTATCCATGTCCATGTTTTATGAAATATTTTTCAAAGGGATTATTTTAATGTACTTTATTTACTGAAACATCATTTCAAATGTTTTAAATATTTATTCTTCTAAATCTTTCTCATTAATGTCCATGTCTTCAAAATGGGTTTTAGGGATTTATTAATATGGACATGAATGTTTTTAAAATGTTAATTAATTTCAAAAGTTTCAAAGTGGTATGAGACACTTTGATTCAAAAATGTCTTTAAATGTATTCTTTTCTAAATTCTGTGACTTTTAAATTTCTTCAATAAAAATATATATTTCTATCAAAGAGTTTTACAAATCATTTTCATCTATGTCAACATCCTTTGATGGATTTTAAACTTGTTTGAAGACGATTTATTATGATACAAATCTTCCATATATTATTGAAGGTTTTTTAATATGTTTCACCGTGGATGTGTTATTTTTATACCATTCATGGTTTATGGAGAAAGTCTTGACATTTTGTATGCTAGTTTTAATAATAATGTTTATGTTATAACCTTTTCTTATGAGAAATGCATTGGACTTAGTAAGTGACGGGTGGAGCCCGCTATAGATCATCGATGCATCGGTAGGTCTCACGAGACAAACTAGTGTCTTGGAATAAGGCGTTGAAAAAATATTATTTGTAGTCGTGGCCCAAGGCCTTGACTATGTGGTTATGATAGTCTAGCATTATGCATTCCATCATTATGAAAGTGGTTGGTGATATTGCATGTGATTATTCGACTAGTAGAATATCCATGTGAGTAAGTAAATGACATTAATTCATTTTATTTTTTCCATATTATGTTTAAGTTCATGTTTAAAAGTCTTTTGTTTTAGTTAGACAATTCCTTAAATGTTTATTCTTATTTAGGAACGTTTCCACTATATTGTTATCCTTAGAGAGCATCTGAGATCACTTCTTTCTATGTTTTATTTTTCTCAGGATTCCAGGAAGTGTATTGTGATTGATATGCAGAGGTAAGACAAGGGAATAGTGACGTTCATGAATGATTGTTTATGTTGTTTTTTATTTTATGAAGTGTAATGTAACATACAAGTATGTAATATATTTTCCAAGACTGCTAAACTGATCGGTCCTTCGGGACTTGATTCCTTATAATCATTCCAATGTATTAAAATAATGCACCGACTCTGGGTAACTGGGGTCGGGGCATTACAGTTGGTATCAGAGAAAGTTCAGAAATAACCATGGAAGATATATTTAGACAAACTCTGATTAGAGCATGTATCCCTAAGATAAAATTTGAGGATTAGTATAGAAGAACTTCTTAGAAATTTCATATTGTAGAGATTTTGGGAGTTTTCCGAGCAATACATCCCTCTATGGATATGAGTAGGTAGAGGCAGCTCTGGCACATATGTACCTAGGGGTAAAACCCAAAAACACCACTTTGAGCTAGACTTGAACAAGAACTGGTGCATGACAGCAGGCCTTGTTTCACTCTTAGTTACGACACTCTTGGGGGATATGCTTAGGATAATTTTCATTTTCCTTACAAACCATTATGAAGGGTTTATGAGTATATACTTCCTCAAAGAAGACATTTTTATGATTACGGATTATATCCATAAACTGTTTAATTTATGTTAAGTGTTTTACAAGTATGGGATTAGGTATTACTATTCTTAAACTAATCTAGTGTATTCCATTGTTTAGAAACGGCACCCAGTAGAAGGAATGAGAACTCCAACAATACACATGATCCAAAGAGTAAGAAAGATCACATCTTTTCTGGTATTAAGCCAGAATTTAGAAGGGAAATAGTCTCCCATGTATTATCATCATATGAAGAAATAGTATCATGTGTTGATAAGATAACTAAAGAATTATCGGAGTCCTATGGCTTTGAAGGGAAGCCAGATAAGGAAAGGATGGTAGAGAGAAGGAAAGATAAAGGGAAGAGGGTAAAGAATGATTTTCCCATATGGGATAATTGTGGAAAGAATCACCTTGGAAAACTCTTGAAGGAAATGGGAGTATGTTATAAGTGTAGAGAAAAAGGACACTAAGTACGTGAATGCAAGGGTAAGAAAAGGGTTCCAAATGTACAATGCTTCATCTGCAAGGAGTTTAGACACTATGCGAACCAATGTCTCAGTCATCAGACTATGCCGCAAATGATGCTGTTGGATAATAATAAAGTTATGATACTACCACAGATAAAGAGGAATTACTAGTATTCTTATTTTGTTATTTTGGAATTATTTCATTGAAGTGTTGTATCAATGATGTACTGGAAATAAATAAGTATTGTAATGCAGTACTATTTCATTGAGGATTTGAGATTTTATGGTACTATGAAAAGTGACTCTACAACGAGTTAAACCTTTTGGAAATTACATGGTTGAAGGAAAGATAAAACTTAATATGGTCCGAATATTGAGGTACTAATTTTGGAAGAAGATATGGTTGATTTGGGTAAATTATATTGGATATTCTTGACTTCCTTGAAATTGATTAATGATTTGTATATTCCATCATTGTTGGAGTTTACAACATTTTTGGATGGATAAAGTATATCCAGTATTCTATACGGAATAAGGGAGCATGAATGTAATCAATAATGTTTTATGGTAATTCAGGATGTTTCATTGTTTTAAAATAATACATGATAAAGGTATTCACATGCTATTATGGGGTAAAAAGGATCTACATTATGTTTACCTTTCATATAAATTTTGGACAGAGAGTTTACAAAAGTATTTTGGAAAATTATAAAGGTTGGAATGGATTATATTTTACTTTTGATACTATTTTTAAAGTTATTTTTGGATATTTATAAAAAGGACAACACGCAGACCATGTGACAACCCGTCGCGTCGGACAAAGCTACGGGAATCGAACCCACAAATATAGTGCAATTGGGATTTATCGCCTACCACTAGACTACATGAAGTCCCATGGAGTGTATAATGTAGTTTTTTTAAAGTCCTAATAGATGAATTATAAACTTATTTTTGGAACCTGATACGGTTAGGATAAATAGAATATTTTTGAGTTCTATTAACTTTTTGAGTGAAACATAAATTTGTGGTAATAATTAGTTGAAGGATGGGACTCTACTTGTAAAATATATATTTTTCATCTTATCTTATTCTATGAAGAAATTAATTCTTATACATTAGTGAAGGGATCTTAAAACCAAAAATTTGTTATCCTAATACGATATGTTTTGTTGAACCGATGGTATATTAAATCATCATAGATTGATAAATTTAAGGCCCTCAATTTTACACTTGTTTGTGATTGATGACCTTGATCACTACCTATAAATATTTACGTTTTCCCTCAAATTATATTTCTCTAATTGCCACTAATATTCTCCTAATAGAGATCATAATTAGGTGGTGACCCTTTCATTTCCCTTTTCCTCTTGTTAAGACTAAATTTTATTAACCTGATTTACGATGTGGGTTTTCCCAAAGGTATTTTATATTTTCAACCTTTTATTTTCAAAAAATAATTTTAAATTGCAAGGATGCAATTTATTGGAGGAATAATTTAACACACCAAGATTTCATAATACATTATTTCTTCAAAGTAATTCAATAACATGCACTACACGCAACACCGAGTTCTAGCGCACCATTACTTACAAAATTAGGCGTTCAAAATCGGTTATGAATAATATTAACAGAATTTTTAACTTTATATAATCCTTATAATTTTAGAATCCATATTATGATTTTCTTAGACATAATGTAATAACAAATTCATTTTTTTAAGATAAAAGAATTATTTTTCAAAAAATGCACTTTTACCGACTTTTAATGGTGAACCCTTTTTAAATATAATATTTGAAACTTTTTTATATAAAATTTATCAAAATAAAATTCTTCTTTAGAATCAGGACATAAGAATTGTGTTTCAATTAATTTTTGGTACTTTTCTGATAAATTTCATATTTTGATGAATAGTGAAAATTACTAGATTTTAATTAAAAACAAATTTTTTAATCGAAATAATTAATAGTGATAAATTATGAATTTGAGAGGTTTTAAAGTATATTAAGAATATATTTTTACCGTTTAATACAATTTTGTTCATTGGACATAATTTCACATTTAAACCAGACATAAACAAGTGTCAATCTTTTGATAGTTATTATTTCTTAAAAACACGCTTTTTGTGTTGACAACGGGAATTAATTTCAAATTAATTTCTACCACTTCTGTGTTTTGAATTTTGAAAAATGGATTCCATATTTGGAATCAGGATTTCCATATTTTCTAAATATGTAACTCTTATTTTTTGACATTTTGAATAATTATTTCGGTAAATATTTTATTTACCATGGTTAAACGGTAAATCCGGTAAATAAAGGTAAAAAATAATATTATAATAATAATAAATTACCCTAAAACGTTTCCTAACCTTATTTTTTGATACATGTCCTACCATGGGAATCTTTGGGTCGATTTTGGGACCCCATGGAGCCACTTTTAGGTGATGAGAACATTTTATATTAATTAAGTTAAAGTAAATACAAAAATGACATAAGCATATATCTTTTAGAAAAACAATTTTTACATTGGGTTATATATGTTATATTTTCGACTATAAATATTTATTAGAAATATAAAAATATTTCATACGTAATGGTATTTTATTATTAATTTTGAGACATTTAATAATTACATTTATTTATGACACAATAATGATGCAGTTTTTTTTATTATATATTTTTTTAAAGGTTGGGGCCGAAGCCTCATTTTTATTAATATAGCAAAGCAAAGACCTCTTTTAACTGGGTAGAGGGAGAACCATTACATAGCCCAAAGGCCCAGTGGGCTTGTAGCCCATTACATAGCCCGTAGGCCCAAATTTTTGGCCAAATTCCTATTCTGTGAATAGTAACCCGGCTGCTACAGTACCCGCTACAGTATCGCCACCGCTACAGTGCCCTGCCACCGCTACAGTGCCCGTCGATCAACAGTACCGCCGCTGCTACAGTATCCGCTACAGTGCTGCTACAGTAACCTGCGCCCAATGGGTTTTGAACCCCCATTTTTCATGTAGTATTACGGGGTGCTTACCACTAAGCCAAACCCCAACTACCACAATAATGATGCAGTATTTTCCTTATTAATAAAAGAATCAAATAATTGGTATTATAAAATTTAAAATAAATATAATTTGGACGTTTTGATGTCATCCATGAATTTTATTGGTTAATATGACATGTTAGGAATGCTTAAATGAATTTTTTTCGAATTAATAAAGTTTTTAAGACTTTAACAAAAATAAATTATTAAATATTGTCAAAATTGACATAAATGAGTTTTTTAAAAAAGTATTATATTATTAATTGATATTCTATTCCTAAAAATCTATGGTTCAGAAAAAGGACTTATATCATGATAGGTGTATCATTAATGGACCACATGGGGGTATCTTGGATGTATATAGTAAGTTTATAAACTATGTAATATAAAAATACAATGTTACATGGTAAATGTCACACTAATTTACTAAGAGTTAAAACTAAAAGATAAGGTTAATATAATGACCCAAACCTGTCTAAAATCTATTGGTTGAAATTATTTCGACCCATACCCTTAGAATTTTAATAATCCACTTTGGAGCCATTAGAAACAAAATATGAATTTATTATAAAATAATACTTTAAGTTTTTCCTAAAGAGCCCCTCCACTCCCTTAAAAAAGGACACCACTTCTAACAAATTATTCACACCTTAAAAGCCTTTTGGTATGGCCAAAACCTACCCAATTATTCTCTCAACTTCACTAAATTAAACCTAGAGGCCTTATTTTTTTCAGAAATCCAAGCTAAGGATGCCTTTTGATCAAATCAAAAGGAAGAACCCAAAGAAGTGGTAATGATTTCACCAAACTCTTTCAAGTTCCTTTCTTCTTCCACTTCCTTTTTCTTTGTTGTTTCCATTATAAAATAATATCTCTAGTATATTCTATATACTTTTATGTTATTAAAATTATGGTACAACCAAATTCATTATTTTATCCACCCTTTGAATGACATGTCACCATACGTGCGTACGTACGGCTTACCGTCTCCACGTCGTGGTGTGATTGTTATTCAATACATTATTATTAGGATGGGTATAATAATGATGTGTATTTTATGTAAATAATAAATATAACATGATAAGGATTCTGTATATATGATATACCATCCAATTATATATTATTTTAATATCAAAAGAATGATATTTTCGCTCGTGCGTACGTACGGATTACCGTCTCCACAACAAGATGAGATTCATTTCCATGTTCACAATTCATCGACGATTATAAAAATATATATTACTAATAAGTACGTAATATATGAAATAATAATTCTACTAGAGATATATATATTTATATATATAAGTATTTATGTACTTATATATATCTTATTCACTTACTTCCGTTCAATACTATATGAAAATGGAAACAGTGTTTATGCATACTTACGGACTACCGTCTCCATAAACGGTGTTTTCCATTTCATATATACGTCTTTTAAACATATTTATATTCTAAATATATGTGATATATAAATCATTTTTTATATTCTGGAAGTATTTAAATCACGATCTAAGTGATACAATCAAGAGTAACAAGTTCAAACATGTACGATAAATAAAGCGATTATTACCCGAAATATTAATATAACATGGAAATTATTATTAAATGGGCTGTATAAAGTCATAAATGAATAATTTATGATATAATAAATATTAATATGGTTCTGGTATAATTTAATAACATACTATAGTCTTCATACATGAGTTTAAATGTACCCTCAACTAAAGAAAAGTGCAAGGTAAGGGGTTTTCATCTCACTCCTTATTCCCGTGACATTCATGGCATATTGCCAATATTACCTTTTGTGTGGTGTATGTACTTCCCATAATTGTATTCTATGTGTAATACATTTTAATTTATGTGTATTTACATATTCATTGTATGATACCTCTTTCCTAGGGTGTATGTTTCGAAAGTTACCAAATTGGTAAGGGTTAATTTCACAATCTCTTTATTATATGAGGCTGTTTTTACGTAAGTATCTACTGGGACATATTTACTATCCATGTCCATGTTTTATGGAAGAGTTTTCAAAGGGATTATTTTAATGGAATTTTTTTACTGAAACATCATTTCAAATGTTTTAAATATTTATTCTTCTAATTCTTTCTCATTAATGTCCATGTCTTAAAAATGGTTTTTAAGGATTTATTTATATGGACATGAATTTTTTTAAAATGTTAATTACTTTCAAAAGTTTCAAAGTGGTATGGGACACTTTGATTCAAAAATGTCTTTAAATGTCTTCTTTTATAAATTGTGTTAATTTTAAATGTTTCCAAGAAAAATGGGTATTTCTATCAAAGAGTTTTACAAATCATTTTCATCTATGTCAACATCCTTTGATGGATTTTAAACTTCTTTGAAGATGATTTATTATGATACAAATCTTACATATTATATTGAAGTTTTTGTGATATATTTGACTGTGGATGTGTTATTTTTATACCATTCATGGTTTATGGAGAAAGTATTGACATTTAGTATGCTAGTTTTAATACGAATATTTATGTTATATATTTTTCGTATGAGGAATGCATTGGACTTAGTAAGTGACTGTTGGAGCCCATTATAGCTCCTCGATGCATCGGTAGGTCTCATGAGACAAACTAGTGTCTTGGAACAAGGCCTTGACAAAATCTTATTTGTAGTCTTGGCACAAGGCCTTGACTATGTGGTTATGATAGTCTGGAATTATGCATTCCATCATTATGAAAGTGGTTAGTGCTATTTCATGTGATTATTTGACTAGTAGAATATCCATGTGAATAATTAAATGGCATTACTTCATTTTATTTTTGCCATATTATGCTGAAGTTCATGTTTGGAAGGATTTTGATTTAGTTATAAAATTCCATAAATGTTTATGCTTATTTATGATGGTTTTTGCTATATAGTTATCCTTACTGAGCATCTGAGCTCACCCCTTTCTATGTTTTATTTTTCCCTGGATTCTAAGAAGTTTATTCTGATTGATATGCAGGGTTAAGCCAAGGGAATAATGACATTCGTGGAGGACTATTTATGTTGTTTTGTATGTTATGATGTGTAATGTAACAATCATGTATGTAATCTATTTTCCAAGACTTCTAAACTAATCGGTCATTTGGGACTTGATTCCTTGTAATCATGCCAATGTATTAAAATAATGAACTGACTCTGGGTAACTAGGGTTAGGGCGTTACATCATCTCTTCTATGAGACTTTAGATAAAGAACATATTATTATGAAGACTATCATTAATACATAGTCTATAAAAAATTCTTATGTTGATCTAAATTGATGACAACTAGAGTTCAAGGATACTGATTGTGTTTATTGTATGATTAACCTAGACTCGGACATAGGTGGATGTGGAGGTCATGTAAGTTGACTCCATGGTTAGACTGATCGTTCAACATACTGGAGATAGTTGATCCAATATCCTATTGAATATATTTACCTCATAGGAACCAATCCATGCATGAAGTATTCTATATATCGTAGCTTTATTTATTTATTTATTTAAAGGTTGGGTTCGAAGCCTCATTTTATTTTCTAAAGTAAAGACCTCTTTAGACTGGGTAAAGGGAGAACCATTACATAGCCTGAAGTCCCAAGGCCAAGTGGCCTGAATGCAAGGCTTTAAATCCTATTTTTGTACCCAAAGGGCCCCTCGGTGAATAGTACTGCTGCAATACCCAGACTCCTATAGTCCCAGATATAGTACTGCTGCCGCTATAGTTCCTGCAACAGTTCCTCTGCCACTCTAGTGTCACTGCCACTACAGTTTTTTCACTACTAAAGTACTGCAACAGTGCCCTGCTATAGTGCTTCTAAAGTACCCAGGAAATTAGTCCCTTTCTGGATTTGATCCAAGGTCTTTTGGATGCCAATCGGGAGCCTGTAAAGAGTGTCATATTCATATCATTGATCAAAGAATTATGTCTCCCCAAATTAGATATGTCCCTCTAGTATGGACGTTAACATATAATGACCATTTAAATAATGATAATTTAGAGAGATAACATAATGTATGTGCTCAGTGGCCGGATTTATTCTCAGACGAATCATTACCACCCTTGGTAGGGTCACTCGAGGTTGAGTTACTTTAATGGGTCATACTTTAAGGTCCTGAATTTTATATGAGGTGTGTGACCTTCTAATTTATTTTAAATTATTTATGTTTATCCTTCCTGTAATACCTATTGAGGTCACATAGGTTATGAGGGTTTCTGGTACTTATTCAGAGCTTAGATCTCTACCTTTTTTAGGAAATAGGTGGTACTTACAGTTAGTATAAACCATGAAACCCAATACACACGATAGTGTTAAACTATTCAAGGTACTCTATTTCACAGTAGGGGGCTAGAGGGTTAGTCCAAACCATTCCACCCAGGACACACAGTCATGGAAGTGTTGTAGACCTTGTTGCAGAAAATGTGATGGGTGTCTTGGGGAATTTCATATCTCATGGTTAGTGTAGGGTTTGGATAATTGTGTGGACAAATCATGTAAACCCCTTTTAAAGGGAGAATTTACCTTTTTTCACTTTTAGATTTATAAAATTAAAATATCTTTTTCTTTATTCTACTTCCTATAGTCCCTTGCATTGCAAGTGTTCCTCCTCCCTTTTGCATAGATTTTCACCCCTCTCCCTCATATGTCTTTAAAATCAAGATCTTTTCATATCATTGGATTCCTCTCTATAGGCGCTTTAATCCACCTACTTTCTTTAACTTTTTATCTCACCCTCTTTGGTGTTATTTCTGTTCAAGCTAATTTTCCCTATTTTCATTGTATTATTCTATCCGTCTTCCTTCTTCTAATTCAAGATAAAGCAAGGGATTTAAATGGAGTAAGGATCTAGTATTGTTATAAGGTAGGTGGTCTATACCATTTCAATATGGTTTTTGATTCATTAAATTATCATCATTATGCCGCATTTCTAACAATCCTGTAATTAATCTAAAAATAATAAATGTTTTAGATTAATTTTTTGAGCCTAAATATGATGCTTATATAGAACCCTAATAGGGATGGAGGTTTTAAAACTCATCTGAAACCACCCCCAACTAGCGTTATTCTATCTACTTATGCTAAAAACCTCCCATTCTGGTGTGTGATATTCGCTCACTATTGTGGAAGCCTTAAATAAATTGAATTAATCAATAAATGGATTAATTATGTTTATATTAATAGAATAGATTATTAAATTTAGTCATTGACACTAACATATCCCTTGATTTTTATAATACATTTTTTTTTCTTATTATTTAAGTATGTCTCTGATTTTGATTAATGGTATGGAACTGATCATTATTACAGTATGGAAGCAGTCATTATTATGATATGGATCTAACGATAAATATCAAGGTATGTATCCTATGAACTTTGTATACACATATATTGTGGGATATTATGATTCATTAGCCTTGGTCCCTAGTTTCCTAGACTGTGTTGGTTTAATACTATACTGATTTCCTTGGACTTGATGAGGTATTTTTTGTTGAGCAATGTATTTAAACAAATCAAAATAATGTTTTTTAAAGGGGGAGATTATTTTAAATAATACTCTGTCTCTTTATGATAATTTTGATGCTCACAAATACCCTTAATTATTTACTAATTATTTCGTTGAGTATTTTGCAGGAATTTATTTTATATAACGAGATTTTATACTTCATTTATTCCAAGATCAATTTTAGCGCGTATTCTGGAATCACTGTAGCGCAAGATCAATTTTAGCGCGTACTGGAATCACTGTTCATACCCTACGTTGATGAACGTAACGTATGGATGAAAAGTTTACTTTTTATGTTATTTTGAAACGTATGGTTAATGAACCTTACGTTGTTGAAAAGTATGGAAGAAGAACATTACGTTTGGAAGGAACCTTACGTTTTCGTTGTTGGACAAGTATGGAAGAGAAACCGTACGTTAGTTTTCAGTGTTGAGTTTGTTTCTCAAAAGTATGGATCATCAACATTACTTTATAATCAACCGTACGTTCTTTGGAGAGTTGAAGCAAGAGAAAGTATGGATGATCAACCCTACGTTTGAATGCTGAAGAGAAAGTATGTATGTTCAACCTTACGTTCTGAACCTTACGTTCTGAACCTTACGTTTGTGAACCCTACGTTTGAAGCCACGTCATCAACCCTACGTTTGGCGTCGGGATATTTTTGACAGATGATATTTCTTTTTGAATTAGTCAAGCAAGCGGATTATTAGGCGGATTTCGAGCTGATTCTTAAATACGACTTTGACTGAATCAAAGACGATTTACAACGGATTAATGATTGATTTAAACGGAGCTTTTTATGCCGATTCTTCAGGGGAGTTACAACGGCTCTGTTGTTTCATTTAAAATCGCGAATCTAAAGGAGATTTTCATGGATCTATTTTATGCGAAAGATTTTCTCATATTTGAATATATGTTCTATCTTGGAAACTTCAGATATATATGTATGCACAGGAAAGTGTGTGATACAGATTGATCTTTTGACGAGCAAGAAAACAGAGACTGTGTGAAAGCGTTCTTTTCTAGTGATCGAGAAGAAGTGTAAGATCTTTATTACCAAAGGAAGATCTTGAAAGCAGATTCACGTGTTCTACATCGACTATCTGTTGTGAATCTACTACTGCTGAAGTTGTGAAGCTTCTGGTAATATCTATTGCAACTGGATCGACTCAGAACTGTTTTGATTACAGATCTTTATTTTCTGAAGACGACGATCTATCTACTGTCAATTGCATTCTGTTGCAATTGTGAAGAACAACTGGAGAAGTGTTTCTTTATCGAAACCCTTTTATTTTTGAGTGATCAGCTTCTCGTTCTAAGCTGTGTGGGTTCGTGTTTGAACCAGGAAGGCTGTGTTTGCCTGAATCTTGTAAAGGTGTCAACTGCCTGTACTCAGTTGTGGACGGGTCTGTGGAAACGAGGACCAGATAGTGAAAATCGCCAAGCTCGTGGATTTGAGCGTTGGTGGAGTGGACTAGGGGCCTTCTGTTCCCCGAACCACTATACATCCGTGTGTTCATGCTTTTACTTTTTCCGCTGCATATTTAATCGTGCAAAAGCATAGTGAACAGAATTTGTCTAAGTTGAAGAGATTGTAATAATTTGAAAAAGACACAATTCACCCCCCTCTTGTGTATAATCCGTAGATTCAGATCCAACAATTGGTATCAGAGGAGGAGCTTCTTATTTCTAAAGTCTTATCAGGCCTAGAAGTATTTAAAGATTATACATAGTGTATCATGGCTGATATGAGAGAGGGAATGTCAATGGTCAGAGCACCTTACTTTAATGGAGATAATTATGGCTGCTGGAAATCACGTATGATTATTTACCTGAAAAATCTTGGTTACAGAGTCTATTCAAAGATTCTGACTCCCTATGAAATTCCTGAAAATCCCGATACATGGAGTGCTGCTACAGAAGCTGAGTATGACATAAATTCAAAAGCTATGAATGCAATCATCTGTGGTCTAGGACCAGACGAATTTAACAGAGTATCTCAATGCCCGACTGCATATGAAATGTGGCAAACTATAGCTGTTGCTTATGAAGGAACAGATAATGTAAGACAGATGAGATATGCAACTGCTAAGTTAAAATTCGATACTTTCAGAATGATTGAAGGAGAGAGCATCACTCAGATGAATGGAAGATTGACAGAAATTGTCAATAATATAACAGCTCTAGGAGAACCAATCAAGCAGGCTGATCAAGCGTTGAAGGTACTGAGAGTACTTCCTACTCGATGGAATGGAATCTCTGCAGCAATCAGACAATCAACTTCTGTTAAAGATCTAACTATGAGAGAACTGATTGGTACACTGATGATGTACGAAGCTGAAATGCAAGATGAGGTAAATGAGCATAAAGTCTACATAAAAAGGGAAAATACTGCTTTGAAAGTGACTTCTCAACAAAAGGATAGAAAGATGAAGAACAGAGAAGTGAGTGCTAAATCAGAAAGCTCTGAGTCTTCAAATTCGGATGAAGAACTGGCACAGCTAGCCAGAAAATTCAGAAAGTTCTATAGTAAGAAGAAAGACTTCAAGAAATCCTTTAAAAAGGATAGCAAGGAAGTGAGATGTTATGAATGCAAAAAGATGGGACATATCAGACCGGATTGCCCAAAATTGAAAGATGCAAAGAAAAAGAAATTCTTCAAAAGAGATGATTATGAGCAGAAAGACAAGAAAGCTATGAAAGCTACTTGGAGTGTTTCTGAAGACTCAAGTAATTATTCTGAATCATGCTCAGAAAAGGAGGAAGCCAATTTAAAAGCAAATATGTGTTTCATGGCTGAAACTGATGAGGTACACTCATACTATTCCTCTGACTCAAATAATGAATCAAACTCTGAAACAAGCCTCTCAAATAGAAAACTTGCAGCTTACTGCAATATGCTTGAAGAAAGGTATGACTCATTATTTAATAAATATAAATCTATAAAGAACTTGTACAAAGCTATTTCAGATGAGAGAAATACTTTGCTAAAACAACATGAGGAATTAATTGACAAATACAATTCTGCTGACTCAAATAAAATTAATTTTGAATCAAAAATAAAAACTCTACAGGATGAAGTAGAATCTTATAAAACGGCTGCATTAGTTTTTACAAAAGGAGAAAACACCTTAAATGAGATACTTGGAAAAACTGTAATTAAAAAGGAAAGGTTTGGAATTGGAAGTAAAGGAGAAAAACCTAAGTTATACAAAAATTATTTTGTTCCTAGCACTAAACAGGTTATTTGTAACTACTGTGGAACAAGAGGTCATATAGCTAAAAACTGTTTTCTAAGACAACCTCAGATATGTGGAATTAAGAAAGCTTATATTTCCAATGATCTATATGATTCAATCAATTTTAAGAAAACAAGGCAAATCTGGATACCCAGATCACTGCTTGCTAACACTCCTGGACCCAACAAAATATGGGTACCAAAGCAATTTGTTTGAATGTCTTTGCAGGAAGCAGGTCACCAAAGAAAGAAAGAAATATGGTATATGGACAGTGGCTGCTCAAGACACATGAGTGGAACTTCAGCTAATTTCTCTTCTCTTACTCGAAAGGAAGGAGGATTTGTCACCTTTGGTGACAATGCCAAAGGAAAGATTATTGGTATTGGAACAGTTGGAGATCCAGAGACAGTCTCAATCAACAAAGTACTTTATGTACAAGGGTTAAAACACAATCTGATAAGTATCTCTCAACTCTGTGATGATGGATACACTGTTGATTTTACCAACAATAGTTGTACTGTTTCTAAAGATAAACTGTTTAAGTTTAGAGCACCCAGAACTGATAATGTTTATACTTTGGATTTGTATTCCTTGTGTAAACAACAAGTAAATTGCTTAACTGCTAATATAAGTGAATCCTGGATCTGGCATAGAAGACTTGGTCATTGCAATATATATGCTTTACATAAATTATCTAAGAAACATTTAGTTTCTGATTTGCCTAGTCTCAAATTTGAAAATGACAGATTCTGTGATGCATGTCAGCTTGGCAAGCAACACAAATCATCATTCAAATCTGTTAATAAAGTTGCTACAACTAAACCTCTAGAACTTATCCATATGGATTTGTTTGGACCTTCAAGAGTAGCAAGTTTAGCTGGTAAATTATATGTTTATGTATTAGTTGATGATTACTCTAGATTTACTTGGATCTTCTTTTTGAAATTTAAAAGTGAAGCTTTTAGTTTATTCGAAGGTTTTTGTAAATCTGTTCAAAATGAAAAAGGTTTTAATATAATCTCATTGAGAAGTGATCATGGTGGAGAATTTGAGAACCAGGAATTTAATTCCTTTTGCTCAAACATGGGTATTAAACACACCTTCTCTGCTCCAAGAACACCTCAACAGAATGGGATTGTAGAAAGAAGAAATAGAACTATTCAAGAAATGGCTAGAACTATGTTAAATGAATATAGCCTACCTATATATTTCTGGGCAGAAGCTGTTAATACAGCTTGCTATATAATGAATAGAATTTTAATAAGACCTATTTTGAAAAAGACACCCTATGAACTATGGAATAACAGAAAACCTAAAGTAAATTACTTTAAAGTTTTTGGATGCAAGGTTTACATCTTGAATACCAAAGATAATCTTGGTAAATTTGATCCAAAATCTGATAAAGGTATTTTCTTAGGATATTCTGCAACCTCCAAAGCTTATAGAGTCTATAATAAAAAGTCAAGGATTGTTGAAGAATCAGTTCATGTGAAATTTGATGAATCTGATCCTTTTGAGAAAAGGATAGAACAAATAGATGAACCTGATTCTAATGAAAACATGAGACCTGAGAATTTAAAGAATGATTTTGAAAATGATATAAAAGAAATTCAGTCCAGTTCAGAAGAACATGATACTGAAGAGCCTTTGAATGTAATGCCTAGACAGTCTAGAACCTTAAAGAATCACCCTTTAGAATCTGTGATAGGTGACTTAGAGACTGGTATTCAAACTAGAAGAAACTTTGGAAACATAGTTGAATTCTCTGCTTTCCTATCCCAACAAGAACCTAAGACCATAGAAGAAGCCTTAGATGATGAGAGCTGGGTAATAGCAATGCAGGATGAATTGAACCAGTTCAAGAGAAATAAGGTTTGGGAATTAGTTGAAAGACCACATGATTATCCAGTAATAGGAACTAAATGGGTCTTTAGGAATAAACAGGATGATCAAGGGATAATAACTAGAAATAAAGCAAGATTAGTAGCTAAAGGATACAATCAAGAAGAAGGAATAGATTATGATGAGACCTTTGCACCTGTAGCCAGGTTAGAAGCTATTAGAATCCTTTTAGCCTATGCATCTCATATGAATTTTAAATTATTTCAGATGGATGTTAAATCTGCCTTTTTAAATGGTTATTTAATGGAGGAAGTTTATGTTGAGCAACCTCCTGGTTTTGAAAATTCTCAAAAACCAGATTCTGTTTTTAAACTTACTAAAGCTCTTTATGGCCTTAAACAAGCACCTAGAGCTTGGTATGAAAGACTAAGTTCTTTTCTTTTGAAAAATGATTTTACTGTTGGACTAGCAGATCCAACACTCTTTAAGAAAACTGTGAAAAATAATGTTTTGTTGGTTCAAATTTATGTTGATGATGTAATTTTTGGATCAACCAATAAAATTCTTTGTCATGAATTTTCAGAATTAATGCAAAAAGAATTTGAAATGAGTATGATGGGAGAATTAAATTTCTTTTTAGGTCTTCAAATATTTCAAAAAGATTTTGGAAATATTTTAAATCAATGCAAATACATTACTGATTTACTTAAGAAATTTGGACTTGAAAACAGCAAGACATTTACAACTCCTATGTGTACTAATATAAAACTTGATTTGGATGAAACTGGAAAATCAGTGGACAACAAGTTATATAGAGGTATGATTGGTAGTTTGTTATATCTTACTGCTAGTAGACCAGATATAATGTATTCAGTATGTCTTTGTGCTCGATTTCAATCAAATCCCAAAGAATCCCATTTAACTGCTGTTAAAAGAATTTTTAGATATTTAAAAGGTACTATTTATCAATCTCTGCTTTATCCAAAAACCTCTGATTTTAATTTAATTTCATATTCAGATGCAGACTTTGGAAGCTGTAGATTAGATAGGAAGAGTACTTCAGGAACATGTCACTTTTTAGGAAAGTCTTTAGTATCATGGTCTAGTAAGAAACAACACTCAGTTGCCCTGTCAACAGCCGAGGCAGAATATGTGTCTGCAGGTAGTTGCTGTGCACAGGTGTTGTGGATGAAAAACACTCTTATGGACTTTGGATTAAATTTCAATAATACGCCTATTTTATGTGATAATACTAGTGCAATTAATATTTCAAAAAATCCTATTAGTCATTCTAGAACTAAGCACATTGATATAAGACATCACTTTTTAAGAGATCATGTGTTAAAAAAGGATATATTTTTAGAATTTGTAAATACAGAAAATCAATTAGCAGATATTTTTACTAAACCACTTCCCACGGCAAGGTTTGAATTTATTAAGGGGGAGTTAGGTTTATTTAATTTTAAATAGTTTTTTTTTTAATCTTATTCTGTTTTCGAATTCTGTTTAATTTTCTGTTTCCCGCTATAAGTAATTTTATTTTGTTTTAAATAAAAGTAATGATTAGTGATTACACGGGAATCAAGGCTGTCAGAACCGTTTCACCTTCTAAACTGTTTTCACCTTTTTCGGAAACCCTTTCGAAAACCTAAAACCGCACATCTGCTCCAAAACCCTTTTCTGAATCTTCAAACCCTAAACTTTCGAAACTTCAGAAATCGTTGTTGAAATGGCAAAGACTAAGCGTCCAGATGAAGCCGAGAGCAGTGCTGCAAAGAAATCTAAAGTAGTTGGTCGGAAGATACTGCAAGGTAAAGTCATCGATTTAGAATGGTTGTTTGAAACTAATTTGCTGTTGAAGCAAGCGTTGTCGTTTCAAGGCCTTGAGCAAGCCTTTAATAGTGAAAAATCTGAGTTTCTATATGAGGCAGAAATGAGACATTTCTTTAGAACTGTTCAGTTTAGCCTTGGGGATACGGAGGATAGTTTATTGGCTCAGATAGAGGATAAGGACTTTTCCATATCATCTGTAGAAATAAGTCAGATTCTTAACTGCCCCCATGAAGGAGTTTTTCATTTTGATTTACGGAATATTGGAGATTCTGTACATAAGTCTGAAGACATTATGTCTTTTCTGTTTGGAACAAAAGTGATAAAGAAGGTGCTTATTAAAGATTTGGAGCCCGATCAGAAAATCTTAGTAAAGTTTGTTCAGACCGGTTTAGCACCAAGGATGGCTGAAATGGAGAAAATTCTATACCCTGACATGTATATAATGTATCTTCTGATGAGTGATATCAAGTTTAATTTTCCTCGATTTATGATAAGATATCTAAGATACTGCTGTCAGAGTGAAGCAAGAATGACCTTTTTCCCATATGGAAGGTTCATTTCTTTGTTTTTATATAAAAGGGGAATGATCAGACTGGTAAGTGCTGGGGTGAAATGTCACCACAGTAATGTTTTTAATGCTGGAACTTTAAGGAAAGTGGGATATTTCTGGAGCACAATTAAAGGAAAACTTTTACCTGTTGGAGCTGAGGAAGACTCGGAGAGTGCTCAGGCTCAACCAGCTAAGTCCAAGGAAGGACAGGCAGAATCCAGAGTTAGTACAGTGGCAAGAAGAATTCGCCTTGAGATGGAAGAAGTTGAAGAAGAGAGAAGTCAAGAAGGACTTCAATCTAGAAGGAAGAGGTCAATTGATGAAGAAATCATCTCTCCTGTCTTGAAATCTTCTGATCCAGTAATTTCTTATTCATTTGTGAGGGAAGCTGTTGTGGAAAGGACTGCACCGATAGAGGAACCAGTAGCTCAACCGGAAATTCAACTAGAACCTCAGACTGCTGCTGTGGATATTGAAGAAGCAATTCCACAAGAACAACTTATGGAGGCAGTGCCTGGTGAAGAAGTGGCCCGACCTCAAGAAGTTCATGAAAATATTGTTCTTGATAATTCAGTAGAAGTCAGAGAGACTGCTGTTCGTGATGAACATACTTCTGAAGTAAATACAGAGGTACTTCAGGAAGATTTTTCAGTGGAAGAGTTTCAAGCTTCAAAGGATAGCTCAGTAGATCAACCTGTTCAGGACAAAGAACAATCAGATGCAGATTCTTTACCCCTTGTCCTGCTTCATCAATCTGATTCTGGACATGAGAATCAAGCACAGGGTGCCCCTGATTCGAGAAAAGAAGAAGTTGTTGAGTTATACAAGCGTATTTCTCAGTTGGAATCTGAGAATGTTAGTCTCAGAAATTCTCTGAACTTAGAACAGTTGAAGTTTCAGAAGCTGAGAGAATCTACTGTTTCAAGACAAGAAGTAGATTTGTTTAAGACTGATATGTTGAATGCTGTTGATCAGTTGAAGTCAGAGATGGTAACAAAAGATGATTTGTCTGAGATGAAGATTTACATGGAGAATAAATTTGAATCTGTTGCAAATAGTGCTGTGAGTGGATCAGGTTCTTCACCTGATTTGATTCGAAGATTTCAAGCAATAACTGGAGCACTGAGCAATATGAGTGACAGATTACACGATCTTCAGTGCAACAGTGCCCCTTTGTCAGTTTTGCTAGATAATCAGAAATTTTTGGTAGATCAGTTGACATCTGGAGAGCAACCGATTAGGATTCTTTTGAATCAGTTATCAGAAAAGCTGGCTCTTTTTGTTGAAAAGGAAGAAAGAATGCATGAATTTTTCAGAGTTAATTTGATTGAAGATATTCATATGACTCAGGAGAACAGAGATCTTATCATCAAGTTAGGAGATGGGATGATGAAGAGGCTTCGAGATCAGTTTACAGAGATCAAGACCGCAATCCAAAGGAGATAGACACCTTTTTTTTTCCCTGTCTTATCCCTAAACCTTGATTCCTCTGTATATCACTGTCGTAGCTTGTGAATGAAAATTCTTTTCTAATCTTTTTGTTTTGTTATTTATTGATTTATGATTAAGTTAGCCAGTATAAGATATTCACTTATCCATACACAGTTAATTATAGCATTTACTTATAGTTCAGTGCAATAATGAATGTGTTCAAATCCGTAATTTTTCATTCTTTTTGATATCACAAAAAGGGGGAGAATTTGGATAAACACAACATTTAAATTCATTCGTTCTATTTGAAAATTTATTTTTATGAGAATTATGGGGGAGAAATTTTATAGTTAAATATTGTTTTAATCCTTTCAAAATTCTAAAATTTTATAAAACTAATTTTTTAACAAAGATTGCAATTAAATTAGTTCTATTATTTTATGGGTTTTGTGATCATCAAAAAGGGGGAGATTGTTGAGCAATGTATTTAAACAAATCAAAATAATGTTTTTTAAAGGGGGAGATTATTTTAAATAATACTCTGTCTCTTTATGATAATTTTGATGCTCACAAATACCCTTAATTATTTACTAATTATTTCGTTGAGTATTTTGCAGGAATTTATTTTATATAACGAGATTTTATACTTCATTTATTCCAAGATCAATTTTAGCGCGTATTCTGGAATCACTGTAGCGCAAGATCAATTTTAGCGCGTACTGGAATCACTGTTCATACCCTACGTTGATGAACGTAACGTATGGATGAAAAGTTTACTTTTTATGTTATTTTGAAACGTATGGTTAATGAACCTTACGTTGTTGAAAAGTATGGAAGAAGAACATTACGTTTGGAAGGAACCTTACGTTTTCGTTGTTGGACAAGTATGGAAGAGAAACCGTACGTTAGTTTTCAGTGTTGAGTTTGTTTCTCAAAAGTATGGATCATCAACATTACTTTATAATCAACCGTACGTTCTTTGGAGAGTTGAAGCAAGAGAAAGTATGGATGATCAACCCTACGTTTGAATGCTGAAGAGAAAGTATGTATGTTCAACCTTACGTTCTGAACCTTACGTTCTGAACCTTACGTTTGTGAACCCTACGTTTGAAGCCACGTCATCAACCCTACGTTTGGCGTCGGGATATTTTTGACAGATGATATTTCTTTTTGAATTAGTCAAGCAAGCGGATTATTAGGCGGATTTCGAGCTGATTCTTAAATACGACTTTGACTGAATCAAAGACGATTTACAACGGATTAATGATTGATTTAAACGGAGCTTTTTATGCCGATTCTTCAGGGGAGTTACAACGGCTCTGTTGTTTCATTTAAAATCGCGAATCTAAAGGAGATTTTCATGGATCTATTTTATGCGAAAGATTTTCTCATATTTGAATATATGTTCTATCTTGGAAACTTCAGATATATATGTATGCACAGGAAAGTGTGTGATACAGATTGATCTTTTGACGAGCAAGAAAACAGAGACTGTGTGAAAGCGTTCTTTTCTAGTGATCGAGAAGAAGTGTAAGATCTTTATTACCAAAGGAAGATCTTGAAAGCAGATTCACGTGTTCTACATCGACTATCTGTTGTGAATCTACTACTGCTGAAGTTGTGAAGCTTCTGGTAATATCTATTGCAACTGGATCGACTCAGAACTGTTTTGATTACAGATCTTTATTTTCTGAAGACGACGATCTATCTACTGTCAATTGCATTCTGTTGCAATTGTGAAGAACAACTGGAGAAGTGTTTCTTTATCGAAACCCTTTTATTTTTGAGTGATCAGCTTCTCGTTCTAAGCTGTGTGGGTTCGTGTTTGAACCAGGAAGGCTGTGTTTGCCTGAATCTTGTAAAGGTGTCAACTGCCTGTACTCAGTTGTGGACGGGTCTGTGGAAACGAGGACCAGATAGTGAAAATCGCCAAGCTCGTGGATTTGAGCGTTGGTGGAGTGGACTAGGGGCCTTCTGTTCCCCGAACCACTATACATCCGTGTGTTCATGCTTTTACTTTTTCCGCTGCATATTTAATCGTGCAAAAGCATAGTGAACAGAATTTGTCTAAGTTGAAGAGATTGTAATAATTTGAAAAAGACACAATTCACCCCCCTCTTGTGTATAATCCGTAGATTCAGATCCAACATTTTTGGTCTACATTTCTATGACCTCGACCAAGTATGTATGACTATTTTTCATAAGTGGCATATTCCATGGCTTGTACTTAATTGATAACTTTTCATTTACAAATAGATATTTATTATGTATATCATGTTTATTGTTACACACCTATTTGGTGGACTCGTTAATATTATTCATTCACATTATACCTATACATTTTATACCTAAAAATATTTATAGTTTTATAAATAGGATAGAATTATTATAGACACCATTGGTGGTGGACTACTGATTATATCACACACCGTGTTTTCAGAGTCGATTGGTACCCAGAAAGTCTTTGTGGATGAAGGTAGTGACAAGGGAAAGGTCCCAGTCATGGATGCCTAATTTGTGACTAACATGGGATTTTGGGAGAACCGTACTGAGAATTGGATTGTGATTCTAGTGGGGATATCATTTTTAGTATTTTTTTGTTTTTTATTTTACATGTACTATACTAGTTTCTTGCTTCCAAGTATTTTTACTTTTTAATAGCCTGATGAAATATTCATCATTTTTTTATATGATGTCACTTTTGGATTTTTTATCACTTCTATCTAGATTATTTACATATCATACTTTATTTTTTATTATTATATTTCTAAAGTTTATTCATTATTAATACTGTCATACTGCTCTGATTATGAGGGTATAGTCACCCCACCATACAACCACAGACCCTCATTGCTAGTCGGTAGCCTCTGGCATATAGGGTCACGCCTGATGCCATGTGACCAACTATATTTCATTACTTATGGGGCATTTGAGTCAAATAAATTACATATATAATTTCTATATTCACTAGATCCTTGAATATAGTGACTGAATTGGATAGTCCAAAATGGTTTACTATAACTTCATAATTCTCATCCCACTTATGGGATGTTTTTTTGGGTATATCATTCTTTTTATCACTCAATTAATGATATCCAAAATAAAGATCAATTTGGGGAAAGAATTAATCTTCATGAAATTAGTCATACAAGTGATAAATATGGTGTAGAGGATACTTGTTATTGATAGTGATCTTATTAAGTTCTCGATAATGAATGTAATGATGTATTGACATGTCTTCCTTCTTAAAAAAACATGTTCACCCCATGGTGATCCACTGGTGTATTTTAATATTTAAAAAATATTCTCCTAGAGTTTATTCTTCAATTACTATTACTAAATAAGAGACATTTAATACAAATTATCTGAAATATTAATACTATAAGGTATGATTTCTATTGAAAAGTGAAATTCATGATATAGGGAAAGGTGATAAATTTATTAGTAAGTAAATCATGATATTCCTAAACAATAATCATATCATAAATGTTATGTTCCTCCCTAATAATTATAGATATATATATATATATCTCATGAATAGATTGTATGTCCCCTAAAGTGGAATTTACATCTATTTAAATTTTATATTCATCCTTGAAATTATATGAAATCATTGATTCATTTAAAATATAAAATTTGAAATCTATTCCTCCAAACTTTTTATTGGATATATATAAATAAATTTTATACATTCCAAAAACCACATCAAGTTCAACAAGAGATACAAATTAAGAGGTTAATGTAAGAAAATTCCAACAAAATTATATCAGAGAGGAGATATTGACAAGATATGTAATCATTATACATTTTTTGATTTTTAATACTAACTCAATATCTAATAATTTAGGTTATGAATTACAATTTCTAGAGAATATTTATGATTTAAAGGAATTATAATATTTAATCTCAAATAAGATACTTCTATATTTGAGAGCACCTGCCATCATCTCAATATTATCCTTCTATATTCAATCTCATACTAAAAAAATTGGTTTCTATGGGAATCAATCATCATTAATTAGACTGAGTAATCATATGTTGGTGAAAATAATTATTTTAATATCATTAACTATAAAACCTTATTTTAACCCGCAAAACCTTAAGATCATCCCATTTCACTATGGTTTATCATAGGTTTCCATAGATTCTATACAATCATTAATCGTAATGGTTTATAATGGTAATGTGAATTAACCAAAGAATATATATCGGGAGTACCAAACCAATTGTTCATTTAGTCCTTATTGTTCACAAGGTAAATATTGATTTAATACCTAATTTTACTTTTAAGGGTTATTACAACTTGGTCAACTTATGTGAGAAAAAACATCCACAATTTTGTCTCTTTACCAAGATTTAAATTAAAGTAAACCACAAAATCTATATCATACAAAAACTTCAGTATGTTATCAAATAATTATAATTATCCCTAGGATTTTAAACAAATTTTTATAATCCTAATCTCTAAAAATAACTAAAACCCACTCTTATTTTCACTATGGTAACTAGAACATTATATATTAAAATATTAAATAATTTTAGATTAATATTCATTACATATTATAACAATTAATATATGAGGATCATAAAAGCTTTCTTTTATTATAGACATGACACATAATCAAAATAAATCGTAAAACATCTTACACATATCCCACAATGTTCATCTCACATAGAACCCCTATTAGACATACCATACTTATAACCATTCTTCATAACACGGGGGAATGGAAATATATGAATGTTTGAAATCATACGCTCAATGGTGATTACAAGATCAAATGATTATTGAAGGTAAACATATGATATATCAAAAAATGATCATAACTATTCATAAGATAATCATAAGGGTATGAGAACATGATCATAAAATATGAAATACATCCTTAATAAGTCAAATATCGTTAATAAACAATCATGGAATAAGGATTTTTCAAAAAAAATACATAATTCATAATAGTGTGGAATCATAAAAAATAAATCATGATTCATCAAATCATATCATAAGAAGAATTCATAAGTTAGTGGAATACACATTTGAATAGAAAAATATTTCATTAGTCAAGGATCAATTAAAACACTGTCATATTTCAAAAGCTCCCATAGTGGTTTGGGTTCACTGATCATTCCAGAATTTGTAAAGTTAAGGATCACTCCCAATACTATAATAGTTCATATATTCCTATAGTTTATTTGGTTCACTCCCAATTCCGTTATTTCTATAGTCGAGGTTCACTTTAAAGACTGTAATAGTGGACATTGTCTCATACTGTATAGATTTATCACCCCATTCTATTCCATATTATCTCATGGAACACAATTTATTACCCAATAATTTATGTAAGGATACAAAATCACATAAATAAATTTGAATAAAATTGACATAGATGAAAATTTTCATCGACCAAAAAGGAAAAATATGTTCATTTTTTCTTAAAAACATTCTCTCAATCTTTTTAAGTAACAAGGAGAGTAATTCTATACCAACACTCAAAAATTGAAAGATTAACAAAATGATAAGAAAACAGATGGGGTTTAAATTACATGGACCAAATAGTTTCCCTCAATGTAAATTTATCATAAAAATTCCCAAAAAGAAAAGAAAAGAGATTATACCAAGAAAATGTACCTAAAATATCGTATTCATTCTTACACATTGAAACGTCTTGTATAATAAATATAGATTTATTATAAAATTATTTGAAACACATATTCATAGAAACCATACTATGTATCACTCATTTATAATTTCAAATTATCCATTTATTTGGAATTCTTCTTTAAAATAATCATTTGAGTGAAAATAGGTACACATTCCATACATGTTTGGATTCAATTGTTCCAATCCTTGTACATTTTGTAATATTTCCTCATATATGTAGTATAAATAAGTTAATAATTTTTTTATTTTTTAATTATATTTATTTTCAAAACCATTCATATAAATTGGTGATGAAAAATGAAAACCATCACTTTGTAGAGATTCTAGTTTATATGCAAGCACAAGTGATGTTTTCACTTTTTGATTGATTGAAAATAATTTAAGTAAATAATTATTATGAAAAATAGAATCCTAATTATTTCATAAATATTTTATATATCTATTAAATATATCCTTAAAACCATCCATGTAAATAGGAAATGAAAAAAAATCACATCACTTCATGGAGGTTGTAGTCCACACATGCACATGACTAATGTTCTAAATTTCTAACATGTGGGAATGAGATTGAAAATGGATATAAATTGAAATAAAAATATAATTATGGTAAATTTATTTATTCCATAATTTTAATAGGGTATTAGAATAGTTTTAGTGAGATTAAGAAGAAAGATACATGAAACAGATCGGTAAGAACATATGCCTCTTCTTCAGGTATTCAACATTAAAAAAACTATAAAGATTCTTGTATGGTTCTTTTCATAGTACCATCACCTCAATGATGTGTATCTGTATTTTGGAATATTATTCAGCCCTATATTGGTCAATATATATGGATAATTTGGTATATATAGGAGATCATAGGAATAGACCTTTTATATGTGAGGGGAGTGGCACACTTGTAATTATTGAGAATATTAAAATATAATAAAGTCATTATCATGTGAAAGTGGATCCAAATATGATAAATATAAAGGATAGAATTTTTTAGGATCTAAATAAATTCATAAAATAAGAATCAAATAATTAGTTCATTTTATCCCTTATCTCTTTCGTTTAACCCCTCATTAACCCTTTTAAGCATTATTGTGGTAAAAATATTTTTACCATGGTGACAATTTATTTTGACCAAAAATTAAGTTAGAATTGGAACCTAATATTAATTATGTTTTTTATAGATATTTATCCCATTTTAAATTATTTAGTTAGTGTTATAAATTAATTCTAAAATCAGTGTGAAAAAATGAGAAATATTGTTCACATATAAACTAATTTTTAAGGATAAAATTAAATATAATCTAATTATTTTACAAGAAAATACCATGAGATTAATTTTAAAAAATTTAATGGAATGTATCATTTAAAATTTCATTAAAATATTTCTTCATTTGTTTTTATTTTAATTTATTATTATACATACACAATGTTGGAATAAAAACAGTTTTCAAAAAAACAACTCTTTTTACTTCTAAATTCATTTATTTTCATTTATAACTAATTGATAACTAATGAATTAATATTATAAATGTGTAGACATTAATGTTTAATAATTTTAATACATTGAATTAGTTTTTAATCAAAACATGTATTTCTCTAATAGTTCTCATTAAGAAAATATATCAAAACAGTTCTAAAGGATTAATAGTATTTCATAACTGAATAAGAAATTATTTCATAAAAATATATCGTATTTAAATACCATATAATGTGATTAATTTGTAAATTTATATTAATTAATAACATATAATAATTTTTGAGTTTTTCAAATGATATTATACACTTCAATTTTAATAAAAATATATTCTATAATCTTGAGGTGTTACAATGGATACATTATTAAGTTGTTTAAAACCACCTCCCAAAAAGGGTTAAGATATCTGAGTCTTTTTAAATTATAAGGAAGATGTTATATGTTCTCTAAAATTAGATATATTATTTTTTTAATGATCCCATGGACAGAAAAATAATAAATAAAGGATGTAATTCTCAATTGGATGATTGAATTTGAAATTAGGAAAGAATATCCATCCATTGACATGTCAATGATGTGGAAAGAATCAATATGAAAATTTCCACATAATATTTATAAAATTGTTTATGTGTGGGATTGAAGGAAAAAAATTATCAATTTCAATGATACATTAATAATCAATCCAACATGATGTAGGAAAGGAAGGCACCACTTAGTAAACCACTCATGGTTCAATGACACAACTGTATGGAGAAAATGAACTATGAAACCCAGTGCACTAAACCAATGGTCTTAGAAGGTAATAAATGTTACAAACCCCCCAAATATGAGGAATTAAGGGAATTATAACAAAATCACCACAACTTAGGTGGGTAAATTAAATAATCATATAATGTTCAATTTATATTCCCTCTATAATCAATGATGTTTTTCTTGATTTTTTATATTACCCGATATCCTAAAGGTTTTCTAGAACAATTGAAAAATGTAACAAATACCTCTAAGTCAGGATATATATGAAAAAAACTTGCAGTGAGATCATTTCAACATAATTTTTGGACTCATATCCATTTATTTTCGATACAGATATTATTCAAGAGAATCTCATAAAATAAAAAGTCTTTTGGAACATCCTTAAATTGTGTGGGTGTTAATACTTAGTGAAGAGGTATATCTTTCCCATATGTTTATGTCAATGGAAAGAATCACCCTTGAATAAATTTCCATTTTTTAAATAAATTTTTCATTGAAGTATATATCCTTTTAATTTCAGTTTAATCCTTTATATTATCCTTGTATATATTCCATACACTTTAAGGATTTTTTTCGGAGCATCTGGTGCTTGTTCGAATCCTAGAACCCCATATTTTAGAGGAAATAGCTATAATAAAAGGTTAGTAGAAACCTTGTAGACCAGTTCAGATAGTTAGAGAAACCCATGTGTAGTTTTTTAGTGAATAGAAGAGGTATTCATCGTTTTCCCTAACCATTCTTGCTAGGATGGATGCATGTGTGTTTACTACAATCCTTTAAAACGAGGGGTTTTTCATAGGGTATGCATAGTTAGTCAAACTATGTGTCAAACATGTGTGAAGAGTCTCTTGAGATAGTGTATGAAGCATGGTTAGATGATGGATAATGGTGTGGAAAATCATACGCCTATTTAAAAATTGGGTGAAATGAGATTTTTTCCATAAATATATAAAGGATTTCACCTCCTTTTCTTTTTCTCTCCATTGGATAGAATCACCCCTCTCCCTCTCTTGTAGCAAGCTCCTCTAAATGAAACCCCTAGGTTCTTTGATAATTTATTTATCTGACCATGGTATTAATATCCATTTGCCTCATTTGATTCCTATGTACAATATCTCCACTCATTGTTCTCCTTCCATCATTTTTCTTTCCCTCAATTATGTTATTTTTGAGTGAGGTCGTATTACCTATTTTCAAAAAGTTCATATATTATTCCATTTTATACTGATCTGTACCAAACTAAATGAAAATATTGGATGAGGAATCTATTAAATACATAAATTAGGTGGTCTATACCTTTTCCCTCAAATTATGGGTATTTATACCATGTTTAAATTATGTCGCAACGCAGACCTTTCGTATATTTATTCATAAATATTTAAATCCCTAAATAAAATTTATGTTCTAGTTTAAGACACACCATGAAATCCTTATGAAATTTTTTTGGGCATTGACCTCTACCCGAACCACAATGGGGTGGGTCATTCCATTTTTTCCTGGAAATTTCCCCCCTGGGGTGAGTTGAGATTGATATTCGTTATAGATAATTTAATTTGAGAAAAAAGGGTTTTTAAATGTTTTAAGAACCTTAAATACATCATTTCATTTTTATGGGAAAGGTATGAAATGGATAATTCCTTAGCTTGTATATGATTATTAATGGATTAATGAAATGGTTTATAAAATGTTCAATGAATTAGTTATAATGAAAATGGAAGGTTTGCGGTATGGAACTGATTGCCAACTTTGATCCTCACCCATGTATGTATGATAATTAATTATTTATTGTAGTAAATTGTTGATTATTTACCCCTCTATACTATTATCCATTATGATATGGTTTCTTGATCATAGAGAGATTTTGTAGACTGAATAGTATCGATTTAATTTTATAACATTTATTCCAATAATCTATGCACACTACTTCATCAAAAAATTGAATTTTTATAGAAAATATTGGTGGATTCTAATTCAGTTTTATTTCACATAATTTGTAACTTAGAAAGAATCAATGGATGTATCTAGGGATAGGGTCAATCACTTGTTTGTTAATGCTCGGATTATTGTTTCAATGGATCATGGGAGACTAGAGTGGGATATGGATCGTGATGATAATTGAAGATAGTTTCTTCTTTGGACTTTTTTTACTCAGATGCGTGTATTGTAATGAAAGATTATTTCCATGTATTTTATATCTATTGTAAAACTACATGACATACACATCCTTTTTATATGATTTAATCCTTGGATTTGATTGTTATTAATCTTGTTTAGATTATTAATATTGTGTTGCAGGTTGATATTATTCTTTTTTATTTTATTAATTTATGATACTATTGTATTACACTAATCGTGGTGGTATAGTATCCAAAGTATAACATCATAGACCTTGACTATAATTCAATAACTTTGGGAGTACAGGGAAGGATGCCTGAGGCCAATTGACCCACCGTCTCAAAGCACCATTTAGTTTCACTAAGGTCATGAAGTTACAAATTTTTATCAGATCAGTTTTATTCTCTTATTTTATTTTTATTTTGTATAAGTAGATATTAGACAATTAAAGAATTGTGATTTGGTAATAAGTTATTCCTTTGAGTAGCTAACCCATGTATAGGGAGAAAAAAATTACAACAGAATGGGGCTTGATGTTCTAGTTATGCTTATTACTGTTGATCTAGTTTCACCATTGGTTGATGAACATGTTATGTCATGGTTATTGTGATCTGTAGTTTTTTACTTTGAAAAGTATGGAAATAATATAATATTAAAACACATCATTTAAGCATGATGCAAATTCACATTCCAATCAAATTCTATTCCATGTAGGATGCATTTCTTGACCTTATGAAATCTATTATATATGCCTTGTGAGATATAACTATTATTTGACTATACTTTATTAAATGGGAATGAGAAACATAATTTTTTACTCAATGTTCATATATCCACCTAATAGGGTTTTCTTGCATATATTATTTTATTCACGCTATTTAGTCAATAATGGAATGTTGATCCATGGACTATTGGTCACATGGCCTGAAATGTGTTATTATTGCGATTAAATGATTATGTAGTTCAATTTTTAATTTTTATAGGACTATAAATTTTTAAATGGTAATATATATAATTCAAACACATAATAATATTTTTAATATAAATAAATATGAGTTTAAAAGAAATTAAATAATGGGAAAAAAATTCTGTCATTAAATAGAGAATTTAATTTAAACATAAATTTTATTTCAAATATAAATTGAAATTTGAATTTTGTATACCAGGACCCTAGATTATAGAAGATAACTTGACCCTGACCCAACCTTAGTAGTGGTATGTAGGCAATATCACTTGTATTTTTTGGATCCAATTGTTTCCCAAATATATCATTAGAAGAAGGGGAAGGGGGTGAATCAAATATAAAAATCCTTGTCCCTATATTATTTCCATGTATGTGATATTTTCATTAAAAATATTTTACGAAGAATATTCATAGAATTTATAGAGAAATCCCACCATGATGGACTCTTTTTTCTTTCTAGGTGGGTTGTGAAAACCATGATCCAGATGTGGTGGGCCCTAGGCTACCCACAGAACCTCCAATAGTTCTACTTGAGGCTCACTCGTTGTATCATATAATGGTACACATTTCCAATTTTGAGAGGGTATACTATGATTTATGTAGTGTGTTCATGGATCTTCTCCACCTACATTAAATATGGTAGAGTTGACGCATGAGTCTTAGAATTGTCATGCACCCACATTATCTGGGATAGTAGCCTTAAAGCTATGGAACTTTGTCTTCAGATTTTCATGTATATCTTTGAGCACCTAAATAATATTCCTAATATGAGGGTCAATAACAAAACATATATTCGTTGAGGAGGCTCCATGAATAGGTGGGATGTTATAAACTGGGTATATACGAAAAAAACATGTGGTTTAAAGGTATTTCCAATCATATTTTTATGATAACATTTTCCTTGAGATTTCAAGGGATGAATGGTCCATGGAATATACGAATCTAGAGAAAGGTGTTATCTCTATTATGGAGTATTCATCTAAATATATTGTGATTTAGTGATTTTCACCAATCTGTATAGTTAATGAGTTATCTAGCATGAGGCTCATTGAGAAAAGGTTGAATTATGTCCTTTTATCTCAGGTGAAGGAATTTTGATTGGATATCATATTTGCAATAGTGAATTAGCTACTTAATATTGAGTATAAAATGAGGGAATATGGGGGTGAAGAGTAGAGAAGTTATGATTCTCGACCCAGTGGCCTAGTGCCATGTATCCAAAAGCATCACTTTGACACCACTCATGATAGGAATATTGACCAGAGAATTACTACTAGTAGTTTTTTTTTTCTATCACTAGTGTGGGAGGTAGGAACACCTGAGGAGTCAGAGTGATAGAAACCCAGTTGAATGTCAAGATTACGGCTAGATGGGTCATTTTCATAGGTTTTTTCATTCCATTATGCATGATCCTAGTAGAATATGACATGTTCTAGCTCCCCCTTTAGAAGTAGGATTAGTGAATCCATATTCGATAGGTAGATAGAGAAAAACAATATGAATGGGTCAAAGAGGATCTTGAGGTCAAGGTAGCCATAATCCGGATTATCACTTCTAGTATAATAGATATGATTATGGTAGAACAATAGTAAGTCAGGGTCAGGGCCTAGGCTAGTTTCACTCCTTTATAGAAGATAGCTGAGGAGCATAGTTCAGAACCATCTACTGTATGAGGTATTATACTAGTAGCCTCCACTATCATATATATTGTGTTCGATACAGGTTCTTCTCTCTTCTTTATTTCTGTATCAATCAGGGAAATTCATGGGCTTGATGTTTATTACATTTTGGGGTGATGAAAATAGACAAGTTGTTGGGTGTATGAACATTTGTATTGTACAAGAAAGTATCTTCCTCTTGATATTGTTCATTATCACTTCTTGTGTAATTTCATCATCAGTGAGATGATAGGGTTTTATTTAATACTTAGGATGGAGTTTATCATGACTTATAATTCCCATATTAATTTTTATTGATTAAGAGTGACCTGAATATCACCTGAGGTTTTTTGATATGTTCATAACGGTGAATGTAATGTCTAGGCCAATCGATATGAACCATATCATTGTGGGATAGAAGGAGAGGCAGCCCAGATTACCATCCTTTTATTGTATGATCGAACAGTAAGTCTGATATATTTACCTTAAATGGTGGATTATTTTAGGGATATTTTCCAAGATGACTTCTCTGAACTACCTCCTAAGAGATTGGTGGATTCTATAACTGATATTATTCCAAGAGTATCACAAGTGTATATTCCATCATGAAAGAGGGTTCCTACTAAGATCCAATTGCTCGATAGATGTTTTTGGGATTTATAATCTAATGTTTTTATCCAACTCTGTACTTATTCATAGAGTTTTACTATCCTTTTCACTAATAAGGTATATGGAACCCTCTAAATTTGTGTGGATTACTAATGATTGAACCATCCTAAAGTTATGAACCGGTATCCATTTCTTTGAATAACTGATATCTTCATCTAACTTTAGGGAGCTAGAGTGTTCTCGAAGAAAAAAATCAGATCAAGATATCATTATGTGTGATTCGAGCCTTCAGATATACCATATATGTATTTAAAATGTCATTACGGTATATTTGATTACCTATATAATCCATTCAGTCTTATGAATGTGCCTTTTGTTTTCATGGCCTTGATGAATATGGTTTTCCACCCTTATTTGGATTCATTTATTGTTGTTTTTATGGATGAAATATTTGTGTAGTGTCATACATGAATAAACCATGAAAAAATATTTATATCATTCTAAATTCACTAAGATAGCATTACTTATATTCTAATATAACTAAGTTCCACTTCTAGATGGAAAAGGTTCACTTTTTAGGTCATATTATCTAGGAATCGGTAGAATTAGTTCTCCTAGAAAATATCAGTGTTTTTGTTTCCTATGAGTATCCGAATAAAATATTTTATACAAACAATTTCTTAGGGATGGCTGGATATTATAGGAGTATCATACAAGACTTCTCAAGAATTGTGGAACCCCTCACATCTATGGCTAAGAAAGGAATGAAGTTAATGTGGTATTAATCATATGAGAAATCCTTTTATGAGTTGAATAGAAGGATTTATTTGGCACTAATCCTAATTCTTCCAAATTATTATAGATTATATACAGTGTTATACATTACAATAAGAATTAATTTAGGTGTTGTATTAATGTATGAGGGTCAATTCATTGTGTTTGGGTCTCACTATTTGAGACTGCATGAGAATAATTACCTGAAATAGGTCCTCAATATTGTATTTTTCATTCATTACATGTGTTTTTGGAGTAATTAGCTTTTGAGATAGTGTTATGAGGTGTTTACAAACTAGAAGAGTCTTAAAAATATCTTTATGAAGCGTGAATTTAATATCAGATAGTGGAGATGGGTTGAATACCTTCATTATTTTGACTTTGATCCTTCCAATACTCCTAGAATGGGTAATGTGGTAGCTGATGCATTGATCCAAAAAACTCAGGCCCAATTAATTCACCAATCCAGTGATGGATGGAAGTTGATATCCCTATTTCTGAGATGAATCTAGTGTTTAAATAGAGTAATGAAAAAAAAATTCTTGTACCCATAGGAGTTACATGTTTAATCTTATATAGGGTGAAGAGAAGTAAGTTTTCATATCCTAAATGTTTTACTCTGTGGAAAAGTATTTCTAGTGAGGACCCACCCTCAGAATGGTCTATTGATGGAGGTGGAATATTGTGTATAAATTGGTGTATCTGGGTTCCTACAGATAACAGAATATATCTTATACAATAATCTCATTCCTCTTAGTGGTATGTGCACCAAGGTAAATCCAAGATGTATCATGATATGTGTCTCTTGTATTGAGGGCCAGGAAAAAAAATGCAATATCAAAGGTTTTATCATAAGGTGTTACACCTATCAATAGGTGAAAGCAAAGCACCAATGGACCACTAGCTTATCATAGAACTTACAACTCTTGGAAGAGAAATGGGATGATGTTGTGATGTATTTTTTAACGATTTTATCAAGGTTTCATCAAGGTAGTGATGCGGTTTTGGTAGTCGTGGGCCAACTGATGAAGTTAGTCTACTTCCTTACTATATAGGATACTTTCTAAGTTCATAAGATGGAAATAATATATTTTAATGGGATTATATACCTAAACCTGATACCTTATTTTATCATTTCATATAGGGGTTCCCAATTTACATAAATTTTCTGGAAATAGTTACAAAGGAGTTTGGGTACGCTGGTTTTTATGAGAATAATTTTTAATCTTCACATATATGGCTAGTCAGATCGAACTCTACAAACGTTGGCAGAAATTTCTTGAGCATGTATCCTTGATTTAGAAGGTTCTTGAGAGATACATATACCTCTTATAATTTTCTCCTATAATAATACCTTTCAATAAATAGTTCATATGGCTTTTAATGAGGCCTTATATGGTAGGCCAGTCAATTCCCCACATTGTTTCCTATAGGCAAGAGTGGAAGAACTGTTAGGTCCCCGTCACATGTAGGATACTTCATAGTATGTACATTTTATAAAAAGGTGTATGGATACTTCTCCATCTATAACTAAATTGTATGTCGATCATTATTGATGACCTCTAGATTTTAAGGTAGGGGATTTTGTTTTCTTGTGAGTATCACCTAGTCTGGGGAATTAGTAGATACATAGGTAATGAAAGATGTTGCCTCATTTTATCAAGTTTTTTGATATCATTTAAAAGATTTTTCTAATACCCTATTAATATTGTTACCTTAGAGTTACCATACAATGCATGAAGTCTTCCATGTGTCACATATTTTCCATTACCATGATAAAACATCTCTTATATTTCACATTGAGGATATTGAACTAGATGTTGATGCTTCTTTTGAGGAGTATCCCATTAACATAATTTATTGTAGAATGAAATATCTATAAGTCAAGGTTTTCCCTTTAGTATGGGTGCAATAGTAGAATGAACGTGAATAAGATGAGGCTTTGGAGAGGGATCCAGACTTATTTTCTTAGTGTTTGGAGATATTCTCTAATGAAGTTTCACTACCCTTGGAAGGGAATTAGGGCGATAACTTCCTTTATGATGGAATACTTTAAGAACCTAGTTTTTATTAGAGGAATAAAACCTTAATTTCATTCCAATCCTTTATTTTATCCTATTATATGTTCACTATGGTTTAAGGAAGGGTTTGGGAGCACCTGGGGATATTTTAGAGCTCAAATTTCTATAATTTTGAAGAAGTAGATGGGCCTCGCTATTAGTAGAAGTCATCCATCCTAGGACAAATAGTTATTGGAAACTATGTGATTTGTTTTCGTAAATAGTAGAGGGTCTCACGTTTTTCCCTAATCGTGAATCCCAGGCTGCATGAATGTGCAAGTGTTGTAGACCTATTGATAGAGGGTATTTTCATGGGCTATGTACAGTTTGGAAAACATGTGGTTAGACTATGCCTTTAGCCTCTTAAAGTAGTTCATGGTGTAACTTTTTCACATGTTTTGGAAACATATGTGGCCAAACTATGTTCCCCCTTAAAAATTGGGTGAATGGCCCTTTTTTACTTAATATTTTAAAGTACCTTACCTCATTTTCTTTTACTCTCCAGCAGATAGCAGCACCCCTCTCCCTCTCTCATTGGAAGCTCCTCACAAGGATTCCACCTAGGTTCTTTGAAAACATAACCATCTAACCCTGATGTAAAGATATGTTTGTCTCATTGGATTCCTATCGGTAACCTCACAACTTCTTATTCTTATTTATCCATTTTTCATTTCCTTGATGATGCTATTTTTGTGTGAAATCATATTCCGTATTTTCAGAATGTTCATCTATGCTTCCTTTTTCTTCTGATCCAGTCCAAACTAAAGGCTGATACTATATGAGGAATCTACTAATGTAATAAGGTAGGTGGTCTATAAATTTTCCCTTAATGTCTAGTTTTTTATACCATGTTGTCATTGGGATTAATTCCATAACATCCCATTATTTCTTCCCAAATTATCAAACACCTAAATAAAATGTTAAATTCAGTTTTGAGACATGCCATGATACCCTTATACTAGGTTGTGGGTTGTTGAACTCAACTTGAACCACCCATGGGGCGTGTCCTTCAATTTTTCTAGGTAAATTTCATCCTTAGGGTGAGTTTAGCTCGCAATGATTTATGGGGAGTTGAATTTGGTATTAACATGTACTAATAAAGGATATATTCACATTAAAAATAACTCTTTATTTTTATATGAAAGGTATGAAATGGATAATACCTTGTCTTGTATATGATTATATAGGGATTAATGAAATGGTTTATAAAATTATGAATAAATTGGTTATGATGACAATGGAGGGTTTTGGTTATGACACAGATACCCCATTTGGATTACTTGTACATTTCTACTCCTTGAATTTAGCTTAATTTGATGCCTTATTCTTCACAACATCGTTCCAGATTTCTTGTAAATCCTTACACAAGATCCTTGGGCTCCACCCAAGTGATTGCTATGTTTCCAATGCATGCACTTCATGGACTTGAAGATAATTCCATCATCATTTTCCATAGATCCTAGCCCATTTAGATCTGATATATAATTACTCATCATAGACCATTATTGATTCTTTACCTCTCTTTATAGTTAGACCATATAAAATGGTGTCTTGATCATTGTGATATTTTTTAGAGTGGATAGTATACCTTTAATTTTATAACATTATTCCTATTTTAAATGCACATATATTTATCTTATATGCACATCCAAGAATTTTTATATACACTATTGGTGGAGGCCTATTGACTGTTAACTCATACCATGTTTGATCCACTATTTGGTACCCGAATACACTTCATGGATATAGGTAGATCTATGGGAAATTTCCCACTTGGTGATTCTTGATTGATTAATTCAAAGGAGTAGGGGAGAATAGAACCATGCTATGGTTCACAATGAAATTTAGAGATAGTTTATTTTTAGTCTTTTTTAATTAAACACATGTATTGTACTGGAAGCATATTTTCATGTATTGACTATCTTCTTTATATTTCCATGTTGTACACAACATTTTTTGTGTGATTTTGATCTTGGATTTGTTTATTAATATCGTTGCCCAGATAATTTATATTTTTTTACTGGTTGATATTGTTCTTCCTCATTTGATTCCTTTCTGATAACATTGTCTTACTCTAATAATTAGGATATAGTATTTCCACCATACCATCATAGACCATCACTATTAGTCACCAACCTCTGGCATATGGGGAGGTGTGCTTGAGTCTATGTGTCCCACTTGCTCGGAACACCATTTAGTGGAACTCAGGTTGGGACAGAACAACTTATGAGTAAATATAATGATGTATTACCCAAAGGATTCCCTATAATTCCTCCTAGATCACGAGGTAGATTTATCAATATAACATACACTCAAAGCCACTATAATCTATGAATTCTCCTATTTAACGACCCTAATAGGACAAGTTGAGTTCATGAAGAAGTTGTAAGATCATTTTGGAAAAAGGGTTGATACACTCTACTATATCAAATATGGGTATGGAAATGAGCTTTATCATGAATAAGTATGGATCAATACAGTTGTTCATCAATTACCAAGAGCTCAAATAATCAGAAAATAAAATCACCTTCCAAGTATCGGTGACTTGATCGAGCAACCTCTTGGAGATCAGTACTTCTCAATGATGGATCTTTTTTATATATATCAAATTTTAAAGATAAATAGAAAAATGTACATAATTAATCTTACTATATAATCTATGGACACTATGATTTCATAGTGGTTCCATTAAAACTTAATCATTCCCTTAAAATCTTCATTTACTTTATGAATACAGTCTTCGGAGACTTCCATGAAAAATTTGTCAAAATATTTAATGAAAACATAATCATCTATGCCAAAAGTAAGTTGGTACATAAATATAATCTATGGATTCTTTCAGTGACATTAAGAAATGATAAAATATATGTTATATTTAGTATGTGTGACTTTTTAATGCAGCAAGACACATTAATGGGAATATTATCACATGTGGGGGAATTTATGTGGACCCCTCAAAGACAAAGGCAAATGAGGAATGGACTAGACCTTCAAGTGTCTCATAAATTCATAGTTTTTTATTATATATATACTATATAAAGTTTGAAGAAATATTCTCATGGTATCTATCCCACTAAATAAGTTCTCATGAAAATGGATAAATTATGCATCAATGGAAAAAATGTGAGGAATGATTTTATGATCTCAATAAAAGGTTAATAATTGTATATATACTCACATCGGCCTACACTATAAAAGGATTTTCGATATAATATGATTATTAAAAGAAATTATAGGGTTATGTACTTGTGAATAATGATAAAGTGGTTGTTTATGACTCATGAAAACTGATGATCAATGGGAAGACTACAAGACATATGATTAGGATTTGGTTTCAGAAATTTGTACATTGATTACGTGGTTTAACTACCTCTATTACGAGAACTGTGACATATATATATATATTAAAAATCTAAATTTTATATTCACAAATAAGGAGCTCATCCTATACCAATGTAGATGGTTAGAGTTGATTAAATACTATGATTTATCTATTAACTACCATCCTAGAAATGTGAATAATGTTGTCGATGCTCTTAATAGAAAATAACATGATACATTATGCATGATATGGATTGAGATAGATCCTATCGTTATGACTATAAAAAGGATGGATCTGGATATCATAACAGAAGCGAATACATCACACCTTTTCCAAAATATTTCAAAACCATTTATCTAAGGGAAAATCAAGGATGCATAAAGGGATTATTTGGAGCAACATAAGTAAGTGATTACTGTAAATGATCTAATGTTTGATGAATTATAAAACTTTTAATAGAGATTCATTTACTTTGGAACCATAATTTTTGCGCCATTATCACATGATATAATGAAGGAGCTGTTAGATATTTTTTATAGTTCACATTTATCCATCCATAATGTAGGTACGAAGAAGTACCATGATCTTTGAGGGAACTTATGGGAGAAACATGAATATGTGAATTATTTAGTACACCTCAAAGTGGTTGGTATGTTAGTAAGATAATTTGAAGTCATATAAGTCTAAGAGAATGATTCCACCATTACCTGTACCCACATATTAATGGTGGGACATTATTATGTACATTTTCATCAGTCTATTGAAGTCTTCCAAATAGAAAAACGTAATATGGGATTTGGTTGGTTGACTCATCTGGAAGTCCAACTTCATTTCAATTTCAGAATATTTATCAATTCACAACCATTACAATATATACATTCATGATTTAGTGAGGCTATATGGGGAACCACCTTTGATATTTTATAATAATAATCCGTGGATAACATTTAAATTCTGGATAAGTCTTCAAAAAACTCTAAATACTAAGTTGAACATCATGGAATTTAAAGGAGAAAGGGATCAACAACTACCAATGGTTCAGTTTTCATATAATAATAGCTTCCACTCAAGTATTAAAATGGTCTTGTATTAAGATCTATATGTGAATCTATGTAGAACTCTTTAATGTTGGTATGAAGTTTGTGTACAAATGCTTCTTGAACCTGATATTTCATAAGAAATGACAAAGAAGGTAAAATACATTTAGCATTACATTAAAGCTACTCAGAGTCAAAAAATGGATATCCTAATAATTTTTGAAGGGATATTGAGTTTGAAGTTGAGGGAAAAATGATCTTTTAAATATCCACATTGAATATAGTCATATAGTTTGGAAACAAGGGGAAGATTATCCCTAGGTAAAATTAACTCTTTCGTATCATTCATCAAATAGGAGTAGTGGCCTATCAGCTAACACTTCAACCCAACAAGGGTCGTGTTTGTGATGGGTTCCGCATATCCCTCCTTAGAAAGTACATACCTAATCCCTCACATGTACTAAATGATGTATTTTAAAAGTAGATATTAACCACTTCTATGAGAATTAGTTGGTTACTATCTTGGTACATGTTGATAAATTTCTATTCAACAAGACAACTCACCACATTAAATTTATTTATAAGAATAACAAGTATGAAAAAACATCATGGGAACCTAAGGATGAAATGAACTAGAAGTACCCTCATCTATTCTAAACCAAGGATATGTGTTGAAATTTTTGGGGATAAATTGTATTGGGTGGAAGAATTTAACAACCCAAAATCTTATATATATGTAATGTACATTCTGAATAAATAATGTTTTTCATAATTAGGTGTGTAGTACAATATAAAAAAAAATCAAATAACAAAAACTAAAATCAAATTATTATTTAAATGAGGAAAATTAATTTGGAAGAATAAATATTTCCTTGGAAATATAAAATAGTATAGTGGGGTAATAAGAAATTAAAAAAAATATGAAGTGAAAAATGTTGATCATGCTGATATTCTTGAATAATCACATTCACTAATAGAACTATAAAAAAGATATAGAACATTTGTAATCCAATGGATATTTTAGATATGAAAATGGTAGAATCTTGAGTTTAATTGAGGGGAATGATGCATAAAATAATTAATAGGTATTTATATGTAATGTCCCACTCCTTCTCATTGACTTGAGAAGGGAGTGAGGAGTTACTAGGCGATAATAGATATCCCCAAAAAACCAAAGGATGGCGGTAAATACTGAAGGGTTTCAGTATATTTCTAGGATTATTTACTAATTAAGAATCAAAGAAAGAACCTAATATAACCAAACCAAACAAACCACTAAATGATACATGATTAAAAGAACAAAAACTCAACCAATTATTTTATATCAAAACCCACCAATGTGTACTATAATGGAAGCCATAGTAATATCAAATAAAATTAAAGAAGATGAATAATAAAACTCACAAAAGACCACAAGACTCCATGCTCGACATGATATATGATCCAACATCACCAAATAGCCCAAGTATCATGAAGTAGTGCTAAAATGTGTGATACCTTGCCTTTTCTCATGCCCCGGTAGATGACATCTGAAAAATAACCAAAGTTCCAAAGAAGGTGTGAGAAATAAAACAAGGTAGGTTTTCCCATTGACTTCCCTACTCAAGCCACTATGATATAAATCTTATAAACATTTATATAAAACAATTTACATGAAAAAATTCCCAAAATAGTTTATAAACAAATATAAACAACTTCTAAAAACAATTTATTACCAAATATAAACAAGTGCAATGTCACCCAATTTTCCAATAAATTATATTTTTCATGAAAACAATCAACCAATTATTTTAATACATTTTTCAATATCCATTTTGGCATAACAATTCCATTCCACCTATCTACACATCCAACCATTCATATAACCTGGACCTCCATATACTCTTGAGTGGTGGGTCATCCTTTCACTAAACATCCACCTAGTCAACCATTTTGATAGGGGAGAGAACTAACCCTTATCCATAAAACTAATTATGGGGGAAGATCCTTAACCATATCCTCCCATAAATCACAAGAACTCACACAAACATTATTCCAAAAACAACCATTTCAAACTTTTTAATAAAACCTTTATTTAATTTAAAACATAAAACAAACTAATTAAAATAATCCATCCCCATTTCATTTCAATAAATTAATTCCATTTTTTTGAACCATTTTGACTAATCCACTTACCATAATTCTATAAAAATCTTCAATTTAAAATCAACATTTTAAAACAATGAACCGAAGCACTTTTGTAAGAACACCTAATTACTATGTTTCCAAAAACTATCACACAATAGGGATTTCAACAATCATTACATAGCCAATTGATAATCAATTTCGAAAAAAAATTATCAATTTTAAATAAATCCATTCAGTTCTAGTAAGAGGAGTCGTGAGTGAATCAACCTACCTCCAGGGTTTTGGTGAAAACGGTAAATTGACGAAGAACACCAATGAAGCTGGGTTAAATCACCATGAACCCGACTTAGATCTCTTCCCCTATCATAAACATGGCCAAATATAAACTTATTAGACATCCAAAACATTATATATAATTATAGAATGGGTATATCTATGAAACCGAGAATATAGGTAAAGTATATCTAAGAAAAACGTCAAGTATGATGAAGAACAAACACTTACCATGGAGAATTGGATTTTAATCACAACGTGAACCCTTTAGAGCACATATGAAATGATGGGATATCCTTAGATGACCATTGGGGAATAAAAATACTGAGTTTGGGCCACATATAAGGTAAAATGAGACACTTAAAGGGAAAATGTGTCAGATCCTCTTTTTTTACGATATAACTTTGACACTGTGCATGGTTTAGTCGTACGATAAGGAAAACCATGCGCTCGCCATGTGTTAAACACTACCTTAAGGATTACACATCACATGGTACCCTCACACGGTCTCCATAACTATGGGCCAACCATTCCATGACCACTTACTCTAAAGACCCAATTCATTTTCAAAGCGCATAGTTTTTCTTCACAATTCACACAATTAGAACATACCGTTTAAAGCCCATTCACCTTACCATTAGCCCCGAAAACATATTTAAAGTTCTCACAACTATTCCAAAAATCACCCATATACTTTATATACTTTAAATCCTAAATAAATGGTTACTTACTTGAAACTGTGGGTGCTAAATTCTCCCCACCATTTGACTTTCCATCCCCAAAAAGTAGAAAACCATATGTCTCTAGAAAAAGTTACTTCCATTTCTCAATCATTTCCTTCTCGTGTTCACAAATTTCATACTAAATATAAACATTTTTCCACAAAACACATACTAGAGTAATTATTTTCTATGAAATACTTTTTTATATCATCTACAATCCACACCGAGATATGTACCAACAAAGCATTTGGATCTAGGTCAATGTCATCTCATAAAATCACATGGTTAGGATTAGGTTGATACTTTTTCAACTGTGATACATAAAGCACATTATGCACCACACTGAACCACAGTGGAAATACCAACTAATATTCCAACTCTCCAACATATTCTAGTATCTCGAAAGGGATTGTGTATCAAGAAGATAACTTTCCCTGCTTCCCAAAACATCGATGACCAAGCCTTGGAGAAATCCTTAAGAAAAAATTATCACTCACTGTGAATGAATACTATCATTGATGAGCATATGCATATTATTTTCTATAACTCTGATCCATATCCATTATCTTTATGATCAACTAAATATTTTCTGTTGTTTCCTGGATAAGTCTTGGCCCAACTAGTGAAGCCTCTCTAGTTTCCACCCAAAAAGTGGAGAATGAAAAGGACACACATACAATACTTCAAAATCATCCATATGTATCAGGGCTTGGTAGATGTTATTATAAGATAACTCCACCAATGGAACATGCTCTTCCCATGAGCCACCATAATCCATTACACAATACTACAACTTGTATTCCATTTTTCCTATCATCCTTTCGAATTTCCCTATCCATATAAGGATGATACACCATAATTATAGTCAAATGAGTATTAATGGATTTCTGTATGGATTTCTGTATGGATTTCCAAAAACAATATGTGAACTTTGGATCATTGTCTAACACTGTAAAAATTGGTATTCCATGTCTCTTTACTACTTCATGGAAATATATTTTGGATATATCCTCCACCGAATGAGTTTCTCAAATATGGATGAAATGATCCAACTTGTTGAGCCGATCTACTATCACCCATATGTCATCGTGTTTTAGAAATGTTCTTGGGAGACCTGTGACAAAATCCAATTCTATTTTCTCTCATTTCCTTGCTGAGATATGTAAAGACAACAACATACGTACTATTTTCTAATGCTCTTCCTTAACATGCTTACAAGTTAAGCACTTTGAAACTAACTCAGCCACCTTCTATTTTATATCATTCCACCAAAAATGTGTTTTTAAAGCCTTATACATCTTTTGTATTCCAAGATGAACAGACAATATCAAATGTTGGTAAAAATGAAGAATTTGTTCTTAAAAAGCCATAGGTACGACCATATGATTCTTGAACAACAAAATTGAAGTCTCATCCATCCTCTAGCTCTCAATGGCCTCCTTACTATTGAGTTTTGAACTCATATTAACACATTCAGCATCAAATTTCGGTGTGTCCTTTAAAATCTTCATAAAATTAGAATCTACTATAACTGAGAAAAAAACAAAAACATTTCCTCGGTCTTCACATTCCACATGCATGTCGGCTAGTATTGACATCAACTACCACTCATCTGAAGCTTATTTTTGCAACTGAGAAAATGAATTTCTGCTTAATGCATCGACAACCAATTTGCCTTTATCGAGTATATACATAAAGTCAAATTTGAACATCTGGAGATACTACATTCATCTCCTTTACCTCATATTTAAATCCATTTTTGAGAAAATATTTTTCAAGACCTTATGATCCATAAACATAATAAATTTCTCACCAAAGAGGTAATGATGCCAAGTCTTCAAGGCACAGACATCTAAAGCTAGTTCCAAATCATGTGTGGGTAATTTATCACATGTGCACTTAATTTCCTTGAGCCATAAGAAAAATTATGATGTCCATGTATGAGAATGAATCCCAACCCGATCGTGAAGCATTACAATACAACACATACCCTTACCTTGATTCAAAAAAATAAAGATATCTTTTAATGTAAGATGAAACATCACCTCTTGGAAAGATTTATAGTATTCTTAATTCTATTTAAATGGGATTTTTTTCTTTGTCCAAGTAATCATAGGATAATTTTGATGTGATAATTCATGTACAAAGCATCAGTAATAACTATCTAAACCAATGAATCTATGTATTTCAAAGATGTTCTTTGGTGTTTTCTAAGAGATAATGGTATCTATCTTCTCCTGATCCCCTGAAATTCCTCTTTTAGAAATTACATGGCCAGGAAATCATACCTCTTGTATACAATAAGCAATTTTATATATTTTTTCATAGTAGATATAATATCTCAAGATTCCCAACACTATCACCAAGTGTTGCTCATGCTCAACACTTTTCCTTGAATACATCAATATGTCATCCACAAACACCACCAAAAACAAATCCCTATATCTCTGAAATATCTGATTAATCAATCCCATAAAGATTCTTGGTGCATTCATATGTCCAAAATAAATTACCACATATTTATAATGGCCATATCTACTTTGGAGAGCTATTTTCAGAATATCTGCCTTTTGAACTCCTAGTTGGTGATATCCTGGTCGCAATTAAATTTTAGAGAACCACTAAGAACCCCTCAATTTATTAAAAAATTCATCTATGTGTGTATGTGGATATCAATTTTGGATCATAACATTGTTAATATTATGGTAATCCATGCATAGCCGAAGAGTTATGTCTACATTCTTCAGAAACAAGACTGGTGCTACCCATAGAGATGTGATCAGTCGAATAAAACCCATGCCTTCCATCTCTTCCAAATTAATTTTTAGTTCCCTTAATTCTTTTTAGCTATACTATAAGATGAAAGTGAAATAATACTAGTCCCCTAAAGGAGATTAATCGTAAACTCCACTTCCTTTATTGATAGTAACCATGACAAGCTCTTGGGAAAAAATATGGAAATTGATCCACGACTGATGAAACACTTTTACCCTTAATATCTTCCATTGATTCTAACATTAATGTCACCAACTGATAATAGATTGTTCCCACTACAGATTCCAACAAATCCTTTTCACTTTTCCTTACAACCCTTTCTCTTCTAAAGAGATGCTTGGCACCATCCTCAACCACAAAACTAGATGTTCTTCTTTAACAGTCGATCTGATACTTGAACATTTTCAACCAACCCATACCCAAAATTACATCATAGACATACATCACCAATACCAAGAAGTCCCATTTCAGTTCAACTCCATCAACGGTAATAGAACATGCTCTACAAATAAATGATCAAAATTATCTTTGACCAAGTTGAGTTTGAAGTTATATCATAGAAGTAATCTTCTAAAGTTTTAAAGATAGAAAATAAACTATATGAGATGAAATTAAGGAATGTGATTCATTGTTATCAAACAAAACCTGCATAAGTGTGGAATACAAAAAATTGTATCTCTCGCCAAATATGGTCCAGTGTGATCATCTGAAATCCACTACTTAGCTCCATATAATTTCTTCATTAGTACACATTGTTATTTGGTTCCTTGATAATATTTACCTTTTGGAGGAGTCATGGTATACCTAGAATCACCATAGATAAATTTTTTCTAATTATGAGATTGATTCGGTTGCCCTCGCCCCACTAAAGCAAATTATGCTTGCGATACCTGAGAAGGGTCTCGATCACCTGGCCTTGAAGCATTGTGACAATAGCACTGAATATTCCCCATCTGGTTATATTTGGGGCATACTCTAGGTGGTTCTGTACATTATCACTTCATTTGGTCAAATGAACCACATTAAAAATATCTCTCTCGACTCTTTGGTCATGGAGGAAGGTTTACTGATCCAGCTATTTGATTCTGATTTCCACCCCCACCCAGTAAGTAGGTGTACCTCTTCTACTTTATCCCAACATTAGGGTTCCCACCATTTCCCATAGTTATAAAGATACTTCCTCCTCATATATCTCCTAAGATGTCTCATTCATCCATTGTCTCTCTATTCACCATCCCTGTATAGTCCGTAATATAGAGCACAACTATCTTCGAGTGAATCTCCTACCTTAATTCGGATTCAAAGTGTGTTCTGTCAAGAATGTACTAGCCACAACCTATAGTGAAAACCACACTAAATTCATGAATTTATCTACACACTTTTTGAGATATAGATTTTTATAATTCAAGATAAACAAGTTTGTCAGCCTTTAAATCTTGAACATGTGAGGATGGAATTATTTGTTAAACAATTCATCAAAATCCTTCCCTCTAAGGTTGTAATCTACTAGAACCTACACCAATAGATCCCACCACTGGCATGAAAGTTCCTCAAGCATATAAATTTCCCTCTTGGATTTTAGCTCTGTGGATGTGATGATGAAGTAAAAGATAATATTCATCATGTTCAGCCACACCTACACAGTTTTAGGTACTGAATCAACCCAATAGATGGGTGGATTCTATTTTTGGAACTGGATGCAATGTTCCACTTTTCATGGATCATCCCTCTAGTTAATTGTTTCTATAGCCTAAAATTAGTGTATGATACTCTAAACCAGTTATTGGTTCACCTGTTGCTCTGGTGCAACCACTTTTTCCACAGCTTCATCATGTTGGTCTGAACAATACCTACTAGGTGCCATTTTCTATGAAAACAAAAAATGCCATAAGTCTTACTCTATAGCCACTAAAGTATTAGCATTTAATATTCTATCACATGAGCTATAACAACATAGTATTTCAAAATCAACCTTTTCCACATAAAACTACCCTTCCAAAAATTTCTAATCACTTTTGAAAATAAAACCATTTTCAAAATACACCAATTATGCTCTTTTCAATGGATTTCATTTGAAAAAAATGCAATATTTTTCAAAAATCAATATAGTGCATCAAATAATATATCATTACCCCAAATGAAATATGAAATCCTAGTGGTTAGTTGTTCCTTTGAAACATGTCATACTTGCCTCACTGGATAAACCCAGGATAATCATATTCCAATCTCCTATAAGATTATGAAAAACTCATATATAACCAATTACATGGTAAATAGTTCATCAGCATAAAAAGGTTATTTTTGTATTTTTTTTCTCTACAATATATGTCCTAAAAATAAATTTTCTTTCTATGATCCCATCCCAAGAAATAGATAAAGATGAAATTCAACTCCAAATTGATGACTACTTTTTCCACAATAGAACAAGATAATATCGTTTATGTCAAAAATGCTTTTGGACTGAAAAAAAACTGATACCATTTTTAACATCTCACCCCTTCTCATTATCTTGAGAAGGTGGTGAGGAATTACGACGTATTAAGAGACATCCCAAAAATTCCAATGACCGTAAATTAATGCCAAATATTTTCAATACATTTGGGGGAGGATTTACCCATTAAGAATAAAACAAGAAACCCAATAAAATCAAACTAAACAAACCATTATATGATGCATGATAAAAATAACAACTAAACCAATTACTTTATATCAAAACCCACTAATGTGTATTATATCGGAATCCAAACTAACATTAATGTAAATTGTGGAAGATTGCTAATAGAACATCAAGAAGAACACATGACTCCATTCTCTACAAGATCCATGATCCTACATCACCAAATATCCCAAGTATCCTGAATTAGTGCTAAATAATTGTTATACATTATCTTTTCCCATGTACCGGTTGATGAAATATACAAAATAACCAAAGAAAAAAAGTAGGGGTGGGTGCTAAAACATAGTAGGTTTTCCCAAATGACTTCCCTACTCACACCACTATGATATAAATGTTAGAAAGATATATATAACATAATTTATATGGAATAATTCCCAAAATTGTTTATTAGAACATATTAATAACTTCTAAAAATAGTTTATAAACAATTATAAACATGTTCCATGTCACCCAATTTTCCAAAAAAAAGATATTTTCATGAAAACAACCAACCAATGCATTATATCCATTTATCAATATCCATTTTTTTAATAATCATCCCATTTCACCTATCCACACATCCAACCTTTCATGTAACCTAGACCTCTCTGTACTCACAAGTGGTGAGTCATCCTCTCACTAATCTATCACCAAGTGAACCATTTTTACTGGGTAGAGTCCCAACCCTTATCCATATCAATAAGGATGGGGTAGACTCCTTACCCTTATCATTCCCAAATTCATAAAAACCCACATAACAATTATTTAAAAAACAACCATTTCATTCTTTTTAATAAAACCATTCTTTTATTAAAACCCATTAAACAAAATAATTCAAATCATTCATCCCCATTTAATTTAAATAAATTCACCGATTTTGTGATAAAATTTTGATGAATTTTTATACCACAATTAAAAAAACATCAATTTAAAATAATCATTTTAAAAACAAGAACCAATTTACTTTTGTAAGAACACCCAATTCCCATGCTTCCACTGACCGTAACTCAAGAGGGTTTTCGACAATAATTACTATAACGCCTCGACCCTAGTTACCCAGAGGCGATGCATTACTTCGTAACATTGGAATGATCACAAGAAATATCAAATCTCGAAAGACCGATTGGTTTAGTAGCCTTGGAAACACTAGATATATTCATAAGGTTTACATTACATCATAAGGTGAAAAACTACTACAACAACATATTGTATCCATAGTCCACACTATTATCCCCTCATAATATCCCTGAAAGTCATTTAAAATTTACTTCTTCACATCCAGGGAAAAATAAAACATAGAAAAGGGGTGAGATCAAATGCCCAGTAAGGATAAAAATATAGCAGAAACTTTCATAAATAAGAATAAACATTTAAGGCAATGTATAAATAAAACAAAAGCCTTTTAAACTTGAACTTCAACATAGTATGGAAAAAATAAAATGAAATAATTCCATTTACTTATTCACATGGATATTCTACTAATCGAATAATCACATGCAATATCAATAACCACTTTCATAATGATGGAATGCATAATGCCAGACTATCATTACCACATAGCCAAGGCCTCGTGCCAAAACTACAAATAAGATTTTGCCAAGGCCTTGTGGCAAGACACTAATTTGTCTCATGAGACCTACCGATGCATCGAGGAGCTATAGCGGGCTCCACCCGTCACTTACTAAGTCCAATGCATTCCCATATGAAAAGGTTGTAACATAAACATTCGTATTAAAACTAGCATACAAAATGTCAATACTTTCTCCATAAACCATGAATGGTATAAAAATAACACATCCACAGTAAAACATATAACAAAACCTTAAATACAATACAAAAGTTTTTATCATAATAAATCAACTTCAAATAAGCTTAAAATCCCTCAAAGGTTGTTTACATAGATGAAAATCAAAAAAAATTGAGAGAAATATCTCTTTTCTCTAAATCATTGAAAAGTCACACATTTATAAAGGAAGTAATTTAAAAGTGGTTTTTGAATCAAAGTGTCCAATACCACTTTGAAACTTTTGAAAATAAATATCATTTCAAAACATTTATTTCCATATAAATAAATCCATAAAATCATTTTGAAAACATGGACATTAATTAACAATATTTAGAAAGATAAATCTTTAAAACATTTAAAATTATGATCTTGATAAAGAGTACCTTTCAAAAATTCTTAAAATATTCATTTTAATATCATTTAAAAGTCAGATAATTATAAAATAAAACATTTACTTTGAAAATATTCTTATAATCTTCTGAGGGAAGTTTTGACGATTTTATAACAGCGGTAAATAGCCGCACCAGCCGTATAAGTTAAAAAAAACATTCTTACCTTAAATTTGTCGAAAAGGTTGCAAGTGCCTTGTTTGGAAAACGACGAAAAGATTCCTTTCAAAACACATAAGGGTATAAATGACTTTAACCCATTGTCTAGTAAATAGTAAGGATGTTTTTAAATACATTTTTAAGGAACATGTATGTGGAGGATAAAGAGATCCCAATAGATAATTGCGTATAAACAACCTCGGATAATGAAGAGATTGTGAAATAAACCCTTACCTTGTACTTTTCCTTGGTTGAGGGTAGGTTAACCTCCTGTATAATTGTGAAATAATTGTTATTAAATTATACAAGAATCATATATATTAATATGATATCATATATTATCTTTTAACATTTCTTTGTTAATAATATCTTAGTATTATCGTCGTTTCGGGTGTTAACTTACTCGTTTTCTTTTATATGTTTTGTTACGAAAGACATGTTTGTAATGGGTAGGTTTTATATTGTTCATATCCAGAATGATATCAAGTCCTTAAACATTATTTTTAAATCATCAAATGATAATTAGACTTGAATGGATATGATGGAGAATGAATCTCATCGCGTTCGTGGAGACGGTAGTCCGTACGTACGCATGAGCGAATATATCATTCTTTTGATATTAAAATAATATATAATTTGATGGTATGTCATATATAAAGAATCATTATCATGTTATATTTATTATTTAAATGAATTAAAAATCATTATTATACCCATTCAAATAATAATATATTGAATAACAATTACACCACGACCTGGAGACGGTAAACCGTACGTACGCACGTATGGTGACATGTTATTCAAAGGGTGGATAGAATACTGAATATGGTTGTACCATAATTATAATAACATCACAGTATATATAAGATACTAGAGTTATTATTTTAGAATGGTAACAATAAATAATGAAGAAGTGGAAGAAGAAAAGAACTTGAAAAAGGGTGGTGAAATCATTACCTCTTCTTCGGGTACTTCCATTTGATTTGATCAAAAGGACTCCATAGTTTGGCTTTATGATCAAACTAATACCTCTATGATGTAGTGAGGGAAGTTGGGAGAGTATTTGGGTAGATTTTGGCCAAACCAAAAGGCTTTGAAGGGGTGAAGTAATGAGAAGGAGGAGTGCTCTTTTATAAGAGGGGTGAGGGGCACCTTTGGAAAAGCTAGAAATATTAATTTTTAATAAATTCATATTCGGTTTATAATGGCTCAAAAGTTGATTATTCAAAGGTTAAGGTGGGTATAGGTCTAAAAACATTCAACCAATATAATTTATACAGGTTTGAGTTACTATATTAACCTTATCTTTTAGTTTTAACTCTTAATTAATTAGTTTGACATTTACCATGTCACTTTGTATTTTTATATTATATAGTTAATTAACTTACTATATAAATTCAAGAGACCCCCAAGTGGTCCATTAATGATACACCTATCATGATATAAGTCTCTTGGCCGAAACTTATATTTTTAGGAATTTAATATCATTTAATAATATAATATATATTTTAAAACTCTTTTATGTCAATTTTGACACTATTCAATAGTTGATTTTTGTGAAACACATAACAGAATTATTACTTCCAAAAAAGTCTATTAAATCAATCATAATATGTCATATTATCCTATAAAATTAGTTTAATTCATTAAAAGTCTCAAATTATATTTATTTGGGTATTTATAATATCAATTATTTTAATTTTTCACTATTATGGTAATTATTGCATCATCATTGTGTCATAAATAAATTAACTTATTTAATGTCTAAAAATTATAAATAAAATATCATTATGTAGGAAATATTATTAGATTTATAATTAATATTTACAATAGAATTTATCTTATGTATAACCCTATATTAAAAATGTTTTAGTAAATAAACTTTGGTGTTAACTCTTTTAACTCTTCTTTGAATTAAATAATAATAAATGTCCTAGTCTAATCCAAGTAGACCTAAATGATAATATTTTATTAATAAAGTTGTTTTTGGTCGAGATACACCTTTCCAATAGAATTAGGGCATCTGTTAGGGTAATATTAATATCATTTTTACCCTTAATTACCCTATTTACTTTTAACCGTGGTAAATAAAAGTAAAAAGTTACTATTCACCAAAAATTATTTTCATCTCATTGAACCACATTTTACTTCTTGATATTAACTTTGTCTCTAAAATTTTCGAAATTCCATTCACAGAAGCGGTAAAATTAAGTTTTATGAAAAATTTAGTTTTTTAACTACCACTTAATAGTTTCACTATTCATCAAAAAATTGAATTTTTCAGAACAATGCCAAAATTTCACCCTAAGCTATAATTGATATTCCGAATTCAAAAATTATGTCTATTTTACAAAATTCCAAACATATAAGTTTCATTAATTAATTTTATATTTAATTCCCGCTGTCACAACAAATAGCGTGTTTTTAAGAAACGATATATATCAAAAGATTGATAATTATTTATGTCCAATTTCAAAGTGAAATTAATTATAATGAACACCATTGGATAAAATGGTAAAAATATATTATAATTATATTTTAAAACCACTCAAATTCATAATTTATCACTATTAATTATTTGGATTAAAAAAGTTGTTTTTAATTAAAATTTAGTATTTTTCACTATTCATCAAAATATTAAAGTTATCCAAAAAGTACCAAAATTTCACCCTAGGCTAATTTTGATATTCCGAATCCAAAAATGTAGTCCATTTTGAAATATAAAATATATATAATTTCAAAAAGTAGGTATTACTATTCATAACGGCTAGTTTGATTGGTTGTGGTGTGTGTTAGAACTCGAAGTTGCGTACAACACACGCTACTATATTATTCAAAGAAAAACATACCGTGGAAGTTTGTGGTGTTTCATTTTAAATTTTTTATGTCCTCATTTAGTCAAAAAGTTTAAAATATTGTATTTAAAAAGGGTACACTATTAAAAGTTGGTAAAAGTGAAATACTGAAAATGAATTTGTTCTTACATTATGTCTAAGAAACTCATAATATGGATTCTAAAATTATAAGTATTATATAGAGTTTAAAATTTAGTTAATACGATTCATATCCTCTTTTGAACGGCTTGTTTGGTAAGTCATGGTGTGCTTGAACTCGTTGTTGCGTGTAGTGCAAGTTATTGAATTATTTTGAAGAAATAACACACTATGAAATCTTGGGGTGTTACATTCTCCCCTCCTTCAATTAATTGCGTCCTCGCAATTTGAAATTGTTCTTCAAAAATAAAAGGTTGAAAATAAAAAATATCTTTGTGGGAAAACCCACATCGGAAATTGGGTTACTAAAATTTAGTCTTAATATGAGGAAAAGAGAAATGAAAGGGTCACCACCAAATTATGATCTCGATTAGCAGAACATTGGTGGCAATTAGATACATATAATTGGAGCAAAAACGTAAATATTTATAGGTAGTGATTGAGGTCATCAATCACAAACAAGTTTAAAATTGAGGTCCTTAAATTCATCAATCTATGATGATTTGAAATACTATCTGTTCAACAAAACATAGGGTATTAGGATAACACATTCTTGGTTTTAGGATTCCTTAAATAAAGTATAAGAATTAATTTCTTCATAGAATAATAGAAGAAGAAAAATTTATTCTTGACAAGTAAAGTTCCATCCTTTAACTAATTGCTACCACAGACTCGTCTTTCACTCTAAAATATAATAGAACATAAAAATAATATTCTATTTATCCTATTCTTATAGGGTTAAAAAATGAATTTATAATTCATCTAGAAGAACCATTAAAAAATGACATTATTCAATCTAGGACATCGCGTGGGTCAGTGGTAGGTGATACACCCTTGTCGCCCTTCGGTTGTGGGTTCAAGTCTCGTGGCCTTGCCGGACGTGACGAGTTGTCGCCTGACCTCCGGGTTGTCCTTTTATGGAAATCCAAAATAATCCAAACTAGAACTATCCAAAATACTTCAGTCCAAAATTTATAAGGAAGGTAAACACAATAAAGGTCCTTTTTTCTGTGTAATAACATGTGAACACCTTCATCATGTATTCTTTTAAAACACTGCAGCATCTTGAATTACCATAAAACTTTATTGATTACATTCATGATCCCTTATTCCTTAAAGAATAATAGATATACTCCTTCAATCCAAAAATGTTTTAAATCCTAACAATGATGGAATATACAAATCATTAATCAGTTTCAAGGTAGTCAAGAATATCCAATATAATTTATCCAAATCAATCATGTATTATTCCAAAATCACTACCTCAGTATCAGAACTATATTATGGTTTATCATTCTCTCAACTATATATTTTCCAAAAACTTATCCTGCTATTGAGTCACTTTTCTTTATTCCACACAATCTCAATTACTTAATGAAATAATACTGCAGTACACTCCTTATATACTCCATAATTATTATAACAAGTACATTGTTGATACAACACTCAATTGACATAATCAACATAAGAACTCTAATCATTCCTCTTCATCTGTGGTAGTATCATAACTTGATTATTATCCAATAGCATCATTTGCAGCATAGTCTGATGACTGGGACATAGGTTCCCGTAGTGTCCAAACTCCTTGCAAATGAATCATTGTACATTTGAAACCATTTTCTTACCCTTGCAGTCACGTACTTTGTGCCATTTTCCTCCACACTTATAAAAAACTCCCATTCCTTTCAGGTAATTTCCAAGGTGTTTCCTCCCATAGTTATCACATATGGGAAAATTCTTCTTTTCCCTCTTCCCTTTATCCATCTTTCTCTCATCCATCCTTTTCTTCTCTTGCTTCCCTTCAAATCCATAGGACTCAGTAAAATCTTTACTTATCTTATCAACACATGATATTATTTCTTCATATAATGATAATACATGGGAGACTATTTCTATTATAAATTCTGGATAAAGTCTATGAAAGATATGATCCTTCTTTCTCTTTGGATCATGTGCATTGCTGGAGTTCTCATTCCTTCTACTGGGCGCTATTTCTAAACAATGGAATACACGAGATTAGTTTATGAATAACAATACCTAATCCCAAACTTGTAAGATATATAACATAAATTAAATAGTTTATGTATATAATCCATAATCATAAAAATGTCTCCTTTGAGAAATTATATACTCATAAACCCTTCATAATGGTTTGTAAAGAAAATGAGAATTATCCTAAGCATATCCCCTGGGAGTGTCGTAACCAAGAGTGAAGCAAGGCCCGTTGTCATGCACCAGTTCCCGTTCAAGTCCAGCTCAAAGCGGTGTTTTCGGGTTTTACCCTTAGGTACATCTATGCCAGAGCCTCCTCTACCTGCTCATATCCAGACAGGGATGTATTTCTCGGAAAACTCAAAAAATCTCTACAATACCAAAATTCTAGGAAGTTCTTCTATACTAATCCTCAAAGTTCATCTTAGGTGTACGTGCTCTAATCAGATTTTATCTAAATCTAGCTTCCAAGGTTTGTACTAAACTTCCTATGAAACCAATTGTAACACCCCAACCCCAGTTACCCAGAGTCGGTGCATTACTTTGTAACATTGGCATGATCATAAGAAAGATCAAATCTCGAAAGACCGATTGATTTAGTATCCTTGGAAACACTAGATATATTCATAAGTTTTACTTTACATCATAAGGTGAAAAACTACTACAACAACATATTGTCTCCATAGTCCACACTATTATCCCCTCATAATATCCCTGCAGGTTATTTATAATTTACTTCTTCACATCCTGGGAAAAATAAAACATAGAAAAGGGGTGAGCTCAAATTCCCAGTAAAGATAACAATATATCGGAAACTTTCATAAATAAGAATAAACATTTAAGGCAATGTATAACTAAAACAAAATCCTTTTAAACTTGAACTTCAACGTAGTATGGAAAAAATAAAATGAAATAATGCCATTTACTTATTCAAATGGATATTCTACTAATCTAATAATCACATGAAATATCAATAACCACTTTCATAATGATGGAATGCATAATGCCAAACTATCATAACCACATAGCCAAGGCCTCATGCCAAGACTACAAATAATATTTTGCCAAGTCCTTGTGATAAGACACAAATTTTTCTCATGAGACCTACCAATGCATCGAGGAGCTATAACTAGCTCCACCCGTCACTTACTAAGTCCAATGCATTCGCATATGAAAAGGTTGTAACATAATCATTCGTATTAAAACTAGCATACTAAATGTCAATACTTTCTCCATAAACCATGAATGGTATAAAAATAACACATTCACATTAAAACATATCACAAAACCTTCAATACAACACAAAAGTTTGTATCATAATAAATCAACATCAAATAAGCTTAAAATCCATCAAAGGATGTTGACATAGATGAAAATCAAAACCATTTGAGAGAAATATCTCTTTTCTCGAAATCATTGAAAAGTCAGCCATTTATAAATGAAGTAATTTAAAAGAGGTTTTTGAATCAAAGTGTCACATACCACTATGAAACTTTTGAAAAGAAATATCATTTAAAAACATTCATGTCCATATAAATAAATCCTTAAAATCATGTTGAAAACATGGACATTAATTAAAAAGATTTAGAAAGATAAATCTTTAAAACATTTAAAAGTATGATCTTGATAAAGAGTACCTTTCACAAATTCTTAAAATATTCATTTTGAAATAATTTAAAAGTCACATAATTATAAAAGAAAACATTTACATTGAAAATGCTCTTATAAGCTTCTAAGGGAAGCCTTGATGATTTTATAATGGCCGTAAATAGCCACACCTGCCGTATAAGTTAAAAAAAACATTCTTACCTTAAATTTGTCGAAAAGGTTACAAGTGCCTTGTTTGGAAAATGACAGAAATATTCCTTTCAAAACATATAAGGGTATAAATGACTTTAACCCATTGTCTAGTAAATAGTAAATATTCTTTTAAATACATTTTTAAGGAACATGGATGTGTATGATAAAGAGATCCCAGTAGATAATTGCGTATAAACAACCTCGGATAATGAAGAGATTGTGAAATAAACCCTTACCTTGTACTTTTCATTGGTTGAGGGTAGGTTAACCTCCTGTATAATGGTGAAAAAATTGTTATTAAATTATACAAGAATCATATATATTTATATGATATCATATATGATCTTTTAACATTTCTTTGTTAATAATATCTTAGTATTATCGTCGTTTCAGGTGTTAACTTTCTCATTTTCTTTTATATGTTTTGTTACATAAGACATGTTTGTAATGGTTAGGTTGTATCTCTTTCATATCCAGAATGATATGAAGTCCTTAAACATTATTTTTAAAGCATCAAATGATAATTATACTTGAATTGATATGATGGAGAATGAATCTCATCTCGTTCGTCGAGACGGTGGTCCGTACTTACGCACGAGCGAAAAATATCATTCTTTTCATATTAAAATAATATATAATTGGATGTTATATAATATATAAAGAATCATTATAATGTTATATTTATTATTTATATGAATTAAAAATCATTATTATACCCATTCAAAAAATAATATATTGAATAACAATTACACCATGACGTGGAGACGGTAAGCCGTACGTACGCACGTATGGTGACATGTTATTCAAAGGGTGGATAGAATACTGAATATGGTTGTACCATAATTATAATAACATCACAGTATATATAAGATACTGGATTTATTATTTTAGAATGGTAACAACAAATAATGAAGAATTGGAAGAAGAAAAGAACTTGAAAAAGTGTGGTGAAATCATTACCTCTTCTTCGGGTTATTCCTTTTGATTTGATCAAAAGGGCTCCTTAGGTTGGATTCATGATCAAACTAATACCTCTAGGTTGTAGTGAAGAACTTTGGGAGAGTATTTGGGAAATGTTTGGCCGAACAAAAAGGCTTTGATGGTGTGAAGTAATGAGAGGGAGGAGTGCCCTTTTATAAGAGGGGTGAGGGGCACCTTTGGAAAAGATAGAAATATTAATTTATAATAAATTCATATTCGGTTTCTAATGGATCCAAAGTTGATTATTAAAATTTTAAAGTGTGTATAGGTATAAAACCATTCAACCAATAGAATTTAGACAGGTTTGGGTTACTATATTAACCTTATCTTATAGTTTTAACTCATAGTTAATTAGTTTGACATTTACCATCTCACTTTGTATTTTTATATTATATAGTTAATAAACTTACTATATACATCCAAGAGACCCCCAAGTGGTCCATTAATGATACACCAATCATGATATAAGTCTCTTAGCTGAACCTTAGATTTTTAGCAATTTAATATCAATTAATAATATAATATTTGTTTAAAAAACTCTTTTCTGTCGATTTTGACACTATTCAATAGTTGATTTTTTTGAAACTCATGACAGAATGATTACTTATAAAAAAGTCAATTAAATCAATCCTAATATGTCATATTATTCTATATAATTATTGTAATTCATTAAAAGTCTCAAATTATATTTATTTGGGTATTTATAATATCAATTATTTTAATTTTTCACTATTATGGTAATTACTGCATCATCATTGTGTCATAAATAACTTGGCTAATTTAATGTCTAAAAATTATAAATAAAATATAATTATGTAGGAATTATTATTATCTTTCTAATGAATATTTACAATCGAATTTATCTTATGTATAACCCTATATTAAAAATGTTTTAGTAAATAAATTTTGATTTTAACTCTTTTAACTCTTCTTTGAATTAAATAATAATAAATGTCCTAGTCTAATCCAAGTGGACCTAAATGATAATATTTTATTCCTAAGGTTTTTTTGGCCGAGATACACTTTTCCAATAGAATTAGGACATGTGTTAGTGTAATATTAATATCATTTTTACCCTTAATTACCCTATTTACTTTTAACCGCGGTAAATAAAAGTAAAAAGTTACTATTCACCAAAAATTATTTTCATCTCATTGAACCACATTTTACTTCTTGATATTAACCGTGTCTCTCAGATTTTCAAAATTCCATTCACAAAAGCTGTAAAATTATTTTTTATGAAAAATTCAGTTTTTTAACTACCACTTAATAGTTTCACTATTCATCAAAAATTAATGTTTTTCAGAACAGTGCCAAAATTTCACCATAAGATATAATTGATATTCCGAATTAAAAATTGATTTCTATTTTCAAAAATTCCTAACACATAAGTTTCATTAATTAATTTTATAATTAATTCCCGTTTTCACAACAAATAGCGTGTTTTTAAGAAACAATATATATCAAAAGATTGACAATTGTTTAGGTCCAATTTCAAAGTGAAATTAATTCTAATGAACACCATTGGATAAAATGGTAAAATTTATTCTAATTATACTTTAAAACCACTCAAATTCATAATTTATCACTATTAATTATTTTTATTAAAAAAGTTGTTTTTAATTAAAATTTAGTAATTTTCACTGTTCATCAAAATATTAAAGTTATCCGAAAAGTACCAAAATTTCACCCTAGGATAATTTTGATATTCTAAATCCAAAAATGAAGTCCATTTTGAAATATAAAATATATATAATTTCAAAAATTAGGTATTACTATTCATAACGGCTAGTTTGATTGGTTGTGGTGTGTGTTAGAACTCGAAGTTGCGTACAACACACGCTACTGTATTATTCATAGGAAAGCGTACCGTGGAAGCTTGGGATATTTCATTTTAAATTATTGATGTCCTCATTTAGTCAAAAAGTTTAAAATATTGTATTTAAAAAGGATTCACTATTAAAAGTTGGTAAAAGTGCAATACTGAAAATGAATTTGTTCTTACATTATGTTTAGGAAACTCATAATATGGATTCTAAAATTATAAGGATTATATAAAGTTTAAAATTTATTTAAAACTATTCATAACCTCTTTTTAACGGCTTGTTTGGTAAGTCATGGTGCGCTTGAACTCGGTGTTGCGTGTAGTGAAAGTTATTGAATTATTTTGAAGAAATAACACACTATGAAATCTTGGAGTGTTACAATTACACAAACAATTCACAAACAATTTCAAACAAAATTATAAATTTTAAATTAATCCAATAATTTATAGAAAGATATGTTTAGAGTAAATCCACCTACCATGAGAGTTTTGGTGAAAGAAGAAAATAGACGAAGAATGCCAACAAAACTCAATTAAATCTTCCTAAAACGCTTTAGATATCTTCCCCTATCACATTCAAGGCCAAATCTAAATATATTAATCATTTAAACCCACATATAAACCCAAATTGAACATATATCTAATAAAATGATAATAATGGTGAAGTTTATCTAAGAAAACCCTCAAGAATCATGATGAAACAACAACTTACCATGAATAATCGACTTGAAATCACAAAGTGAAGCCTCGGGATCACCTTCAGACCAATAGAAGAACCTTATTGACCTTTAGGGGAGATAAATCATGAGTTAAGGCCTCATAGAAGGGAAAAGGTGACACTTAATGTGAGATACATTTTAGATACACTTTTTTAGAATCTAAATTTGAGTTTGTCCAATGTTTAGTCACACTGTTAGGAAAATCATGGGATAACTGTGTGTTAGCCACTGGATTAAGTATGAACCTTTTCACAGTCTCCTCACGCAGTCTCCATATCTGTGTTCTAACAGTTCTAATACCACTTCCTCGAAATACCCAATTCATTTTCAAATAACATGGTTTCTCTTAGGTCGTTGTACAGTTTGGACAAACTATGCGCAGCTCGTGCACCTTCACTTTAGCCCCTAAAAACATATATAATGTTTCTAAAACTCTTCCAAACATCACCCATATGCTTTATATAAATAAAATTAAAAAGAAATGGTTACTTACTATAAACTGGTGGTGCTACATTATAGGAACTAATATGAAAATTGTGATAGTAATATGACCATTTTAATAGTAACCTAGTTGTTAAGAATGGTAACCTTGCCATTATGTGCAAAAAAATGACCATTAAAAATAGTAAAATAAGTGTTACAAGATTAAATTGATCATAAAATAGTAAAAAAATGTAGGAATAATATTTACTATGAAAATATAAATATTTTACTTCTATAAAATAAATATCTTCATTAAAACATGAATAAATTACAAGAATGTTTTCAATAAACTACATTTCAATATGTTTTGTAAATATCAAATAAAATTAATTAAAATTAAAATTAATTTTGTTATAAAAACTATTTTTATATAATGAATTTGGATTTCATAATAATCACTTCAAAATTTTCTAACTATCTTATTTTGGTCATTTTTATTATAACATTAATTTTTTTGAGCATTGAAAATATCGTTTTTACGTAACTGGTATGTCTTTTTTACATCATTTAAAATGTAATAATGACCTAATCAATCATAAAATTTATGGTATTAAAAAAAATAACTATAATATATTAAATAAATCATTACATTAAAATTCAATAACAAAATTTTATTTTCCAATTTCTAAATTCTAAAGTATTACTTTTAAAAAATAATTGTTCATTTTTTCATATTCCTATATAATAATCTAAATAATTTGGATTCTAAATGGGTTTAAAGTATTAAAAAAATATTTATTAAAAAATATTATTTTTAATTAAAAAAATTACTATACAATAATATTTACCTTTAAATTTATATTTAATATAATATTATATCTTAAAAACACCCCTCCCCTAAATTACAAATACACCCTCCCCTCCCATTCAAAATATACTTCCCTTACACTTCTCAAACCCAACCCTCTACCATAATTACCTCACTTAAGACCCTTATAATCCTTAGGAATGTTATGGAGTCATATTAGTCAAAGTTTTTATAAAAATTTTGTGTTGTATAAAAGGAACAACTTTAAGAAGGAGGTAAGGTCCTTTTTTCATTTCATTTTCCTTTTATAAATACTTATATTTATATTATATTTTATTGAAACATATATCTAAATAATTAATTAGTGTGTTAACATGATCATGATGATACTAATATTTTTCAATTATATTATTTAAACATTCTCCAAACTAGTCTTCCAACTCAAAACATTCATTGATTTATATCCATAGGATAATACATTTACCGATGATAATATAAGAACTTTGAAAAGTACTATAAATATGTTTTTAAAAACAATTTAATTTTTATTATATACAAGTGACATTGTAGAATAATTACCCAAATATACTAAACCATTTGATTAAATAATTTATTAATTTTAGGTAATTTTTATTATAAAGGTTGTAATTTTAATGTGTGAAAATTTTTATAATTATAATTACTATCAGATAAAGGTTTAATTAATTTAGGAATTACGGCTAAAAAAAATAGTTAAAATCATATGGAAATATAATAAATCATATTAAAGTTTGGTATATTATGGATTTTTTTCCATGAAATTAACTCTCTATCTGTATACTACAAGAGGGGCAATTATGATTCATATTCACAAGGGGTAATGACCACAAAAGGTGGATATTGGTATTAATCCAATCGTTACCCTAGGAATGAGTATTGGTCCTTACTAAAAACTTTGTTTAACACTCCATGAGGATATTCTTTGGGATATTAATATTGTATTTAAGAACCATTATGAAGTATATATAACTAAAGTAATTATTTCATTTAATATTTTAAAATATTGAAGTATGTGATCGTAGATCCATTTTTTGAGAAAAAGGGTTTTGTTAAGCTTATGGATCCAATGGTTAAGGACTTTTGAATTTATTTTTATATGAGAATAAATTATTTATAAATTCTTTATTAACTTATGATTTTTCCAAATCTTTTCTATTTTAGAAAATGGTTTCAACCATGACAAATAGGACTAACAACCCATGTCAGTGATAATTCAATGACCTTTGGAATTAAATTCCCAATTAAATGGGAGTTGGAGTTAAAAACATCATGGAAGCACTTTCTAAGATATATCATGTTTTGAATAATAACCTGAAATATGTGGAACATTCACTTTCACTAAATATGGATCAACTATCCAATGAGGGATTTATATGGAAATGACCATTGACATTTAATAAATCTTATGATCCACTTTTTGAAAAATAGTGGTTTAACTAAATGGAAATGTTATATTCAATGATCCAATATTCTGAGAATGAGAAAGTTTCTATGTCTATATATCATTTAAATGGGTTATCTTATCAATAGTAGGCATTAATCAATAATAAAAAGCTGAAATATGAAAGGATGGAATATGGTGGGTTGAATTTAAGAAGATATTTGATAACAATTATTTCCCATAAACTCTACAAATAATGTTAGATAGAGAAGTTCTAAAGATCAAGAAAAAATTGGTTGAATCTATCTCATCTTATTGGGGAAATTTCAAAAGTCCTTTAAGGTATGAATTGGGTTTTATAGACAAAAATGATTGAAAATAGAAATACAATTAAGGGGCTTAAAACTATATCTTTGAAAATATTTAGCTATCTGAAATATTGGGAGTTATAAAGAAGTAATTTGACATGATATAAAGCTAGTGATAGATTTTAGATAATGTTCCCTTGGACATATATATAATAAATAATGGATTATATTTCAAGGTTTAGGGTCAAATTACTAAGGAGGATACTCATCCACCCACATGTATAATATATATAACTAAGATTCATAGAAATTATATCAATGGGATGAAAAAATTCTATTATGTATGGGAGAGAATAATATAAACTGAATTAATGTAGAAGATACATGAATTGGTTGGACCATATATTGAATAAAATTAAGTCATCTCTTAATGCACCATACATGGTTGATTTCTTAAATGATAAGGAGAAAGGGAATTGTGTGATCCATTACAGTAAACCTAGTCTCTTCAGGGGTAAACAATGTCCTAATCCCCCAACGTTTATGTAGTAAAATAATTATTATGAAATCACCACCACTAAGGTGGAGTAATAAATTTTATGTCTTTAAAGTTACACATTCCATTAACTTATGAATAAAAATATGTATTATTTGATTTTGGTTCTATGAATTCATTTATATATTTCATATTTTCTAAAACTATTAAATCAAATATATAATAGCTTTAAATAATGATATACATAAAAACACCAATTTGTTTGATCATTGAAACAAAACTATTGGAATCGTCTCCAGTTATCATTTATTGGAAAATTATTCCAATGAATATTATAATCCTTCCCTTGGTGTAAGTTTAAACTACATATTATGGATTTGATCTCATTATATGATCACACAACAATAGTCAGTAAAATAAAATCCCATTTTATTCCCTAGATCATCCCATACCTCTATAAAAATTAATGGAAATTAAGGATTCATCTTTGGAGAATCCCTCTATAGAGATTGTCTTGATACCCAGTTAAGAAGAATATCTTTCTCAAATTTTTGAATCAAAATAAATCATCATCCTTAACTAAATTCATATTTTTAGGGAATATATTTATTTATTTCATGATGTTTTTTATAGACATCACTTATTCTATGAGGTAGAGTTCATAATATATCTTATACCTAGAGATACACCTATCTCAAAATTCCCTTATAAGATGGCCCCAATAGAATTGGAAGAGTTAAAGAATAATCTTCATGAGAATTTTTACAGAGAATTCATACAACCCAGTGTATCACCTTTGGTTGTGTCAATTCTCTTTGCAAATAAGAAGAATATATAAATTCCAATATTCATAAATTAGCATGATATCAACAAGATCTTCTAAAATATCATGTATCACCTTATAAGGATGGGTGAATTGTTTGATATACTTCAAGGAGACAAGTACATATCAAATGTGGATATTTATTATTGATGTAATTAGAAAAAGGTAAAGTGGGAAGATATCTATAAAGAATCATTACAATAAATACATAGACACTATGGGTTCACAATGACGTCATTCATACATAATAATGCCCATGAAATCATTATAAACATGAAAAATAGTGATTTTATATACTATCCCCACCATTTTTTTGTATCTTTTATTGATGACATTCTTATCTACTCGAAAAGGAAGGAAGAACATAAATAGTGTCAAAGGATTTCATTGGAAACATTAATAAAATATATAATATAAGATGAGTTCATAACATGTAACTTATGTAAGAAAAAAATTCACATTATTTAGCTATTTGTTCACAATTTAGGAAATTTATATGGACCCATTAAAGACATAGGCAATTAAGAAATGGCCCAAACCTTCAAGTGTCCTATAAATTCGTAGTTTTATTGAATTTTCGGGGTACTACTGATGGTTTGTGAGATAATTCTAATGATTATCTATCCCACTAGATATGTTGACTTGAAAATTAATAAAATATATCTATATAGAAGAATTTGAATAAATATTTAATGAGAACATGAAGAGGATAATCCATGTTCAGTTACTCACACTACCCTCATGTAGGGAATGGTCCGTGATATGAATTGATTCTTCAATGGAAGGCTTGGGTTTTGAAATCATGTGGAATGATAATGTGATAGTTTCTGCCTCATAAAATTTAAAGATCTGTGTGAAAACTACAAAATACATGATTTGTATTTGGATGTGATAATCACATCATTTATGATTTTGTTCCTTTAACTCTACAATGAGAAGGGTGAAATATTTAAAAATTACAAGGGTATAAATTATATACTCACATATAAATGCCTTAACATGAACCAATGAAGATAGTAATAAAAGATTAGGGACTATGATTAATCTATTGACTATCATCCTAGAAAGGAAAATAAGGTAGATGATTCTCATAGCCGAAAATAACATGATATTCTATCCATGGTGTATATTGAAAAAGACATCATCTTCATGGATATAAAAAGGCTTGATTAGGAAATAATAATTTAAGGTAACAAATGATACCTTGGAAAAATTATTTTCAAACCATTTATCCAAGAGAAGATCGATGATGAACAAATAGATTATTTAGATATTTAAAAGGAAGTGATAGTGGAAAAGGAATAAAATTTTAATGAATTCAACATCAGTAAAGTTTGCCTCATTAAGTTTGGAAATAGACTAGGTTGGCCATCATCCCTCTAGATAAATAAATACCTATTGGATAATGCATATATCTCATCTATCTCATACCATTTTGTAAGTATCAATATATACCATGCTCTTTGAGAGAACCTCTAGTGGGGCAACCAGACAATCAATAATTTTGAGTGAACATAAAATTGGTTAGTATAATATAAATTTAAAATATAGTTAAATAAATCCAAGGGGATGACGCAACCATTACCCATACTGACATTGAAATGGAAAAAACAGCAAGGTCTTTCTCATGAGTCTCTTGAAAAGATCCAACCGAAGTAATGCGATATGGGTTGTGGCAGATCCAATCACCTAGACTACTCAATTAAATAGTATTTAGGAAGATTTATCTCTTGAAAAACATTCCATGATATACATAATTAATGTGGTGAGGATTCATTTGGTTCCACACCTAATCAGTTCTGATTGGAGAAACAACTCCCATAGGTTGTGTTCTCATTTTACAATAAATTCCACTCAAGTATTTCAATGGCCCCATATGAAGCTCTAGATGGGAAGAGGTGTAGAACTCCTATACGATTAGATGATGTTGGTGATTGTAATATACATAAACCTAGTCTTTTATATGAAACAATTGAGAAGGTTCAAGTGATCTAGAATCATGTTAAAGATTATCATAGTCAAATAAGATCTATTATAGAAATTGCCAAAGGGATATGGAGTTTGAGGTGGGTGAAAAATTTTCCATATGAATATATCCATTTAATAGAGTCATAAGTTTTATAAATAATGAACAAATAATTCTTAGGTACCTTGGAACCTTTGGTATCCTTGATTGTGTTGGAGTAGGGGCTTATCAACTAACACTCCAACCAAACACGGCTCAAATTCATGATGTGTTCTATATATCTCTTTTGAGGAAGTCTATACCTATCCAATTATATGTATTTAATCTAGAGTCGGTACAACTAAAACATGAGCATTCTTATAAGGATTGGATGATGATGATATTGGACCATAGAGATAAATCTACATACAACAAGATAACTCACCTCATTAAAGTGATTTTAAAAAAATTAAATTTATTAAGAAGAATCCTAGAATACTAATTAGGTAAGGAAATATGTTACCCACATCCATTCTTAACCAAGAATATGAGTTGAGATTTTGGGGATAAAATGTCTAATGGGGGGAAGAACGCAACGACCAAATATTATATATATATATATATATATATAATTTTCATTATGAATAAATAAAATTTAGCATAATTATGTTTAAAATATAGAATATACACTTGAAAGAAATAATAAAAACATATAAAATTTTATTTTCTTATTTATAGACACAAAAATTAAAGAATAAATAAAACTATGAAAATTATAAATAGAACAATGGGAAAATAAACACACACAAAAATAAAGAAAGTGAAAGTGGAAAAAATGGATCACAAAGATCTCATAAAATTATCCCAATCACAAATAAAACTGTAAAAAACATATTTAATATAATACTGTCAACATTTATAAATGAAAATTGTAGAAACTTTGGTGGAATTGAGGTGAATGGTGAATAATGTAATTTAGTGGTTTTTATAGAAGGTTATATGACTGTTAGAAGAGTAACTTGACCATTATGAATAGTAACCTATCCGTTGGAATAATAAATTAACCTCAAAATCATAAATTTTTATAGAAATAATATTTAAAATAAAAATATAACATTTTTAATCCCATAAAATAAATATCAACAATAAAAAATCATTGATATTATAAGAATATTTCTAATAAATTACATTGTAATATATTTCATAAAAAAATATTTTTCATCTTAAAAATAAAAATTAATTATGTTGGAAAATTAATTGGATAAAAATAATTTTATTTTTATAATAATAACAATAAAATTTTATAAGAATGGTTTTTTGGGTTATTTTCAAAAAAACACAAATTTTTAGTTAAATATGATAAATAAAATATTTACATCACTTATATATTTTAATTCCATAAATCAATATTTCATAATTTTATAATAAGTTCTATAATTTATTTCTCAAGAAAATTTTTTTTTAGAAATTTATATATTTGATGAAATTTTATTTATAAACCTAAAAATTATTTTTCAAATGTCTAAAGTATAATGTTTTCCATCATAAAACATGTTCCAATTTTTTAAATTTACCTTTAAATAAACTAATGTATTCAGTTTCTAAAGGATTTTAATGTCATAAATACATCAAAGTTTTATAAAATATAATTCATAACATCAAAATTACATGTTTTACCTTGGAAATTATATTTTATTCAATTTTTTATCCAAAACACCCCTCCCCTAAAGTATGAATACACTCTCTCCTTACCAAAGGCCAAACAATTATCGTATACATGTCAAATACAAAACTATTCTAAAATTTTATCTCTTAAACCCGTTATAATACTTAGGAAAATATGGACTCATATAACTCCATATTCTTAAGGAGCTGAGGTTCATTTCAAAGGAATAATACAAAGGGGGATCTCTGATTCCTTCATCTTTTACCTATCATTCTCCTCTTCACCTTCTAAATTATAATTTCAATTCCAAACCCCCAAATATTAATCAATTAATATGTTAAAAACAAGTTAATGTAATTATACTACCATAATTATTGATTTTTAAACAAATTTATATGTCATAGAGCTCTCACATTCCCTTGGGATAGTGTCTAATTAATGGATGGTTATCCCCCAATAAGGACATTGTTAATTCTCTTCATATCACTACATTTATAGATGGTCTAAATAAGTTATCTATGATATATAAATATATAAATTTATGTATTATAATATTCTATAGTTAATTTTATTAATGTATAAATTTAAATAATCAAAATGTAAAAATTGAAACAAGATAGACTAATTTTATGGATAACCTAATATGAAAACAATATCCATTTTCAAAAAAAATGCACAAAACTATCAATGACTGTAATTTATAAAATTTGAAAAAAAAATTAATATAATTCACTAATGGTTTTACATTTTAATAACTATATTTTTAATATATATTATTAAAAAAGGTGATGCAATAAAAAGTGATCTATGTTAAGGTGAATCTTGAACTGAACTCTTCATTTTGGGTTATCTTCTCTTTCTTTTAATTTTCAATGTTTATATCTTTATAATGTGTTAAAAGTATTCTCTAACTATTATTTCACCCATCTTTCAATGTATATTCTTACTTCAACTAATTTGAGATTATTTTGAATCCAATTATAAATATTTTTCAAAAAAATCACAACATCACAGTGACTCATCCTAGGTTATTACTTCTCCACTGAAAGAACAATGATATTTTTTGAAAAAATATGATCTTCCTTATGAATTTTAGAACCCCAAATGTCATTCCTAAAAGTATTATTTATAAAATACTTCTGAAATGTATTATTTTTCATTTTTTTATTTCATGACTATGATTATTATATGTTCTTCATCCATGTGTAATGCATAATTATGTGTATTTAATGATTTGATAGGTACGCCTATAATTATATAGTTCTCCAATGAATTGGGTAATATGATGTATATAATGAGAATAATTGTATTACCAATGAAACAGATGATATATTGGGTAATAATTTTAATGTTATGATTTGTAGACCTATTTTATACTTGATCATGATTTTAGATATGTTTAAAACTTATGTGTGGTATTTGACCACTATGTTATCATGTATAATTATTAGAAATTTTTCATATTCCATGCCTTTTTTAAAGGATTACATCATTCTTATGAAGATGACATTGTTATTGCGATTTGTTGATTACAATTATTCCCACAAATGTACTATTGTTTATTATATATTATTACTTCTATATTATTTCTCTCCTCACGAGGATATTAGATTACAACTTTCATTATTGTATACCCTCAAGTGTATAAAAGTACTAAGAATATCATTTGAGATTTTAAAAGAACTGTGATGAATAAATAAATGATGATTAATTTTTATTCATTACAAGTGATATTTGAGCTTAATTTTCCCAATATAGTAAACTTTTTTATTCTATAATATACGTCTATGATGTTATTTATCATAGAAATAATGTAACATTCATGTGTAAAAAACGTTGGGTCACTATAATCTTTTATATCGTCTCTATGATGTATAGTAATTCATATCCTTAAGAAATACAAATGTGAAGAATAATGAATTGGATTATTTAAATGACTTTAGAATGTTCCACATTGAAAATAAGGATAAAGAAGTGATAAACCCAAAAATAAGGAGTTGGTTTAAAGATTTCCCAAACTTTAGACCGCATTTAATTTCATCACATTTCTTATTCTTGTATAACAAAGTTTAATTTACCTAAACCTGAAATTATTATCTGATTATGTTCATTTTTTCACTCTTGATCAATTATAATAATTGGAATTTATTAATCAATTTTATTTTATAAAGGGCTATATTTTATATATCATGTTATCATTAAAGTTATTTCATCTTGTTATGATATTTTCATTCCTATTATCTAAATTTAAAAATTAATAATAATATCTCCAGAAAATTATAAATACATATATTTATATAAAAAATATATCAAAACTATTTTGTTATAACCATCCACAAATTCAATTATAAGATGAGATTTATCAATATCTTCAATGGTTGTTTAATTCCCATTAATATTAAATTTTCCAAAGTTATGGGGAGGGATGTACAACCTATGAATATTTGGAAACATCAATCCTTATGGTATGTTAATAACATTAACATGTTTTTAAATTATTAAATAATTAATTTTATTAGGTTTAGGATAGATAATAATATATTTATTGTGTTAGAAAAGAGGAAAATTAATAGTAAAATATGAAGGAATCTTACCTCCATCTTCATGTTGTTCCATTATTATGACCCTTAACACCATGAATAGTAGACATTATATTACTCCAGAACATCTATAAGTATTCTTGTGGTATTAAGACAAGAAATTTTAGTAGGGTTTTGGCTTTGAGATGTGGGAGATAAGGGGTTCCCCAAAGGGGGAGAGAGGGTGTATATATACTTGAGTATAGGGGTGTTTTAAGATAAAATATTGAATAAAATTTAATTTCTAAGGTAACCTTATAATAATAATTATTTTTAAATATAAATTAAATTTTATTTAAAATATGGGGTTTTATGAGTTTCAAACCCTTTATAAACTGATTTCATTATTTTATTAAAATGATATGTTAAAAAATGTAAAATTATTTTCTATAGGAATACTTTGGACTTTAGACTTGGAAAAATGAATTTTAGGTATGGAATTTTAATTTCATGAATTTTTTTAACTTATTATATTTTTTTGGATGATCCTAAAATTATATAATTTACTAGTAAATTATTACATACTGAAAGGTTTAATTAAAACATGTTGGTGATATCAAAATTATATTTATATTAGTCACCAAAAAAATTGAAGAGTTTTCTAGGAATTAACAAAGAAAGTCACCTATGTTCCATTTTAATGTTTTCATTCTATAAATTACATTCATTTTATTAAACTAATATTGTTATATTGGTAATTTCAATTATTAACAAAAAGTTTTTTATTTTTACAAAATAAAATAAAATAAAATTTATTAAAAATGTGCTTATAAAATCACTGGGTTTTTAATCTTGATATTTATTTTATAGAGAGAGAATATTATAATTTCATAAATAATTCATGAAAAAATTTATTTATATGATATTTAACAATTTTATTTTCAATATACAATTCCAACGGCCAGGTTACTATTCTTAACGGTTAGGTCACTATTCCTAATGGTTAGGTTACAATTACAATTGGCACATTACTATTAAAATGGTCATATTTCCTCCTATAAAAACCTATGAATTCCTATATTCATCATTCACCTCAATTTCTCACAAGGTTCTTTATTAATCATTTCTGAAATTTGTATTTGATTATAAAGACTCTTTATATTTTCTATAGTTTAATTCATGAGTGAAATAATCCTTGGGGGTCAATGGGATAAAATTTTTACATTTATAGTTGTATTATTTTTTGTGTTTATTTTCCTATTCGATTATTTCAAATTTTCATGGATTTATTTATTATATAAATTTTATTTTTATAATTAAAGATATATTTTTTCCTTTTTATTATGTGATGCATGTGTCTATATGTTGTTATACACCTAACCATGAAAAAAATTATTTATTCAGAAGGAATATTACATGTAAATAAAATTCAGGGTTGTAACATTCTTCCCCACTTTAGAAATGTTTTCTCCATAATTGCAACTCATATCCTCCGTTGATAATTGATGAGGGTACTTATTTTTATTTTCCTCCTCAAGTCGCTGAGTTACTTCATTGAACTTGTGATTCTACCAAGTCACATTAAAGAAGTGAGTTGCCTTGTTATATAAAACATTATAAATACTATCCAATATATTCATTGGTTGATCCTTATAGGATAGCTAATTCTCCAGTTTTATCAAATCAAGAATCAATATATGTTAATATCAAGTATATACTTCAACATGAGGGATACATTGACCATGACATGAACATACCCCATGTTTTGTGAATGTCCTAGATCATAATACAAATATATCTTGCAATAAAGGATTCCAAAGGGTCAAGTTTACCTAGGGTTGTGTTTTTCATTATTTCAAAACATCATTATTCTTTTCTTAGGTGATATTAAAAGTAACAATTTGGATCTAACTTCTAACTCAAAGTCCCTTAAATGATTTATAGTATAGATATTTTTTTGTCTTCGGTAAGCTTTTATGAGTTAATAATAACATGAACCTTATCTATATTTTCTTATCTAATATCAGGTCTAATAAGATTCCATTCACCAACTTCATCAAAAAATATATGAGTTCTACATCGATTCCCATATAAATCATTATACGGTGATTGTTAAAAACTCTAGTGGAAGCTATTTTTGTATGAGAACTCCACCAAAGGGATATGTTGATTTTATATGATTATAAATTCCATTAGTAAATATCATATAATTTCCATTAGTTTTTTAATGGTCCTTTTAGATTATACATCATTTTGGTAGCGATAGGTCATATTGAAGTTCAATGTAGTATTTATAACTTGTTGAGTACTTCTACATAATTTATAATTCAAACATGGATCAGGCTTAGAACTGATCAAAATTGGTGACCTATATAGCCTCATGACTCCATTTATGTATATCTTATGAAGTTAGTTAAGAGATAAATCTTATTAAATTGTGATTAAGTGTGAAGTTATAGTGATTTGATCCCCCACAACCTATATTTTATTTCTTTTTTTGGATGTATTTTGGAGACCCATGATAATGTACTTGGTGATTTTTTCCATTTTCATATTGGTATGGGTACTGGTTTCATCATCCATATGGAATTTTTCCCAAATTATTTAACTTTTGACATACTAAACACTTTTAGTTATAGTCATCCACTAATTTCTTCATGTTTTCTAACCATAGTTCCTCTCAAGGAAAATGATAATTTATTTTACTTCTGGTATGGACAATGAAATATGAGCTTTGTGCATTATATAATTTCTTTATTCCTATCTCAATAGATGATTTAAAACAAATCCTTGTCCCATAATGATTGAAATCATCTTTATGGATCTTGAATTCATGAAACATCACTTCTTTTCCAATTATCTCCATTTTTTAAATCTCTAAATCTTCCCTTTGTGAAATATTATTATTCTATTGGATAAATAGTTTTTTGATCATTTATGAAATGTAGGATTTATTAACATTCATTAGGATTTCAAAATCCATTCTTCATATATCCTTAAAGATAGGTCCTTTCTCAATTTTCTTCTTGGATGGAGTAAAAAGTTATTTTTTCTATAGACATTAGCTACCATATATTCTTCTCCAATTTGGAAGTAAATAACATAATTGTATTCCTTTATTATATCTAACTATATTCATTGAATCATGATAAAATCTTTCATTGTGAATATTAATTGAGACTCCTTTGATCTATATATATGTAACACTTCTCACCATAGTGGTAGTGCCACCAAAGTTTCATAGAAAAGAACAAAGATAATGACTATATATAGTTTATTTGGTATTTATGATCATGAATATTCTACTATAACATGGCATAGTCTATCCTTGTATCATTCCACATGAGTAAACAACCCTATGCTTTATTTAGATAATCACTGTATATCGAAAACCTTTCTCCACTTAAGGGTAGCGTGAGTAATGGCATAGTGAGTAGCATCTTATTGACCTCCTTAAAGTTTTAGTAAAATTGTTTCATCTAAACATATTCTGTGTTAACATAGTTACTATTCAATACAATCCTCAGAAGTATCTCATAAGTAGTTATTAGTTCCTAGTAAATCCAAAAAATAGATTTTATTGATTCATAAAATTTTGGAATATTCCTCAATTGAATCTATCTATGTGGGGTCCAAAAAAATTCCCTCACCTGTAAAAACATTCCTGGAGAATGTGACTTACTACATCCAAATGATACACTTTCTAAATATATCATACTTTTTATCCTTTCTTAATATACCTCACACAATCCTTATATTATATTTTTCCCATGCCTTTATTTTGAAGTAGATGAGAATTTCATCCATAAATGCTACCACAATTTTTTCAAGGTACACTCTAAAGGATATATTGATAATATAGAAAAATATTTAAAGGAAATTATTAAGTTTTAATGGAAACTAAAATAACTCATAGTGTCCATATCTTGTATATAACAGTGTCTTTTGGATATATTCTTTGATCACATTTTTCTGATGATATCCAAAATGAAGATCCATGTTTTAGAATTACTGAGGTCCATTTGATTTAGAAAACAAATCATTAATCATTAGAAAATGATATTTTTTATTAATGTTGATCATTTCGAGATCTATGAAATCAATGCACAATTGCATTGATCCATCCTCCTTCATAGCAATGAAATTCATCACACCCCAAGGTGATACACTAGGACATATAAACCCATTATCAAAATTCCCTTATAGATACCTCTTTAACTACTATAGTTCTATTCGGGCCACACTATAGGTGAATTTAGAGCTATGATTGGTCCCATTAAAAAGTTCTATTTGGAACTCTACCTCGTGGTTTGGGAGAAGTTTAGAAAATTCTTTGGGAAATACCACATCATATTACATAAAAATGAAAATTTCTTCAAGTATAATGCCTTATTTTGACTCATCTATTTGGGAAATATATTCCTCTTTGATGGGAATTAAACCCAACACTGTACATGGTTTTTAAAAATCTATTTCATGGTCTTTCTTGATATTGTACATGAACATGGGAAACTTTGATATATAGAATAAAATTTCCAATACCGAGTGGTACATGTGATCCCTATATAATGAAAAACAATCAATGAAAAGTATAGAACAAAATTACACAAATGGATGGATTAAAATATACACATGAATAGAATTACCCCAAATATCAACTGGGTAAGAGTTCAACAAATTGTTTGTAAAGATCTCAACACTAGGTTCTTTTACGGATATCACTAGATCAAGTTATTATGCATGTGATTCAACAGTTATGAAAACTCACAGTATATGAAGGAACACTTAGAACCATAAAAAAATAAAACTTATTCATTATTGAGTGAACTTTAAGTGGAACTTGAATTAATTTTCTTTCTTACTCCCTGTCATCAGTGGTAATAGAATAAGTTTTCCGTTTCTCCCTCATCTTTGGGGATTTCTGATGTTTATTACCCTTGAAGACCCTTGGTTTAATGAAATGGATTACAGAGTGACCTTGTTTCTTATAGATAAATCATTTTATAATATCTGTTTTATTTGGTTGAGCCTTCCTTTCCTCTATCATGTTGGTTTCCATATTCATGAATCTTCAACATTATAGATCTTGGTGGCTTTATCTTCCATAAATAAACTATTTTATCATTACTTTGATGACATTTCTATTAGCATTCTTTTAAAATAATTGATATATGGATTTCTAGAACTTATTTCCACTGTTATAATTCAATCCAACATTTTTAAATCACATCCTTTTTTTCTTATGTTCATTTTCATGGGACAATTATCCAAACCTCATCTCAACTTTTAGATCACATAGTACTACATCTACATAACACCCAAAGTCATGGATACCTTATAAAAACCCTAATGTTTTATTTCAGTTTAATTCATGATATATTAAATAATATTACACTTAATACAACCTCAAAGAATGAGAATTATAGTGTATTTTCTAATTAGGTACATTAAATAACAATTTAAAACTGGAATAACTACTTCATTATTGAAAACTTATTTAACATGCTCTCACTCAAAACTATATGAGATTACCTTGGGACATACAAAAGAAAGGGGTGAGTGATAAATCCCATTAAGTGGATAAACATTTTATAATATGATACATGTTATTAAATAGTGATTTAAATGAGTGATAAAGAGTTTTATAATCATAAACAAGAATAATGAGGCATGATATAACATGATAATCATAACATGGGAAATGTTTCAATAGCATAAAACACTGAATCATAAACATAGGTCAAGGATAACTTACAAACAATAAGGATGGAAAAATTCAAATGAAGGAATTAGGTTTACTCCCTATCACAACATCACATATCATGAGACTAAACATTTTCCAACGCATTGGATCGCTATGTAATTCCTAGAACACCCATCACTTTTATTTCATTGTCATGCTTAAGTGTGCCACTTCGATCGTACAACATTGTATGAATTTTCATAAAATTTATTCCATGATAAAGGAGTTTGTAATAAATACATAGAATTATCAAATAAAATAATTATAGGTACATGCAGATGAACAACATTGATAGGAATTAGGTATGGGTATTCACTACACTTATTTTGGCATAGAATCCCATTGTGAAATTTCAAAAACATAAAGGGGGCAAATAAATGTTAATGATAGGGACTAATGAGAGTTAAATGGGTACCTAATTATTTTAAACCATATGGGTAGTATGGGGAATGTGGAAAAACACACCCTAACAGTAGTAATTAAAAATAAAAGGGCATAAAGTAAATTAGATTCTTGAATAAAGGGGATAAAGAGAGAATCCTTTACTTGAGTGTGTGACTCGAAATTCTTGGTAAGATCTTATTAGGAACTTGGCACCACCTTCGGAAGACTCTATAGAGTTTAGGACAGAGTAATGATGAGATAGATGAATTTTGAGTAGGGATAAATGTGTCTTTGGGAGGGTTTATATAGGAAAAGAGTGGGGAATTATTTATCATGTTTGAAACATAGGTTTTGGACTCTATATAATAAAATAACCAAAACCAAAAAACATCCCTTCTTTTTTTCCCATGTTTTCTTCCAAATGGGATTTTTTTCATTATTTTATATATAAAAATTCCTATAGTAATAAAATAATACCCTTTCTTATGTGGTGGTGAGTCACACTCTTAAAGAAATGATTTTAAAACCTTAAAAGATATTATAAGTTTTAGAGGATTCATAATGGCATTATAAAATAAATCAAATAAAATTAGAATCAAATTATTTTTAATTGAAAAAAAATTTCTTTTCTTGGAAACATTATAGTGTATTTGTTACATTAATTTTTTGGTCATTATGATGTCATAATACACACCCTATATTTCTAGGGTATTTTAATTTTTACCCTAAAATTTTATTGTCTCAAAAAACTATGAAAAAATAACCATTGGATTATGTTGAATTTATGATTCCAAAAATAATATTAATTCAAAAAAAATCTAAATATGTCCATTTTCACTTTTAAAATAATAATCTACATTTGTTGATAAATGCTAGTTTTTTTGACAATAATAGTTTTTGAAAACTTTGAAAATTTATATTTGACTTCATTAAATTTTTTCATGATTTATATTTAATAAATATTATTTAATAGTAATATTTTATCAAAATATTATTTAATAATAATATTTTATCAAAATATTATTTATTTACAAAATATATTAATTCATCAAAAAAATTCCTCAATTGTATTCAAATGTTACCCTAAAATGAAATTTGTGTTTTATTGTATAAAAATCATTTATAAGGTAACCATAATAAGATGAAACTGTATTGATTATTCTATATAATATAATATAAATACTCATATTTATAATGTCTTGATATATATCCCTTTAATACACCAGCAAACACCATAGGCGTAAGGTGCGTGATGGTAGACTTTCATAGGGTGGCTCAGCATACAAGGATTGGGTCGTGATCTCAATGAGCACAAAATTCTCTCATAACAATTTTCACTCATTCTTATGTTTTTGTATCTCATCTTATTCATGGAAAAGGTAAAATCACAGTGATGTTATCTACCTCAAAATATCTGATAAATGGGCTTCATAGGGTACGATCCTCCTAGTTGAGGAAATCAATTCCTACTTCTTTTTCAATTGGATTTGTTAAAACCTAATATTTATATTAATCATGTGATTACTATTAAACAGCTATAATATCAATGGTTATGATTGTTAATGGTATTTTAAAACTGATTGTATATAATAAAACCAAGTAAGTTCTTGTTTTTTATATAACCATAATATATAATAAGAAATTTAATTAAATCAAAAAGGGAACATTTATTTATAACAATTTGGGTCATTAAAATCTCCCCCTTTAGATATTTCTCCTTGGAAATTTTATTTTCTCACACTAAAAAGACTAGGGTAAATCTGTTTCCTCATCTCCTATGGTTCCCAAATAACTTCCAAAAACTTTTCATCACTCCATATAAATTTGATAAGGTGAATTGTCTTATCTCGTAGAACACTGTATATATGATCTAAGATCTTCACTGGATGCTCCGCATATGAGATATCATTGTCCAATAGCACCGTACTAGGATTTAGTACATGTGAGGTGTATGGTATGAACTTTATCAAGATGGATACATGGAATACGTCATTTACATGAGATAGTTTAGGGGGGAATGTGAGTCGGAATACAACCACTCTAATGAGATCAAGGATCTCGAAGGGAATAATGTATCTTGGACTAATCTTTACCTTTTTCCAAATATAATTAATCATTTTATTGGATATATGTAGAGGAATACCATGTCTCTAACATCAATCTCTAGGTCTCATAGACAATTGTCAACATAAATCTTTTGTCAACTAGGAGCATCCGTGATGTGATGCTCAATGGTTTTAACCATATCCACAATTTTTTTCAACCATTTCAGGACCAAGAAATTTTTATTCCCCAACTTCATCCCCACATGTTGGTGTTCTATAGCTCTTCCCATAAAGGGATGCATAGGGGTCCATTTGGATGAATTATTGGAAATAATTATTGTACTATAACTCGACCAAAGGTAGATGTTGGTCTCATCCTCCTTTTATGTTCATAGAAAATGATCTCAACATGTCTTCTAGTTTTTGAATACTCCACTTAAACTGGTCATCAGTTTGAGTATGATAGGTCATATAGGAGATCATCTCAGTTTTTAGAAAATATTGTAGACTTTTCCCAAAGTTGGTGATAAATCTAGGATCTTGATCAGATACAATAAAGTGTACTAATCCATAAATCCTCTCCACTGCTTTGATGTATATATGTGATATTTTTTCAATGGAAAAGTCATATATAATTTTTATAAAGTGAGATATCTCTATAAGACTGTTCAAAAGAAACCATATAGCATTGTTTCCTCTAGAAATCTTGGGAAGTTTAATGACGAAGTCCATGGTGATGTTTTCTCATTTCAATGTTGGTATGTGTAATGGTTTCATCATCTCCTTTGACTTTTTTCCTTTCATCCTTAACTTTTTGGTATATCAGACCCTTTGATGTATATTTAGTGATCTCCTTCTTCATATTGTCCCACCAATAGTACACTTATAGATCTCGATACATCTTTCTGCTCCTTGGGTGAGTAGAGAAGGTTGATATATGTGCATCATTCAGAATATCACTCTTTATCTCTTGATTGGATAGTACACATAGTCATGAGCCAAATCTTACATCTCCTTCTTCATTAAAGTTCGACTCTAAATATTTCCCTTTTATTCAATTATCCTCCTTATTTAGAATTCCCACTGCATTTCACTGATAATCCTTTATCTTTTCTAAATAAAGATGGTTGAGAAATCATTTTTTATATAATTTATGATGTTCCTTCCTTTATGACTCTCATTCCCATGCTCTTTATGTCTAAGAAGATCAGATTCCTATAAATTCACATCATTGATAGAATTTCTTGATGAATTCTACTTAAAGCATATTCCAATTTATTTTTCTTACCTGGATGGTAGTGGATTGAGTATTCATAATCCTTGGTCAACTTTAACCATTATTGTTGGTTCATATTTTCCTCTTTCAATGTGAATATATACATATGTATTTTTTGATATGTATATCTCACACTCGTCCCCAAAGAGATAATGCCACAAGATTTTCAAATCAAATATCACTACAACCAACTCTAGATCGTATTTTGGGTACTTATGTTCGTTAAATTTCAACTTCCTTAAATCATGGGCTATCAATTTTCCATTTTTTATTAACACACATCCAAAAACCTTCTTTGAAGAATAATTGAATACTATGAAAATTTCTCAACTTGTGCGTAGTGTAAGAACAGAGGTAATGATAAACCACATTTTCAAGTCCTTGAAGCTCTCTTCACATTCGTCACTCCAATAAAACATGACCATTTTCCAAGTTATCTTGGTTTGAGAGATTGACAATCATGATAAATTTCTCAAAAATCAATGTTAATACTCATCTAATCCTTGGAAAAATCAGATATTGTTTACATATATTGGCCTCAGTCATACCTCAATTGCTTATATCATTGAATGGTCCACATATATCTCATTGATTTTAATGATATGTCCAATTAATGAGACATACATCAAATAGAACTCACATTTTTTGTAATTGGTACAAAGATTCTCCTTTCATAAGCTTTGTATCATGGTGTTCAGATACTCCTCATGACCATCCTTGATTTTAGAGTATATTGTAATATCATCTATAAATATTGTTAAAAAAATAAAGGAATTCTATAAATACATTACAAATCAAGTCCATGAATATTATTTTAGCATTAGTGAGTTTGAATAGAATTACTATGAACTCATAGTGACCTTACCTTGTATGAAAATTTGTACTGGGGATATCCTCCTTCTTCACCATAACATGGTGATATTCGGACCATAGATCCACCTTGGGGAAGTATTGTGATCTATATAGATAATCAAAAAAACCATAAATCCAAGGAAGAGGATACTTTTTCTTCCTCATGAACTTTTTAGTCACACTATAATCAATATAAAGGTTCATTGACCCATCCTTCTTGTTGATGAAGAGACTGTTGCACCCTAAGGTGATACACTCGGGCATATGAACTCTTTATCTTCATTGTTCTATAGTGTTTTCCTCATCCCCTCAAGTTCCAAAACATCCATTCTTTACAGATTCTAGGATAATGATAATTCCCTAGGAATAAGCGCAATTGAAAATTCAACCTCTAATGTGGGAGGAAGACTTGGAAATTCCTCGAGAAACACATCAACATATTCCAACTCAATGGGAATGTCTGAAAAGATGGTTCATTCCTTAGACTCAATCATTTCAGATAGATATGACTAATCTTAGGGAAATAATATCCATTATTGATATGTTTCTACAAAATAATATTCATCCTCCTCCTTGTAATTGTATAGAATAAAAGGAAAAATCAAAATATATTGAATGATTTCATTCTCATGGAAATTAATTTTGGATATATATAGGGAAATCCAATCCATACCCATAATTGCATCAAATACAACCAAAGTGATTATGAAAATGATCACTAGAGAGTTGAGACCATAAATTTTGATAGGGAAGAAGCTATATAATTATGATGAAATAATGTCTCCATTTTTCATTTTCATCAATAAATCCACTGCCATGATTTCAGATAGTGATTGAATATCTATAGAAAACATTTGTGATATAAAGGAATGCATAGAACTAGAATCAAAAAGTACATTTTCTATTATTGAATGAATAATAAGCACACCTTTCAATACTTTTTTTTAGGATCTATATTAGTGGTTTTGATGCCAAAATATCATCCTTGTTACCTTAGAGGTTGTTGGTTGTCTCTGAAAACACTTAGCTTAGTGCAGTGCTTTTCAAAGGGCCTTGGTTCCTTGTAGTTAAATAAATAAGAAATTTTCTGAGGGTTAAAAGGGTTATTTCATTCCTCCATTGCATTATTTTATTTCTCCTATTATTAATATCAATATAGGTTCCCTTCCCACACCTAATGAATTTCCTCATCTATATTAGGATATTTCAATGGTTCTTTATTCCTCACCTTTAAAAAGTGGGATGTTTATATTTCATAGCAATATTATATTTCTCCATCAGGTCACTGGAATTAGACATAACCTTTCACTTCTTATCCCCAGGATACCCTTGAGATTCTCGAATCTCTCTTTTTACTTAGAAGGAAAATCAGAAAATCTTCTCATAGTTATCAATGTCATGGATTTCCATAGCTTTTTATAGAGTATGTTTTATCCCCCTAAATAAGAATTCAAACTAGAATTTCGGGGAAAATGTAAAACTGAAGACATTTCATGCATGTCTTGTGAAGTTTTCCTTATACACCTTGATAGATTCATCATTGTTCTTCTAGAGGGAAATGAAATACCTTTCCATTTTAAGTTGGATAGTATGAGGAAAATATTTATTGTAAAACATTTTTTGTATTTCCTTCCATCCAATCGCTTCTATCTCTTCTTCATGCTTCAAATTATTGATCAAAATCCATCATAGATCTGATTCTCCATATATATAATAAATAGCTATCAGATCCTTATCTTCTTCGGAACATTGAAGGATGTAAAATATATTCTCAATGACATTGATCCATTTTTTCACGATTAAGGGGTCAGACGATTCATTGAAAGTCATAGGCCTTTATCTGATAAAGAACTCAATTATAGTTTGATCTTTATCAGGGGAATTTGGGTTCTCCTCCTGGTCTAGGTTTCTATTCAGAACCTGAGTCACGGAGATAGTATCCTTACAATGTTTTCGATTCCTACTCCCATTAGGTTGGGCATCTCATTGGGGCGGTCATCATATCACCCATCTCATTGATTGTATACCTGATTCATATTATTGTTTGTACATTGGATAGAATAAATGAAACATTAGGGGTGAATATATTTAAACTATTAAACAAATAAATGGGAATTTAATTGCATTAAAGAGATAACTTATAAATTTCATTTATATCCTTAACTTATGAATTTTTAGGATTCAATCATTGTTATCCATGATCTATTTCCTATTATATATTCTTATGGGGATTTTTTGTTTACATAATAATGTTTTGTAATGAAATTATGGATCTTCCAAATCATATCACATAGAAGTGTCTAAATAGGTTCATAGTAAGGGCCATTATCATATACCAGTTTATGTCAAGTCTGGCATGACGCACCTTGTCAGAGTTGTTACCCCTAGGTACATTTATGCTAGAACCAAATCCACTTATAGTATCTAAAATGGGATTTATTTTAATGATAAATAACATTATCTATACTTACAAAAATGTAGGTATATTTTCTTATACTTAATATTATCCCTAAGGCTTCCACTAGAGTTTTCTAATCTTAATCCCTGAAAAAACAAAAAATTTCCATTGATACCAACTATAACAACCCTATTCTTTTATTTCACACTAATTCCTGATTTATTACATAATATTAAATGTAAGACAACTTTAAATAATGATAATTCATGTTTATTTGGTAATTAGGTATATTACATAGCAATTTAAAATAGTAAAAACAATATATTTATTGAAAACTTCCTTAACATGCTCGCACTCAAAACTGCATGGAAAAACCTGGGGAAATACATAAGAAAGGGGTGATCTATAAATCCCATTAAGGGAATAAACCTAGAATAAGGTGATACTATTTAGGAAATAGGCGTATCTATGGAAAATAAATCATTTTATAATCATAATCATGATTAATAAGGCATGATATAGCATGATAATCATAACATAGGAAATGAGGAAATAACATAAACACTACATCATAAACATAGCTGAAGGATAACTCCCAATACATCATGATGTAAAAATTATGATAAATGAATAAGGTTCACACCCTATCCGAACATGAAAACTCATGAGACTAAACATTACCCAATGAATTGGAGTGACAAATAATTATGGGTTTACCTATCACTTTTATTTAATTCCAATGCTTAAGTGTGCCACATAGATATTACATCATGGAATCCTTTTTCAACACATTTTATTCCACAATAAATTAATTTTTTAGTACCTAATAAAATAATTATAGGTTTATAAAGTTCAACACCCTTAATAGGAATTGAGTATGGGTATTCACTACACTTTTTTGGCATGGAATCCCGCGATGAAGTTTTGGCAGCATAATGGGGGAACATAATGTTTATGGGAGGTCTTAATGAGAGAATTGTAGTATATAATAATTTACACATCGCATGGTTAGTATGTCGAATGTGGAAAGACTCACCCCAACATTATGAATTGAAAATAAAATCGCATAAAATGGAGAATATTCTTGATTAAAAGGGATAAAGAGAGGATTCCTTACATGAGTGTGTGACTTGAAATGCTTTGTAGAAGATTCTTAAGAGCTTGGGGAACCTTGGGGGGACTCTATAGAGGTTAGGTAAGAGTAAATATGTTCTATAAGTATTTTTAGTGGATATAAATTGGATTTTTTATGGGGTTATATAGAAAAATAATGTCAAATTATTTATCATTTCCCAATCTTTGGTTTCGAACTCTTTGTAATAAAATAAAAAAAACCCCAAACCCTACCATGGTTTGTGCACTTGGTTTTTTTATAAATAGGATTGGTTTTAATTATTTTATATGTAAATAGGACTAACATAATAAAATAATACCCTTTGTTATGTGGAGGTGAGTTATACACTAAAAATGATTTTAAAATAATAAAATATATTATTTTTTTGGAGGATTCATAGTGGATTTATAAAATAAATAAATTAATAATTAAATAAAAATATTTTAAATTTAAAACATAATTTTTTCGTTTTTAGCTTTCAATATATTTATTACATCACTTTTGGGTAATTATGATGTCATTATACACGCTGTATATTTATATGATATTTAATTTCAACACAAAAATTTGCTTATCTGATAAAATTATGAAAAGTTCACCATTGGAAAATTTTGATGTCGTGATTTCAAAAATAATATTCATTCTATAAAAATAATTTTCAAAATGATTCCATTTTCAATTTTAAAATAATAATTTTCATTTATTGATATATTTGGGGTTTTTTGAAAATAATAGTTTTTGAACATGTATAAAAATTACATTTGACTTCATTAATATTATATGATATTTTATGTTTAAAAAACTAATTTAGTAACATGATTTTATTAAAATATTATTTATTTCAAAAATCCATTAATTCATCATAATAAGTCCTTTAATTGAATTTAAATACTACCCAAAAAACTATTTTTGTTTTATGGTATAAAATATATTTATAGGGTAATAGTAATAGGATGAAAATATATTAATTATTCTATGAAAAATAATGTACATACTCATATTTCAAGGGTCTTAATATATATCCCTTTAATAAACCAACTAACATATTAAGATTAAGGTGTGTGACAGTGAAACATTCATGGGTTGGTTCAGCATACCTAGTTTGGGTCGTGATCTTGATGATCCTGAGATTCTCCCATAAATGGTTTTCTTCAAGCTTATATTGTTGGATCTCAGCTTGATCTTGGTTAAGGGAAAAGACCAGTGATTCTATCCCCCTGTTAAGCTCTAATAAATTGGATTCAAGGGTTATGATCCAACTGGTTGAGGTCATCACTTCCTTTTTCTGTGTCAATTGAATTATTTTAAACCCTATATTTAAACTTATCATGTGATCACTATTAAACGGCTATATTATCAACGGTTATGATGCCTAATGGTATTTCAAAATTGATAGTATATAATAAAAACAAGGAAGTCCATGTGTTTTCTATAACCATAATACATAATAAGACATTTTATTAAATCAAAATGGAAAATTTATTTACAATAATTCATCTAGGGAGATAGCTAGATATTTTTTATATGCAGTTTAAAACCATATATATATATATATATATTGATTTTTATATCGTTTTGGAAAAAAACTTAAGGATTACCCTGTAATATTTGTGAGATTTTCCTCATAAGCAGTGACCGACTCACTCTCTATTTTCTTCAGCTTAAGAAATTCTATCTCTATCATTTTTTAAATATTTAGAGGGAAATTCTTGTTAAGAAATATATTATTTAATTTTTCAAAATCTACTTCTTCACATTTATCTTTTGTCTTTGTATTCTTGATCAATGTGTACTGTTGTTCATATTCTCCATCTAAATGAAAAAATAGTAGATTAACTTTCACTTTCTCAGAAGAGTGGAGAATATAAAAGTTATTCTCCATTGAATTAAACCATGTTTCTTTGAAAAGTGGATTAGAAGATATGATAAATATTTTTGGTTGGTTCTGTATAATGTAATCGAGGGAATGTTTTTCATCTTTTCTAAACATCAATGATATATAAGGCTTGGGTTATTATTTATAGCCTTCGATCGCTGAGTAGGAACTTCCATGAAGTACATAATTACGCAAATCTTTTCATTGGGAATTTCATTGAGACAACCATTATATTATCTATCATATGGGTTGTTGGTCTGTATTATCCGGTTTCCCACAAATTTTTAAAATGAAAAAGGTTTGAACCAAACATAATTCAATAAATTATGAATACACCACATATTATCATGTGAAAATTAATTCTAAATTCATATATTAGGGTATCACTATGTTTAGTTAGCCTTTTCCCAAATTGTAACGTCCCAAATCTGGAGCCCCTCCACTGGTGCCCCGTAATCGGTTCGCCACATGACCTCGTGTGCATTTACCCAAATACCAGAAGCTGCCGACTAGGAGTGAGGGCCTTGGTAAGTATTGGGGAAACTATGCCATCATTTGGTAAGGTATACAAGGTAAGAAAAACAATTGTCAATAGCGGAAGCAGTGACAACATATAAAACTGTAACCAACAGTGGAAGAATAAATATATAGAAATGATGATAAAGATTAAGAAGGTACAAGTATATAAGGAAAACAGAAAACACAACAACGTGCTGAAATACAACTAAACACAAAGTGTTAAAGCAAAAAAAAACTCCAGCAGCATCGCAAGCCGTAGCTTGGTCCCATGCTCTCCAGCTCTAAAGCAAGTCAAACACCTGAAGTATAAGGGCGCTTTCCCTTATCTATACCTGCAACAACATAGTCTGCTTGGGCCCAAAGCATAGCCCAAACAGGGTGTGAGATAAAATCCCAGTTGGCAATAACCCAATGATTTGTGCATAATAGTCAATGAATACAAGGAAAGTAAGAGTGCAGGGAGTAGTAAACAGAAAATCACACAACAACTTCAATCCACAGTTCTAACACATAAAGTACACGAGTAAACAACCAACAACAAGGAGAAAATAGGTAACCCTATGGGTAGTTCTCATAGCCTGACCCCTATGGTTCAAACTAAAAGTACTAGAAACCCTCTAGGAGGAACACACAGTCTCACCCCTCAGGTTCAGCTAAGAGTAGACTTTCTGAGGAAGCACTCACTGTCAATTACCCCTATAGTCTCGTATTGTGTTAAAGGCTCTCTGGGGAAGCACTCAACATCTCATTCTCCCTATAGCCCGCGTCGAGGAACTACAGACTCTCTGGGGAAGCACTCATCGTTAATTCTCCCAGTGGTCTCGCATCGTATTAAAAGACACTCTAGAGAATCCCTTACGTCCATTATCCCTATGGGCTACTACACTAGGTTCTTACAGTCCTGTGTGAAATTAACATGCTCAGCGCACGTGCATCGTCCAAGTAAACCTCAAGACCTACTTGGATATCATTATAAGGCACAATAGTATAACAGTATAACATATCCAAAATTTATAGTCCTTTACCTCTACTCAAGCAATCATGCATAGCAGGCAAAAATAGAGGCAAAATAGGATCACACAATACCCCGTTCAGGGGTATTGGTGGAATTTGCACAAAATACTCAAAGACTATATACGGAAAGGCACACACCACCTACCTTGATGCTAGGGGATAGATATAATTGAACCACGATGCCTGATTCTCCTCAGAATGGCATAGATCTATGAAAATGTCTGAAACACATAAACCACGATAACAAGAGAAACAAGAGGATTTGGAAAACAAGGCTCAAGCAGAAGGGAGAACTCACCGCTGTGATTTCAACGCAATCAAAGGTGCTCGAATCGGATAACGGAAGGATATACAGGGGCTTGTCGAAGATTTGTGAATCCTCAGCGCTCTCAGATGAACGGAACCTAGAAGAAGATGTTTCGGTGCGTCAGGCGCGACCCCAGTCCGTTTAATGAAAAAAAAGTACACGACATGTACTTTTAGAGTACACAGCGTGTACTAGGTCTTTCCATACTCTGCCAAAATCGGCCTCTACGACACCCCTACACACTGTGTTTGTGGCCCATACACTGCCAATATACGGCTTCAAGCGGGAAAAGAGTACACGGCGTGTACTCTGAAAAGTACACGGTGTGTAATTCAAAAATTTCCAGAATGGTTATTTTTCTCAAAAACTCCAGAAAATGGAAAGTCGTACCTAAAACGAATATCTGGGTTCTTACAAAAATTATGTTTCTCTAATCATGTACTTCAATTTTTTATAACTATAATTGAAATGATTACTTGTTAAGAAAAAAATTGAAATAAGAAAATCTAGAACAGAGGATAAGGATGAAGAGAAAATAACACACATGTTTTTAATGATGATCACAAAACATCCTCTCTATCATCAGTATCATGTAAATTTGGGGGAGAGTTGCACTGACTCTTAAAGAAACTGCAAAGGGGATTGGTAGGGGTGGGAATCCCACCCCCATTTAAATATGTCGTCGTAATCAGCAGCAGCCTAACACTCCCCCTTGGGATGAACACCCTTACCAATTTCATATTTGTTTTGACACTATCTCATTGGAAACTTTTTTTCCATAAAAAACTAGTGGGATAAAAATTGGAATAAGGAAAAGAGTGAAGTCATGTACACTCCCCTAAAAGTTATATTACATTTCAAAATTTTCAATCTAAAAATCCCTATATTATATACGAACTTTCTAAAGATAATGGATGGTAGTGTATTTTTAAATAATTCTGAAATTTTGTCGTGAGATCATACATATTTCATGTAGATATCTTCATTATTCATTAAATCTTGTGTGAATCATAAAAATTTTAGTGGTATGTGTTTTTTCTGATCATTATTGATAAATCCTTACTTTAATTGTGTGATGCACATAGTATTATCTTTTAATAAAATTGTGGGATACTATCAATAGGAAATCAACTTTCGACTCTAATGTGTTTAGTAATAGACCATATCAAAACATATTCTCTACTTTATCCATGTAATTCTTTCACTTATACATGTTTTGAAGAAATTTCAATGAGTGTCTGATTTTTTGATCTCCATGATATATAATTACCTCCTTCTATGAACACATAACCCATTTTTGATCGCTTATTATACATATCAAATACATAACTTTCATCTAAAAAATTGTACATCTTCATTTCTAATATTTTAAAATAGAATAAACCCAAATCAATAGTGCCACAATGATAATGAAAAATATGTTTAATATCATTCCAGTGTCTTAATATAAGCGATGAACTAAATATTTTCAATAAAATAGTATAAAAAGATATATCTGGACGATTATAATTAGTAAGATACATTAGTGCTCTGATAGCACGGATGTATGGTACTTCTGGACCAACCAAATACTCAATTTGTTCATAGAGTAAAAATTTAGCTTTTTCAATATTTAATGACCGAACAGCCATTGGATTACTTAAAGGATTTGATTTATCCATATTAATGAATTTTAAGAACATTACAGTGTAATTTGACTGATGTTAAAAATATACCTCTTGGCATATGATCAATTTTTAATTTAAGAATGTACTTAGTTTCTCTTAGGTATTTCATTTCAAATTAATCCTTTATGTTTCTCATTGTTTTGTTGATCTCTTATGTAGTTTTGATGATAGTTAAATTGTGAAAATAAATGGATATGATTTCATATCCAGATTTTTTTTGATTAATAAAAACACATGGTAATATTGGGTTACTTACATACCCTTTATTTAACAAATATTCACTTAAATGATTATACTACAAAGCCCTAATTGTTTTAATCCATAATCGGATTTATGAAATTGAATTGAATATAGTACCTTGGTTTTTGATTTCAATACTTTTGGTATTTTTAATCCTTCAAGAATTCTATTATAAATACTATTATCAAGTGACCCATATAAATAATCTATAACAACATCCATAATATTCATATTATCCTTGTCAGCTACATCAAGTAGGATTAGATATCGAAAATTAATAACATCCATAATAAGATAATATGTCTCCTCATAATCAATTCAATTCTTCTGATAAAAAAACTTCTGTGACAAGATGATATTTATATTTATAATCTTTTTTTTCTCATTATTTTTACACAAAAATCCCATTTATATCGAAAAGGATTCATAGATTCTGGTGTGATCATGATATGTCCAAAAACTCTTCTCCTATTTAGTGAATTTAATTCAACTTGCATTGAGTCTTTCCCTTTATTCCAATCAGGCCATTTTTTTAATTACATAATAGACCTTTGTTTAGGGTCATTATTTTCTATTTCATGTGACATAGAAAAGGAAATTATTTCATCCAAATTTTCCATATTACTCTAGTTTTATATATCACCTTTGGTAATATAATCAAGATAGATTTGATTATTTTCCAAACCTTAAGGGTATTTTATGTCATGTGAAGTATCTTTATGATTTTTATCATGTGTTTCTTAAAGAACACTTCAATTACATGTTTCTTATAGAATGCATGCCTCAATAATGGGGTTTTCAACTATACTCAACCCTTTTCATTTCTTAGTATTTTTATCCTTAAATCAAATTGGAATTACACACTCTAGACATATTTTTGATATTTTTATGACATTATTATGTAATTGTGTCTTTTTGAAATCAATTATAGCTGGAGAATTTACAGATGGTATATGTGATTTAGTCAGGCCCTTTGAATTAGTAAATGCATGAGGAAATTGATTTTCTAGTTATTTAAAATGTAAAAAAAATTCACTTCCATATCACACTATCAGGTGGGAGGATCAAGAAAAGATAACATTTTCACATTCTTTGAAATATCCTCCCTTTGTTTATTTTCTCCCCTAATGATCGGAATACTTCTTCCTTGAAGTGAAAATTATGAAAATGTGTTGTAAATAAATCACTGGTTTTTGGTTCAAGATACACGAGGATGGATGAGGATTCATATCCTACATACAATCCTAGCCTCCTTTGAAGTCTGATATGTTTACATTGTGGAGGAGAAATTGGTACATGTACTATACAATAAAATATTTTTAAGTGGGAGATGTCATAGTCCTGTCTAAATTCCAATTTGAGTGGAGAGTTTCATGATATTCACTAGGTCTGATGTGAATTAATTCCAAGGAATGCAATATTGAATGACCCCATACAGAGTTCAGAAACATTGTTCTCATTATTATTTCATAGCAATAAGTTGGAGGTGTTTTATTAGTTATTTAGCTCATCAATTTTGTGTGTGAACATGGGTGGATAGATGCTCTAGAGTAATCCCTATTTTCGTAAAATAATCATTTAATGCTTGATAGGTAAACTCTACATCATTATTGATCCTTACTTTCTTGATGAAATGATTAGGCAATTGTACCCTCAATTTAATTATTTAAGACAAAAAATGTGAAAATTAAACATTACAAGTTGATAGAAAATATACGTGTTACCATCTTCTGGATGCATCAATAAATACCATAAAATATTTAAATGGTATGCATAATATATGAATGGGTTTACATATATCGCACTGAATTCATTCCAGAAGGGCAGGCATTTTGACCATAATTTTAGCTAGAAATAGTCTCACTACCAGCTTTCCAAGAAAACAAGCCTCACATGGAATTTTTCTTAGTGGAGAGATCTATTGGACATTTACTAAATGTCCATGAGAATTTTCATTTATTTTTCACATATTTTTTAAACTTGGATGACCTAATCGTTCATTTCACAAATTAAAGATTTGTGTTCCTTTATTTACTACCATATGTGTTTTGATTTCACTTATATATGTGAAATTAAATCCATATGATAATTTTGGATGTTTTTCTAGTAGATGACTCTTAAAAAATTTATTAATGGTAATGACCATGAAATTTTCATTTATATCAGATAAAATTTGAGTATCGCACACATGATGGTATTAAAACTTAATAAGTTTATATTGGATTTTTGGGAAAACTGAGCAACTATTATAAAAAAATGTTTCCCATTGGGTAAAGAAAAACACACATTACCAGTACCTCTTATCTGATCAACATGACTTAATATAGTATTCATAATTGGTCTTATTGATTTTACATCAGAAAACTATTTTTTATTCTAAATAATTGTGTGTGTTTTTTCACTATCTAATATGAAAATATCTGTCCCATTTAAGCTATCCATTTCAATGCATCAAAGTAAATAGAATAATATTATAAGAAAAACCTTGTAAAATTTAACTCATTAAACATATAAAATGTAAAACATATTGAACAAAATGACATATCATATATCATTACTGCTATAATTTTTCCGGATTATTTCCAACTATCATCTTGTCAAATTCACTAGTAAAATAACCCTCTTTGAGGTAAGTGAAATCATCCATTGATGGATTGTGATTCTTAGAAAAATTCACCTCCTTTTCTTTCTCTTTATAGGATGTCCCAGAAAAGTATGGTTCCTTCTTATTTTTTTAAGAGATGCTTTGTAAATATTGCAAATATGCTCTGGGGTTCAGAAAACTCTAGACCAATATCCCATAGAACCACACATATATCATGAATCTTGAGGATTCCTCGAAGTCTTTGAGCTGATATTTCAATGATTTTGATATTCATTTTGAGCAGGCCCATGGTTATGACCACATCCTCGACTGCATCAATTGCCAAAACCACATCCACCACAAGAATCATGTTCCTCACTTCTTTGGTTATTATTTTCCTAAAATATAGCATTGGCTTCTTGAAATACTACCACTGAACCAATAGGATGTGACTTATGATTTTTAATCAAAAGCTCATGGTTCATCTCTACTACAAGTATTTATAATATACAATTTGAATATTTTAAATACCCTTACCCGCGATATAGTTGTTTTGGGGTGATGTAAGATGCATGAAATGTTGTATATGTATTTTTAAGAAAATTGGCATCAGTAATCTCAATACCACAGTGCTTGAGCTATGATATAGTTCTATACATGGTAGAATTTAATCACGAGCCCTTTTAAAGTCTTGAAATCACAAATAATTCCATTTATCATAGGTTTCTGGAAGAACTTGAAGATCATAACTATTTTTTAAAATCTTCCAAAGCATCCATGGATCTATTTCTATGAGGTATTCACATTTGAAAACCTCATCGAGATGTCTTCTATGGAATATCATCACCTTGGGTTTATTTTGTAGGGTTTGTTAATTATTTTCTTCAATTGCTTCCTTGATATCCATTTATTCGAGGGGAATTTCACATCAATCACCCATGGTATTGAATTACTTGTGATAATGTCAAGAGTGGTGAATTTAAGATTTGCGAGATTTGACATGATGATAATAAGAAAACATTAAAATCAAGTTAATATCATCATTTAATATTATATATATCCCACCCTAATGAGTTATTAAATCTTTCACATGGGAATTTTAAATAAATACATCAATTTATCACATTAATAATTTATATTTTTTTCGTGTACTAATTTTTTAATTATACCATCCTATCAAGAAAATAATAAAATTAAATTTAAACTATCCGAATAGGAAGAAAAACGAACATTAGGGAGGTAATTAAAATAAACCACATAAACCATCCAATTTGAAGGTAAAATTAAGATAAAAGAATAAATAATTAGAACCATCCAACAATGATGTGAAAATAAAAATAAAAACATAAATATCTCCTTTTTGATCATTCGTGGTGATAAAGTGTTAAGAAAAAAAAATTGAAATGAGTAAAACTAGAATATCAGAGAAGGATGTAGAGAAAATAAGACAAATATTTTTATTGATGATCACAAGTCTTCCTCTATGTCGTTGGTATCATATAAATTTGGGGAAGAGTTGTATTGCTTTTTATATAAAGTGAAAAGGGGATTGGTGGGGGTGGACATACCACCCCAGTTGAAATATGCAGTCGAAATCCATGGCTCCCTAACATTAATTTAGTTATATACTCTTCATAATGGTTTTTAAAGTTAATGTGAATTTACCATATAGTATCCTCCTAGAGTGTCATCCAAGTGTGTTTTAAGGCCCACTACTCATGCCTAAAGTGAATATCAGATTAATACACAACCATACTTTTTCATGTTTATTACCTCTATGTGAATATGTTTCGAAACAACATCCACTAATAGTATCCAAATTGGGATGACATTTCTTGGATACCACACACTCCATACCTTAATAAAAATTAAGTTATTTTCTATACATAGTCTTTTCATTAGGTGTTTCGCTCATGTTTTGTTTTCCTCATTCCCAAATTAACTAAACAACTCTCGAATACCAGCTACAAAAATCCAAAATTTTAACACATGACTACTACATTGTTTATATGATAAATATTATAATATTAATACATTATAGATTTTGAATGTTTAGTATATTGAAAAAATTAGGCTCACACATCACTACTTTAAAATAAAACATACAAATTTTTATAATCATTCTTTATCATCCATATAAAATATTACTTCCTATTCATAGTACATATATTCACCTGAGGATATAAATAAAATAAAGGAGTGATCTTAAATCCTAGTATGGGGGAAATAACTAGGAAAGAATAAGAGACACGAATCAATAGTACATGGGTGAGAATAATAATCATAATTATATCATAAGAATAGAATCATTATCATGAAAATGAATTTATTATTGGAAAAGGAAAGTAAATATAGAATATTCACAAAAATTAAACATCGTAGCATAGTGGTCTAATGCCAAACTTAAGTTGTGATCAGATATGGAATAATGTTCAAGCATAATTCATATAATCTCATGAGATATATCCAATTTTTTTATGAATTTAATGACTATAAAATTTTGGGCCCATATGTAACATCATAAAATGATCATAATCCTACATTAATGTATAAAGGGAACATATTACAATGATAAACATAAAATAAACCTGCTAAAGTAGAATGGACTTCACCAGGGTTTTTTGAATCACATATCAGTGAATAGACTTTGATTTTCCCAAAAGGATTAGGTAAAAATAAAATTGGAATAAAATTATTTCAAAAAAGGTCAAAGTGTATAGGAATAATAAGAAACATCTTAGAAAGAATTAGAGATATGTTTCAAAATTTAATGACTTTTAGAAAATCATTATGGGTAGCTTGGAAATCATCTATATAAAGTAGAAGACTGCATATCCCCTGAAAAATAAAAAGTAAAATAACAATAAAATGACTTCTTCAATGGAATTGAGAATATTCCACATTTAACATAAATATAAATAAGTGATAAACCTAAAAATATTTTTTGATCAAGATTCCCCACACATTGGATCCTTTTTTATTTTGTCACTTTATTCTCTTGTATAATAAACATATGTTTATTAAAACATGAATCATATCATTAATTTTGGTATTTTTCTAAATCATGATCAATTATAATCATTGGATTTTATTTTTCAATATTAATTATTAATGGTGTAGGGGTTTGACATTATGTTTTCCACTGAATTATCCATTTTTGTTTTTTATTTTGTTCCTTTAATTATTACAATTTATAAATTATTAAATATTGCTCAAAAATCACCATAAATACATATATTTATGAATTTATATATCATAAATAATTTATTATAACCATCTTTAAAGGTTGTTATAACAATAGTATTAGCAATGTCCTCGTCGACGGTTAACCCACCCTTAACATGACATTGTCCAAATAGGTGGTGAGATATTAACAACATAAAAATATGTTGCAAAATCAATCAATACAATAGGTTAAAACATTAACTTTTTTTATCATACTACTGAATTAATTTTATGAGGTTTGTGTTAGAAAATAATAAAATCATTATGAAAGAGAAGTGGAAAACGACTCTTAAATGATGAAGGAATTCTATCTCCTTATTTATGCTGTTACAATCCCAATACACTTAACTTATTGAATTATTGGATATCTATGACTTAAAAATATCCCTAAGGATTACAAGCGGCATAAAACCTGGTAATTGGGAAGATTATATGATTTGTATTACTTTAGACCTTAGAGAATAGAAAATTTTTATTACATTTTAAATTTCAATTAAAATAATTATTTAACATATTTAACATATTTTTATTTTATCCCTAAATAATAGAATTTCTTATGTCATTATTACATATTGAATAATGTGATTTTAAACATATCTGTCACATAAAAAATTAATTTTTACTATTAACTTAAAAATAAAATGTTTTGTTCTAAAAATTACCCAAAAAACATCCTTAGAAAATTTTGAAATCATGATTCTAAAAATTACAATCAATTTATCAATATAATTTTTAAACATTTAAAATTTTAATTATTAATATAATTTTTTTTTGATTTATATGAAATACAATAAAATGAATTTTATTTAAAATAACCTAATAATTTATTTGAGTTTTTCAAATTTATATTTATTCTATTGAATTAAAATATTTATATTTTATGGAATTAAATTATTTATATTTTCATGATAAATATTATTTGTATTAAATTTTAAAATTTTTGGTCAATTAATAATTCCAAGAGTCATGTTACTATTTCTAACACTCAAGTTATAATTCTAGCAGTCACATTACGGTTCCAATTGTCATCTTACCTCCTAAAATAACCCCTAACTATGTCATTCATCATTAAAATCACTCCCTCTCAAGGTTATATATTTTTATTTATAAAATATCGATTGAATTACTAATTTGTTGTATATTTTTATCAATTTTATTCACATGTGAGATAATCCAAGGAGATCAAAATGATCCCTATTTTCTAATTCAACTTTTTTTTATTTTATCATTGTAGTATTTTCTATTTTATTGGACATAATTATTTTGTTAATGTAATGTTAATGACTAAAAAATAATCTGTTTTTTGTTTTAATTATATTTTTCACGTGTCTATAACATATTATAAACCTATTTTTGAAAATCAATATTAATTCATAATGTATATTATATATGCATATATAAGTTTGGGTTACCACAACTTCAACTATTTAGAAATTTTTTCACCTAAATTTTGAAAAATATCCTTGGTTGAAAATAGATGATGGAACTGCTATTTCATTACCTCCTTAGTTTCCTATGTTTCTTCTTAATACTTTTGATTCCACCAAATCAATTTAAATAGGTGAGTTGTCTTGTTGAATACAACATCATCTCTAATTTCCAATATCGTCACTAGATGATCATTGTAAGATTGTTCAATCTTCGAATGTACCACATTAAGATTTAGTAAAAGTTAGTGATAGTATATGTACTACCTCGAGATTGATATGTTGAAACCATCATGAACATGATCCATGTTTGGGGAAATTTTTAGTCGATTGGTCACAACTCATGTATGATCAGGTATCTCAAAGGGGACAATGTACTAATGAGTGATATTTCCCTCATTTCCAAATTGAATTACTCTCTTCCAAGGTGATGTTCTAAGGGAGAATTTTTCTACAACCTCATACTACAAGTCCCTTTAACAATTGTTAGCATAGTTGTTTTATTGGCTCTAAGTAAATTCAATGTATTTTTTAATGGATTTAACCTTCTCTAGTATTTATTTTATAATATCAGGGCCAATTACCTTTTTACACCAACTTCATCCTAATATATAGGAGTTATAAATCTCTTCTCATATAGATCATTACATTGGGACATTGGAAGACATGATTTGAAGTTATTGTTTCATGATAACACAACCAATTGGAAATATTGATCCCATCTGCCTATACTTTCCATTGACAAATCTCCCAAAATGACCTCAAGTTTCTGAAAATTTCCTTTAAGGTTAGATATCAATTTAGGGGTGATAAGAGGTATTGAAGATCAATCCAATATTCAAATAATGTTAAATAATTCCAAATAAATTTTATGTAAAACATGGATAATGATATTAAACATTAAAAATTGAAGACCCAAGTAGCCTCTCCACTTCCACAACATATATCTGAGAAATACTATTAATAGAGAAATAATCCTGAATTTGGATAAATCGGGTAGTCTTGGTGATTCTATCAAACACATACCATATACCATTTCTTCCTTATGATGTATTTGAGAGACCAATGAAAATTCCCATAATAATTTTCTCTCGTTTCCATTTTGGTATGATTAATGGTTGAACCATCCCTTTGGACTCCATTTTCTCTACTTTAACTGGATAGAATACCATGAAATGTAAGGTGTAATCATCAATATAATTTTTTATGGTGTCCCATTAGAAGTTCTCGTGAATATCACTGTACATCATGGTACTTCCATTATGGATGGAGAAAGTGGAGATATAAATATTTTCTAATTGATCTTTCTTCATCGCAGTTTATGAACACACACAAGGACTATATCCAAATGGAATGAAACAATCCTTGTCAAATATCATTTCCTAGAACTTCTCTTTCTTTATTGAAAACACATTCTTTCAAAGATCTAAATCATCCCTTTGTAAATCGTAGATCTTCTAATAGATTAATGGTATGTAAATCTTTTGGTAAAGGTGTGATCTATTCCCTACAATTATTTTTTCTAGATCTATATATTTTATATCCATGAAGGTAGGGTCTTCCTCTATCTACATCAAGGATATATTATAAGGATCTTTTCTACTATAAGAATAATCTAGCTTATTATACATTCCATGATGGTAGTGAATTGAGAAATAATAGTCCATGATGAAATATAAAAATTTTAATTGACACATTTTATATCATTCTATATGAATATACACTTTAGATTATTGTGATAATTGTATATTTCACACTTATCACCATAGTGGTAGTGTCTCCCAATCATTAAAGTGCATATAATAGATATCAAATCTAGATCATGTGTCAGGTTATTTCTCATGGGTATTCAAATATCATGAAGAATACTCCATCAATTATTCATGGTACATTAGTAAACAACCCAATAATTTCTTTAAATCATCATTATAAATCAAAAACTCTTCTCTGGTTGAGGTTAGTGTGAGTGAAGGTGTAGTGATTAGCCTATTCCTAATCTCCTTACAGATTCCCATACATTCTTCTATATAGATATGTTTTACCCCTTTATGTATTAACATAGTTATTATGATACATAATCATGATATTTTTCACAAACTATTGGTACTACCTAGCTAATTCATGAAAACAATGAATTTATGTCACACTTGAAGGTTCTGGACATCAATTACCTTTATATTTTAGGGGTTTATAGAAATTAATTCATTTTTATTACATTCCACAAGATCTAGACTTATATAATTCAAAAGACTCACTTTCTAAACATGTCATTAATTTTATCCTTTCTTTATGTATCTATAACAATCATTATATACTCTTCATGTTCATAATTTTTTTGGAGTATATGTTAATTTCATTAATAAAGACTATAATAAAATTTCCTTGTAGTATTTAAAGACTATATTCCTTAATTCCATGATTATTTTAGGGGAATTAGTAAGTTCTACTATAATAACTATTAATTCATAATTTTTATATATTGTATTCAAGTTTGTCTTCATGATGTCTTCATTATTCACCTTTATCTAATGATATAACAAATGAATATCTACATTAGAGAATAAATGATATCCTCAAAGTTGATCAAAAAAATCATCAATCCATGTAAGTGGATAAATATTCTTTATAGTGATCATTTTGAGCTCAATTTAATTGATGAACAATGACCTTGATCTTGTTGTCTTCTTAATAAAGACAATTGTTAAATAATAAGGTTATTTGGAAGAGTGTATAAACTCTCTATTCAAATTCTCTTTCTGATGTTTCTTTAGCTCATCTAGTTCTATTGGGGGCATCCTGAAGGGGAATTTGGAGAAATAATTTACTCCGATAATAAATCATATTGAGAACTTTTCCCCCAAATCTGGTCAAAGTCTAAGAAATTCTTTGTTATATGCATCTATATATTCCCTATCAATATATATTACCTAAAGGGTGGTGATTTCTTTTGACACAACCATTTTGGAAAGATATGACCCATTGTTGTGTATCAACACCCACGTCATTGAGGTATTTTCATGAGGTTACTCATGATCCTCCTTGCATTTGTCATGGATCATGGGATGGTCTAGGATATAGATAGATATTTCCTTTTTCAAAAATTTTATGTTTTCTCTATATAATGGTATCCAATACATGTAAAATATAGAATAAAATTACACCAAGGGATGGATTATAAGATTATCTAGAAGATTCTTCCCACAAATGCTAACTCGAGAAGAGTCTAACACATAGGTTGAAATGATCACATAATTAGGGTTTTTTCATAGATATCTCTTCCTAATGTTATCTAGGAAGTAATTAAATGGTTCAAGAAAACTAGGAGGATATAAATTCATGTATATAACCATAATTAGAAAAATATTTTCATTGTTAAATTAATAGTAAGTATACCATTTTTGACTTTGTATTCTTAATCCACCTCAGTGGCTATGATTGGATAAGATATCCCTTAATCCCTCAACTTTAGTGGTTTCTAAAATTGATCACCAACAAATATCCTAGGTTTAGTGCACTAGATTTCATTTTTTCATTTCTCTTTAAAATTGAAGCCTAATTAATTTGTGATGCATTGGGAGGTACCTTCCTTTCATCCATCACATTCTTCATATAACTTCTATCTATTTGGTATTCATGAGGTAGATTCCCTTCTCTACTATAAAAAATATTTTTCCTCATCCCTTTAAGTCAATTCTGGTTATGATTCATTCAATATGTTTGACATGTGGGTGGTGTGATCTTATTTCCTACTTTCTCAATCGATCATCTAGATTGAAATTCCATCCTCTGTTTCTCATCTCCATGCACATAGATCCATTAAAAAACTCCATATAAACTTATAAATAACAAAGAATAATAACTCGTAATGTATTGGATAGATTGAGCCTTTTGAAGATATAGTTTAAACCACAAAATATTCTATCTATTTTCATATCATTTTTGATAAATAAAATCTAATGAATACCTTGAATAGCTTTTGAAATTTTCCTCATAATCCATGATATATTCACTATCTTTTTTCTTAGGATCAAAAAAATCTATCATTATCATTATTTTAAGGGTTCAATGGAAATTCATTTAAGGAAATAACTTCTTAATGTATTTCCACTCAATTTATTCTATGTTAAATTTATCATTTATATACTTAAATCAATGTCTATTATTCATCATCTTCTCTATCTAAAAGATAAATAGACATATTAGCTTTTTTCTTCATAGAACAGTATAGAATTGAAAAGAACTTTTCCATTGATGTAACCCAGTGTTACACATGACATTTGGATTGGAAGATCTATTGAATGATAGTGGTGTATCCACATAATTTAATTGATGTCTAGTTATTCCTTGGAGTGAATCTGGATATTACACATGGTTTAGTTTATTATTAATAGCCTAACACATCTGGGTAAGAATAGAAATAAATTTTCGAAATCAACCTCTAATTTCAATAATAATATCTTTTGAAGAATCATTTCATTGTATCTCACATGGGGTATTGTTATGGTTTATCTTAGAAACCAAGATTTGATAAGATAAAAAAGGTTTGGAAAAAACATATTTTGGTAAATAAAGAATGAAATTTTTTTTTCTCATGTGAAAATCATTTATAAATGCATAAATTGTAGGATCTCTTACATAATCATAATCTTCTTCTTAAATAATTCTACTTGGATCCATACTCTAAGATCAATATTCACACAAAAGATTCCACAGGACACATAGGAATCAACCATAGAGTCAAAGATACTAAATTTCCCTATCTGTTATGGAATTATTTATGGAACCTAATATATCCATATATGATTTCTCATGATTCTTGGTAGTCATTCATCGCTCCAAAGACACTAGATTTATTGGGATTCTAGTAATTAGATGTTGATCTTATATTTCCAAAATACTAGATTTCCTTAAACACCAAAAAATTTACTATTGATCCTTATATTCACACACTTTGGATATCCCATGATATCTTTCAATCAACCGAATTCCTAATGATTGGTTTCCCTAGATTCTATGGAATTTTTTATTGAGTTGGATATGTGTGCACACTTTATTGACCAGAAATCCTGGGAATCAGCCATGAGACCTGACAAATGTGATTTACTATGATAAAATTAGGCCATATATTGATCCTAAAACTCATATACTAGATTTCCCAGGATGCCTAAGAATCGACTATTGAGCTTTATACCACTACATTTCCTCAGACACCTATGATTACATTATACCTATTACACATTATTTTTTTATAAAATGATCCAAGGAATCATCCATGGGATTACTATTGGTAAGAATTATTACCTTATATTCTCAGTTACACCTTATAACTACCTAAAATAGGTTTGGGGTAATTTTAGGTGTTTCATAGCACCACAGGATCAATGCTATTTATTTATTTATGCTTCAACGGTTTATTAATATATTCAGTTAGGTATATCTCATGTACACCCTAAATTTATTGATTATGTATGTAACCATTTTTGTGGTGCGCTAATAATTTATACTCACACCTTTCACAGGTTCCCATTCTATATTAGGACAAGAGTAGACTTCACTAATGAGAAGATCAGGTTGGGAAGAGGTTGGAATTTTCATGAATGAGTCAAATAGATTGAAGGGACTTAGAGACTTGGTTTGAGGTATGCCTCAGAGATGTAGTTGATCCACCTATTTGTGTTCAATTATTTTATTAATGGTAAGCATATGGAGTAGCTAGTGAGTCAGTATAACAACTTATCTTTTCATTATTGATTATTTATTAATGTTTATTTTATTTCTTCCACACCCTCAAAATTTAATTTTTGGGGCGTAGTTTAGTTTATTTTATATGTTTTCACACACTTTGATATATGGGTATTGACTACCCATGGTACTACACTAGTCACCCACTGCCAGTTGAAACCCTATATCATTTGGGGATGTGTTTGTGAGGTACCAGTGTTGACTTACAAGCTTCAGGAACTACTTGGTAGCCACAAAATATGTGTAAGATATTAAAAAACTGTATCTAAGATATTATGTGACTGACGTCACATATTTTATCAAATTTTTTGCTTTGTCTTACAATTTGGGGATATATTAGACAGTGACATATGAATTTATTAGAGCATGTAATGGATATTGGAATATTTATTCTTGAACACCTACTCTAGTAAGATTTATATGTTACAAATGATATAGTGTTTTTTTTTGTTTTTTTATTTTCATGGTTATATGGTTTAGCCTAATGTGATTTACCTTGTTTTCATGAATTAATGGTTTATAATTTTTAGTTTTTTATTTTTTTCCCCATTTGAAATTGGAATGTGTTCATGCATCATATTCATCATGGGTGAATTTCATGAAGTATGCCTATCTATGTGTGTTTATCTCACTAGTGGATCACTATAGCTGTTTAAAGTGTTAGTAAGAACATATATGGTATTATCCTGTATAACATGGAATGTATTTCTACTCAAATGGAACAAATTATATTTTATTTTGATGATAGGTTATGCAGATCAATGGTGATATTCTCAATGATGATGATTAATATGTAGTCCTTTGAAGAATGGGATGTGTAGTGAACCTAGTAGGTCGATACAGGCATATGGTTCCTTAGATATGGGCCCCATGTTGGTTATTATGGTATTTGTTCCAAAATAAAATGTGTTCAGTAATTTAAAGTGTTAGTAAAAACCTATACGGTGTTTCCCCATATATCTTGGTGATAGAATTCTACTTAACCAAGCCACGTGACTATGGTATAATAGACACAGGTCTTGGTTGGGTGATTCCATTATGTATCTATATGTGGACAGATGATATGTGATCCTCAAGGGGTGAATCCTAAATATAGAGGCCTCGTGTGGATCATCCTAAGATTTTAGATTTTTGAGGGGGTAGTCCCATATGGAAATTCCATGTGAGAATTAGTGACCTATTAAATGGATGATTTACCATGTGAGTACAAATATTTTTTATGTATACATGAGACCCAAGAGTGGGATGTTTGGAATGGTATTTGGTGTGTGATTTTGAGATGTAAATAGAGAGGTGTCTCCTAAGAGTTTTCACTTATATTATACATGACAAATGGGGTTTGGAAAATGTTCCTATTACTTTTTTAGATGAATATCTTGATAGGTAAGTCGGGTTTTATATATTATATGAGCAGTGATATGCCTTGGTATCCTAAGTGAGGGTTTAGACTGGTTTTGTGAGTTCTTTGGATATGGGAAGCATTAGAAGATGCTTTAGTTTGAGAACAATGCATGGGATGTGCTACTAAATATGGGATGTGGTCATAGCGATTATATATATATTTTTAATATGGAAAATATGAGTAGGTTCCTATCATTGGGATCAATGCACAGGATTTTCTACAGTATATGGTGTGGGAATTATTATGCCTTGAATTTTTATTGTGAAAGTGAACTTTTTATTGAATAGATGAAAGAATCCAAAGTGAGAACATAAAAAGGGGGAGGGGGGTCATGGGGTCCTGAAATGATGCAGTCCTAGAGCATCATCAAGAATATCCTGAATGCAACTCCCCAGAATAGAGCCAAGATGATCATAGACGATGAGGTACTCACCTTCTTTTGCTTTGCGGGCCATCTTATCAGCCGCGAAGTTACCTTCCCGCCAGATATGATTGATAGAATCTCCTTGGATGGTAAATCTCCTACACACCCGAATGAAGTAGCGAAGGACCCAAGGGACCTCATCCTTCCATTGGAGATAAAGGTCAGTAGCGGCTGAGTCAGTTTTGATAACCTCCACTCTAAGATTGAAGTGTATTCATAACTCCAAACCCATACACATGGCTCGAACCTCCACTCCCACAGAATTGTCCTGACCATAAAAGGCACTAAAACCAAGTAAAACTGAACCAAACGCATCCCTGACCAGCCCTCCACCCCTCATCTTCCCCACCATAAAGGATCTGCCCACGTTGAGCTTCAAGCCCCTTCCGGGCAGGGTACATCTCACCCAGCTTCCCCTGATGATGTTGTTTCCGCCCACCAAATTTCCCGTCCTTAGAGTGATTCTTCTAAAGGACGTAGATCCTTCAATACCCCAAATGGATAGCCCCAACTTGACCACCAAGGCTCACGTTCCGACCCAAAGTGCACTATGCAATGTTTGGGTCCCCTCTCTGGCTGTGTTCCTTTCCTCCCATATGTTCCAGCAAACCGCTTCCACCGTGATGGCCTGAATTTTCATTTTAATATTCGAGGCTGTAAGAACCCGGATCTTTGTTCAGGTATGTTTTCCTTTTTTTTGGAGTTTTTAAGGGAAATAATTTTTTTTGGAAATTTCAGAAGTACACGCCATGTACTTTTTGAGTACACGCCGTGTACTCTGTTCCGGCTCGAAGCCGTGTGATGGCCGTGTCTGGGCCACACACACGGTGTGTAAGGCTGAGGTGGAGGCCGGATAATTCAAAGTACGGAAAAATTGAAGTACACGTCGTGTACTCAAGACGTACACACCATGTACTTTCTTTTTTTCATTAAACGGACCGAGGTCGCGCCAAACCCCTATTTCCATCTTCTTCTTCAGTTTTAGACCGTCCGAGAGCGACCGTAAGGCCAGATCTTCAACGGAGTCCCGCCTCGCCGTCCGTTCTCCGATTCGAGCATGGTCAGTTGTGTTGGAATTGCAGCGGTGAGTTCTTCCTTCTGCTTTAGCCTTGTTTCTTGATTCCTCCCCGTTTCCATGTTATCATGGGATGAACGTTTTGTGCATTTTGTCAGATCTACGTTGTTCTAAGAGGAATCTGTCATCGAGGATCACGTATATCGATCTCCTCGGATTGAGGTAGGTGGTTTGTGTCTTTCCGTAGAAAGTTGATGAATATTTTGTGCAATTTCCACCAATACCCCTGAACGGAGTATTGCGTGTTTCTTTTTTTCCCCTTGTTGCTTTACTTCATTGCTTGTTTTCCTTAGTAGAGGTTATTGCTTGTGATTGGAGTAATTTGTTTGTGCTCAGATTTCTTTTCCATGCTTGTTCTGCCTGTTTGGCGTTTTTCCAGTTGCCATGCCCAGTTGTAGGATAGTGGATCTGTTGTTTTACTATTGATGTTGAGCCTTAGTTGTTAGCCAAGTAGTTTTGAGGTTTACTTGGACGATATATGTGCACTGATCATGTTTAGTTATAATCAGGACTGTGGGAACCTAGAGTATTAGACCAAAGGGAGAATTGACGGAAGGGCTTCTCCAGAGTGTCTTTTAATCACAATTCGAGACCAAAGAGAGAATTGACAGAAGGGATTCTCCGGAGTGTCTTTTAATTACGACTGGGGCCATAGGGGGAATTGACGTTGAGTGCTTCCCTAGAGAGCATTTATCACGATACGAGACTATAGGGGGAATTGACGGTGAGTGATTCCCCAGAGAGTCTTCTTACTTACGTAGCTGATCCAGAGGGGTGAGATTGTCTGTGCCTCCCAGAGGGTTTCTAGTACTTAGAGTTTCAACCATAGTGGTTAGACTGTGAGAGCTACCCAGAGGGTTACCTGTTTCCTTGTTGTTTCTGACTACTTACTTGTGTGCTTTACTTGTTAGAACTGTGGTTTGTAGCTACTTGTGTTTTTCCGTTTACTACTTCTTGTTTTATTACTGGCATGTATTAATTAACTGTTAGGCACAAATATTTTGGTGATTTCCTACTGGGATTGTATCTCACACCCTATTTGGCCCATGCTTTAGGGCCCAAGAAGACTATGTTGCTGCAGGTATAGATAAGGGCAAGCGCCCTTCTACTTTAGGATCTTGACTGCATCAGGAGATGGGGAGCATGGGACCGAGCTGTGGCTCGCGATGCTGAGGAGATTATTTTGTTTTTCTTTTTCACTTGGTTTCATTTTTATTTTAGCATGTTGTTGTGTTTTCTGTTTTCCTTATATAATTGTACCTGCTGCATCATTTTCATCATAGTTATATATCTACATTGCTTCCGTTGTTTGAATTCTGTTGTTATGCATGTCATTTTCTACTTCCTATGTTTATTGTTGTTTTCATACCTTTTATACCTTACCGAATGAGGGCATAGTTTCCCCACCGACTCACCAAGGCCCTCGCTACTAGTCGGCAGCCTCTGGCGTTCGAGGAAACACGCTTGACATCATGTGGCGAACCAGGTACGGGGCACCAGTTGAAGGGATCCGGACTCGGGACGTTACAAAGTGGTATCAGAGGAGTTCTTTTCTCTTGTCATACTGTTTGGAGACCATATCCAGGGATAGGACAGATTCGGTACTTGGAATTAAGTTGTGCTCTGAAGTAGCTAACCCGTGTAAAGGGAAAGGCCATACTACCTTGTTAATTACAGTTTTCTGGTTTTGAGATTTTATGGTTGGTATGTTTTCACCTAGAGTGATTCGTATGACTTGTGCGGTTATTTTTTTGATATTTCGGTTCGATTCCTGTCGTAACCCGATGAGATGAGGGTATGTCATCTCATGCATCATATAAACACTTTTAGAAATCACATGTCATGCATTCTTTCCATTCCATCTATGGTAGATTAGTGATTTCATGTTGTTGGGATAGGCTCTGTGAAGATTCTGCATGCTGTTGTGATAGATGCTTGATAGATTCTCTGCTGTTGTGTTAGAAAACTGTTCTTTTGTTTCTTGCTTAAAATGAACGCCAAATTTTGGTTCTGGAAGTGTTATGGGCCCTCATAGATCGGAATTTGGCATCTTTTCCCGTGTTTTTTTTTGTGTTTCTGGAATTCTATGCAGTTTCTGAGCTACTGCCCAGAAAAACCCAGAATATATGGTGTGTACTTTTTAGATACACGCCGTGTAGTATTTAGGCCATGTCACTAACCGTGTGAGCAGACAACGGTATCATGGGAGTAAATTCGGGAACACGCCGTGTACCATTGGTACACACCGTGTGAGTTCGGAGCCGTGTACCCATCCGTGTCACTAATAACATGGGTCGGGGAAGCTCGGGAAGAACACGCCATGCCCGTAGGGAACATGTCGTGTAGTCATGTCCAGATACCCAGTCGTGTCACGAACAACACGGGCCGGCATGACCTTCTTTTCTACACGCCGTGTTTGTTCGGAACATGCCATGTAGTCTTTCCCAGGTACCCGGCCATGTCACGAACAACACAGAACAATGTCACCTTCAACTATGCACACCGTGCTTGTTCGGAGCACACCGTGTAAGGTCCAGCCGTGTAGACGGCCGTGTACTCAACCACACGGACCGCCGAAGCCTTGCCTAGTGCTGGCCATGTTTGTTTCGAACACAACGTGTAGTATCAGGTTGAGTCAGACCGTGTGGGTTAGCCGTGTAAGGAGACTCGGGCATGGGAATAGTTTTCAATTACACGCCGTGTGGGGGGGTCAACATGCCGTGTAGTTTGATGTGTACATGTTTTTTAGGGCAGGAGTACACGCCCATGTCACTGGTTTAAGAAGACACGCCGTGTAGTTTTATACACGATGTGTAGTCGTGTTTTACAATCTTGTGTGTTTTTCTTCCCCTATTCCCGTTTTGTACTCTTGTGTTCCTTGTCCTTGTTTTCCTAATCTAAAGTGTTCTTTTGATTTTTCAGAGCTATGCCTCTGAGACGTCCTCCGGTCGTACGTCTGTCGTCAGGCAGTGATCAGACGCCAGATAGGGCTGATCAGGGACTTCCTGTCGATCCCCCAGCTGAGCCAGCCTGGCACCGGTTGTCGTACTAGTTTCAGGTGCTGACGCAAAGTTCAGGGAAGGTTTCATGAGGATGATGCAGGCCTTCCAAGGAGTACCACCTCCTGCCTCGTCTATGGAAGACTTGATGCGGGTTTTCCAGCAACAGCATCCTCCCACGTTCTCGGGGGAGGGAAGACCTCAGGCTATAGAGTCATGGATGGAAGTCATGCTAACTATATTCGAGAATTTGGAGACGCCTCCAGAGAGGTGGGTCAAGATCGCCACCTACATGCTCCGAGACTCCACCAAAATCTGGTGGGACGTGATCTCACAAGCGGGTCAGCAGCATGTTATGGCTTGGGAGGAGTTCCAGCGCGTGTTCTACGACTACTTCTACCCGGAGACCCTGAGGGCCGATCAAGCCCGGGAGTTCATGAGCTTAGAGCTGGGTAATCTATCTTTCATGGAGTATTCCTCTCGTTTCACTGAGATGCAGCGTTTTACACCCCTTCGGGATGGGAGTGGGGTGTTTTTGGAAAGGAAGTTTGAGGATGGACTTAGGTTGGAGATTCGCTCGCAGGTGAACATCTTCCAGCTGACTTCCATTACTTCCATCGTCAACCAGGAACTGATTGCGGAGAGAAATCTGAGAGACTCTGGAGCTGCGAGTCAGGGCAGTTCTGCTTCCAGAGCTAGCTTCCCTTTAGATGACAGCAAGAAACGTCATAGGGAGCCTACACGCGGTGATGCGAGGAAGCGAGACACATCATCAGGCAGCCAGTTGACATGCTACCAGTGTGGTCGGACAGGGAACACGAGGCCGCAGTGCCAGAGAGACCCCATGGAGTGCCAATCAAGCGGCAAGATGGGTGAACTTTAGTGTTTATGCCAGGTTTTCTCACCAGTAGTAGGTGATCGGGGTTCTTCCATGACTCCTCGTTCAGGAGCAGCCCCACTAGTCTCTCACCAGTAAGGGAAGTGGAGTTCTTCTGGCCATTCGGGCCGAGGTGGAGGTTGAGGTCGTGACAGTCATCCACCAGTTCCTCAGCACCAGCAGGGAGGTTCAGCTCAGAGTGGTCAGCCAGGGGCGCAGGGCCGCGGCACGGGCCAGTCTTTCACCGTGGAGCAGACTTATCATGAGCAGGATCTTGGACCTTCTACTGTTCGAGGTGCGATTTTAGTAGCCTCTGTTTTTTCTTCAGCCATTTTCGATACTAGTGATATGCATAACTTTATCTCTATTACTGTTGTGGAGAGCCTTGGACTCTGCATCTTTTCTTCTGCCGACTCGTTGACACTAGACACACATTTGGGAATGAGGACATCTAGTGTACGTCATTGTAGAGAGTACCCTCTTGAGATTGCAAGGTATCTCTTATTATGGGATCTCTATATCCTAGAGATGACAGACTATGATGTCATCCTTGGCATGGACTGGTTGATTCCCTTCCAGGCAGTCATCGACTGCTATCACCGTAGAGTGAGTTTCGTCTCACCAGATGGTGAATCTTTTCTACATAGAGGCGAATGGGACGTTCGGGTGAGTCAGGGAGGACTCGAGCATCTTTGGATAGGAGGGGTGACGGCCCAGATTGCTAGCCTTTACCTGGATTATTTGGGGACTCCACAGTTGGACATTCCTCCAGTGGTGGATCGCTTCAGGGATGTCTTTCCAGAGGACTTTTCAGGCTTTCCTCCAGATCGTGAGGTATACTTCTCTATTGAGCTTGTGCCAGGAGTGGAACTGGTGTCCATTCCCCCTTATAGGATGGCCACACCTGAGTTGCAGGAGCTCAAGAAGCAGTTGGAAGAGTTACATGCTAAGGGTTTCATCTGAACCAGTACTTCTCCATGGGGTTCGCCTGTTCTGTTTGAGAAGAAGGAAGACGGTACCCTTCGGCTTTGTGTGGATTATTGGAAGATGAACCAGTTGACGGTCAAGAACCGATATCCTTTGTCGAGGATTGATGACCTTTTCGATCAGCTTTGAGGAGCCCGGGTGTTCTAAAAGATCGAATTGAGGTCCGGTTATCATCAGTTGTGCGTTAGACCATCAGATATACCTCTGACAGCCTTCAACAGTCGATATGGTCTTTATGAGTATACAGTCATGCCTTTCGGACTCACGAACGCACCTGCAGTTTTCATGGCACTGATTAACCGAGTGTTTCATCCTTACATGGATTCCTTCGTCGTGGTCTCTGTGGACGATATCTTAGTGTACTCTCATACTCGACACGACCATGACACACATCTTGAGATCATTCTGAGTACACTGAGAGAGCATCGACTTTATGCTAAACTCTCGAAGTGCCACTTCTGGATGGATCAGATTCACTTCTTGGGTCACGTCATCTTAGAGGCAAGAGTATCTGTGGACCCAGAGAAAGTGAGAGCTATAGTTTCCTGGGAGCTGTCGAAGAACATTTTTGAGGTACGGAGCTTCCTAGGGCTGGATGGATACTATAGATGCTTCATTCGGGACTTTTCCCGTCTAGAAGCACCTTTGAAAGGTCTGACCAAGAAGGGGGCGAAGTTCTTATGGTCAGATTCTTGTGAGTCAGCCTTTCAGGAGCTGAAAGGGAGGTTGACATCAGCACCGATACTAGTCTAACCAGAGGCAGGCAAGAGCTACACTGTTTACTCTGATGCTTCGGGTATCGGGCTGGGAGTTGTGCTTATGCAGGGAGATGGAGTCGTTGCATATGGGTCTCGGCAGCTGAGGCCACATGAGAGGAACTAACCTACGCACGATCTGGAGTTGGCAGTTGTTGTTCATGCCTTGTGCTGTTGAAGACACTATCTTCTGGGAGATCACTTTGTGGTTTTCACTAACCACAAGAGTCTCAAGTATATCTTCACTCAGCGTGATCTGAATCTGAGGCAACGCAGGTGGGTCGAGTACCTTCAGTCTTTTGACTTCGAGCTTGCCTATACGCCGGGAAAGGGAAACACCGTGGCAGAAGCGTTGAGCAGGAGAACTCAGGTTCAGGCAGTTCAGGAGGCTAGTAGTGAGTGGCAGCTAATGGCTCTGTTCTCTGAGATGCATCTAGAGGTGCACGACAGACGGGGACAGACCTTTCTATCTTCTGTACCTGTTACCTCCACGCTACTTGATCGGGTACGGATGAGGCAACTATCAGACTTGGAAGGCTTAGTCCTGTGGGAGAGTGTGTTAGGAGGGTACCCTCTTCCTGGATGGACAATGGGCGAGGATGAGATCTTGCATTTCCAAGGATGTGTATGGGTGTCGACGGACATACGTGAGGTGCTGATGTGGGATTTCCATTCCTCAGTTTGGGAAGTTCATCCTGGAATCACCAAGATGTATCGGGATCTTCATCGCCATTACTGTTGGCCAGGTACGAAGAAGGATGTTGCTGGTTTTATCATGATATGTTCTACTTGTCAGCAGGTGAAAGCAGAGCATCAGTGACCAGCATTCCTTTTACAGTAGTTACCCATTCTGGAGTGGAAGTGGAACGATGTTGCGATGGACTTCGTGATAAGGTTGTCGAGGTCACCACGAGGGAACGATGCTGTTTGGGTTGTCGTCGACAGGCTTACGAAGGTTTCCCACTTCTTACCGATCAAGGAGACCTTCAGCGTCGATGATCTGGGATGACTTTACATCAGAGAGATCATTCGTCTGCATGGAGTTCCGTGCTCTATTGTTTGAGGCAGAGATGCGCGCATTACCTCTCAGTTCTGGCAGGGATTTCAGAAGGCCTTGGGTACATAGGTACTTTTGAGTACAGCATACCATCCCCAGAATGATGGCCAGTCCGAGCGCACGATCCAGGTGCTTGAGGATATGCTCTGAGCTTACATCCTTGACTTTAGAGGTTCTTTGGAAAAGCATATTCCTCTGGTGGAGTTCTCCTACAACAACATTTTCCAGGTGAGCATTCAGATGGAACCTTACGAGGCTTTGTACGGTAGGTCATTCCAATCACCCTTATGCTGGCTGGAGGCAGGGGAGGCAGCTTTACTGGGACCTCGTCTTGTTCATGAGACTTCAGAGCAGATAGAGCTGATTCGGAAGAGGATGGCTACAGTGCAGTCTCAACAGAAGTCTTATGCTGATCAGCGGAGACGACCTCTAGAGTTCGAGGTCGGTGATCAGGTTTTCCTACGTGTTTCACTGAGGTTGGGACACAAAAGGATTCAGAGACAGGGTAAGCTTTCACCGCGGTACGTCGGGTCGTTTGAGGTCTTGGAGAGAGTGGGGCCGGTCGCCTATCGGTTGCAGCTACCTCAGAGGTATCGGGCCATGCACGACGTCTTCCACGTCTCTCATCTACAACGTTACTTTTCAGAATCATCTCACGTCTTTCAGCCCGAGGAAGTCGATCTTGAAGCGGATGTGTCGTTCGAGGAGCATCCTATCCGGATTTTCGATCACAGTACGAAGGTTCTCGGCGGGCGGTCTGTTCCTCTAGTACGGGTGCAATGGCAGCACGGGCGAGTACAAGACGAGACTTGGGAGAGGGAGGCCGATGTACGATCGCAGTGGCCGGAGCTGTTTGGGGATTATTTTTCTCCACCTCGTTAGGGAAATTTGAGGATGAATTTCTTTAAGGGGGGAAGTTTGTAAGAACCCGGATCTTCGTTCAGGTATGTTTTCCTTTTTTTTTGGAGTTTTTACGGAAAATAAATTTTCTGAAAATTTCAAAAGTACACTCCGTATACTTTTTGAGTGCATGCCGTGTACTCTGTTCCGGCTCGAAGTCATGTGCTGACCGTGTCTGGGCCACACACACGGTGTGTAAGGCTAAGGTGGAGGCCGGTTAATTCGGAGTACGGAAAAATTGAAGTACACGCCGTGTACTCAAAAAGTACACGCCGTGTACTTTCTTTTTTTCATTAAAAGGACCGGGGTCGCGCCTAACCCCTATTTCCATCTTCTTCTTCAGTTTTCGACCGTCCGAGAGCGACCATTCGGCCGGATCTTCGACGGAGTCCTGCCTCGCCGTCCGTTCTCTGATTCGAGCACGGTCAGTTGCGTTGGTATCACAGCGGTGAGTTCTTATTTCTGATTTAGGCTTGTTTCTTGATTCCTCCCCGTTTCTAAGTTATCTTGGGATGAATGTTTTGTGCATTTTGTCAGATCTACGTTGTTTTAAGAGGAATCTGTCCTTGAGGTTCACGTATAATGATCTCATCGGATCGAGGTAGGTGGTTTGTGCCTTTCCGTAGAAATTTGATGAATATTTTGTTCAATTTCTACCAATACCCCTAAATGGGGTATTGGGTGTTTCCTATTTTTCCCTTGTTGCTTGCCTGTTTTGCTTGTTTGCTTTAGTAGATGTTATTGCTTATGATTAGAGTAATTTGTTTGTGCTCAGATTGCTTTGTCATGCTTGTTCTGCCTGTTTGGCATTTTGCCAGTTGTCATGCCTAGTTGTAGGATAGTGGATCTATTGTTTTACTATTGTTGTTGTGCCTTAGTTGTTAGCCAAGTAGTTTTGAGGTTTACTTGGACGATATAAGCGCGCTTAGAATGTTTAGTTAGACTCAGGACTGTGGGAACCTAGTGTACTAGACCAAAGGGAGAATTGACAGAAGGGGTTCTCCAGAGTGTCTTTTAATCACGATGCGAGACCAAAGGGAAAATTGACGGAAGGGCTTTTCCAGTGTGTCTTTTAATTACGACGCGGGCCATAGGGGGAATTGACGTTGAGTGCTTCCCTAGAGAGCTTTTAGCATGATACGAGACTATAGGGGGAATTGACGGTGAGTGCTTCCCCAGAGAGTCTTCTTACTTACGTAGCTGAACCAGAGGGGTGAGACTGTGTGTGCCTCCCAGAGGGTTGCTTGTACTTAGAGGTTGAACCATGGGGGTTAGACTGTGAGAGCTACCCAGAGGGTTACCTGTTTCCTTCTTGTTGCTGACTGCTTACTTGTGTGCTTTACTTGTTAGAACTGTGGTTTGTAGCTACTGGTGTTTTTCCGTTTACTGCTTCTTGTTTTATCACTGCCATGTATTCATTGACTGTTAGACACAAATCTTTGAGTGATTGCCTACTGGGATTGTATCTCACACCCTGTTTGGGTCATGCTTTTGGGTCCAAGCAGACTCTGTTGCTGCAGGTATAGATAAGGGCAAGCGCCCTTCTAGTTCAGGATCTTGACTGCATCAGGAGTTGGGGAGCATGGGACCGAGCCGTGGCTCGCGATGCTGAGGAGATTATTTTGTTTTTCTTTTGCACTTGGTTTCAGTTGTATGTCAGCACATTGTTGTGTTTGCTGTTTTCCTTAGATACTTTTACCTGCTGCATCATTTTCATCATAGTTATATATCTACATTGCTTCTGTTGTTAGGTTTCTGTTGTTATGCATGTCATTTGTTGTTTCCGCTGTTTATTGTTGTTTCCATACCTTTTATACCTTACCGAACGAGGGCATTGTTTCTCCACCGACTCACCAAGCCCCTCGCTGCTAGTCGGCAGTCTCTGGTGTTCGGAGAAACGCGCTTGAGGTCATGTGGCGAACCGGGTATGGGGTACCAGTGGAAGGGATCCGGACTCGGGACGTTACAGAGGCCCTTGGAAACTGAAGCCAGCTCGTGAACTTCTCTTGGAAGGAGTTCCCACTCCCTCAAACATTCATACAAGATTCCAAATAACCCAACAGGGTTCTAGCCCAGTCGCTAGATAAAAAGGTGCTCGATGGTTACCCCACAGCGGGACACCGTGTTAATGCCTCGATGCTGGATGTTCTCATCTATCAGCAGATCCCGATGTTATATGCGCCAAGTTAGGAAGTTGAGTTTGGTTGGGATACATTTTCACCACCGATTTTCCAAGAGCTCGTTATGTTCCCATCGTGCGTGCAAGGGGTAACGGTAACCACTGCTCGATAACGTACCAGATGGAAAAGTTGTGTAATATCAGCTGTCCGGTTCGTCCGCCAGGATAATATTGTGGAAGATCTGCCTCTGCTCGGGGTTGAGGATGGTTTCCATGAAGCCTTGGTGGAAGCTGGCCTCCTGGAAGGACATGTTTGGAACAGGGAAGCCCGGATAGTGGAGTTTGGTGCCTGCCCAGTTAACATTCCATAGGTTTATGTCCCTGCTCCCGATCACCCAGCGAGAATGCTCCTCCAAAATGGGAATATGAGACAACATGCATTTAGCCAAACTGGTCGGGGGCCGCCTTTTGCATCGACAATCCTCCCATTTTGCGCCATATCTTCTGAGCATAAACATAGCCCAGAGAGAGGACCCTTCAATGATCTCCAAAGTGGGTAATTTTTTAATATGGGTTTTAAAAAAACAAAAATTAGGTAAAAGGGGCTAGGGTTTTGGTATTTTTAAAACGGGGTCCAAAATGCGTGAACCCCGTTCACGCATCACTGACCCCGGGAAGATGCGTGAACGGGGTTCACGCATCTTAACCGCGCTGAAGGATGCGTGAACCGCGTTCACGCATCCTATAGTATCTTTTTTTTAAAATTTTTATTTTTATTTTTATTTTTTGTTTTGTTTTATATATATATATATATATATATATATATATATATACAAACAAAATATAAAATTCAGCAGAATTTATCTGCTATTTAATATCCAGCAGAACTGCCATTACAGCAGTCTGGATTCTGACAGAAACCATCACCCAGGGCTCTCTTTTATAAGAGGGCTTGCCCAGGAAATCATACTGTATTTCCGATGTGGGATTCAGGTTCTCTTTTCCTGCACAGAACATTCTGCATTTCCGATGCGGGATTCTGTTTCAAGTACGTGACTTTGAAAGACTGTAAAATACAAACTATACGACCAATATAAATAAAACTTAAAACATGAATTAAACATATAATAAATAGTTGAAAATGAAAAGAATTTCGTAAAAAGGGTTGATGAATAATAATTTATAAGCTTTCAAAACCACCAACTTGAAACTTAAAAAAGTTTCAAGTACGTGATTCTGAAAGACTATAAAATAAAAACTATAAGACCAATATGAATGAAACTTAAAACATGGATTAAACATACAAGAAATAGTTGAAAATAAAAATAATTTCATAAAAAGTGTTGATGAATAATAATTTATAAGCTTTCAAAACCACCAACTTGAATCTTAAAAATGTTTCAAGTACGTGTCTTTGAAAGATTATAAACTACAAACTATATGACCAATATGAATAAAACATAATATACGGATTAAACATATAAGAAATAGTTGAAAATAAAATGAATTTCATAAAAAAAATTAATGAAAAATAATTTATAAGCTTTCAAAACCACCAACTTGAAACTTAAATACGTTTACGTGCCTTTGAAAGCCTATGAAATACAAACTATAAAACCAATATAAATGAAAATTAAAACATGGATTAAACATATAACAAATAGTTAATAATTAATTTGTTAATTAGTAATATAATTATTAATCAGTTAATAATTAATGTAATTATTAATTATTAATTACTAATATACAATAATTAATTAGTTAATTAGTAATATAATTATATAATAGTTAATTAGTTAATTAGTAGTATAATTATTAATTGATAATTACTTAGTTAATTAGTAATATAAATCTTAATAATAATTATTAATTATAATTATAATTATTAATTATTAATTATTAATTATATAATAATTAATTAGTTAATTAATAATATAATTATTAAATATAATTATTTATTATTTATTATATAATAATTAATTAGCTAATTAGTAATATATTTATTAATTATAATTATTTTTTATTTATCTATAATTATTAATTAGTTAATTTGTAATATAATTATTAATTATAAAATAAGTAATTGATTAATTAGTAATATAATTAGTGATTATAATTATTTATTATAATTATTAATTATTAATTATTAATTATTAATTATTAATTATATAATAATTAAGTAGCTAATTACCAATATAATGATTAACTATTAAAAATTAATTGGTTATTTAGTACTATAATTATTAACTATAATTATTATATATTAATTAGTAATATAATTATTTATTATAATTAGTAATATAATTAGTAATTATAATTAGTAATTATTAATTATATAATAATTAATTAGTTAATTACCAATATAATTATTAATTATTAAAAATTAATTATATATTAATTAATTAGTTAATTAGTAATATAATTATTAATTATTAATTACATAACAATTAATTAGTTAATTAGTAATATAATCATTAATTATATAATTAATAATTATAATAATAATTAAAAATTATATTACTAATTAACTAATTAATTATTATATAATTAATTTTTAATAATTAATAACTAATAATTGTAATGAATATTTATAATTATTTATTATATTACTAATTTACTAATTAACTAATTAATTATTATGTAATTAATAATTATATGTTTAATCCGTATATTAAGTTTTATTCATATTGGTCATATAGTTTGTAGTTTATAATCTTTCAAAGACACGTACTTGAAACATTTTTAAGTTTCAAGTTGGTGGTTTTGAAAGCTTATAAATTATTATTCATCAACACTTTTTATAAAATTGTTTTTATTTTTAACTATTTCTTGTATGTTTAATCCATGTTTTAAGTTTCATTCATATTGGTCTTATAGTTTTTATTTTATAGTCTTTCAAAATCACGTACTTGAAACTTTTTTAAGTTTCAAGTTGGTGGTTTTGAAAGCTTATAAATTATTATTCATCAACCCTTTTTACGAAATTCTTTTCATTTTCAACTATTTATTATATGTTTAATTCATGTTTTAAGTTTTATTTATATTGGTCGTATAGTTTGTATTTTAGAGTCTTTCAAAGTCACGTACTTGAAACAGAATCCCGCATCGGAAATGCAGAATGTTCTGTGCAGGAAAAGAGAACCTGAATCCCACATCGGAAATGCAGTATGATTTCCTGGGCAAGCCCTCTTATAAAAGAGAGCCCTGGGTGATGGTTTCTGTCAGAATCCAGACTGCTGTAATGGCAGTTCTGCTGGATATTAAATAGCAGATAAATTCTGCTGAATTTTATGTTTTGTTTGTGTATATATATATATATATAAAACAAAACAAAACAAAAAATAAAAATTTAAAAAAAAAGATACTATAGGATGCGTGAACCCCGTTCACGCATCCTTCAGCGCGGCTAAGATGCGTGAACCCCGTTAACGCATCTTCCCGGGGTCACTGATGCGTGAACGGGGTTCACGCATCTTGGACCCAGTTTTAAAAATTCCGGAACCCTAGCCCCTTTTACCTAATTTTTGTTTTTTTAAAACCCATATTAAAAAATTACTCCCCACGCGAGCCTTTCCTGCATGCCTTGCATGGTTTCCGCAACATTGTGAAGACTGACACCTCCCTCATCAATCGGTTTTTCCATGCGACTCCAGGAGCCCCAATGGCATCTCCCAAGTTGGTTGGCGTCCCATAAGAAAGCCGACATGATTTTTCTGATCCTAGATACAGTTCCCTTGGGAGGGTTGATAGAAGTGAGGACGCTGTTAATGAGGTAACCCTTCCTCCGAACGAAAGGAATTTGTTCTTCCAGTTGCCTATTCTGCCCGTGATACGATTGATAATATCATCAATGCGTTTCTTCTTAATTCTCCTGTTCGTGGTTGGGGCACCCAAGTACATCATTGGTAGGTGGATTTCCGAGTTTCCCAGGATGTCCTGGATTGCAAGGCACCTCTTTCTTGAGAATTTTTTGGAGATGAAAACCTTTCCCTTTTTAGTGCTAAGAAGCTTCCCACTAGCCTCCCAATAGGCCATCAAAATTCCCTTGAGTTCCTTCAACGACCTGCATCTTCCATTGGTAAAAATTAAGATGTCCTCGGAAAACTTGAGGTGGGATATACTGTTGGGGATTTGCGAGCCTCAAGGATAACCTTGCAGACACCCTCAGGCATGGCACAAGCGGGTTGCTGCCCCTAACCAGAGAACGCCTTTACAGCGCCCACGGGTCACGTCATTGCGGGTTCCAAGTGGGGAGGAAAGGACAGACGAAGAGGGGAAATGGCCGGCACCAAAGAGCTGGAGAAAGCACTACAGGAGGCCAAAACTCGGAACCTCGGAGCTTTGGAGGGGGTGTCACAGAAAAGCCGTGAAATAGGTACCACAGGCATGCTAGGATGCTTGCATGACAGGGGAGAAAAAGCCGTTGCAGCCTCCAACACTGTAGGCAGCTGCAGGGTCCCACTGGCCTCGGGAGGCGAGTCTGAATTCGAATTAGAAACACCAGCCACCAGAGAAAGCTCGTGCGGGAGAGAGGCTTCAGCACGCTCTCCTTCTGAGATCTCGACCACCAGAACCCCATCCTCGAAGGAGGGGACTCGCTGCGAAAACGGAATGGCCGGGAGCGACCGGAACTTGACGGCAGGGACGGACGAAGGAACCCCGGAGAGCAGCGCATCCTTGAAGGAAACCATCCTATCCCCCCTTGAATTTTCATAAACAAAATAGTGAGAGTGTTTATGATTTAGTATCATGGTTTGGTTTTGAGGGAAAGATCAGTGTGATTTCTAGACCTTTTTATTTCAGGAAGATATTTTGATAGTACAATGAGAGTATGGTTGAAACTTATACCTCTAAGATAATGCTGGTTGGGAGGAAATTGTGTGATGGTATGTGGCATAGGTGAAATTCTAGATTTTAAATATGAGTATCAGGGGTTCTTAAAGGTTGATGAGATTTACATTTCATGTAGAATGGTCTGTGGTTTAGAAATGTAATCCTATGTATAAAGATCCATGTGACTCATGGGGACCTTATGTTGGTCAACATTACTAGGTGGTATAGGAGCATATACCCATTGGTTGTGAATGAGATCGAGGTAGGTCATGCAAGATTCATTCAACGTTGATGTAGTTTGAATCAGTGAGTGGTCTTGCAGGATTTGATGATATATGGAATTAAAAAATTGACTATGCTTTTGTTTTCTTTGAGTTTTATGACAGTGGTAAAAATCCCTCTATTGTATAGGAGATATCAAAAATTGATCGAGTGTAGTGGAATTGTTGACTTGAGGTTATTCCTTGAATATATTATCCGGAAGTCACCGTGTTGGTATTAATGGGATGGATGAGTGTGTCATGAGAGCAGTGATAGGAATTCAACAATGGAACCTATTGAAGTTTCATTCATTGTGTGGTACAGCGAAATACATATGGCGGGGAGTGCACCATTTCCATAAAGGCCGAGACCCTTATTATGATTCATAATTTAGTGGGATCATGGGATAATGTTCAAAAAAGATGGGAATGGGTGGAGGCTAAATTTCATAATCAAACTAGGCTATAAGAAGGACAGTTGTATCCATTCCTTACATGCTGTAAAGGATTGAATATGGGTCATCAAGGTGATACCTCGTGTTGGTAATCTTGTGGGAATGTTAGGACCAATTATTGGATGGTCAAGGTTTCTCTAGGATGACAGTGGGTAGATGAATCCAATTATTTTTAGTTCCATGTAGAATACCATATACGAGGACTGTATGTGGTATTAGATTGATTGTGTGCATTGGAATCTAGCTCTAGATGATTTTTATTTGACCTGATAGAAATTCATGCGGTGAATTTCAATTTTTTATGTGGTTCAGGAGGTAAACCAGATATTCATGACATGGTTCATGTGGCAAAGCAATTTCATCATGTGATTTAGGGGAAAATCTATTTCATTTTGTGATTTAGGGGGATAACATAATTTTTCATGTGATTTAGGGGGTGAATTGTGTGATGAAATGTATTAATAATTTTAACTCTGATGAAAATTATTAAAAATGCAAGGTAAGTTGTTATTAGGGTTCAGGTTACTTCGTGTATTCTATACATCGGTATGGAGACTTGTCTAATTCGGTTAATAATACATTATAAGACACACTATAGATTTTTATTTGACATTTCATACATATATAGGTGTGGTTAGATATAAATTTCAACAACTATCTCATTTGACCACTAAAGATGGGTTATTTATGAAAATCAGATGGTGAGTATCGACATTAATCCGAACTGGCTTGGTCAACCAAGAGAAAATTATTAAAAGAATCATAATCTAGATGATGAGTTTATTGATGTAATTACAGTGTTCGTGATAGATGGTTGTTGGTAAGCTCTGTCTTGGTGTTTCAATTATAGAAACGAGTGTTGGATTGACTTTTGAGGGATAATACACCTTGTGTAGGGAGTTGGGTGATAAAATCTAATTTGATATTCTCTTGTAAAACACGACTAATAGAACATGAGATGATGGTTGGGATAGGTCATTATTGATTGTTGAATGGTAGATGTGACTTCTCAATGATAAGAATTATTGTGGTAGGGATATTGTAATACACCGTGTATTGATAGGTTATGAAATTTGGAAGGAATTTTAATTCTCAATTTTGTGGAAGGTTTATTTGGAGAAATGTTACTCAGAATGGGATTATGAGAGTTTGAATGTCCTAAATATATATTTTTCAATGGGTTTTGATGTTTATCAGATTCCTCAAGGTCCCAGGAGAGCATTGGAGGAAGGATGTGTTATTGGGCTTCTATAAGGTAATAAATGCATGTCTTTCATGCTATGAATACTATCTAGTGTGGTTCATAGAGTGAAAATTTTTCATTCAATTAATGGGTAGAATTTTTAAAAAATGGGGGCTAGAACCCCCTTTTTTATGGAGGAGTCCATATTGGAGGTCTGAATAACCAACTCTCCATCACATTTGGTTTCTCCCCATGAGTGGGGTAATTACTATGGTGTTCAATTGTGAATCTGGGTAAGACCATTACTTCATTATTCATGAAAGTTTTATGTGCTAATTTAGATTGATTTTTGGTTTCCATTTGGATTCAATTTCACAAGATCATGGTGAAATCTACAAATTTTGATGGGGATTTAATGATACCTAGTAAGAGCTCGTCCCAAGATGAAAAATTCATGTTATGGAACATCATTTTGAAGGATGCACATCGACATATCAGTTTTTTTAATGATTTTTACCCTAATTTAATTACTTTTCATTGAATATTTATTATTAATTGTGGATTTCTTGTTTCTTTGTCATAGGGGTGTGTAAGGATTAGACCACACCTTTTTTCAATGTTTTGGTGCAATAATATCAACCTATGAGATTTTGGGTGACTATTAAAATCGATTTAGATTGGAAAAATTTATAATAATTTTAATTAATTAAAATTGGATTGTAGTTAAATAAAATGGACTTTTTCCATGATTTAGGGCCTCTCAAAGAGTGGTGATTTCTAGATTTACATGGATAAGTTATGGTCAGAGTTCTCAGGCTATGCTTAAAAAGGGAATAACAATGTTATAAGGTAGATGGTCCCTTCTACATGTCCCAATGGTATTTAATATAATTTATTTATTATTGGATTGTGATGTGTATCCTCACCTCTGAGAGAATTTGACCTTTAAAATTAAAAGGATTGATAATTAAAATTAAATGCTTACAAATTAATTGAGTAGTTTTATAATGGATACAAGGGGCCATTAGGATCTAGATGGATTACATTTCCCAGTGACAGTCTAGGACTTGATCGTATTTTCCTTCCTTGAGGCACTTGGACCTTGAGGGATTTTAATTAAATTTCATGACCATAATGTAGACTCCCTCTTGATAGGTTCCCCTAGTGAACACCAGATAGATGTGAGAGATAGCTATAGATCCATGGCCAAGGGATTAGCCCTATGAGAATATTTATATGCCACATATCTTTCAAGATTATAGAGATTATAGTGGTGTGTGTGGTCCTTCACCACTGAGAAATTATTACCCCGGTGGGTAGACCCAACGATACTAATGGATAGGTTGCGTGTTCAAAATGACCTAGATTTATTTGTAATGTAGGTGGGCTTGATGTCATCTCCCTTATGAGACAATCCTGGGAGGCCATGGAGGCATTGATGATACTTTAATGATGTTTATGGACACTATTCCCTCTGAGTGATGGGTATCTAACCAAGAGAAGTGTTGAGACCAAAAGACCACCATAAGGTTTTCACATTTATGATGTGACCTAGGGGTCCCCATTGGTTCCCCCCTATTATATGGGGATCCTAAAGAGAGTATCCACTAGATTTGGGTAGTAAAGATTAGGGGTGTCACCATAGAACCTAAATTGTTCATTGAGCTTGGTACTTCAAGGATTACCAGTGATACCTATGACCAAACCAATGATCCAGATATTCACACAAATGATTTAATAGGATGCTTGGGAATCAGGTGTGGATTTTGAGATACTAGATTCCCCTAGAATTAAGGGAATCAATTTTTGTGCTAGATCTACAAAAATTTTATTACCCTATTTGTATTGGAATAATTTATATGGCCTAAGACACTATATTTACAAGGATACAAAGAATCATTTGTTGATTGGGGCTTTCCTGTATACTGAATTTCCTCAAATGCAAGGAAATTAACTATTGAGCATGATATTCACACACAATTTATTTACAAGGATACATGGGAATTAGCGGTATACCTAATGATTTATTACCTTGCAAACCATTTAATTAGCTATTGAGTCTGATACTTACTTTATGGATTTATCAGGTTTCATGTAAATAATTCATAGAGAATGATACTACTACATTTCTCATTACGTAAGGAAATAATTTTAAACCTATTACAAATGGTATTGTATATTAAATTCTCCTTAGAATAATCCATGGGCCTAATATTTTTTGGAATGATTCCCAAAAGTTATCATAGTCTCTTAAATACTTGAAAAAGTAGGATTGGGTCATTATTGGGTGTTACTTAGGACTTAAGGATCAACGGTGTTTATTTATTTATGCTTCCATGGTTTAAATAATTATTCACTTGATCATATCTCATATATACCAAGAATTTATTGATTGTGTATGGGATTGTTTTGGTGGTTCATAACTGAGTTTTACTCATTCCCTACCCATGTGGCCATGACACTTGGGTAATCAAGAAAACTTCACTGATCGCATGTTCTGATTGGCGAGAGGCCTAGACCTTCATGATTGAGATAAAAATATTGTATTATCATAGATAGTGGGTTTGAGGTGTGCATCAAATATGTATTAGAGCCTCTATTTTTTATTCATTTATTTTATATGTGTTAATCCCCATGGGAGGCCATTGAGTCTATTTGAATTCATTTTTTTGAATACTTTTTTACTTGTTTATGGATATGTAATTACTTCAATGTGCTCTATTTTTAATTTTTATAACTGCTGTTAGGAAAATTAAATTTGTTTTTTTCACACTGTGGTATGGAGTTATAGTATCACCACGATACAACCCTACACCCCTGCTATTATCCATTATCCACTAGCATATGTGGAGCTGTGCTTGAGTTCACAGTGACGATTCCCCTTATTTGGGAACAATTCAGTAGCCACATACTAGTGGTGGGATGTTGTAATAGGATAAGATCTCCCTGTATTTTCAAGGTTCATAGTGGTCACATCATGAATAAGTTTATCTTATTTTATATGATTCTATATTTCTAGTGATACTAATGTCATTTAAGTGTTCAATTTTGAAATATGTATTAATGACAGTGATATCATGATGTTTTCACACCACTATAAAATGAATTACTCAATGATTAAATATACTGTTTCATGACACTTTAGTAATGAATAAATAAATAAGTCCTTGATTTTTAATCATTAGATTATTTTAGAGAGAGAAAGCTAGTTCGGACTATGAAGATTAACATTATGTCAGGGAATTTATTCATGTTAAATAAGCATGTGAAAAAAATATACATCCATGCCATGATGTAAGTTTCCAGGTTGTGTGTTCTTTAACCTTGAAATTTCCAACAAACTGGTTTTTTGGGCATTCTCGTAATAGTTTTTGGGTAAGTGAGACAATTATTTACTACCAATTTTAATCCTGATAGTGGATATCAATGTAAATATGTTCCAAGGGATTTATTTGAAGTAAAGGATATTGGATGTCGAAGGTACTTGAATTTTCAATTTTTAATTCAAAATTCTCAGGATATATGGAAATCGGTTATACAGAAGAAATTAAGTGGAGAGAATAAAGGTATATTTAAGATAAAAAAGGAATGTCTACCAATGATAAACTATATAAAATATCACAAATTATAAAGTGAATATTAATTATACATGATTGTACTGAATATCAGTTTTCAAATTAAAGAATTTACGTGTATATCATTAATGATCATGAAGTCGAGAGTTGGGAATCCTGGAGAACACCCATTATGGTTAGTCATTATATCTTTGATTGATATATATTTATGTTCAAATTGTGTGTTAACATTAATCATTATAACCATCTTGATAAGTAGTGAGTGGAATCTAGGAAGAGATCATAGAAATTGTATGACTAGTGAGATTAACATAAAGATTATAATCACAAAGTAGTGGATCATTAATTATTTTACATATTAACACATCGTTGATATATGTTCCATGGATATAGATAAATTTAATTGACCGAAGTAAAAATATATATTTCCATTATTATTTATTTTCCAACATTTTGTTTTTCTTGTTAAAAATATTCATGTATTCTTTTCCAATTTGAGGATAGGATCTTATTTAACTAAAGATAAAAATATATTGATAGTCACACTAATTTATCCCCCCTTTCTATGGTTCTAAGTGAGGCCTTAGTTTCAAAATATTATGCTCAAAGTTAATAAAAAAATAGTTTAATCTAATTTTTTTTGATGTTATATGTTCTTATATAATTAGAGATGAATTTAATATATCAACTATTTGTTGGAATTGTTATATAGATATATCTTGAAAATATTTCATGTAATATTACTATTTTCATTGGTTTTATCAAAAGTTTTTTTTTGAAATGTTTTCTAAATTTATAAATATACATGAAATATTGTACTAAAATTTTTATTTCCATAGAAATGTTGTTATGATGATATGATTGAAAAATTATTAGAATGGGAAATGTTTTGACGCACATAAATGAAAGTTTTAAGTTATGAATTTCTGAAGTATTATATGAATATTGACCAAAAGTTGAGTCCTTGGTCCATAATGAGATATCATATGGGGTTTCACCATTAGTGAGAAGTCATTTTATTATAAGAAATGATAAGGGGTCTATCCTTATGTGTGAGACATTGATCTAGAATATGAGTTATGATAGAAAAATATATATTCCCCATTATTGGACAAAATAAGTAATGTGAAATATTATTGTTGATTAATAAGAATGATACTACTTAATTTGTCTTATTTTTTATCTTGATTACATTTTAAAATTATACAATTTTAATTTAAACCTAAACATTTTTAATTGTTGATGCTGAAAAAAAAATTGGGGCCTTACAATGTAATCCTATTAAGTTTACTTTCAACATATTTTAGGTACACGTATCATGTTTCTGTAGATTATATTCATTTTGATGGTTGAATGGAAAAGACAATGTTTGGATAGAATACGGTCAGTTGAGTAATATAAGATGACTCAAATTATTTTATAGAAAATGTAATAGGGTTTATTTTCAGTACATTATTTGGGTTTATTTTATTACAATAAATATGGGTGTTTTTATGTCTTCTAGATTATGTTTTATGTGATTTTATTGAATTTACATGTATATCTTAGACTATTTTGGATATTATACATTTAAATGTTCCTATTTTTACAATTTTTGGTAACATAATTTGATTATATATAAATTTTTGGGTGACTAAGATTTAGAGGTAATTTTTCTCTCAAGGCTAAAATAATAAACCCTTGGATCTAGTTTCTTTCATCTTGTGTTATACGAGAGAACCTATTCCATATATCATTTCACATCAGGGACCTTTCAAAAGAAGAATTTTATGAAATGGTATTAGATAATTTTTTAATTTTATTAATTGATTTTTATTTTTTGTATTAAAGGTACAAATTATATGTTAGGTATTGAAATTGAGATAGAATTGGGGTAGTGTGTGTGGATACTAGATTTTGATAAGAAGTTAAAGTTAATAGTATAATAATATTTTATAGTACATTTATAGATTTCATTTTTTTTATTTTTATAAAAATAACTTCTCGCCATTTACAAATTTACAATAAATAGGAATGAAAAGAAGGGTTGTCATGCAACATTATAAGGTTGAATAATAAAGCATATGTGTTCCTTCAAGTTACTATATTACTATTATATTCTTGTATGATAATACTAATTTTATAATAAATATTAATTAATACTAATTTCATTGACGATGTCTTAAATAAATAAAAAGGGAATAATTAGTTAACTAAAACTATAGAAATAAATGTGATGAGGTGATTTTAATGTTCTAATGTCTACCTTTTGACTGCATTCTATGGATGATGATTTTTTGTATTGTTTGACATGAAATTTGTATTATTTTTACAAATTATTGTATTATACTTTCAAAACATGTTATCTTAGAAGAATATTAATTCCTTAACTAGATTTACCTGAATCATAACCAAGTTGGAGGAGCTGTTTGAACTCATGTTTTCCTCCATATATACCAAAAGCTTCTGACTAGTGGTGAGGTTCCCTTATCATCCATAGGGGAAATATACCCTCAATAAATTTAGAGGATAATTATATATATATATATAACATGAACATACATTAAACAAAACATTAGAGTATATATACATAAATTAAAATGGAGATAAAACTGTTCAATTAAAATACTATCATGCTATAAAAAAAAGAACACGTACTCAATAAGATGATGTATATAACATCCTTACCCATACCATTGGATTTGAAATATCAATGGTTACACTAACATTATATGGAATTCCCAAGTCAATATATTGTTTAAATAAAATACAAAGGATTGCTAAAACATTTGGGGATGATTTTGACTTTTAAATAAACATAAAGTGTCAATAAAATATAAAAACAACCAAACCAAACTATATGACGCATGAAGTAATAACAATAAAACTCAAATTAAATTCTAACAAAACAAAAATATGAGAGTAGTATTAAACAGTGAAATGGACATCCATTCAAAACTAACAAATACATCCAAATATAGCAACACTAATGTGAAATCACTCCAACCTCTCCATAAGAAAACTCCAACCTCCAACCACCACACTGAGGAAGTAGAAACATGATTATCTATAATAGAAATAATATATATTTTCTTTACTTATTCTATAAAGAACAAAATTTTCATATGTACCAAAGGGAATATGCATTGGGTGAGGAATCATAACCAGTATTACATTCCAAAGAGACTTTCTAACTCACACTATAAGAGAAAAACATGTTAGAATAGAATTTGAGTATAATTTAAAAACAAATATCAGACATCAACTCAGCTCAATAGTTTAAATTATTTAAATTTAAAGAATAAAAATTTATACATTAATTACCCTTGGAATACCAAAAAAACTCTCTTACTCATGCTCATATATATGTAAGTTGACATTCCAATACTCATGAGTGGTTATTGTAACACCCTGAGATTTTATGATATTTTTTTCTTATGTTATATACAAAAATAAAGGAAGCTTTCACAACACATACCACTGTCTTAGATTGAATTACATGCAAGATCAACCTTCCTCGATAGCTTGCGTTGTACGTAATACTGAGTTTCACTAAACAACGATATGTTATTAAAATATCATATAAACTAGCCAGTATAAATTGTATTAACCACATTTTGAATTTTATAAAATTATAATTAATCTTACACATTTTATAGAACATGGCATTACAAAAAAATTAATTTTTCGGATAAAAGAAGTATTTTTCAAAAAATGCAGTTTTGTAGCCTTTCGATGGTGTATCCATTTTAAATATAATTTTTGACAAGTTTATAAGTTCAATTTGACAAATTAAAATTATTCTTTTGAATCAGGATATATAAATTTACATTGGATAAATTTTTGACATTATTATGATAACCTTCACATTTTGATGAATAGTAAAAATATGATAAATGCTAATTAAAAACAAATTTTATCATCAAGATAATTTATATGGATTAATTATAATATTTAATGGTTTTAAAGTATAAATAGAATATATTTATACGATTTTATATAATTTATGTCATTATCAATAATTTTACTTTGAATGCATAGATAAAAACATTTCAATCTTTTGCAATGTTTTAACTTTTAAAACTCGTTTTCTCAACAACGGGATTAATTTTAAATTAAATACCGCAACTTCTGTGTTTTAAATTTGAAAAAATGGATTAAATATTTGTAATTATTAGGTACAAATAATGTTAATAGGATAATTTTTATTTTTGCGCATTATGAATAGTAACAACGGTAAATTTTATTTACCACAGTTAAAGGTAAATCGGGTAATTATGGGTAAAGATAATATAATAAAATTACCTAAACACTTGTATTAATATAATTGGATGATTATATTTAGTCCTAAAGTATACTTGGGTAGAAATGGTATCTATTATAATCCACATGTATGTGATTGAGACCTTTAATTTATTTTATTTAAAGGAAAGTGAAATACGTCTCACTCAAACTTTAATAATTAAAATATTTTTAATATAAGGTTATAAAAAATATAAATTCAATTATAAATACCCACTGTAAAGATGAATTTTTTTTATTTATCATGTTAATTTATTTGAAATATTTAATTACCTTAATAGCTTATAAATTAATGATGCAAAAAATATTTATTTAGTGAAAAATCAATAATATAGTTTTTATTCAAATAATAATACCCATAAAAGACCCAAACACTTGACAAAAACATATTGGTTTAGTGTATATACACCATAATCATCCAAGGGACTAATGTTTGACCATTTGTGTCCATATAAAAGTTATTATGACAATTATTTTATTTTATTTTAAATGATGTCAAAGTTATCACCTTCATACTTTAATAAATATAACAATTTAAATGTTGTAATTTTAAGATGATAAATTAGATTAAAAGTATTCTTATGCAATATATTAGATTTATCTATATCATAGTATTTTATTTTTAATTTTTATCCAACAAATAATTATATTAAATAATTATACAAAAAATTTGTAGAAATTATTTTATTAAGAAGTATATCAAATAAATGGTTTTAAAAATATTGAAATAAATATTATCTGAAAACATTAATGTGATACATGAATTTTTTAGATGAATATGACATGTTAGTAATCTATTAAATATTTTGGTTCGAATATATCTTCATTTTTTATTTTATTTTAATTCAAATAATTAAATAGTGTCAAAATTGACACAATTGATATTTTATAAAAATAAAATATTATTAAATTGTTTATAAATCACAAAAATATTTAAAAATTACAAATTTAAAATTATATGGTCTAAAATGTAATTATTTATCTATTTATGGAAAATTAACAACACATACGTAAGTATTTATAACAATCAAAAAATTGGAATATCATTGCTGCAAATAAATTTAAATAGATTAAATAAGGATAAATCAAAATGATAAGGTTTAAAATAAAGTCAAAACATGTCTAAATTTGATTTCTGGATGATATTACAACCCTATATTACCTCATATATTAATTTTAATCACTTTTAAATTTTTTAGGTGGGGTTAGGGTTTATTATAAATTAATATTTTGGAGGTTTCCAAAAGTGCCCCCTCCTCCCTTATAAAAGGGCACATCATCCCTCTCCTCTTCACAACATTTTTATACTTCATGCTCAGCCAATCCATGTCCATTTTTCTTCACCACTTCCCTAGAAACATACTAGAGGTCCTGGTCTTCTTCAAAGACCAACTTTAGTGACCTAAGAGGAGGTTTAGAAGAGGTGCGTCGAAGAAGATGTAATATCCTTTACCGATTCTTTCCAATTTATTTCTTCTTACACTTCATCTACTTTATTTCATTATAAAGTAATATCATAAGTATCACTCATATAATTATATGTTATTATAAATATGAAACAACCGTATTTCACCTTCTATCCATCCTATGGAAAACGAAATCACCGCACGTGTGTACATACGGAATATCGTCTCCACGGCATGGTGTAATCTGTTTTCCACCACCACCCTACTTGGATGGTTATAATGGTGTAAATAATAACTATATATGATTATTATAACATGATACTAATTCTTATATATTCTATCGTCCACTCCAATACCATTCAATAATTATGGGAGCGATATCGTCGCTCGTGCGTACGTACGACTTACCGTCTCCATAGTGCGATGTGATTCGTTCTACATGATCTTCATTAAACCATGGTTATATAAACTAATTGAATCAATAAATCTGATATATAAAATTCTGTAAATAATGTAGCTATAACCTAAACATAGGAATAAGAATTTATTCGACAAAACACACATAAGAATATAAAGCAATGAACACCCGAATAACAAGTAACAATGAAATATTACTAATAAAGAGATAGGAATATGACCATATATGATATCATAATAAGGAATATGATTATGGAATAAGTCATTGAAATTATTTAAATCATTATACAAGAGGTTATGATACGTACAAAGTATATCAGACCTAAGGTAAGGGAAAATCTTTCAATCTCAATTTTTTTCCGAGATTGTTTATACTTCAGTATTTACTGAGGCATATTTATCATCCACATCCATGTTTCCTCAATATGTATTATTATCCCTCTACAATTTTTTAAATCCAATTTTACATATTGAGGAATTTTTAGTAATTGGTATAAAAGGAATCTTTTGTCTTTTTCAGTACGAGATACTTTTTGACTTTTTCATCCAATGTACAAGAAGAATGTTTTTTAACTTATACAGCATGAATGGATTTTATGATTTCATAGAACATTATTTCCATTAATATTACTTTACAAGTTTTCATGTTTATTTTCAATTAAATTCTTTTATTATGACATGTTGATAAAGGAAAAATGTTTTTGAAGTAGAAAGGATATTATCCTCAAAAATGGAGTTCATGTGTTTTATCAAAATTATTTTCTATCTAAAATAATATAGGGTTCTGTTTCTATCTCTATTATTACATTTATTTGATTATGTAATTATGGAATTATTTTTATGAAGTTATTTTATCTTACATGGATTATGTTATGATGGCATGATGTTTAAGAATCCCATTTTTATTATACAGGTTATGCTATGATGTATGATTTATGATTTTGTGGCACACATAAGAATGGTTTCATTATGGGATGGGTGGGACCTATATATCCCTCCAATGCATTGGGTAATGATTTTTATCTCATGAGATAGACATGTCTGGAATGGAAAGTTAATCTGGTTCAGTGATATAGGACTGGAATGAGGAGTGAACTCGGTTCAGTAATGGACTTTTTCCGCTATGATGGTCTTGGAAGTGAGTCTTGACTAAAATGAAATGATTTTCTATGATTATGTGTGTATTCTGCAAAGTTTCATGTTTATGTTATGATTATTGGGATTACATTTCACAACTATGATTTATCCCATGTCATGATATTATGATCTCTTTTGGAGGTTAAGATTTTCAAAATGTTATATTCTTATGAATATGATATGATTGATATTTCCTCTGTTGACCCTTACTGAGCATTTGAGCTCACCCTTTTATATGTTTTCTTTTCCCCAGTTTAGGAAGAAGGGTATTAAGTAGGATCTTCCAAAAGGGAATCTAGATATGATGAAATAAGTGGGAGACACTGTAGATTATTTATAAACCAGTTGTTTATGTTTCCTAGTTTCTAAATACACTATACCTATACGGTCCTATCATGGTTTTGTTAAATTTTGTAATAAGTATACATCAATAATGATGTAATAACAATGTATGTCAAGTATGGGTCATTATAGTTGGTATGAGAGGAAAGGTATAGTCAACCTTTGGAAACTAGGATGTGAAAGCCTTAGTAAAAACCCTAAGTATATGTCTAAGCATAGAACACAATATTACTGTTTTAGAAATGACCATGAATAGCCTATGATAAGACCGAAAGTGTGACATTTTATTCTTGATTACGTGGTTTTCCTGTTATGTTTAGTGTTTCTCACACTATGCTTTTTGGTTTTACTCAATGGCTGGAACACGAAATAACCTTGTTAATGCTTAATGCAATGGGCAATGCAATGATTGTCCCCCTGGGAAACCAAACGTTATGGGGCCAGGAATGAAATATCTTGTAGCCATGCTCACACAACATTCTCAAGCTATGAATCATGCAGGACTTCCAAATGAGCAAAAGAAGGAGCAACATTCTGTTTAATCCTTCATGAGGCAGCATCCACCTTCATTCAGTAGGTCTTCTGATTCATTAGTAGCTGAACAATGGATTAGTACCACTAAAAAGATATTTTCAGTTCTACAATGTTTTGAACATGATAAAGTCATCTTAGCAGTAAATCATTTGGAAGGTGAAGCTGATCAATGGTGGAATCTTATCAAGAATATGAGGCAAAGAGACAAAATTGAGTCCATGGAATGGGATGAGTTCAAGAACTTATTTTTCTATAAGTACTTCCCTCATTTTCTTCGAACAAATATGGAGAAGGAGTTTCTTGAACTAAAGAAAAAGGATGATGAATCGGTAGGTACCTACAAAGAAAATTTTACAAGAATTTCAAGGTACGCTTCCAGAATTATTATCCAAACTGAGAGTAAGATCGATCGTTTCTTTAGTGGCTTTAAACCAAGTCTTCCAAGGGAGTTAGCCATAACAGACTTCAATAGATCTGAGGAAATTGTTCAATGTGATCTCAAGGTTGATATGGAGATTGGAGTAACCCATCAGTCATATGGGTTTTGATAAGAAGAGGAAAATGGAATTCAAATGAAAATCTAAAGACCACACTGAAAAGAAGATTAGTTTTCCCATATGGTCAATGTGTGGAATGAAACATGGAGGGAATAGTCTTCAAAGAACAAGTAAATGTTTTATGTGTGGAAAAGAAGGTCATCCGACAATTGAATACCGCAGTGATGGAAAAAAGATGTCTAGTGATGCGAACAAAGAAAAGGCTACACAGAATGCACCTCCTACATTTCAATTTTACATGTGTAAGGAAATGAGGAATTATGTCAATAAATTCCCTAATCCAAGGGTTGGTGGTGATGATCGGCGTCAATATACTCTTAAGGGAAACGAAAAAATGAAATTCACATGCAATTTCTATCGGTGATGTGGAGTACGATAACGAAGTGGTTAAAGTACAATTACTATCCACTCTAAAGTAGAAAATATTTTATTTGATTCTGGATCCACCCACTCTTTTATTACTGAATAATTTTCCAAGGGTATCACCATATTACCTCAGCAATTATATATTTAATTAGTTGTGACAACCCCTAATGGAACAACAGTCGCATAAAAAGTTCACAATTCGTCTCTGATTGAAGTTTGTGGGAAAGTGCTTTCTGAAAATCATGTGATCCTTCCTATAGTGGAATTTTATGTGATTCTAGGCATGGATTGACTTTCCTCATATGGAGCTCATATCAATTTCCAAAGAAGGGACGTCACATTTCATATTCCAGATCAATCTATAATCATCTATCGATGAAAAGATGAACATAACATTCCAATGGAAATTTCTTCCATCTTATGGGTCTTGATTCCAATAAATGAAGGTTGTTTATCTCAAATGGTTGGGGAAAAACTCACAATTAAGAATATGCCCATTGTACAGGAGTTTGATGATGTCTTTCCAGAGGAATTCCCTGGTCTTCCACCAAATCTTGAAGCTCTGTTTTCAATATAACTCACACTGGGTGCTATACCCATTTCAAATACACCTTATAGAATGGCCCCAATTGAGTTGTAGGAATTGAAGAAGCAACTCCAAGAGAATCTTGATTAGGGATTCGTATGCCCTAGTACACCACCTTGGGGAGCACCTATTTTGTTTGTTAAGAAAGAATGATGGATCAATGAGTCTCTCCATTGAATATTGAGAACTTAACAAGATCACTATCAAGAACAAATATCATCTCCCACGCATTGATGACTTATTTGACCAACTACGCGGAGCTCAATACTTTTCCAAGATTTATCTTCATTCAGGGTATCATCAATTAAGGGTCAAAAGGGAGGATATACCAAAGATGGATTTACATACAAGGTATGGACACTATGAATTTATCGTGATGCCATTTGGTCTTACTAATGCCCATGTTATCTTCATGGATCTAAGGAATAGAGTCCTTAGAGACTATCTTGATCAGTTTGTGGTAGTCTTTATAGATGATATTCTTGTCTATTCAAATAGCAAGAAAGAACATGAAGATCACTTGAGAATTTTATTAAAGACTCTAAGAAAGGAGAATCTTTATGAAAAATTTATCAACTGTGAATTTTGGCTTCAAAAAGTTTCATTTTTGGGTCACATAATCTCAAAAGAGGGTATATATGTGGATACAGAAAAAACATAGGTTATAAAAAGATGGTCGAGACCAACAACAGTAACTGAGAGATGTGATATTTATACTGATCATAAAAGTTTAAAGTATATTTTCACACAAAAGAAGCTGAATATGTGCCAAATAATATAGTTGGAGCTGATTAAAGATTATGACTGCTCAATTCATTATCACCCTTTGAAAGAAAAAAAGGTGGCAGACCCATTAAGTCGACAAGACCATGCTAGATTATCCATGATGAGGATCACAAAAGATCTGGTATTTATGGATTTAAAAAGGATGGATCCTGGAATTATAATGGAAGGGAGAAAATCTTATCTTTCACAAATGAATGTTCAACCATCTATACATGTGAAGATTAATGAGGCATAGAAAGAAGATGTAGAGTTACAAAAGAAGGTGAGAAATGTTCCGGAATTCCACATTGATTGTGATGAAATAATAAGGTTCAAGAATCGGGTTTGTGTTCCTCCCATCCTAGAATTAAAGAGGGAAATATTGGATGAGGCTCATAGTTCTTCATTCTCTATTCACCCTAGAAGCACGAAGATGTATAGGGACCTGAAAGACAACTTCTGGTGGGATGGCATAAAAATCGATGTTGCTAAATATGTCTCTCGATGCTTGGTTTGTCAGAAAGATAAAGCTATGATATAGAAGTCTAAGGGGATGTTACAACCATTTCCCATACCAGAATGGAAATGGGAAAATATCACTATGGACTTTGTCACTGGACTTCCTAAAACATCCAAAGGCCATAATTCTATCTGGGTTATAGTAGATCATCTTATGAATTCGACACACTTCATTTCTATTAGGGAAGATTTCCCTCTTGATCACCTTTCCAGGATATATGTAAAGGAAATGGTAAGATTGCATAGAGCACCACTTTCCATAATATCTTATCGGTATCTGAGGTTTACCTCAAAGTTTTGGTGAAGTCTTCAGAATACACTAGATACAGAGTTGAGTTTCAGCACTGCTTATCATCCCCAGATAGATGGTCCGTCTAAGAGGAAAATTCGACCTCTATAAGTCATGTTGATAGCTTTTTCTATGGATTTCAAAGGTGGTTGGGATCAACACCTACCTTTGGTGTAATTTTCTTATAATAATAGCTTTCACTCCAGTATTCATATAGCTCCTTATGAAGCTCTCTATGTAAAGAAATGCAGAACTCCAACTTTCTGGGATGAAGTTGGGGAAAAAAGCTACTAGGACCTGATCTTGTTGATGTGATGGCAGAAAAGGTCAGATCTATTCAACAACACATAAGAGCATCTCAGAGTCGACAAAAAAGTTATGCCAACAACCAAAGAAAAGATCTAGAGTTTGAATTGGGTGATAAAGTGTTCTTACGAATATCTCCTTGGAAGAGAGTAATGAGATTTGGAAATAAGGGAAAGTTGAGCCCTAGGTATATTGGTCATTTTGAAATACTAGATCATGTTGGGAAGGTTGCTTACCGATTGGAACTTCCACCGAATGTCTCTCAAGTTCATGATGTGTTCCACGTAACTCTCCTGAGAAAGTACATACCTGGTCCATCACATGTACTAAGCTCAGAAGTTGTACCGCTGGAGAAAGATCTTTTTTATGAAGCACAAATGATAGAGATTCTGGATCACAGCGAAAAATTTCTACGAAACAATACCACTCACTTGGTTAAAGTTTTTTGGAGTAACCACCAATTAGAAGAAGCTACATGGGTTCTTGAGGATATTATGAGGGAGAGGTATCCTCATCTATTTTTTACGAAGTGACGAATTTTGAGGGAAAAATACATTTTAAAGGGGGGTAGAATATAACACCTAGAGATTTTATAATATTTTTTTTCTTATTTTATTTACAACACCAAAAGAATCTTTCACTACCTGCAATACTGGCTTGTCTTTCGTTACACATAAGAGCAATCTTCCTCAACATCTTGTGTTCTACACCAGATTGAGTTTCACTAAACAAAGATATGTTATTAAAATATTATATAAACAAGCCTTTATAAATTTTATTAACCAAATTTTAAATTTTATAACATTATAATTCATCTTACACATTTTCTAGAACATGGTATGAGAACAAAATTAATTTTTTTGGATAAAAGAAGTATTTTTTAAAAATGCAATTTTGTCGCCTTTTGATGGCGCACCCATTTTAAATCTAATTTTTGACAAGTTTATAAGTTTAATTTGACAAATTAAACTTCTTATTTTGAATCAGCATATAAAAATTTATGTTGGAATTTTTTTTACATTATTCTTATAACCTTCACATTTTGATGAATAGTAAAAATACGCTAAAGGTTAATTAAAAACTTTTTTCATCAAGATAAATTATATGGTTAAATTACAATATTTAATGGTTTTAAAGTATAAATAGAATATTTTTTTACCATTTAATATAATTTAGGTCATTATCATTAATTTTACTTTAAATTCATAGGTAAAAATATTTCAATCTTTTGCAATGTTTTAACGTTTAAAACCTATTTTCTCAACAGTGGGATTGATTTTTAATTAAATACTGAAAATTCTGTGTTTTGAATTTGGAAAAATGGATCCCATATTTGGAAACATTAGGTCCAAATTATGTTAATAGGCTACTTTTTATTTTTGGGCATTATGAATAGTAACAACGGTAAATTTTATTTACCACAGTTAAAGGTAGATCGGGTAATTAATGGTAAATGTAATATTATAAAATTACCCTGACACTTGTCTTAATATAATTGGATGATTATATTTTGTCATAAATTATAATTGGGTAAAAATGGTATCTATTATAATCCACTTGTATGTGATTCAGACATTTAATTTATTTTATTTTAAGCAAAGTGAAATATGTCTCACTCAAACTTTAATAAATAAAATATTTTTAATATAAGGTTATATAGGATATAAATTATATTATAAATACTCATTTTAAAGATAAAACGTTTTTCTTTGTCTTGGTAATTTATCTGAAATATTTAATTACCTTAATAGCTTATACATTAATGATGTAAGAAATTATTTATTTAGTGAAAAAATAAATAATATAGTTTTTATTCAAATAATAATACCCCTGAAAGACCCTAACACTTGACCAAAACTTATTGGTCGAGTGTATCTACACCACAATAATCCAAGTGTCTAGTTTTTTACCATTTGGTGCCATATAAAAGTGATTATGACAATTATATTATTTTATTTTAAATGATTTCAAAGTCATTAACTTCATACTTTAATAAATATAACAATTTAAATGTTCTGATTTTAAGATGATAAATTCAAGTAAAAGTATTATTATGAAATATATTAGATTTATCTACATCATAGTATTTTATTTATAATATTTATGATAAAATAAGTATATTAAATAATTATACAAAAATGTTGTACTAATTATTTTATTAAGAGGAATATCAAATAAATGGTTTTAAAAATATTAAAATAAATAATATATGAACAAATTAATGTTCTATATGAAATTTTTATATGAATATGACATGTTATAAATCTATTAAATATTTTTGTTCGAATATATCTTATGGTTGGATTTTATTTAAATTCAAATAATTGAATAGTGTCAAAATTGAAACTATTGATATTTTATAAAAATGACATGTTATTAAATTGTTTAAAAATCACAAAAATATTTAAAAATTACAAATTTAAAATTATATGGTCTAAAATGTAATAATTTATCTAATTATAGAAAATTCACAACACATAAGTAAGTATTTATAACAATCGAAAAATTAGAATATTATTACTGCAAATAAAATTCAATAGATTAAATAAGGATAAATCAAAATGATACGGTTTACAATAAAACCAAAACATGTCTAAATTTGATTGGTTGTTGATATTACAACCCTATATTACCTCATATCCGAATTTTAATCACTTTGAAGTTTTTAGGTGGGGTTTGAGTTTATTATAAATTAATATTTTGGAGGTTTCCAAAAGTGTCCCTCTCCTCCCTTATAAAAGGGCACCTTATCCCTCTCCTATTCACAAAATATTGAGCCTAAATCTCTGCCAAAACCTGTCCATTTATATTCTCCACTTCCCTAGAAAAATACTAGAGGTCATGTTCTTCTTCAAAGACCAACTTTAGTGCCCTAATAGGAGGTTTAGAATAGGAGCGTTGAAGAAGAGGTAATATCTTTTACCGATTCTTTCAAATTTATTTCTTCTTCTACTTAATCCTATTTATTTCATTATAAATTAATATCATCAGTATAACTCATATACTGATATGTTATTATAAATATGAAACAACCCTATTTCACCTTCTATCCATCCTACGGAAAATGAAATCACCGCGCGTGCGTACATACGGAATAATGTCTCCATGTTGTGGTGTAATCTGTTTTCCAACACCACCCTACTTGGATGGGTATAATGGTGTCAAGAATAACTATATATGTTTACTATAACATGATACTAATTCTGATATATTCTAGCATCCACTCCAATACCATTCAATAATTATGGGAACGATATTGTCACTCGTGCGTACGTACGACTTACCATCTCAACGGTGCGATGTAATTCGTTCTACATGATCTTACTTAAACCATGATTATATAAACGAATTGATTGAATAAATATTATATATACCATTCATTAAATTATGTATCTATAACCTAAAAATAGGAATAAGAATTTCTTCGACAAAACACGCATAAGAACATAAAGCAATGAACACCCAAATAACAAGTAGCAATGAAATATTACTAATAAGAAGATAAGAATATGACTATATATGATATCATAACAATGAATATGATTCTTGAATAAGTCAATGAAATTATTTAAATCATTATATAGGAGGTTCAGATATGTACAAATCATATCAGACCTAAGGTAAAGGAAAATCTTGCAATCTGAATTTTTATCCGAGATTATTTATACTTTGGTATTTACTGGGGCATATTTATCATCCACATACATGTTTCATAAATATGTAATATTATCCCTCTATAATTGTTTAAATCCAATTTTACCTATTGTTGAGTTTTTAGTAAAAGATATGAAAGGAATCTTTTGTCGTTTTCAGTACGAGATACTTTTTGACTTTTTCGGCCAAAGTATGAGAAGAATGTGTTTTTAACTTATACGGCATTAATGGATTTTAATGATTTTATAGAACATTATTTACATGATGCTTCCTTTACAAGTTTTCATGTTTATTTTCAATAAACTTATTTTATCATGACATGTTGAAAAGGGAAAAATGTTTTTCATGTAGAAAGTATATTTTCCTCAAGAATGTAGTTCATGTGTTTTATCAAAATTATTTTCCATATAAGATAATATAGGGTTCTGTTTGTATCCCTATTATTACATTTATTTGATTATATAATGATATAATTATTCTTATGAAGTCCTTTAATCTTATATGGATTATGTTATGATGGCATGATGTTTAAGAATCCCATTTTTATTACATGGGTTATGCTATGATGTAAGAATTATGATTTTGTGGCACACATAAGAATGGTTTCATTATGAGATGGGTGGGACCTATATATCCCTCCAATGAATTGGGAAAAGTTTTATATCTCATGAGATAGACATGGATGGAACAGAAAGTTAATCTGATTCTGTGATACAGGATTGGAACGAGGATTGAACTCGGTTCAGTAATGTACTTTGTCCGCTATGATGGTCCTGATAATGAGTCTTGACTAATATGAAATGATTTTCTATGATTATGTGTGTATTCCACAAAGTTACATGTTTATGTTATGATTATTTGGATTACATTTCACTAGTATGATTTATCCCATGTCATGATATTATGATCTATTTTGCAGGTTAGGATTTTCAAAATGTTATGTTCTTATGAATATGATATGATTGATATTTCCTTTGTTGAACCTTACTCAACATTTGAGCTCACCCTTTTGTATGTTTTCCCCTGGTCAGGAAGAAGGGTATTAAGTAGGATATTCCCAAAGGGACTCTAGATATGATGAAATAAGCGGGAGAAAATGTAGATGATTTATGAACCAGTTGTTTATGTTTCCCAGTTTCTAAAGACACCTTACCTATATGGTCCTATCATGGTTTTGTTATATGTTGTGATAAGTATGCTTCAATTATGAATTAATAACAATGTATGTAAAGTATGGGTCATTATAGTTACTCGTCAATCAACTAAGTTATCACTATGTGACCACTCTCCAGGTTCCTCTAGTCTGTTACCTCTTGTTAACCTGTTATGAAAAGGTCACATCCAATGAAATGATGAACACACACCAACCCTATATGAAAATTTATCACAAAAATCTATTTCTTAAATCACAAAATCATTTAAAATAATTAAATAAAACAACTTGCACTACTAGAAAACCAGGTATTTGCGACGGGTCATTTGCGACGGGATCCCATTGCAAATGGCCCGTTGCTGAAAACGGTGTCGCAACAACAAGTATTTGCGACGAGCCCGTCGCTAAAGCCATTTTTTGCAACGGGGATTCTCCCCGTCGCAAATAGTACTTCGTATATTTGTAAAAAACTTTTCAAATAGTAATTGCGACGGGCCCCATCGCAAATACCTGTTGCGACGGGCCCCATCGCAAATACATGTTGCGACGGGCCCGACGCAAATAGTTTTTGCGACGGGACCCGTCGCAAAAACTATTTTTAAAAAAAAATAAAAAACTATAAATAAATTATTTTAATGCATATAATATTAATACTATTTGCGACGGGCATAGTATCCCGTCGCAAATACTATAAAAAAATAAAAAAAAATAAATTATTAATAAATTATTTTAATTAATATAATAATAATCCAATTATAATTCAAAAATAAAAAGTAATAAAATATTAATAAATGATTTTAATTAATATAATAAGAGAATTATAATTCACAAAAAAAAATAATAAATTATTAATAAATTATTTTAATTAATATAATTATAATATAATTATAATTCAAAAATAAAAAATAATAGAATATTAATAAATGATTTTAATTAATATAATAATAGAATTATAATTCACAAATAAAAATAATAAATTATTAATAAATTATTTTAATTAATATAATTATAATTCAAAAATAAAAAATAATAGAATATTAATAAATGATTTAATTAATATAATATTATTAGAATTATAATTCATAAATAAAAAAATATTAATAAGTTATTTTAATTAATATAAAAATAATAGAATTATTTTACCTTCAAATATTAAAATAATTCAAATATTACAAAAAAATATAATTAAATTATAATATTATAAAATTTTAATATATATATATATAATTTAATATTATAAAATATAAATAATATTATTATTCATATTAATATTGTTATTTGAAAATATAATATTATTAATATTTTATAATGAGACAGAAACTACGAATAGAAAAAAAAATCATATTTTGATTTCACAAATTTTATAACATAAAAACAAACTCTAATCTGAAGGAGGGGGGAGGGGGGATCTGCAGATGGTGGTGGAGGAAACTCCATCTCTAAAGAATGAGTGAGTCGGTGCATGTACTCCATCTGCTCCTGATGCTGCTGCTGCCACCGACTCGTCTGCTCCTCGTACAGCTGCTCCTGGCGTCGACGCTCCTCCTCATGCTGCTGACGCATCTGCTCCTGCTCCTGTCGGAGACTCTCTATCAGTGCAATCTGAGATCGCAACTGATCCTCATACTGTGTAGCAGAAGAAGATGCACGAGCTCCTCTCGAGCTGGACGCCGACATCGCAGCACTGCCATAATAATCTCCGGGAGTCAGTCGAGAGCTGATACCAACTACCCGACCCTTCTCGAAGGCATACTGGGTGGCCTGCATCCATGCCGCCTCATCAAATTGACGGCCAGTGGTCTGATATGATGACTCTGCCTGACTCTCAGGCAGGGTCTGTGACGCTGCGGCCTCATATGACTCCTGCAATTTAAAATTATAATTGTGAATATATTATTTGCAGTTAATTTTTAAACTTGAAAACAAATAATACTGACCACGATGTGATGCTGATGATCTCCTCTGAGCTCCCCAGTAGCAGGATCACTATAAATCCTCCGATATACGTCGTACTCCGTAATATCGGGGTGCTCGACAGCCTATAAGAATAAAAAATAAACTGTTAATATTTATAGTTATATAAAATATTTATAAATAATGTACGTACCAGATGCTGTCTATGAGTACTGAAAGAACGACTCCTAGCTCGATGAGTCACCTCTTTTCTCCCCCGATTCCACCTCCCCACTGATGATCTCCTCTGAAAGGCACCACTCAACTAGTGCGCACATAATACATCCCATACATGGGATGAAATGTACTCTGCTCGGGGACGGGGTCAGGAATCATCAATCGTGCAAGACTGCGCCCCCTCCACGTACTCCCTGGAGCACCTGCAGGCTGAGGGTCATCTGCCAGCAACTCATCCACATCGAAAGGCAGCTCAGCATCCGCCAACTCATGAAATGTGGCGTCGTCCATCTGAAACAGAAAATGTTAATTTTGTTAGCAAATAATTGATAATTACTATTATATAATTTTTTTTATTATTTTCATAGTACTAATATTATTGGTAATTATTCCTAATTATTGGTAATTATTCCTAATTAGTGGTAATTATTCCTAATTATTGGTAATTATTCCTAATTATTGGTAATTATTCCTAATTATTGATAATTATTTCTAATTATTGGTAATTATTCATAATTATTGGTAATTATTGGTAATTATTGGTAATTATTGGTAATTAATACTAATTATTGGTGATTAATACTAATTATTGGTAATTAATTCTAATTATTGGTAATTATAACTAATTATTGATAATTATTACTAATTATTACTAATTATTGGTAATTATTACTAATTATTGGTAATTATCGGTAATTATTGCTAATTTTTGGTAATTAATACTAATTATTGGTAATTATTATTAATTATTCCTAATTATTACTAATTATTGATAATTATTACTAATTATTGATAATTATTACTAATTATTGGTAATTATTACTAATTGTTAGTAATTATTACTAATTATTGGTAATTATTCCTAATTATTGGTAATTATTCCTAATTATTGGTAATTATTTCTAATTATTGGTAATTATTCCTAATTATTGGTAATTATTACTAATTATTACTAATTATTCCTAATTATCGGTAATTATTGGTAATTATTGGTAATTATTACTAATTATTGGTAATTATTACTAATTATTGTCAATTATTACTAATTATTGGTAATTATTACTAATTATTGGTAATTATTCCTAATTATTGGTAATTATTCCTAATTATTTGTAATTATCGTTAATTATTGGTACTTATTGGTAATTATTACTAATTATTGGTAATTATTGCTAATTATTGGTAATTATTATTAATTATTACTAATGATTACTAATTATTGGTAAGTTTTACTAATTATTACTAATTATTGGTAATTATTACTAATTATTGGTAATTATCGGTAATTATTGCTAATTATTGGTAATTAATACTAATTATTGGTAATTATTATTAATTATTCCTAATTATTACTAATTATTGGTAATTATTACTAATTATTAGTAATTATTACTAATTATTGGTAATTATTACTAATTATTGGTAATTATTAGTAATTAATACTAATTATTGGTAATTAATACTAATTATTGGTAATTAATACTAATTATTGGAAATTATTATTAAATATTACTAATTATTACTAATTATCGGTAATTATTGCTAATTATTGGTAATTAATACTAATTATTGGTAATTATTTTTAATTATACCTAATTATTACTAATTATTGACAATTATTACTAATTATTGGTAATTATTACTAATTATTGGTAATTATTACTAATTATTGGTAATTATTACTAATTATTTGTAATTATTCCTAATTATTGGTAATTATTCCTAATTATTGGTAATTATTCCTAATTATTGGTAATTATCGTAAATTATTGATAATTATTGGTAATTATTACTAATTATTGTTAATTATTACTAATTATTCCTAATTATTACTAATTATTCCTAATTATTTATTACTAATTATTGGTAATTATTCCTAATTATTGGTAATTATTACTAATTATTGGTAATTATTCCTAATTATTGGTAATTATCGGTAATTATTGGTAATTATTGGTAATTATTACTAATTATTGGTAATTAATACTAATTATGGGTAATTATTATTAAATATTACTAATTATTACTAATTATTGGTAATTATTACTAATTATTTGTAATTATTACTAATTATTAGTAATTATTACTAATTATTACTAATTATTGGTAATTATTCCTAATTATTACTAATTATTCCTAATTATCGATAATTATTGGTAATTATTGGTAATTATTACTAATTATTGGTAATTATTACTAATTATTGGTAATTATTACAAATTATTGTTAATTATTACTAATTATTGGTAATTATTACTAATTATTACTAATTATTACTAATTATTGGTAATTATTCCTAATTATTGGTAATTATTCCTAATTATTGGTAATTATCGGTAATTATTTTTACTTATTGGAAATAATTACTAATTATTGGTAATTAATACTAATTATTGGTAATTATTATTAATTATTACTAATTATTACTAATTATTGGTAAGTATTACTAATTATTACTAATTATTGGTAATTATTACTAATTATTGGTAATTATCGGTAATTATTGCTAATTATTGGTAATTAATACTAATTATTGATAATTATTATTAATTATTCCTAATTATTACTAATTATTGGTAATTATTACTAATTATTAGTCATTATTACTAATTATTGGTAATTATTACTAATTATTGGTAATTATTGGTAATTAATACTAATTATTGGTAATTAATACTAATTTTTGGAAATTATTATGAAATATTACTGATTATTACTAATTATTGGTAATCATTACTAATTATTAGTAATTATTACTAATTATGGGTAATTATTACTAATTATTACTAATTATTACTAATTATTACTAATTATTACTAATTATTGGTAATTATTACTAATTATTGCTAATTATTACTAATTATCTATAATTATTCGTAATTATTGGTAATTATTGGTAATTATTGTTAATTATTACTAATTATTGGTAATTATTACTAATTATTGGTAATTATTACTAATTATTGGTAATTATTACTAATTATTGGTAATTATTACTAATTATTACTAATTATTACTAATTATTACTAATTATTACTAATTATTGGTAATTATTGGTAATTATTACTAATTATTACTAATTATTGGTAATTATTACTAATTATTGGTAATTATTAATAATTATTACTAATTATTACTAATTATCGGTAATTATTGTTAATTATTTATAATTATTGTTAATTATTACTAATTATTGTCAATTATTACTAATTATTGATAATTATCGGTAATTATGAGTAATTGTTGGTAATTATTACTAATTATTGTTAATTATTAATAATTAATAGGAATAATAACATTATTAGTATATTTTATTATTAATATTAAAATAGTATAATTTTCTATATTATATACAATTCTCCTTTCATCAGTGTGTTTTCTGTCTCCACATACAAATATTACATGTGGAGACAGAAAACACATAGATGAAAGGAGAATTGTATATAATATAAAAAATTATATTATTTTAATATTAATAATAAAATATACTAATAATGTAATAATGTTATTATTCCTAATTATTGGTATTTATTACTAATTATTAGTATTTATTCTTAATTATTGAAAATTATTACTAATTATTCCTAATTACCATTAACTATGAACAATACTAATAATTTAAATTTATTAAGTAACAAAACAATGTAAACATAATTAAATTACAACTAATTAAGAATAATTGAAGCTAATAAAAAATTTAAAATAAATATTAAATTAAAATGAAAATAAATACCTTTAAAATTGATCTGAGGTTGATCTCTGATCGTTCTTGAAAACTTCAATATCAACTCCGAAGAAAAAAATTAAACTTAAGAAACAATGAACTCTAGAAAAAGAATTTTGAGAGGAGAAGATGGAATTTGAGAATGAATTGAAAAAAACGGATGAGGGTATTTATAGGTTAGGTTATTTGCGACGGGTCTATTTGCGACGGTACCCGTCACAAATACCTTAGCCATCATTTATTACGGTCGACGGATAAATAGTTATTTGCGACGGGTCCCGTCGCAAATAACCACCTTCCGACATACTATTTGCGACGGGGGAATATACCCGTCGCAAATACCTTTTACCGCCGCCGGTTATTTGCGACGGGCAATAACCGCCCGTCGCAAATACGTTTCCCGCGATTTGGCGCGCATGCGCGCCAGTTCTTTTGCGACGGGGAAAGCTAACTCATCGCAAAGGACTACTTATTTGCGACGGGAAAATACCCCCGTCGCAAATAAGTTTTTAACGGGGCTATTTGTGATGGGAATAAATCTCGTCGCAAATAACCCGTCGCAAATACCCATTTTTCCCGTAGTGTTGCACACATAATTTTAATTTTCAATTTAAATCAGCGAGGAAAATAGGTCTATTAGAAACTTTTCCAATCCATGATTTAAAATTTATTAAGAAAAGGGGTCTCTAAAAAGTGATCAATATGAGTTTTCCCAAAATTAAAAGAAATTATTTTATATATTCAGACCTTCAAAAAGTAGAGTAAACATATAATCCACCAAACTCATAAAGAGTGATGAAAAAAATAATATCATAATGAAACCTTATGATTCTGGAAATGAAATTCCTTTCCTTTAATAGATCCAAACAAAAACCCAAAAGAAACGTGTCATAGATCATAGATCTATACATAACATATTTGATATGACATTCCATTCAAAGGAATGAGAGAAAATATATAATTAATTGAAAAAAATATATAAATAGTCTCTTATATTCAATCTAATCTGTCGGAAACCCTTTAATCCATTGAAATTGGGTTTCAATGGGAGGGGAGATGAAAAAACACAAAATGGAATCCTCTAGCTAGATATCTGGTACTAACAGAAGAGAAATTATAGTTTTTTTGTTGGAAATAGATTAAAAATACAATTTCTATGTGCTACTAATTCATGATACATGGTTAGGAAACACAAATTAACAAACCACAGACCAACCATCCGAGTGCTACAAGACAATACCTCGATTGTATAGTTTGACACATGGTTTTAAAATCCCTATACTGACCATGTTAAATGACTATATGACAAAATCTCTATATTTCATGGTTTTTTAAAAAAAATTCCAAACTAGGTTCCAAACATGCACCTACCCAGTAACTCCCCTAATCTCTTTTACTATTTACCAGAGAAGTTGAATGGTTTCTTCTAATAATTCTCAAAACATAGACCCTTAAAAATTATTATGAAATAAACTAAAAACATATAGAAAATATCAAAACTCAACAAATACATTATATTATATCAAAATGATTTATTTAAAGTTTAATTATCTAAATCCAGGGGTGTTATAGTCTCCCCACTATTAGGCTTTTCATCTCTAGAAATCTTGAGATCATTGGTTGCTTTAAAAAGCTTTTTCCATTATTACATCATTGCTTTCTCATGTTCCCATCACTCCCATTGAAGTTTAACATGTTTCCATAATAATCTAAAAAATAGAATACATTTTCCATAAAATAATTTATTGTTTTTCCAAAATATGAATTTGTGAATGAATAAATATTGCAACTGATACAAGATCATCATGATCCCATTGAATCACATGGTTATGATTGGTATAGTATTTTCTCATTTGAGAAGTATGAAATAAATTTTTAACCAAACCAAAATTTTGTGGTAAATACAACAGATATTAAAATCACTAATAAGTTCATGTTTCTCAAATGGTCCAACATACCTTGGGGACAACTTTTATTCCATACCCAATCAATAATTACCCATATTTGGAGAGATATTCATGAACACATGATATTCCATGGAAATGGATATGGGTCTATGATGATTATCCACAAAATCTTTTCTATGTCTTTTGGATTAAATATTCTTATTTATGATCACTGGAATTTTCTCTATCATCTCATGAATAAGACTACATCCCAAATGTAAATTTTCTTCGATCTCTACCCAATATGGTATAGAATGAAAGGTATGGTCATACAATGACTTGAATGGATTCATCTATATCATGGATTGAGAATTTGTCTCATTTGAAAACCCCTCTAAGTAAAAATGATCCTCCCATGATCCACCAAAATCCATAACATAAACCAAGAGCATGTCTTCCTATGTCTAAATAATATATTCAATCTGAACATTAGCTAGAGGATGAAACACTATGCTCTTGTTCAATTTGGTACCCAAATAACATTGACATTTTTCCAAATATGAGAGGTAAAGTAAAGATCTAGGTCTTAGATGGTTGGAATATATATTTGAGGGAATTTTACCACCTATTGAACATAAATATTTTAATAGTCATCTACCATATTATATTTATCATTCATAATGAAGTGGAATTACTTTTTAATTCATCCTACAATCACTTAGATTTAGTCATGATTCTGAATATCTCTCATTAAAATGGTGAAAAAGTCCATATAAATCAGCTCCTCTTTCCATAAGGGTATATGATAAGAGTTAAAAATTCTTACTCGTCATTGATTCTCATCCTTAAATTAATGACAAGATGGAAATTTTGAAACATAATCAACCATATTTTGTTTCATAATTGATTACAAAAAAATGTTCCATTAGAGCCTTGTACATATTTTGGATTCCTAGATGAATATCCCACATAGAATAGTGATAAGCATAAAGATGTAGTTCCGAACAGGAGGCTTGAACAACTTTTTGATTATGAAAAGGAAACATGGATTTCAAATCCTATTTCTATCCATCAATGGTCTCCTTACCATTATGTTTTTCATGGTGCTGATGTAATCTTAATCTAATCTTTGATCATCCTTGACATATTCAACAAGATCAGGTATGAGTGTCACTGGAATTTATATTGTAACTTCATTAATCTCATTGAAATCCAAATTCATATTGGGAATCATACTCATCAATTTCCATTTATCATACATGTAACGACCCGAACTTTTAATTATATTTTTTTCCTAATTTTTTTTGTTATTTTATACTCAACAAAACTATATCCTTTAATTAATGAAGTGTGTATAATTAAAATGAGATCATTGGGTTTCAACTTTTATATGAACGTTGGTCAATAGGACTGTTGGAAACTATAATATTAATGTTTTGTTTTTATAAATATGGTTATCTTGGTTAATTAATACAAAAATAAGATTTAATAGCCTCATCCAGTAGGCTCGAGCCATATGAAGCCCATCTGTCGGAGCTTGGGAAGGAGGTATCATCACTGGGCTTTGCACTGGACCAATCCCAAGCCGAACTTCAACGTATAAAGCTTGAATAGAATCGCCTAAGGGAGAAGTTTAAGCTGATTGAAATCACTACTCGAGTAATGTTGTCTGAGCCACCCCAAGATTCCATCACCATAGCACACCTTACACTTAGGTCTTATGCTGGTGTTATAAGGGACTATGTAATGAGACCTTAGCTTCTTTGTGTAATGCTTTTATATAAATAAATTTTTATTTCTTTTTATGGAAAATATTGTGAATTTAAAATATCTGGATAAATTTAGGATGTGTATTATTGATTAATTTAAAAAGAAAACGTATTTTAAAATATTTTTTGTATTCATTAAATAATTAATAATGGGAAATGATTTTCAAAAACTGGTCTTCAAAATTAGTGATCAGTGAGAAATTTAGAGTCTAATAAGATCAACTTGGTTTTTAGTGAATAGAAATGTAGGAATAGTAACATACCCATATGAATAGTAATGAATAGTAATTAGACCAAAAAAATAGAAACTTCACCCATGAATGTATAAATAAATTTTAGACATCTTAAAAGTGAAAAAAATGATCATACTTTAAGTTTTGGTATTTTTGTACGCCATAAATATTTTATTTACAATTTTCTAATTAATTTAATAATATAAATGGAAGTTAATTTTCAAAAAATTTAATCATAAATTATTTCTTTATTATCTTATGGTTATACGATATTTTTATGGGACCTTGAGTACTTTTTTAAAGAGTTACAAAATGAGTTATAGTTTTAATGTTTTATTTTTGGAATAAATAATGATTTTATTTGAAAATTAAATTAAAAATATTTATAAAATTATTTTCATAAAATGTAATTCATTTTTGGATTCAGAGCATCGATATTATGTTATGGTGAATAGTAGGGATTTTTCTGAAACAGTTGAATTTTTCAGTGAATAGTAAAATTGCAGTTTTGAGTTTTGGGTGTTTAATGAAATCATTAATGATGTAATAATGATGTAAGATTTCTGTTAGACTCATGAATAGTTAGGTATTCTATGAGATTTCCCATGTGGCCAATACCATGGTCAAACCCATGGTTTTTCAAGTACCACCGATGAGGTGTCCCTTAGAAATTAATAATTTATTCACTCACTTTTCTTATAAATACCAAGCCACTTCCCTAATTCATTTCATTAAAAAATGATCATAAATGAATTTTTGGTCTCTTTACCTCACAATGAGTCCTTCCATGGGGCCCTCAAGTCTCACAAGGTCCCGAACTTCAATCTTTTGAAGTTACTCTTCAAGGTAATATATTCTTTCACCCTCTTTTAAGTCAGGACTTCCTTTATGTTGTGTCTTATATTTCCCATCACTTTATGTTGAGGGTATGTTCTTAAATGTTATTATATGTTATTATTACTGTCCATTTCATGTCAAAATTATGAGAGACCCTTTCTTCTCTCATCAATTCGTTTTCTGAATTTTTAAGTGACGTCATTAGGCTGCCAAATTTCTTGTAAAAAAATCGCACCTTCTCTTTCCTTTCAAGTTCCATTTTCTTGTGGTATGTCATTCAAATATCCATACTATGTTCTTATATCCATGTTATTATGTATTTATATTTTAATATGAGTTATTTGAGAGTAGATTACCCTTGTACCCACTCTTTTTATTATTTTCTAAAACCATGTTATATAGCCGTTATGCTTCATAAATTTCGTCTCAAAATTTCTATCTCTTTCTCTCATGAAATTGTCTTGTTTATTTATTTGAATACCCAGAACTATTTTTTTTCTATGGTTGTTCATAAATATATAAAAATGATATATTTTATTTTGGAATGGACATACATATAACCCACACTCCCTTTCAATGGGTTATAAATGATAAAATGATCTTATTTTTAAGAACTTTTAAATATCATGCTTTTGAAATGAAACCCATTTATTTTATTCTCTATGGGTTATTTATGAAATGTTTTATTATGATATATGTGGATCACTTTAAAGTAAATAAATATTAAGGGTGCACCCTGATAGCGCTCCAATGCATTGGGTAAGGAATTAAACTCTAGAGATAAAAAGTTTGACAATACCTTGGTGAATAACCTTGGTAATTTTTATGACACCTTGGGGATAAACCATGGTGATATGTTCATGAATGTCTAAATGAAATGTTGTTGCCACATATTCAAGTTATTTTTCAAGTTCTTTTTATTATGATATTGTTATTCTTCCATTTCTCATGCCTTCATGACTTTTATCATGTTCTTATTAATGTTGCTCAAGATCTCATGTCAACTATTTCACTTGTTTTCCATACTGAGCCTTCTGCTCACCCTTTTCAATGATCTATGTCTCTAGGATATGAGATTCTATAATTATACATAGGATAAACCTATTATGAATCCTTACGAGTGATTTAGAAGAATTTTCTATGTTTTTTTCATGTATTATCTTCCTGATTTCCAAGACACTATACTTTAAAGATCGTCTGTTTTTAAAATGTAATGAAAAGTTATGTAATAAAAATGCGGGATGCCATAGTTTTTATCAAAGGATAGTTTAGTTATTTAAGGAAATTAGGATATGAAATATTTAGTAATAATACTATATAAAAGATTAAATATAGGAAAACATCCTGGTATTTTGGCGAGTATTAAGTAAGTGATTTATCAAGCAAATACATCCCTGTCTGGATATGAGCAGGTTGAGGCGGCTCTGGCAAAGAGTTACCTAGGAGTGAAAACTCTGACAAGGAGTTTCGGGCTTGACCTAGGTTATCCTGGTACACAACAACGAGCCTTAATGAACTCTTGGTTATGACACTCTTGGGGGATATGTTTGGTTAATCGTAAGCTATTTATGAATCATTATGAAGTATTTATAGAGAAATGTATTTGTTTAAAGACGTTTTATGAAATAAACCCTTTATATTTAAAAGATTCCTAAATGAAATAAGTTTCTCATTAAGTTTTTTTCTTTTATAAATTGTGGGAAATAGGAGGAACAATGCAAATGGTGACCACAATGGACCATGCACTGATGGCCCTCTGATGGAATTCGGAATGGAAACATTCATGCGAATGAACCAAATGACTCAAGTAATGGGAAATAACTTGAATCAAGCTGAGAGACCGATCTCACCGTGAAGGGAACAACATTATATTGAGTTCTTTATGCGTCAATCACCACCAACATTCAATGGATCGACTGACCCATTGATTTCTGAGCAGTGGATCAGCTCTATCGAGAAGATCTTTTCTGTGCTCTGCTGTTCAGAGCAAGAGAATGTCACTCTGGCTATCTATTGCTTAGAAGGAGAATCTGATCAGTGGTTTGAGTTAATTACAAATGCGAGGAAAAGAGTGTAGGTTGAATATATAGAATGGGAACTGTTCAGAGGGATCTTCTTCAATAAGTATTTCCCTTGTTCTATGAGAACAATAATGGAGAATGAGTTTCTCTAGCTGAAGCAGACGGAGAAGGAATGTGTGGGAAGCTACGAGATGAACTTCAGAAGGCTTTCACGTTACCCCTCTAGCTTTTTCATGGATCTAAATGGAAAGTATTGAATGAATCTTCGGTGGAATAAGACCTCATCTGCGGAAGAATATTGCCTACTGAGATTATGAAAGATATGAGGAGATTGTGTGTAGTGCGATGAATGTCGAACTGGAGTTTGGTGAGACGCAATAGTATCATAAATCCAATGAAAAAGAGAGATAAATGGAGCCAATATTAGGGATGATCTTTGATCAGGGAATAGGAGGAATGCAAGTGCAACGTCCCACATGTAATAAATGTGGGAAGAAGCATTCCGGGAACTACCTACTCGGGAGCGGGAAATGCTACAATTGTGGAAGAGATGGCCATATTGTGAGGAATTTTTGTAGTGAGGTGAAACCTCAACTCCCAAACACTAATGAAAATGGGAAGATGGTGAAGGCCCTACCTGATGCCCAGTGCTTTAAGTGTAGAAAACTTGCGCACTTTTCCAATCACTGTCCAAATTCGAGGGCAGTGGAGTGGAACCACCATCAGCCTCACCAAAGGACAAGGGAGCAAGGTCTTGCTTTTTCTATCACGACTACTGAAGTTGAAACTCCAAATGATGTGGTAGCAGGTACTATTTTTGTTCTCTCAAAGCTAGATTGTAATTTGTTTTATTCTAGTTCTACATAATACTTTATTTCCTCCATGTTTTCAAAATTTTTAGAATCAACACCCGACTTGCTAAAAGTAGAGTTATCAGTCAAGACTTATAGTGGGATTATCCAAGCATCATCAGTGTTTACAAACTTTAGTATTTACTTTGGTTAGCACAATATTATCACAAATATAGTAGTCATTCCCATTCTGGAATTTGACATTATACAAGGGATGGACTGGCTCTCAAAGTATAATACTAAGATCAAATGCAGAAGTAAGGATATCTCAGAAGTCTTGAATGGAAAACCTATAGTTATCTTCCAATGAGAGATATCTCAACCAGATCTCTATCTAGAAGAAACTCATATATCATTATTTATGGAATTGATCGGTGAAGAAGAAGAAGAAGGAAATGAGATTTTCATGATAGAAAATGTACACATCATCTAGGAATATATTGACGTATTTCCTAAGGAGTTTCCTAGACATACCCTAGAAAGAGAGGTAGATTTCTCCATTGTACTCATACCTCGATCTCATCAAATATTGAAGACCCCATATAGGATTGAAAATGTGGAGCTAGATGAATAAAAAAACAACTCCAATATCTTTTTGAGAAGGGGTTTATCCGATCGAGTGTGTCTCCTTGGGGAGCACCTATTCTCTTTGTGAAGAAGAAGGATGGATAGATGCAGCTATGCATTGATTATAGAGAACATAAAGGGATCACAGTAAAGAACAAATAACCTCTTCCAAGAATTGATGACTTATTTGACCAACTCCGTGGGGCTCAATTCTTCTCTAAGATTGATCTTCGATCTGGTTATCATCAATTGAGGCTGATAAAAGAAGAAATTCTGAAAACTGCTTCCCGATCACGATATGGGCATAATGAGTTTGTGGTTATGCCTTTTGGACTGACTAATGCACCTTCTATTTTTATGGATTTGATGAATAGAGTCTTTAAGGACTACCTTGATAAATATTTGGTAGTTTTTATTGATGATATTCTGATATATTCCTAAAGTCGCGGGGAGCATGAGGATCATCTAAGGGATATTTTGCGAACTCAGTAGAGGGAGAGGATTTTTGGAAAGTTCGGTAAATGTGAATTTTGGATACAACAAGTTGCTTTCTTGGGGAACATTGTTACCAATGAAGGAATCACAATTGACCCTGTAAAGGAAAAAGTTGTATAGGAGTGGCCTCAACCTAAAACAATAATTGAGATTCATAGTTTCCATGGATTATCAGGATATTATAGGAAGTTTGTGAAAAACTTTTCATGACTTTATAATCCATTAACCATGTTAACTCAAAAAGGGGTCAAGTTCAATTGGACAAAGGAGTCTGAGGAATGCTTCCAAGAGCTGAAGAAGAGATTGGTTACTACACCAGTGTTAACCCTTCCCTCAAGTGGATAAGGATTTGTTATTTTTAGCGATGCATCTCTGAAAGGGATTGGGCGAATCCTCATGCAAAATGACAAGTTCATTGCTTAGGAATCTCGACAATTGAAGACTCATGAGCAGAACTATCCTAGGAATGATATGGAGCTCGCGGCAGTCGCTTTTGCTCTGATGATATGGAGGCACTATCATTATGGTGAGAAATGTGATATATACACAGACCATCAAAGTTTGAAGTATATTTTCACACAAAAATAATTGAACATGAGATAAAGGAGATGGTTGGAACTCCTTAAATACTATGATTGTTCAATTAATTATCATCTCGGAAGAGAAAATAAAGTCACTGATGCATTAATCAAGAAAGACCTAGTTGTTCTATCCATTATAAGGATTCAAAGACATTATTTGATCAATGACATAATAAAAATGGACATGGAAATTATAAAGGAAGGGACATCATCAACCCTAACCCAAATGATTTCTCAACCATAATTACTAGAGAAGATCAAGAAATCTCGGAAAGAAGATCCTTTGTTACAGAGGAAGTTTCAGGGTGTGAAGGATGGGAAGTTTCCTGAGTTCAATATTGATCAAGAAGGTGTACTGAAATTTCGTACAAGACTATGTGTTCCATCTATTCTGGAAATAAAGAATGAGCTGATGGATGAAGTTCATAGCTCTACTTTCTCTATAAATCCTGGTAGCAAGAAATTGTATAGAGACCTTCATGATCATTATTAGTGGGATAATATAAAAAGGGAGATTGCTGACTACAATTCAAGGTGTCTGGTATGTCAGCAAGTGAAGGAAGAGAGACAACTTCTTAAAGGGGTAATGCAACCACTATCCATACCAGCAAGGAAGTGGGACAATATCACTATAGACTTTGTCACTGGTCTCCCGAGAACTTCTAAAGGAAACAATGCGATATGGTTTATTATGGACTGTCTCACCAAGACTGCCCATTTTATCTCTATTTGGGAAGATTTATCTCTTGATCAACTTCCCTGGATTTACATGAAGGAAGTGGTAAGGTTTCATGGAGTTCCACTTTCTATCATATCTGATCATGATCCAAGGTTCACGTCAAAATTCTAGATAAGTATTTAACATGATCTGAGCACTGAATTGAATTTCAGTATGGCCTATCACCGCAAAACTGATGGCCAATCTGAATGGACTATTCAAACACAGGAGGACATACTGAGAACTTTCTCAATGGAATTTAAAGGTGGATGGGATCAACACCTCTCTTTAGTTGTGTTCTCTTACAATAACGGCTTCCACTCGAGCATCCAGATGGCACCCTATGAGGTTCTATATGGTAAGTGATGTAGAAATCCATCTTGTTGGGATGAAGCTGGTGAGAGAAATATTCTTGGGCCTGATCTTGTGTAAGAGATTATAGAAAAGTTCCATGCCATCCAACAACACATTAAGTCTACTCAGAGTTAGAAAAAGAGTTATGTCGACAACCGTCGAAGGGACTTGGTGTTTGATGTTGGTGAAAAATTATTTCTACATATTTCACCTTGGAAGAGTTTCATGAGGTTTGGGAAGAAAGGGAATCTCAATCCTAGGTACATTTCCCCTATGAAATCTGTGATCGTGTGGGAGAAGTGGCCTATCGGCTTGCACTTCCTCCAAATCAAGCACAAATTCATGATGTCTTCCATGTATCCCTCTTGAGAAAGTACATACCTTACCCTTCACAAGTACTAAATCCGGAGGTGGTAAAACTGGAACATTACCTCTCTTGTGAGGAGCAGCCGGTGGAGATCTTGGATCATAGAGACAAGGTTCTACGCAACAAGACTACCCACCTTGTTAAGGTGTTTTGGAGGAACCACAAATGTGAAGAAGCCACGTGGAAAACAGAGGAGTCCATGAGACAGAAGTACCCACACCTTTTCTTATCAGAGGGTATGAGATAAAATTTCGGGGACAAGATTTCTTAAGGGGGTAGAATGTAACGACGCAAACATTTAATTATATTTGTTTCCTAATTTTGTGTGTTATTTTATACTCAAAAAAACTATATCCTTTAATTAATGAAGTGGGAATAATTAAAATGAGACTGTTGGGTTTAAACTGTTATATGACCGTTGGTCAATATGACCATTGGAAACTACAATCTTAATGTAGTGTTTTTATAAATATAGTTATCTTGGTTAATTAATACAAAAATATGATTAAATGGCCTCATCCAGTAGGCTCGAGCCATATGAAGCCCATCTATCAGATCTTGGGAAGGAGGTAGCATCACTGGGCTTTGCTCTAGACCAAGACCAAGCCAAACTTCAATGTATGAATCTTGAAAGGAATCGCCTAAGGGGGAAGTTCAAGATAATTGAAATCACCACTCGAGAAATGTTGGCCGAGCCACCGCAAGATTCCATCACCATAACACACCTTACACTTAGGTCCTACACTTATGTTATAAGGGGCTATGTAACGAGACCTTAGCTTCTTTGTGTAATCCTTTTATATAAATAAATTTTTAATTATTCTTATGGAAAAGTTTATGAATTTAAAATATCTGGATAAATTTAGGATGTTTATTATTAATGAATTTAGGAAAAAAGGTATTTTAAAATATTTTTTTATTCATTAAATAATTAATAATGGGAAATGATATTCAAAAAATGGTCTTCAACAGTTGCGATCAGTGAAAAATTTAGAGTCTAATAAGATCAACTTGGTTTTTAGTGAATAGTAAAGTAGGAATAGTAACATACCCATATGAATAGTAATGAATAGTAATTTGCCCAAAAAAATAGAAACTTTACCCATGAATGTATAAATACATTTTAGACATCATAAAAGTGAAAATGATCATAGTTTATGTTTTGGTATTTTGGTACGCCATAAATATTTTATTTACAATTTTATAATTAATTTAATAATTTAAAATGAAAATTTATTTTCAAAGAATTTAATCATAAATTGTTACTTTATTTTATTATTGGCATACGATATTTTTATGGGTCCTTGATTACTTTTTTAAGGAGTTACCAAATGATTTATAGTCTTAAAGTTGTATTTTTGGAATAAATAATGATTTTATTTAAAAATTATATTAAAAATATTTAGTGGTTTATTTTCATAAAATTGAAATCATTTTTGAATTCAGAGCATTGATATTAGGTTAGGGTAAATTTTAGGTATTTTTCTGAACCAATTGAATTTTTCAGTGAATAGTAAAAATGCAGTTTTGAGTTTTGGGTGTTTAATGACATCATTAATGATGTAATAATGATGTAAAATTTCTGGTCGACTTATTAATAGTGAAATATTCTAGGAGGTGTCCTAAGGGGCCATTACCATGGGCCAAGACCATGGTCAAGCCCATGGTTTTTCAAATACCACCAATGAGGTGTCCCTAGGAAAATAATAATGTATTCACTCACTGTTCCTATAAATACAAAGCCATTTACCTAATTCATTTCATTCAAAAATCATCCTCAACGAAGTTATGGTCTCCTTACCTCCCATGGAGTCCTCCCATGGCACCCTTAAGCCTCCCAAGGTCCCAACCTCCATGATTTCGAATTTACTCTTCAAAGTAAAGGATTATTTCGCCCTCCTCTTTTAAGTCATGACTTCCTTTATGTTGTGTATTATATTTCCCATCTCATTATGTTGAGGTTATGTTCTTATATGTTCTTATTACTGTCCATTTAATTTTCAAATTATGATAGACCCTTTCTTCTCTCATAAATTCGTTTTTTGAAATTTTAAGTGACGCCATTAGGATGCCGAATTTCTCGTAATAGATATCGCACCTTCTCTTTCCTTTCATGTTTCCTTTTCTTGAGGTATGTCATTTAAATATCCATGCCATGTTCTCATCTCCATTTTAAACTGTATTTATATATTAATATGAGTTTTTTATTAGTGGGTTACCCTTGTACCCTCTCTTTTTATTATTTTCTAAAACCATGTTATATAGATGTTATGCTGCAGAAATTTCGTCTCAAAAGTTATATCTCTTTCTATCAAGAAATTATCTTGTTTATTTATGTGAATACCTAGACCTATTTAGTTTCTATGGGTGTTAAATAAATATATAAAAAGTATATATTTTATTCTGGAATGGACATACATAAAACCCTCACTCCCTTTCCATGGGTTATAAATAATATAATGATCTTATTTTTAAGAACTTTTAAAATATCACAATTTTGAAATGTAACCCATTTATTTTATTCTCTATGGGTTATTTATGAAATGTTTAAGTATGATCTATTTGTCTCACATGAAATTAATGAAATATTATGGGTGTTCCCTGATATCTCTCCAATGCATTGGGTAAATAATTAATCTCTAGAGATGACAAGTTTCACGATACCTTGGTGAATAACCTTGGTAATTTTTATGACACCAAGTGGATAAACCTTGGTGATATTTTCATTAATTTATAAATGAAATTCTGTCACCACATATTCAAGTTATGTGTCATGTTCCGTTTATTATGATATTCCTATTCTTTCATTTCTCATGCCTTCCTGACTTTTATCATGTTCTTATTAATATTGCTCAAGATCACATGTCAAATGTTTCACTTGTTTTATTTACTGAGCTTCCTACTCACCCTTTTCTTTGATGTATGTCTCTAGGATATGAGATAAAGTAATTTTACTAAGGATTAAATTATGAAGAATCCTTACTAGTGGTTTAGAAGAATGCTTTATGCTGTTTTCATGTATTATGTTCCTAATTTCCAAGACACTGGACTTTAAAGATCCTATGTTTGTAAAATGTAATGAAACGTTATGTAATAAAAAGGCGGGATTCCATAATACACATATTTTTCCAATTGATGAAATGAATTAAATATTAAAGAATCATTAATGTAATTTTGTTTTTTTGGGTATAAACTAATTCTTAGTCAACATTTTGGAGATATTTTATCCATCATTATTATCTAATGATCAAATATCTTTCTAAATATTTTCTTTAAAAACATTATTTGTATGTGAACATTGTGAAATTATCTTTAAAGAGACAATGAGTCCCTATTATATAGGATGAACCACCACATCAAATTCCAATTTAGGGGTTAGATAGTTTTTTTCATGAATTAAAAATTGTCATTATCCAAACACTACGAAATGATCTCCTTACATTATAACATAGTTGAGTATTGATCTAGTAGCCATGAAAAAACCCACAGTATCTATAATGGGTTCAAAAAAGATAATAATTGGTGTCGATGTAATCATAGAATTGAGTTATTAAAAGTATTTCTGACAATCATCACTCCAATGGAATTGATTACCCTTTCTCCTGAGTGATATCATATGAGATTCAATACCTGAGAAGTCTATAATGAATAAATGATAGTATCCTGATAAGAAAAAAAATATATGTATCTCAAAAACATTATTTTTTGGTTTATGAGAGATTAATAATTTTACCTTTCTAATATATAATGATACACCTTTCTTAGTAATGACATTTCTGAGTAAGGGAACATTTTGTATCCAAAAAACACATGAAAATAATATTTTATAATGTATGTATTCTCCTATAGTGTGAAATATGATCTCGAAATGTTCTTCATGTTATTTTATTGTCCAATAATACACCATATTTTCACAAAAAAAATACAAAAACAAATGTGATAAGGTATCATTAAAATATATGATTCAACAATTCCAGGAAAACTACTGGTGTATTTATAAGACTAAAGGGAATGACCAGATACTCATAATGAATTTAGAAACTCATAAAAGATATTTTAGTAATATCCCCTTCCTACCCTAGTGTTGGTTATACTTAGACCATAGATAAATTTTAGAAAATCATTGGGATCTAATTACTTGATCAAATAGATCACTAATTCATGTAGTAATATACCTACACTTTTATATAGACTAATTTATTTTACAATAAACAACAAAAGTTATAACAAACCATCTTCTTTATTTTTAAGAGAACAAGAGTAGTCCATGGTGATGTACTTAGTCTTATTAACCTATTACTTTCCAATTATTCCAATTCAAACTTCAATTCCCTTAATTCAATTGGTGAAATTCTATATAATGGAAATGAAAAGGGATTTGACCCCAAACGAAGGTCAATCATAAATTTCACTTACATTTCTACTGGAAAACTAGTGACATTTATAGGTGAAAATATAGAATAAAAATCCCTGATTTTATAGAAATGGATTTTATCAATTATGCCATTTTTACCCCAAGTGGGCACTCAAATATTTAATAAATAGTTCCAAATATTGGTGATAAAATTTATTTTTTTATTTTCATCACATCCTAGTCTTCTTCAAAGAGATGAATATTCCCACTGAGATATATAAACTCTTCTCATTTCATGTAATAATAGATATCAGACTTTAAAGAAAGTAACTAGTATATTCTCAAGATTAATTCAAAGATATCCATGTCCAAAAAAATTTCCAAAACACTGGGCTCCATCGATGGATTTAGAAAAAGATGCACATTTAAATACCTTACAATCTCTCTACCTAAAAGGTGTCTATATACTCATCATGTGTTGCATAATATTGATAGGATATCCCATATTATTAATAAAATTTTAAGTAATTAATGAGTGGGATAGACCAATATCAAATAGAAAATTAATAATAACTAACATAAAGAGAATATTACCACATATAATTGAAGGACTAAATTTAACCTTTTTGATAATCTTCTCATCACCATATCTCTACTTAATCACTCCCTATTGTTATTTTCTTAAATATTGTGATATCACTACCTATGGAGTCTTGGTGTTCCTAGAATCACCCTGGATTACTCAGTTTAGAAGATGGAAATAGTTCTAACCTGATCTCTTAGACGAGGCATATGATATTTTTTCATGTTACATGTATTTCAAAAAAATAACATTATATCATTTGGGAAATAAGGCTTAAGATGTACCATCTGATTACTGTTGTGACATGATTTGGTTGGTGTCAAATAAAATCATTTCTTATTATTTAACAAAAAACTTTGTAAAATTTTATGTTTAATATATGGGAAAAAAGGAAAGTTAATAAACCTGTTGTTTTGATTCTGTGATGATTTACCACCTTTAAAGTAGGTATCCCTCTACCTCTTGTTCCCATTATTTGAGTTTCCACCTATTATTATATATAAAAATAAACTTCCTCTAGTAGGATTCCCTATATTATACCTTTATACCATTTTTTCTCTATTAACCATATTGGTATAATTTGTTATATGAAGTACAAAAAACATAGAATGAATTTTTTTTCCACATCCTAGCCTTTAATATGTAATCCATCAAAGATGTGCTAGTAGCTACCTCAAAAGTGAAATGAAATAATTTCATAAATTTATCTATATATTTCTTCACTATTTGATTTTGTTTCAAGTGACTAAATGAATATTTCATTATTCTTATCTTGAAGACATGTGTAATGATTTATTTATTAAAAAAACTTTGAAATTTTTCCCATGTAAGACCTTGGTTGAATTCAGCATTTACCGTGGAATCCCACCATTCCCATTTTGGATTTTCTAGAATGTATACTACTAACTTGACCTTTAGATCAATAGATGTTCAACGTAAATCAAATAAATAATTCATTCTATTAAACCATTATTATTCCTTTTAAATTTCTAACCCCCCCCCCAAATATTGGAAGATGTGGGTTTAAAAACTAAACATAATGGTCTATAAGTCATGGTTTATCATTTTTATTTCCCTTATCAATAGGTTTCCAAGATAAAAAAATGAACTAAATAATCAATTAATTCAAATATCATTTGGGTGGAACCATATTCTGCCTATAGAGGGTTTTTTAGTTGTCTAATCAATTCAATTTGTCTATAGTCAGAAAAAAACACCACATATTCATCACACATAAGGAAACTGAAGGATTGGAATACTCCAAATCATTAATAAAAAAATCATCATAACCAGTTTCCAAAAAAAAACATCAAATACGATATGAACAATGAAGTAATAGTGGGAAGACTCATTACTAATGCATGATATGCTATAATCATTTATTATATGCACAATGAAGATACGACAACACTCATATAGGTGTTTCAAATACACATTTTTTAATTAGACCACCCTGGTAACTTGAAGTTTAGTATTTAAAGGTTATACATTTCTATTTATGTTATACACTTTATGTCCTAGAATATCATATATCCTTTCTATAATCACAATTTGATGGACTGGTCAAAATGTACACCATTTTTAACATCCCAACCCAAAACTATGTCTTTGAAATATCTGAGGTTCGAATAACATTAGGTGACATCCCTAAGATACCAAATACTAAAAATAAATTCAAAAGGCTTAAAAATGGTTGGGTATTATTTTCCCTCAAAAAATAACCTATCAAGATAAAATAAAAACAATGATACCAACTTAAATGATGCATGAAGTAATAACAACATAACTCAAATGAAATTTGAGCAAAACAATAATATCCTAGTAGTAGATGAAAGTGAAAAAAGACATTTAAACAAAACTAAAAGGAAAATGAGATGTGGTAACAGAAATGGGGAATCACTCCAAATACATCATAAGATAAATCTGAGCTCCAACAACCATCGCGAGGAAGTACCATCCTGAAGCTCCAGTAGAGAAATAAGATACCTTTCCATTGAACATTTCATCCTAAACAATGTTTGAATATGAATAAAAGTTCATATACAGGGGATGAGTAATCGTAAAATTAAGTAATTACTTATGAGACATGCCAACTCATGTTATTAGGAAAATAAATCATTATCTCATAGTTCAGAATATAATTTAAAATAAAAGATAAAAACATCAAAGATGTTCACCAGTTTAAAAAATTTTAAATAAAAAAATAAAAACTTATCTATTAATTCTATTTGGAATACCCGGCCAATATATTCTTACTCTTGAGCACACAAATACCATGAAAAAGTCTCATATTCATGAAAAGTTACTCATATATCCATAAACACATCACTAGGAGGTCATTCTCCAAATACCTCTAATTTGGCACCTCATGCTAATTGTTTAATAGAAAGGAAATGTTCAATGAAATTATTAACACACCCAAGCCGTGTATTCCATGTTCTCACAAAAAAATATTTATTAAATCAAAAATTATTTATAAATAATTATATCAAACACCTTATATGAATCTTCATAAATACAAAACATAAATCATGAAAAAAATTGTCAAAAAAATAATAAAATCCAAGATTTACAAATTATAAATAAAAGGGGTTCCCTATAAGAAATAAACATGATTTTCCCCCAAAAAATCAAAGATATAAAATTAAATATTAAATCCTTTAAGTTATAGAACTATTATATAGGAGATTGAATCAACTTACCTCACAAGGAGTTATAAATATAAAGAATGGTAAACAACCTCTACAATCAGGCTCTGAATCATTTCCCTAAATATATATGTTCAAGATCCCATCATAAAAAACATATATCATATATCTAACCCTAATATATTAGATATAATGTTCTGTTCAAATTAAATTTGGTGAATCTAGAAGGACAATAAAAGTTGAGATTAATGGAATCTTACCTTCAAACATCAAGATCTAACACCCTTCGATCCATTAAAATAGGGTTTCATAAAGATTGGATATATAAAAAATGACTAGAACAATACATTGGTTCTATATCTAGGATCAATGGAATATAAATAAGAGTTTTTAGGTGAAAATTAAAAAAACATTTTTAACATGGTATTAATGCACCTTCCATAGTTAGGATGCACAGTTTAAAAAGTGATACACCAACTGTGTTATTGTGACTAGACAATGATTAGGTTGTCACACGGTTGTATTGAAAGGATTGATAGAAAACACATTAAATATAAGAAATAATTATTCCCAAAAAATATCTATATTTCACACTTTATTATACATTTTTTTCAACTATATTCTAACCATGCATGTGATACTGGAAAATACCCATGTTGTCACATGGTTTTGTCATATATTTTGAAAACCCATGCACTAACCATGAAAATACCTATGTCCCAATAATCCCTAGATTTCATGATTTTTTTTCAAAGTTTGTAAAAAATGTGTTCCATCCATGCTCTAAACTATTAACTCCCATAATCTCTTTCATGGTTTCCTAGAGAAGCTTCATGGTTTCCCTTAACTGTGTTCAAACCATGAAACCATAAAAATGATACTAAAACATACTATAACCATCCAAAACCTCACATAACTAAACCCAAAAATTATAAAACCTCAAAATAAATAATAAAATTATGAAGTACCTCAACATGGGGGTGTTACATCATAAATTATAAAATAATACCCACTGGGATGATCATATAAAATTAATCTAAAGAATAAAATAAATACAGAGAGACTCTGCTCAGTAGAACTAAGACATGCCTCTATCTTATCCTTAAAGATACATCATTCTACCCCAGTCTGCTCACCTATACAACAAACCTCAATCATCTATCAAGATAGGTATGGGGTCTTTACATCCACCAGATTCATATATAGAGAGTGATAAATAAATATAAACCCAACACCACCTGTCATGAACCAAGATGGGGTTCCATCCACCCCAACACCCGACCCAGATGGTAGCATAGCTAGAAGGGAATTCTCAATCCCCACAGGATAGAAACTAGTGTTTTGGTATCAATAATTCACTTTTGGGAATGATTTCACCCATGGTAAATTAGAAAAGACAAGACTAAAAAAGAAACATCATCCTAAGATCAACATCCACATCCAAAATCGATACAAAATTTAATGGTAAATTTTTTACAACATTAACCAAAAACCAAACCAAACCAAAATACCAAAAAAGATAGGCGAGAAACTACACAACCCAAAAACCTCCATGAAACAAGAGGTTCATCACCATCAAGACACCTCCACCAACACCTTCCAGAAAAGACCACTAGTAACCAGATCCACTATCACAACCATGAAACATCTTTCCTTTTCCAAGGTTAAAAATAACAAATTATACATACAACCAAGGGTGTATGTAGGGTGTGAGCCAAGTCAAAGTAGTATTCCACCCTAAAGAGTTTCTATGCCATTACATTAGATGATAAATTAACATACATGTTTTAATCAAAAAAACAAAAATATTTTTATGTAAATTTATTGAGTTAAATTTTTATGGATGGAATTTTGAAAGGAAGTATTCTTTACAAGTAAACATAAGATTAATGTACTTGTTATGCAAATGGTATGCACAACATCACAAGAGAGAATAATGTCTTGGGAGATACCTGAAGGCTCTAACTCTAGTGGGACCCTAGGAACCTTGTATCTCGATGAAACATGGAATAAAAATCATAACACATAGCATCCTCATGCATGATCCACTAGAAGGAAATCCATCCCAATTTCTAGTTGTCTCTAATAAACATCAAGTTTAGTTATTTTTCTATCATCAATCATGCTAAAAGAAACTAGGCCTCGACCCCTCTTATATAACTAGTGTACTAGTCCTACTCCACAAACCTAGATACCATGGGTTCCCTATGAGCTCAATTTTCATTTCAAATATCACATAATCACCACTTTCACATTCACAAGACAAACAATAATATTACACAATAAAACCCACCATTTTTCATATTCAAAACCTCTATCAAATCCATATTCACACCAAATAAAATTAAAAATATACTTTTCACCCTTTACACAATTTATGAACATGTTTAAGAATCATAATAAGGAAGAACACATTAAAAACTAACAATCTTCTTTAGGAAAAAAACTTTCAAAACAAACACACATCAAATACTTTTGAAAACAAATTTCTCAACAGTCAAAAAATTTATATAACACCATAAAGGAATAAAGAAATAATACCTAAATCACCTAATAATGATAATTCATGGAATCACCTACCTTTCACTTGGAAAATTTAGGAATCCAATGGAATACCAAAACTACACCTCAAAGGGACCCTATAAATGCAAGATCCAACCACAAAACTTATGATTTTACCTAAAATCTAAACATTAAACTCTCATTAGATCAACCAAAAACTAGTATGGATTTAATTAGGGTGATTTGGGGTTAAAATGGGAGAGGTAAAAAAGGATAATTTCTAGTTTTTAATGACCTAAATAGGATGCATGGTTAGCCCACACAATTTTCTAAACCGTGCGGCAGTAATGCGGTATCATCTTTCCAAGTAGAACAAAGCCACACAGTCTCCTAGGGGAGTGAACATGCCCATGAATCCTAGATAGTGTCACTATACTAGACATGCGGTTCTTTATAGTTTGGTGCATGGTTTCCACTAAACATGCGCCAACCATGCGCCGTCTTCTGTAGGGTCCAAAAATTCGATTTTCCTCAGAAAAAACCTTGGTAAAACTAAGGAATGAAAATAAGAGAAAAAATACACAAAGTAATGCCTCAAAATTAAAATCACATATGTGAAAATTCTCCCCACATTGGAATATTTACACCAATGAAAATTAATTCTAAATTATAACTAGAGAACAACAATGGATACTCATATTCCTCCCAAGACTTCCACTCCCATGTATCCACCTCATACTTACCATGCTACCAAAGTAATCGGACTAATGGTATGGAATTACCTTGAATAACATTCTATTGGGAATAAAAAATCCATACTATCTACTCAAGAATCAATAAATTTGGTTCCAAATACAATTCATTATAATTCAACACATGAGATGGGTCTAGAATATATTGCTTTAACTGAGATATAGTGAACACGTCATGAATTGACATCAACTTTGATGGTAGTGCTAATTTTTATTCCACCAACCCAACTCACTTTGTAACCTCATAAGGATTGAAATACCTTAGAGTTAGCTTACCTTTCTTACCCAAACGACAATGAACCATGTGTGGTGTGACTTTCAAAAACACCCATTCACCCATATAGAATTCAATGTCCTGGCACCTCTAATCAGTATAAGTCTTATGGTGACTCTAATCTATCAAAAACTACTACATGATAAACATGGATTTATCAAATGTTTATTGAAAAAGTCTCAGTGCTAAAAATGATGTATCTCCCACCTCATCCAAGCATAATGGTGGCCAATATGGCCAACCATACATCACTTCAAATGGATCCATACTAATCGGGGATTGGTAACTATTATTATATAAAACCTCCACCAAACACAAATATTAATCCCATGTGCCTCTGAAATCCAAAACTCATGTCTGGATCATGTCTTCCAATATCTAATTTCTCACTCATTATGACCATCCATTTGAGGATGGTATATTGTACTCAGCTTGATCTATGTCCCCATTTCCTTTTGAAGGGCATCCCAAAATCTAGTGGTAAAAAGGGTGTCCCTATCTGAAACGATATCTTATTGAACAATATTAATCCTCACTATCTCTTTCACATAAAACTATCCCAATTCATCAACTATGGATGATTCAGTGATCAGAATATAATGTGCTGATTTTGTCAGATGATCAATCACCACCCTTTTAGATTTCCATCCTCATGGTGTAAGAGGTAAGCCTATGTTGAAATCCAAGGAAACCTCGTCCCCCATCATGGTAGTAATGGGTAATTTCTAAAGAAAACTAGAGGGTCTCTGGTTCTCCTTATTAACCTTATAACAAGTATAACACCAATATAAAAAGTAATCTATGTCATGTATCATTCCCAAACACCATTCCTGATGAAGTAAATAATAATACATCTTGGTGGACAAGGGATTAATATCCCACTAAGACTTTTGGCTATCCTACATTGACATCATCCTCAATGAAAACAATGCCACAAAGTAAACCTTAAATCAAAAAGATCCTTCATGAGTTAACAACAATTCACACAAACCCTCCCCACCATTTAAGAAATACATAAAATTATAGCACATCTCAAAACTCAACTTATCTCACCAAATAAACTCCACAAGGGAATTTTTCAACTAAAAACTAGCCATGAATGCACCACCACTATGCTCTCTAGTCTCCAGGTGAAAATATAAAAAAGAATCATCAAAATCCACTCATTATTGGACTCCTTAATTTCTTCCATTGTAACTTTTCTACTCAATGAATTTTAAACCACATCATGTTTACTAGGGGTATACATGATATATAAATCGAACACATAAAGGTTCTCAACCCAAAGACAGAGCCTCAAATTTATATTCTTCTGAGAGATAATGTAGGGTAAACTCTAATGATCTGAGTAGGCTATAAATATCTCATCAAATAGATAGTAATTCCACGTCTTCAAGGAATTCATCACAACCACCAAATCCATGTCATGGGTTTGGTAATTCATTATATGTTTTCAGACATAGAGAGAACCACATGCCACCACATGCACATCCTACATTAGCATGCACCCAACACCCAAACCTCATGCATCAAAGTAAACCACATACCCTTTCCAGGATTCTAGAATAAATAAAATAGGGGTTGTGTTCAGGCACCACATAATCTCTTTAGAGGATTCTTGGCACTCTAGGTTCCACTCACACATTATCCCTTTACTGATAAGTGTCATCAAGGTAGAATTAATCTAAGAGAAATCTCAAACAAACTGCATTTAATACCCTGTTAGACATAGAAACATCTGATCTCAAAAACATTCATCAGCTTCTCCCATAACAACACAACACTGGTCTTCTTGGGGTATACCAAAACCCCTCATTTTGAGACTACATGACCCCAAAATGTCACCTCCATGATCTAGAAGGTTCACATTTAAAGCTTATCACAGAGGTGATGATCCCAAAGAGTAGAAAAAAATCATCAAATTCAACTCGTGCTCCTCCTTGGTCCCTGCATAGTCCAGGATTCCATCCACATATACCAGAACAAAATAGTCAAGATACTAGTGGAACACTGAATTCATAAGCACCATAATGGAAAATAAATCATTCTTCATCCCAAAAGGCATAACCAAACACTAAAAATGTTTATACCTACTTTATAAAGTCATTTTAGGAACATCTGACTCTTTGATTTTGATCTAGTGATACTAGGAATGAAATTGGATCTTGGAGAACCCCCTTTCCCCCTAAAGCTGGTCAAATATGTCATCAATACAGGGAAGGGGTGTTAATTCTTGATCATCAAATGATTCATCTTTTTGTAATCAATACACAATCGGAGATATCCATTTTCCTTCTTTGAAAATAAAAAATGGATGGTCCAAGGAGGGATGCTCAAGTGAATGCATCCATTTTATTTCAAATTGTCCATATACACCTTTAATTAACTTAACTTGTTACGGGCCATATGGAATGAAGGAAGAGATATCATCTATATTCTTGGTGAAAAATCTATTGTGAACTCCATGTCCCACTCTGAAGTCAAACCCAGAAATTCATCTGAAAATACCTATGGGGAATCATCCACCACAGGAAGTAATCCACCCTCAGGTGCACCATCATTATCCTCCAACTTGATCAATGAGATCTAAAAAGGATAGGTTTTCCAATTTCCAAAATGGGGGTTTAGAACATCCAAACTGAGGATCCCATTCACACTAAAAATCCTAGATACCATTATAAGGATCAATGAAACTCACTCATCGTTGATACAAATCGATTTTTTTCCTTCAATAACACCATCAAATCCATTCCGAGTATCACATCAAAGGGGATCATTTCTAGAACCATGAAAACCCATTCTATCTCGACCCCTAACACTATGAGGGCGCAAGACATATCCCTAAAGCCCTTCTATCACATATTACCTATAGGTGTCACAAGATCCATCATATATAGAATAAGCTTAAATGAAACTTTCTACACATACAAAATACATGAAGAAATAAAATAAATAAAATAACCAGTATCAAACAATGAAAAACTATAGATGATGGAATAAAAAATTTTCATAGAACTGCCACTAGTCATTCATCTGATTCTACTAGTTCTTGATCCAAAGAATGAATATGTATGGTCATTGAATGAGCCTAAAATTGACCACTAGCATATGGTTCTGCCTTGAATTGACTCTGTCCAGAAAAGGATCCAACCTTTACACCAAACCAAGAACCTGTTGTCCTGTACAGATCTAACTGAGCTGACATCCCCCCAGAAGCAGCAGATCATGCACCACTCTGATATGGACATGTCACCGTACAAAAATACTACAAGTTTACTATATTCCCACACTAATGGAATGTTATGGGGGGACCTGAACACATAGACCAAACTTTCCCCACATTTCAACATTGATGGTACAAGACTAACCCAGCATCTGAATCCACAGATGAAGACAATCATGAAGGATGGATAAAACTAAACCCCCCCCCCCCTTCTATTTATCTTATCATACTTCATCTTCCCCTCAGATAAACCGCCACTACTCTGTCCCACTACTAGAAATACTCCATAAAATGATTAATTTACACTATGATCAATATCCACAATTAACCCACATCCAACCACCTCCGCATATTTCTCCAAAATTAAAAAGAAGATTTCCTATCAAATATCTATCCACATTCTCATTTTTATATTTTTGTACTTCAACTGTTCATTGGAAACCACATCCAGGGTGATCCAAACCAACTCAGTGAAATGATTATCCTACTCCATCATGGTTGAATCCCATGGTGAAGATATAAAAAATCCCATTTCATGGGGAAGACCAGGTTCTCTAGAAAATACTACACATCGAAGACAACTGTTAAATACTTTCACCTGATCTTCATGTGATTTCTATTCTGAACCACTCAGTCCCATAACATATGACTGGGACCTTCAAACAAAAATGAATCACATTTCACCTTCACTACCTCAGGAGTGTCAAAAAACCCAAAACATTCTCTCTATTTTCTCAAGAAACTTATCTGTCTCCTAGGGGTCCATTCTACCCTATAAGGAAGGAGTATTTTTCTTCAGTAACTCTAGAGAATTATCCATTTATGGACCTAATTCATCTTCCCTCACATGATAGGGCCGAGTGCCTTCTCTCAAACCCAAATCTTGTACAATTTGTACCATGGATTTCACTAGTCTCTGATTAAAAAATGACGACTAAATCTATTCACCCCCTTCCTGTGGTTGTGCAAGTGGTCTCTAAGGATGCATCTTTCTACATCAAGAAAAAAACACAAGGAAACCCTATAAATAAACCATTATTAAAAATTTCAACAATATAAAAATATAACAAACACTTCCATAAATCATAAAAAAACAAAATTGATCACAATAACATGTCAAACCAAACTACTACACCCACACCTAGTGTCCATATACATTCTGCATCATGTAAGTCTAACTTGTTGGATATTTCAAATAAATTCCCAACATTCCATGAAAATTCAAGGCCTAGTACATTTTTTGTTTTCTAAACACCCCAATCAGAAATAAGTCTCAATCCCCAATAATACTAGATCATTTTTATCCAGAATATTCTTTAATAAAATGACCCAAAAAAGGTTTAAAACCATGCTATGATACCATTTTATCATGAACCAATATGGGGTTTCATCTAAACTGACACCGGACCTGTCACATGGCATGTACCAAAGGGAGTTCCTGATCTCTATGGGCTAGAATCTAGTTCCTGAGTATCAACAATGCACTTCAGGGAATGATTTCACCCATGGTAAATAAAGAAGAACGACTCTAAAAATGAAACATCTTCCCAAGATCAATATATAAAGACAAAATAGATACAACATTCCAAGATTAAACATTTTAAAACATTAAAAAAACCAAAACAAATGAATATACCAAAACATGAAGGACCACTAGCAACCAGATCCACCATAACCACCACATAAATTATTTTCTTTACCTGGGTAAAAATAGAACCTAGTATACATACACCCAAGGTTTTACGTAGGGTGTAATCCAAATCCTAGTAGGATTCCACCCAAAATAGATTCTATTCCATAACATTATATTATAAATTAACATTCATGTTTTAATCAAGAAAATTGAAAAAATTTTAGGGAAATATATTGAGGTAAACCTTTTAACGAAGAAATCATCTAAGGAATAATTATTTACAGTTAAACATAGGATTAAATTTCACCATACGCCAATGTTATGAACAACATCAAAAGATATCTCCACATCATTGGAAATCCCTATAGGCTCTATCTCTAGTGCGACCCTAGGAACCTGATATTTTAGTGAAACAAGGAATAAAAACCATAAACCACAACATCCTCATGCATGATCCAAAAGAGGGGAATTCATACTAAGGTCTAGTGATATCAAATCATCACCAAATTTAGTTAGTGTTTTTTCCCCAATCCAACTAGAATAAATTATGCCTCAGTCCTATCAATCCAACTAGCGTACTGGTCTAAGTCTTTCCACTGAGATACCTAGGCTTCCCTTTGGGATTAATTTTCATTTCAAATTCACATAATAACCACTTTCACATAAAAAATCAAAAAATCTGAGCATACAATAAAAAACTATTTTTTATAACAAAAACCTATATCAAATCTATACCCACACCAAATCCAATTTAAAAATATACTTCACACCACTTACATAATTTATCGAATGCATTTAATAAGCATAATAAAGAATAACACATGAAACACTTCAAATATTCTTTAGAAAAACATATTTCAACTCATAAACACCTCAGATAATTTTAAAAATACATTTTTCACCATTCACACAATTCCTAGAACAACTTTCAGAAAGAAAGAAAGTATACCAAAATCATCTAGTAATTCTAAAGCGTGGAATTTTCTACCTCACACTTGGAAAATTTCTTAATCGAGCAAAAAACCACAACAAAACCACCAAGAGACCATATAAACGAAATATAAAACTAAAAACATCAACATTTTACTTAACATCTCAATATTCACCCCTCATTAGGTAAATTAATCCAATAGAGAAAGAAGAACCCAAAAAGAAGAAGAAGAACCCTAGAAGAAGATAGAAATAAAGAGAGATGGGACATACTTGATTATTTCTAAAATATACACAGAAAATCAACCCAAAAATATTATTCTCAATAGGGAAAAAGGGTAGAGGGGGAAGATCCTAGGGATGTAAATCCCATATTTCTGGAATTAGGGGAGATTTGGGCTTAACACAGAAGTGGTTAAAAAGGTACATCTCTCATTTTAAATGACCTGGATAGGCCGCATGGGTATCCTTCATGGTTTTACAAACCATTATGTAGTAGTATGGTCTCATATGTCGAAGAGGAAGCCAGCTGCATGTTTTTTTATGGGATATCACATGCCCATGCAGAAGGTCATGCAACCTATACAGTGCCACTGTCCTTGGTGCATGGTTTCTCTTGGGCAGGTGTCAGGTTTCCCCTAACTGTGCACCTACAGTGTGCCACCTATACTACGGTCCGAAAATTCCACTTTTCTGCCAAAAAATTTGTTAAAACTAGGGTATGAATATAAGAATTGAACTAAACAAAGGAATGCCTAAAAATAAAAAACAATGATATGACACCACCAATGGTTCCCTTAATATAAAACAAAATATATTAGGTGATTACAAAAAATTTAAACAAAGTTATAAAACATATTATTCTAGAGTATATATTCTTTCATTCTCAAATAACATAGAAAATGTTACACCCTACCCAACAAAAATTAGACTATATTTGATAAATTACTGTGATATTCCTGTAAACTGGGTTAAGGTTCTGTATGGTATCTAGATTAAGACACTATGTAATAAAGGGCCTTAACATATTCCATTATAGATATAATCTCTTTTGTTATATCTAAATAATATGGATTTCCAATATATATATATTATTAGTCTCATGTTACCTTAATAATTTCAATATTTCATTAGAATAATTGAATCCATCAACATCCTGAATAATCTTATGGTTTCGTATAAATAATAGGCATCCCTACATACCGTGGGAACCATAATGATATATATTAATGATGAAAATATAAAACGAGAATATCATGGATCATCAAGAATTATGAGGCTTTGTCAAAACAATGGGAGGAAATTACTCTTTTAATAATCCCAAGGATACACCCAAATTCTAAGAGTCATTAACCCCCTATGGAATCAAAATTCTATATATTTATGTTGAGTGGTTCCATCTCCCTTGGGATTACTAATTCGATAACATATCCTTACCATTGCACTATCTCCAACACCCAACCTCTTTCGAGAATGTAGTATCACCTATAAAAACTAATTCACCAAATCATTGTTCACATGGTCAAAAAATACTCATATCACACACCACCTATTACTAACTCCCATATATAATCTTCCACACTCCAAGCCCTAGTATATTAATAAGTAAATATTATGAGGCATAGTGTAAGTGTTGGTGCAGTCCCAAATTTTATTTTTTCACCAATATCAATGAATACATTCAAATAACAAGATGATTTCTCCCTAAAATCAGATAAATAGGATCACTTATTTTTAATTTATAATTAATTTAAATTAAGCATTACATTATCTGTGGTATTCATCCTTAATCAAATTTCCATCACCTGTCTTATTGTATCATTAGTTGTGGGAGAGAGTCCAAGATAAAATTACTTTATAAAAATCTAGACATGATTCAAAAATCCCAAAATGGGCTACTTGAAACTAAAGGGGGTAGAGTGGAAGAATCTTGTGCTTTATTTAATTTTTATACCAATATAAATGATGATATCTTCTTCTCTCTCGAGATTTTTGTGAGAGAGCAACAGAGGATGTCTCTATTAGGATTAAGAGAATTCTTGAGTTGTCTATATCATGAAAACACTTCCATATAATGAAATATTATATATTTAATAATATATGATTAGAGTTAAGTTATTAAAATATCACAATGTCCCATACCAAAATATTTATTCTTTATTATTTTAGATTGAAAATATAAAATTATTTTTTATTTTTATTTACCATGACTTGTGTTTCTTATAACATAATTTCTTAAATAATCTTATCAATATTTATTTAAATTACGTTAAATAAAATATATCATTTGAATCAGATCATTAAACACAATCTATATCCTTCTATAAAATATTATATTCACTAAACATGTGAATAAATATTTAATTAAATCATCAAATAACTTAAATAAATATTTATGTTACTTTATTCACTAAAATGGTGAATAAATAAAAACTAATTTATTACATGTTGAATAATTTAACAAAACAATTAAACTCCAATACACAAAACTAGAATAAATCATGAATGAATTTGTGAGATAAACATTAACATAAATAAATATTATTCCCCAAAGTAGTGAATAAATTATCATTATATATTTAATCAATATAATTTAATTATATTTTTTATACACTTAGTGTGTGACCATCTATGCCCCTTAGTTAATGAAAATTGGTGAACATTCCAAACATCCACGTTCGACTTCAAGAAAAACATCAAGGAACCCATAGTTAAATGAGTTCATATAGCATCTATAACAACATTACTTTGAATTGAACTATAATATACACTACCGTTTTCTATTGATATCACCACAAACAAAAAGTATACATATTTCACCACTCTATATGCTCGATTTACATTTCATTGACATTATAAAATGGACATGTATATAAACTACCATGGACATAGATTTTTTAAACTATTTAATTTTAATCAAAGTATCATATATACCTTCTTACATTAACTTAAGATGGAAAACTAATTTCATAACTTATTAAATTGATGTGATATCACTTATAATGTACCCATCATATGATACCTCATTGAATGTATATAAAATCATGTTTCTGATTAATAAATCAATGTTTTTGATTCATGATATACATTAAAAATAATCTCTTGTATAATGACTAATTCAAATTCTCGTATATGGGAATAAAAAATGAAATATAAAACATTAGGAAGTCTTATTAGTAGGAACGTCCTCATGACCTCAATTATTAGCGATCATCGAGTGTAAACTTCATTAGAAAAAATATATATTTCCTATATTCTACACAAAATAGATGGTTAAGGATAATTTATGTCCCAATAAACATATGTATCCATACCATATTAAATTTACATTGAATAATATAGTCATAACATCTATATGTTCCCTTAATAGAATAAAAATTTTCAATCCCTTCAACATGAAAAATATTCTATGGAAATTATCAAATTAATTGTCATGTTGATGAATGTTGATTATATGATAAGATAATATATACATATATATATATATATATATTTAGGAAATAAAACGTATAAATTCATTTTGTTCTTATGAAACAACTCCAATAGACACCCACTTGCACTAGATCCAACTACCAAAAAGTATTAACACTCTAGCTCTCACATGATTTTCATACGTATTCTATGATATTTCTTTAGCCAGTTGGTGTGTCGCATTTTCCCATATCAATAAATTTGTAACTAAGACTTCACCTCCTTTAGTAAAATATCTCAAGATATGATATTTAAGAGGTTTATGCTCTATCTGTTATAGCGAACTGTGATCCTTAGCTAGAACCAATGTAATATTGTTATCACAGTTCAATATAATGTAACCTATACTATTCGGTACTACAATATTCTCCAATATTAATATTTTTATCTATACTACTTCTTTATTTTCATAATAATCTATAATGTACTCATATTATACTGTGGAAATGAGGACCACTAATTGCTTAAAACACTTCCATATCGTAGCTCCTTCATTAATCCAAAACAAATATCCTAATTTCAATTTCAAATCATTATGATCTCTTTGGAAAAAAGAAGCTACATATCCCCTCATAACTAGGTCCTCATCACTATCAAAAACTATTAATGTGTCTTTTATATGCCTATGTCACTTTAGGATAGTCTTTACAGTCGAACATTATGGCTCACCTAGTTCTATTTGATATCATTATACCATACCCAAGTCATAGAAAATATAAATACTAGTATACAAAATATATTATTTAATGAATTTATCCATTAATATATAAGGTACTTCACCCATCCATTATGTTTTCATGTACTTGAGAAAAGAATATCTTAGACAGAAGTATAGTTTTTCACATGGGAAACAATCCTCTCTTGGATTATTTTCAATTATAGCTTTTTAATAGCATACCAATTTATGAACCTTGATTAGTCAAAGAATCCTATCATATCTATCATGATATATCTACATCCCTATAATGTAGGTTGACTCACCAAAATCATTCCTAAAGAGGCATTTATTCAATAATTTATAAAATAATAATCAGAGTGGTTTCTCATTTTCCATCAGTAATATATGATCAATATATGACCCTCGATAGAAATATCACTCCACTAAACCACTTGTAGAAAAATGTATCAATTTCATTGTTAATAAAATAAAAACTCTAAATTTTTCATAAAAATGTATTCTATGATTTTAATTCCTTCTTCATCCCATAAATGGATATATATGAGGAGTATATATTATTTTCATGTTTTGGTGTAACGATCCCTTGAAGTTGTGTCGTATAGACATCCACAATAATATTTATATTAATGAAATAGTTATTGAATTTTTTTTTCTAAATTTCATAATTTTGGAAGGATATTATTGAAATTACATTTATAATGGATCTAGTATGGTGAGTGATTAAAAAGATTCATTATAATTAATTCCTTAACATATATTAAAAATCCTAGAAACTTATCATACCTTATAGGTAAACAATAACCATCCACCTCTTATTTAATCATGAATACCAATTTATACACAATATCCTTTACATAAATTCGATAATATAACAAAACCCAAACCCAATTTTGGTACATTGAATCCATGTCAAATTTCTTGGATTCTCTCAAATTTGTAACTTTTTGTTTTTTATAATTTATTGTTTGATAATGGATCATTTTTTTAATTAATATTGTGTCACCTACCATGGGGAAAGCAAAATAATATCTCTCCAGTTCTCTAACCTCTCTATTATACCTAAGTAGCCCTACAGTCTACATAAAAACATCTTTCACTAATTATTTTGGAATTTTTTTAAGTGACAACTCTTGTGTATCTTGAACTTTGAATACATCATATTATATCTTCCTACTGCTATCTCATTTCAAGTTATTCCAACATTATAGAAACATGGATTGTTATTCCATGATTACATTCATATCTTATGGATCGTATATATTATATCTTCACATTTCCTTGGGATATCCTATGTAGAAACAAATTATCCATTGAAATTCAATGTTATTTCTAAAATTATCCTTTAAAAAATCTTCGCATATCTATACACACACACACACACACACACAGATATATATATATATATATATATATATTAAAAAATGTATTTCTTCTCAAATAATTAATCATATTATATTTATTTTGATATTTTAGTTAGCTCTAAGTTTAGTTTGTATGTTTTTGATTGTAATGAATATCCTAAAAATGATAATTGATGATTTATAGAAATCATCATCAATTTAACAATGTCTAATAATGTATAGTTCCTCATTTCATTGAAACAATTGTTCTTTGGTGTATTAGGAGGAGTGGGTTGATATAATATCCCCACCTACTATATGTAATCTATGAACTCTTAGCTATGATACACCCCACCTCTGTCTTACCAGGGTTTCATTATCCTCTTACCAAGACGATTCTCTACTTCATTTTTGTATCATTTAAATTTATAAAATGAATCAAACGTATGCCTCACTATATGGACACATACATATCTATAAAAATCATTAGTAAAAGTGATTATGTATTAGAATCAACCCCTATATTCTACTTGAAATGTTTACCACTCATTAGTGTGAACTAAATATATAAATTCATGGATCTCTATATTTTTTATATAAAGGAAATTTTGTCATTTTTCCTTCAAAACCAAGATTAGATATTTCTATTTGTTTTTATTCAAAATAATATAAATACCATTCCAGATATAATTTCATCAAAATAGTTCTTATTGACATGACAATGTCAATGATTCTAGAATAGGGTGTAATATGAGTCTTGTGAACTTGATTTATTTTCAATTATAATGTCTTGATTTTTATATTCTAGTATGTAATGAAAGTTATTCAAATGTTTTATACAATAACCTATTATAGATTTATATAATTATTTTATTTTATTTATGAACTTGAAAATATAATATTTCATGTTTGAAATTTAAAAAGATATGATGTTCTTGTATGCACTAGACCTATAAAAATTGTTCTTCAATAGTAAAAACATTTTTAGATAGTAATGTTAGGTAGTATTCTCTGGTAGTTAGTACTTGTAATCTCACACCATTAGAATATTGAAGATCCACCTCACCTTTATTAATCTTCAAAAATATACAAGGTTCATGTATTTAGTTACAAATTTGATACCCACAAGTTATATCTAAAAACCAAATTGTAAAAAGGAAAACATTTCACTCAATAAAGAATTTTCCAAAAGCTTCCCCTTTCTTATTTAATGAGGAACATTTATTCTTCCATTATCCCTTATTTCTAGAATAAAAACATATATCATCCAACTATTTATCATCCCTTTGGATTTTTTCACTTCTTGAAATGATTTTTCATAGGTGTCATTAGTTTAAAACCTAACTTATAATTTTTTCCCTTTCCTTACCTTTTTTACTATAAGAACGTAATGGTTATAATGATTTATGTGTTTATCCAATTTTTTAATCAAATTTTAATGATCTTGGAGATATATCACACTTGCAAATGATACTACCATAAGGTATTGTAAAAACAATGTTTCATCCATTTTTTTCATATTACATTTTTCTCTACCCCCCCCCCCCACATGCCACTTCATATGTCTTAGTATAAATAGGGTACTCAAATTCATATAACTTCCTTTCTTCTAATAGTACAATGTGATGTCCTTTATACCATTCTTGGAAGTATAAACTAGTTTAAAAATTCTATTTATCTATAATCAAATGAAACTATAATATATCTCCCCATAACCCTGGACCAATCAAAATTTGACAAACTAGTTTTTTCTATGTGACCTCTGGAACACATCTCCCTATGCTAGAGGCTTCCAACTAGTAGATAAAGTCTCAGGTGTTTTCGTAGGGAGACTATACCCTCGTATTAGAGTAAGAATAATAGAAAATAACAAATAAACATTCAAAAAAATTATCAATGTAAACAAAATAATAAAAAATGATTCTATAAAAAAATGAATCTTAGAAGAATTTATTCGTAGAGACAGATGTCTATACCAACACACAACAACCGAACAACCACTGGGACATTAGTTTGTATAATAAATAATAATAGTAATAATAATAATAATGAAGAAGGATCTGCCACTATCCTCAATCCTCATCTCTTTCTGGTCTCTAATTTAACTTATTTATCTTACTTTATCCTGTAATATTGGTCCTTTTCTCTACCTGAACCTGTGATTAGTAAATTCCACTTGATTACCCAAGCTCCATGTCCATCCGAGTAGGGTGTGAGTAAAACTCTATAGATCACCACCAATGAGGTCTAAAACATAACTATTAAATGCAATGTATACACATAATATATGATAAAAATATATAAATAATTACTAAAGAAGAATAAATAAATTTACACTATTGATCTTGGAGTTTGAAAAAAACCCTCGAGATTGATTGTACCTAATTTGGATAGTTTTAGACTATCTATTAGGATGAAATATAATCATTCCAAATTTTTCAATCTCAATAGATGAATATCAAGTAATAACTTAGGAATTCCATAAGTATCAGGTCTAAACATCGATTCCTAGGATATTATCCTGGGCAATGTAATAGTAGAAAGATCAATGGAATAATTCCAGGAAACCACCCAGGAATTTAATAATCTAAATAGGGGAAATATCACCCCTACTATTAATCTTATATAATATATCTAGGGGAATAACACCCCACATGGAAATCTCTTCTAGGGGAATAGATCCAACAATGTAAATAGGCATAGAAGATGATTCTTTGGTAACCACATGTGAAATCAATATAGATCCAAAGGATGAATACTAGGTGGACACCTATACATTCTCATAGTTATTACAATAAAAAAATTGTATTTTTCATAGCATTCCATATTTTAAAAAAAATCTAAGGGGATTTCTCAAGGAACTCTATATAGGTATCCACATAAGAATCCCCATTGGAAACCATTGAATCCCAATATTAAACTTGAAAATTCATTTATAAATACATAGTGGAGAATTTTCCCTCTTAGGATCCCTCATATAACACATCTCATAATTATTGGACATATTCCTAAACACATCTAACAAAAACCAAGCTCAACCTCTCAAGTTCATGACATATCCCTATTATTATTGTCCTACAAGGATCACATCATCGATATGGGTTATAAGGTGACACCTAACATCATCACTACCCACTCCTACACTATCCCTCTCAAGATATTTCATCACATGGGGTACCCACCTTTCCCAAAAAGGTCACCCTATTTCATAGATGTCTTATATGGGCTCCCCCATAAAAATCTAATATTTTAGTAATATCTTGTTTGTTAGAAGGAATTTCATTCCTTAGTGTTATAATAATATCATTTCATCCCCACTTTTAGAATAGGGTAATCAATACTTCTCTCAAGAGATATGAAATAGAGTCCTTCTCAAATTCTATGTCATCCTAAGTAGGTCCAATCACCCAACCTACCATCATTTTAAACATGATATGGCCACCTAGATAATCACATACTTGTGGGTATGGAAAAATATCCTAACCCTTAAACTAGTTACCCCATTTTCTCTAAGGTACCTCAAAGACATATCATGGCTTACTCATGCCCATTAGTCTGATTCTTCACTCGTAAAGATCAGGGTAATTAATGCCACTTTTCCATATCTTCTATAATCACTAAATTAATTTAAATATCACCCTTACGGTTCCATATGTCAGAATCAATTCTCATTGTAGATATTCTAATTTATAATGGTGTGTTATTTATTCCATTTTTGGTGAAAAAAACTCTAGCATCTCTCATGACATGACCTATGGGTTGTGGGGTGACCTCATGTAGATGAATATATTCAGAAAGGCCCTGAACTTGTTCTTACATTTACCTAAGAACCTAAAATATACTTTTCTCATAATTCCTCATCAAAAAACATATCCTTGTGATTTACCAACTCTCATAATGTTGATCTAAATACTAATTTTCAAAATCACCCCACCACTAGAATCATAATTTAAACTTCCATTGAAATTCATAACCTGAAAAAAAAAATGGGCCTTTACATCCTCTTCACTATATCACTTCACATACTAGAGACTCTCTAGTAGTCCTTGACCATAATACCAACCTATCTTTGTTGTCCAATCACAATTAACTCATTGTGTTCTATCCCAAAATTCCAAACAAGACTCTTTTACGCAACTCCAACCCATTGTGTACATTCCTAAAAAAAACCCAGCAATTTCTCACCATTATCACCAAATTACCCAAAGAAAGCTTACCCATGCGTGTCTATCTGAAGATATGGGGATTTCATAAACCATTTCTTCTCAAGTATTTTAGTTCCCATCACCATAGTTCTCAAATAACAAGAATCAATTATGAGCCATGGTGATCCCCACCATCAGAATCACTTACCAAAACAAAACGTGAGTAGTCTAACAGCCCGCTCGGTGCTAATTTCATCTCACCAATCCTAATTTCAATTGAAAAAAACATATATGTCCTTCTGTAGTCAACTTAACTCAAAAATTACAGGCTTAAACTTTAGACACATTATATCATCACATGATCACAATGCTTCAACTACTCAAAGTCATATAGAGTTTTCCAAACACCCAAATCAATGTTTGTACCCATGTTTTGGATTAATTCCATGGTTGGTAGCTCAAACAACCCAAACAATTGTCATACCCTCACCCTAAGCACAATAACACCCATAATCCGAATCAGATTCAGATCACAGTAAGACCATTATAATACCAATTTCAATTCATAAACACTATCTAATATCACATCCCTATCTAGAATCTTTTATTCTATAAGGAACTAGATATAACAAGATCCACCTACACATTGGAATCATAGTTATATCTTGACGATCCAATAACTAGTATCACTACATCTATGGCCCTTCAAACATGATTTTCATGCCTCCAAATCCAATTCTTTATCTATTACTTCATGTAATTTCTTGTAATAATCACCCTACTCATACCCAAGAGCCAACACAAACCCTCAAACACCACCCATTCTTGTATTACGTGAATTTCATCCCCAAAGCCCAAAAAATATTTAAATTTAAAGTGGGTCACAACCTATGATATACCATGGTGTACTCCCCACCATATAACATTCCTTATATCACTCCTCAAACACAATATCATCATTTTTCTTCATTAAACATGTGTCCCTACTCCTGAGGCACACTCATAAAGACTATCCACCCCCAAAACCATCCTTCTAAGGTGTCATTATCAATATGGAGGAATATTTTTTGTCACAACCTTAAGATACCAATACCATAAGGATTCTATAAAATATTTTAGTACATTCCCTATAAATGTCCACTCACTAATTCATAACTCAAATAACACCATGTGTAACCCATAGGTACTACTTTAATATATTCTAAAATGAATTCATGTACACTGTTGTACCAAGTGGTAATACCACCCATCTAATGCTCCAATGAGTCATCCATACCCAAAGCTAAGCTCATACACTAAAATAAAAAACTAGGATCATCTCATATATTAGTGTCATTTAACAAAAAAAATCCTCGATTATTTTTAAAATATTCATGAAATCTCACATGTATCATGGATAATCATCTGATATCCCACCAATTGGGAATCATTCAAAAAACTAGGGGAATATAACCATGCTCTACCTATCTGAGATACTAATATCTTGGATCCGGATCCAAAACCTTGCTATGAACCACACATTAAATCAAAATTGATAAGAATCATACAGATAATTCCATATAAATATGGCCTTGATGTCAAATCACCTTAACTGATTTACCTTATAAAGCACAAGACATTTACCAATCCTATATCAAATTGACCATAAATTATACGCATGTCATACTTTTCATAGTATAATCACCACCCACGCTTTCACATTTGAAATATATATAGAATCTCTATGCCTATATCACACACCTGGTACTGCCATACATGCACTGGTCTCATAACCCAAATCATCTACAAATAATTTTATCTCTGACGAATTCATATTTCTAAGTTAAATCTCTCTCAAGTATCCCTAACTAATGTTACAAAAATCACCAATACCCTAATACACATTCCAAAGGCACTAGGAACTCCCACCTATATTATAAATCAAACATCACACATGACATAAATTATAGAAAACATCCATGTTTGTGTCCTAAATAATTTGAGGAAACTCACATTCAAAAACACCCACTCTGAGGTACTTACATATAAATATATTAGGTATCACATGAAAATTAATCAACCCACTGTTGGGTACTAATCCTCACTGATAATCTATGTATAAGACTACCCCCTTGAGGATCTCAATCTCATTCATGTGTATATATAAAGGAATCATCAAAAGATAGACTGAGATAAGTATATGATAATCATATGGTTTGGTTGGGTAAAATTTCATCAAGAATAATTATAGGAAAACACCTTATAGATTACTATTGACACTTCAAATAACTAGAAAATATTTAGTTTTCAAAACTAATAACATAGTTTTAGACTATGGGTTAATCCGGATAACATCTAATGCAAGCAACAACCTACAATGAGTCATTGTATATCCATTACAAGGGGGATTGTATAATCATCACAAAGGATCATCTCTATACAATATCCACATGACCTATCATCCAAAAAATGCGGTGTCTTATCTGAATTAAATTCCAATAAAAAAATTTATGGGAAAACTCTATAATTTGTTTCTAATAATTCAAATAGTTTTACCCTTATCATCAGTGATATAGAACACACAAAAGGAGATGAATTTCATGTGAGTCCAATGTACCAAGAATAACACATGTACACATGCCTCTTTATGATGGTATATGAGACAAAAAGACCTATATCATAAATTTCTAACCCATTTGAATCATTCCAAGTTATTTCCTACAGCTGTAAAAGTGGGAACTAAGAATACAAATATCATATCTCCGGTATCTTGGACTATACATCAACAAAGATGTTTGTGATGAAAAAGTCTTTAGTCAATCAAAAGCAATGACAAAATTTAATATTGTTTCTAACATCTCCCTAAATATTAAGTCTAAATAAAAAAATAACGCCACTTTGTAATGACTCATCACCCTAGTCTAATAGTACCCAAAACAAATATTTCTACATGACCTTGGGTGCGCCTCCACATATGCCAAAAGCTATCAACTAGCAATGCGTGTATAGGGTGTTATAGTAGGGAGGATTTAACCACATATCATATTAAACCATATCATGAAATAAAAAACTACATCCATTTGAAATAATTAGAATACGAAAAATGATAAATTTTATTCCTTTAAAAAATGAATTTTGGAATCAGATAGTTATACCTACGCATAATCATACCAGCACACATCAATTGGCTTCCCAGTGAACTAATCATATGTAAAATATAGAAATAATACTAAAATAATAGGGTGTTCTAATACTATCTCCATGACTCATATCATCCTCATTTTAAATCACATATGATCTATCAAGATCAATTCTGCTATTTCTAGACGCTTCTCTACCAAGACCTACATTCAGTGAAGTATTCTCATGTTCCCAAGTGTCAGGGACACCTAAGTAGGGTGTGAGTGTATTTTAGTAGTGAACCACTTACTAGGTCTCAAACATAACAACTAAACATATTATATGCACATGCCATATAATCATAATAAATAAATAAATACTATGAATGTGTAAATAAATTAACACTATTGATCCTCATTTTTGAACATGAAAATAGATATTGATTATACTTGATTCGTTTAGTGTTTGAGTTTCTTTGTGCATGATTTATAATCATTCAAAAATTATTAGGCTTAATAATTGAATCTCAGGTAATGATCTATGAATTCTATAAATATTAGTTATAAGAACTAATTATAAGGATGAAATCATATGAAATCTAATAGTAGTAGGATCAATGTTTGAATCATGGGTAACCATCCTGGAATTCAATAACTTATCTAGGGGAAATAGAACCCTATATAGTATTCTAACACAATCTATATGTGGGGAATAATAGCTTACTTGGTTTTCCTTAAAAGGGTAACAACATCCACCGAACAAATATACATAAATTATTATTCTCAAGTAACCACCCTGGTAGTCCAAAGGAAAAGGATACATCTTGTAATATCTCATATAACAAATCCAATAAGGGTTATTAATCTTTACAAACCAATCTCACATATTTAATGTTGACCTATCAAGTTCATAATTGATCCTCATCATGGAATCCCTATAAGGATCCCATTTTAAATTTGTATTCTAAGTTTATAAATAAAATCAATACTACCCATTCCCATAATAACCCTATCAAGGGTTTTCATTATACCAGGAACCCACTAGGACCCCATAGTTCCCTCAATATCTTAGAAAATCTATATGATATCCTCAATCTATATCTCATCTCTCGCATCATACCCATTTTCCAAATGTCATATTATCCCTCACTATCATTTTAATCTCATTTTTCCCCATTGGACTTAGAGGGTAATCCATACTTGAATCACAATAGAGAGATAGAATAATCCCATCTCAATTTCCATGTCATCCTATATTGGTCCACTCACGTAAACAATGTTTATTTTCCTCTATCTATTAAACCTAATACTAATGTACTAATGAAAGAGTAATACTATCTCCACAATCTGACCAACTAGCCAAATGGATCTAGAGAACCTCATAGTTATATTATGGCCTAATTAGCCCAGTTATTCCAATTCCTCACTCATACTGTTCAAGGGAATTATGGGAAGCTATTTAGATCCATTCTGATCACCAAGATCATTTAATTATCACCCCGATTTGTTTTTATATCACAATTCATAATTTATTATCATACCTTGTCTATCAGTGGTCTAGGCATTAGAACAGTGCATTAGGGTTCATTATGGCCCTTGGAAAAATTTTCAGTCCACTTTGAAGCATTAAATTTTATAGAAAAAAATTAATAAAAGAAAAATTATCCTCAGCAAGGATTACATATATAAAATAAAGATAAAAAATACATAAAACAAACAATTATTCTCAAGGGAACACCTACTTTACTAATTTAGTTTCCCGTTAAAACTGCATCTCAGAATTTCTTTCCAAAGATTCTCTAAGTCAAATAAGCCATCGCTAACTCATTGGAGTCCCTAACATACACAAAAACATTTAAAAAGGTATTATAAAAGATTATAATTAATTAAAAAACATTAATTTAAATACAAATAATTCTTAAAAATCATCAGGTTTCTTCCACGGGCTAAAATTGTGGGAAATGTGATGTGGTCAACTCCCGATATTCACCCATCTTGAAGCCACACAAAAGTTTCATTATTCCATAGGATGTCCGAAATTATTTAGTATAAATTTTCAATAAATCTTAAACCAAATCATATAAAATTAGATATATAATATGGAAATTATAACTAAAATAATTTGAAGGAGACACTGTCCTGGAACCACTTTTAAAACTCCACTAAGATCACCACTAGTCATGGGAGATCGAAAGAGGAAGTCAAGGGGGGAGGTCCAGCCAAAATGGAAAACCTTATGTAGTTGGATTGACCAAGAAACCAAGGTAGAAACATGTAAATTACCAATCCTACCTTTCTAAAAGAACTAATTAAATAAGAGGTTGATTTTTTATAAGGGGGGTCATGGTGTGATGCCACTAAATGTAGGTTTCATCCCCTTTCCTTGACACGTTCATGATCCGATCGTGGAGTTCATGGAATATCAAACCAGGAAGATGGTATGTCCCTCAATCTATCTATATCATATATCAGTCCACATAACCACCAAGGTAAAACTCCCTTATATATTTTGTCATGACACAACCTACAATTCACGATGTGATATTCTGAAAGTGTAAATTTTCTACAATATCACTCACCATTATCTAATTTTTACTCAATCACATGAAACATCATTTGGGACTTATTCCTCATATCAATTCATACCCTTGAGATTTATGAACTCTAATAATTCCATTCTAAATCTTGATTCTCAAAAAAAAACCTAAATGGGTTAAAAATTGAAACATAACATTAGATTCATAACCTTGAAAATGGTATGGGTCTTTACATATTGTTTGGCATGTATTACCAAAATCTAAAACATATAAAATATAAGGTTCCCATTTTATATTGATAACCTATTTTTACATAATTAATAATTTTATTAAGTCGCCTATGATTTTATCAAATCCCAACAACCCTTACTTTTGTATTCATGATATTTGGTTTATCAGATACTCTAGTAAAAATGAACCATAGTTACCTTCTCATTATCCATAAGGAGGTCTTATCAAATTATATGAATGTATTTAGATTATCATTTCTTGGAATCTACATGGAATAAAATCCCTTTATTCTATTTAGTGGAATCCATAATCATAAAATTATATACCCATATTTTCTCAACACATGACACTAAGATTCCAAAAGTATGCGAGGGAAACTTATCTTGATGTTAACATTCTTATTTCAACCCTAAAAATTCATTATAACTCCTGGATAATTTAAATTACCCTGATGAGGGATAAACAAGTATATTTAACTATGTTTTATTCTTTGTTAAGTGATAGAAGGTGTTTGGAGGACTTAATAGTTAAGTTGAGGGATTTTGATAACATATGTTTAAATATTTCTTATTTTATTGTTCAAATAGTTTTTGATTTTATCAGATAATTTGAGTATATTTATTGATATCTACTAATGTAATTTACATATGTGATTTTTACTCATATATATTGTCTTATTTTTTTCCTTTGATAATTACTCTATGAAGAACATACCAATGTAAGATACTATACCTAATAAAATATGTTTATACAATTTATTTAATATAATTTAAGCATGCATGGTAAGTAATTAAAATATTTTATATTGCTTAGCCCTATGAATAAACCATAAATCACATAAATGACTAAATAAACATACACTAATAAAATAAAATAAAGACACAAAAGGATCATGGGCTCTAATATATTGGTTAATTTATCAAGCAATGATAAACCCACCTTAAACCTATAAGTAATAACCATTTGATCCATTACTAGTCTCGAGTATCACCATTTCACCATTCTATTGTGCATAAACTTTTCTTAATTCATCTCATCTCAATTCCCAAGTTGACTACTCTAACAAAGAACTATATCCTTTAAAAATGTACACTTACACATGGGTGAGGAGTATAGGGTTACATTAAATAATCCATGGACACATAATACTATGCATAATAAAGGAGGGAGGTATGATTCTTATATCACTATGATTTATTTAATAATAATTATAAAATAATAATACATATAATAAATAATTAAATTAAATAAATATTTCCAATTCATATACCGGCCATTCAAAGTTCTTGATAATTTATAACATGCAGTGAAAAAAACATTTTTAATTGGCATCATTCATTTCCTTTCATAATAATTATGATATATTTACTTGAAGTAATAAAATAACTTTCTAAAATAAATTACTCCCAGTTTTTGGTCCTTGACACATTTTACGAATACCATGAATTATTATTAAATAAATTTAACAAATTAATATTCATATTTATAATAATTGAATAAATTGTGTGTAATTTGGAGTCCAACCAACATGTACTATTACAATAATATTAAAAAATTATTACTAGAAATTAACACATCAAATAATATTTCCATTATTTACTATATACTACATAGAATATAACATCAGAATTTGTTTCATGAAATGCATGGTATGTTGTTCCAGGTTTCCAAAACACGTAGTCTCCATGGAATGTGTGACCACATGATATACATTAATGCATGTGGTGTTTACCACTAGAATGAACATGATGTACACTATATGAAACAAGCAGTTATAAATCATGTGTTAGTAACCAATATATGAATATTAATTACACCACATGTTAACCAAAACAAAATGTTTAAAATAACTCAGTGTGTTCTAAGTGTGGTGTGATATGTGTCACAATATGTGTACTCTATCTACATAACATAAAGTAATTTTCCTAGTCTTGTTCCGGGATATAATTCAATACGCATCATTTAATAACATTGTGTATTGACCCATACAACATGTCAGGAATTTCATTATGTGTACCTTTTGTGGGGTTACAAAACATGTGGATTCCAGTTACACATTGTGTATGTTATATCAAGACCCATGTCACACTGGTAATCAATACATGATGTGTTATATCATTTTGAACTGACCCTCACAATGTGGCATAATTTATGCAGTGTATTCCCAATATCATTTTACCATTGCTACATGGTGGGTAATAGGCTGATACTTTTTATGTAAATTTTTCATGTAGTTAATGACCTTAGAATATCTTTATGTATTTTCTGAGAATCTTTTTTAGATTTTGGGAATGTTCTTGGCCATATGAAGTAAGATTAATGTGTCGTCTGGACCATTGAACTCAAAAAAATATAAACAGGAATACTAGAAAACCAATGTATGAAATATTCTGAAATTAATTATAAATATATATAAATTAAAATGTGACCACTCTGATACCACTTGAAGGTTATAGGGCAATATGGAAGCGTTGGGGTGATGCCTAATTTAAACTTTTCATCAATTTCATTGAAAAAATTATAAGAATTGTATAATCACAAAACAAAAATAAATAAATAGAATCATGATAAATTAATTTATAATTAATATAAATTAGAGATCATCATATCCTTGATATTCTTCATTGATAATATTTCCATCATTGATCCAGTTGCATTTTTCACTATGGTGGAGAATACAACTAAGGACTCCTCTAGACATATCCACACATGATCTATGAATCTCAAAATGGTGTTCTTGAACCTATGGGTTCTATCACGGAATAATATTGTACATCAAATCCTTTTCTATCGATCATAGTGATGATCCCTATTACTACTCAAGGTTCTTTTTAATTGAGGGTGTGAGGATTTTTCTAAAGGAATTTATCAAATTCTAGAGATCTCTCTATTTTTTTAAACATATCCACATAATAAAACAATTAAATATTTATTAATACATACTTAGAGTTAAATAATGATAATTTAACAAAATCCATTACCATATTATTTATTTTATGTTTTCCCTAATGTAAAATATAATAATAATATCTTTATAATTATTTCAATTGACATGTGATTATTTAAATATCATTTAATTTCATAATTAAATATTTATGTTTTTAAATTATATTAATTTTAATATAAAATTTCATTTAATTATCAAAATAAATCTATATAATATAATAAAAAATTATATTCACTAAACACGGGACTAAATATTTATTTTCATACTCACATAACATTAAAAAAATTATTTTATTCTATTCTCTAAACTTGTGAGTAAATAAATATTTATATATTACCATGTGAATAAAAAAACATAAAATTTGAATCACATATTTTGAACTTAAATATCTCTTGAATGAATTTATCCAATCAATATTAACTTCATTAAATATTATTTTATAATCATGGTAATCGTATTCTTCTTAAAATTAAATTCAAAAGAGTTTAATGATGTTCTCGAAACACTTAGTGTGTGACTCTCTTTGAAACTATCTCAATAGAAGTAAATAGGCTTAAGAAAAGTCCATGATTAGAATCTATAAGTACACTAAAACACCATAGAAAATGAAATTTATATAGAAACTACAAAATTCTTCTGATGAATTCTATGGTGTAGTATAGTAACCTTTTCTACTGATATTTCAACAAGAATGATGCATACTTATTTCATAACTCTATATGCTTGATTTATAATGATATGAATTTATGAAATGGGATCACCTATAAACTACCAAATCCATGGATTGTTTCAGTAAATAAAAGTGACAGAGGAAACTTCCTCTGATAAAAAATTGGAAATTGTTTCTTGACTTATTCAAATAATGTTATGTCACTTATGATGAACTCAAAATGTTATACCTTACTACAATCATATTTAATCATGATTTTCATCCATAAATAAAAGTACATGATATAGGATACACATTAAAAATACCCTAAATTATAAGGACTAATACATGCACTCTTATATAGGAATATCAAATGACATATAAAAAAAGTGGAATTCAAATTATAAATTCTATCCACATGGCCTCCCTTCATGGGCATAAACAAGTGTAAACATCATGAGAAATATCCTTATTCTATTATAATAATTCAAAACTTAATAGATAAACATTGTTTTTGTTTCATATTACATATGTATCTTGACTCTGGGACATATAAATTTATAAAAATCATCATTGTTTCTCTAGGTTCCCATTATAGTAGGGAACTACTATAACACATCAATGAAGAAAATACTCTAAGGATAATATAAAATTAATTATATATAGAAAAATTATCATTATGGGAAAACATATTAATATATATATATAATAAAAAAAAATTACTAAGTCAGTTTATTCCAGGGAACCAACCCCAATAATAATCACATTAAGGATTATCCATATCCCCACTCACTCTATTCTAGCTATATCATCCAAAACATTGAATGGAGAACCTACCATCATGTAATTTATGTGATGTGAACAACCATATCCCTAACAAAATTTCATTTTATTGAAGATAATGAGGTTATTGTATCATAATGGTAATGATATAATTGAAAACAGAAGTATAATAAAAAAATAGAACTCAGTCAAGAGGTATACATCTTATTTGGAAATATTTCTTCGACTTACGCCTTAAACCTTCTTAGTATAGTCTTAGGGGAAGACCACAAGTTATAGGATGTCTAGAAAGTACCTAATAATGTATGTTTGTAGGTATTTTATAAACTATGTGGCTCAAAATTTGTGAATAATGGTGCAGTTGGGGTTCCCTTTTATATGTGAGGTGGGAGGAAATCTTGTAAATACATGAAATATTAAGATATATTATAAATATTAGTCAAGTAATGTGGCTCAAAATTGTCACAATTTAAAATATTACATGTATATGATAAAAATATGATCAACCAATAGTATTTAGAAATGTTTTTAGGTATTTTTTACCCTTATCATTTTATTTTAGCTTTGTTTTAACCAATTTGAACCTTCACCAAAGTGATACATATTTACCATTGTTACTATTAATTATGATAAAAAACTAAGTTGAATTTAGAAAATAATATTAATTTTTTTGATTCAAAATATTGAATCCATTTTTTAATATTCAATTTCTATAATTTTTAAAAATTACTTTAAAAATATGTTTGTAAAATGAGACAAATTTTTTTTTGAAAAATATTTATTTTAAGCATAAAAATGATTTCACAAAAAAAAATAAAGTATAATATTGATAATTGTGGAAATAATTGGATTATAATAAATAAAAATATACTTATATATCCTTAAATAAAAAATAAAAATGAAAGTAATAGTTTGAATAATTTATTAAGAGATAAGAACAACCAATGATGTTTTTTTGAGTAAAAAAAATATTTAGATTTCCAAAATGTTATGAATGGATTTATAAGTTCAAAATAATATTTTAAATAGATTATATTAATTATTAAAATAAATTGACATAGTAATAAAATTTAATAATATAACATATTAATCTTATATAAACATAAATTAATATAAGTGTAAGTGTTTTTAAAATCAGTATTTTTGAATACTCTCTAAAAATCATCCTTATCATAAAAATACAAAAAGTGAACCCTAAGATAATTTTAAGATACAAATTTCAAGAATAAAGTTAATTTTTTCAAATATAATTTATAAAAATGGAATAATTAATAATAATTATTCTCACACAAAACACCTAAAACCAATTTTTTTAAATAATGTATTATTATGGAATAAAATGATTTTTTACTTATATTTTTGTTAGTAATAATAATCTGATTAATGTAAAAATATATTTTTAGTGAATTAATTATTTATATTTAGGAAAAAAATGATTACATATTTCATAATTCTATTATTACTACTCATACACACCAACCCAATGGTTAAACTATGACGGTCATATTTAAATAATATTATTTATTAGTTTTTTTAATATTGTGGTTGCATGTGGTACATGCTATCAAAATTAGTATTCATGTAAAAGAAACTGAAATATTGTTTTTTTACACAATAAGTACATATATATTCAAAACACATGAAAGCTTATGAAGCTATATATAAAAATTATATATGTAAAATTCTTATAGAACAAATGAGGCCTAAGTCACTAAGTTAGTGTTGTCATGTGTAAACCCTCCCCAAAACATCATCCGGAAAAACCCATGTGCACTCGGCCAATTCATGCATAAAAACATGAAAAAAATAATCAAAATTCATGTTCTACTTTTATTTCAAGATCCCATATTATTTTACCTTTCTTTTACCTATATTTTGCATAAATGTTTCTTAATGAAACTCTATAGAGGGTCATTTAGGGTTTTAGTATGATAAATAGGTAGGCTGACCCTACCCCACCAAAACAACCTCTCGAAGGATAGCTTGTTTCCAATAATAAAATAAATGCAGAATAATTTAAAACCATAAATTATTTGGTACCACACGACATTTATACATGATTGTATATATTTAAATGTATTCCACAACAATGGGAAGCTCCATACCTATTTTAAAAATTATCTCTGGATCCATGATGTTATTTTAAGATTTACCCTAAGAGAGGAAATTATAGATCTATAAATAGTTCACACATGTTCTCAAATGCACCAACACATATGGGTATATTTGTGAAGAGAAGATGGTGTTTTAGGGACCTATCTTGGAAATAATTACGCCATGTTAATTAGTCAACCCCCTCCCCACTATTATTCGTACATTTTGATTCACTCAGTTTATAAAATCCCTACAAAAATACCTTCATACATTTTTTCTACACATTCTATAATGGTTAGAATGACCAAAAACAATCTTATAATATATTTTATGTCCATATTTAGACTTCTAAATGTCTAATTATTCATAATGTCCCATTTCATAGTCTTGTTTCATGTTGAAAACGTGGATACCCATTTTTCCTTTCAAAAAATTCTAGTGTGCCACTCACCTTACTCATAAAAGGACACCCCTCTCCTCTCCTCTTCACACATTAAAATCCATTAATATCAGATAATACCTGCCTAAATATATTCTTTAATTCCATATCAATGATCTAGATCCATTATTTTGAATATAAATCCATCCTAAGAGAAACAATTATTCTTTCCAATGGAGGCTTTCCTAAAAATTAAATATTGTGCTTAATTGAGCATCTTTTTATTATTTCTTCTTCCACCTCCTTAAAATATTATTCAAATAGTATTATATAATATCAAAAAAAAATCCCAAATGCGTAGATGTTTTTTTGTTAATGTGATATCCTAAATCCATCTCATCATCCATAAAATGATATATTAAATCATTATTTGTGTCTATATCGGACTACCGCCTCGTGAACTGATGTCATTCTTTTTCAATCATCTACTCTGAAAGATTATTAAAATGATGTATTTAAAGTATATAAATGATATATATATATAACATATTTATACTTATAGAGTTATTATATAACATATTCCTTCTTACTTTCCATCAAATGAGTGAAATGATAATGTCGTTTCTATATACGATGGACTACCGCCTTGTGAAGCGTTGTGATCTCTTTTTCCATAACACTTTATATAGAAGGTAATAAGGATATATTTAATGAATATATGTGATATAAATGAAATGATTGTGACATTTATGACACATTAAACATTCTTAAAGGATGATATATATTTTTTCTTTCTAAAACTGAAAAATGATTACATTGTTCGTGTGTACGTGTGGACTACCGCCTCCACCAAGTGATGTGGCTAGTTTTTCATCACTAAATAAAATGGATGATATATAAAAGTATATTTAAATAAATAATATGGTATTTATGATATTATTATCCTTCTATAAAAATAAAACAATACATACCTTTCTTCTATAATGATCATTGAAAAATGGAAACGTTACTCATGTGTGTGTATGTCCTATTATTTCCATAATCATAATGTAAATACTTTTTCATAACTATATTTCATGATTTGTTTTAAAAAGTATAATTTAATTTGAAAAAATATAATTATTTCATGATTATTTTTCAAGATATTTTTAAATAATGACCTATTTGACCCTAGTCAATCTACCGATGTCATTTTTGAACATTTAATCCAAATAACGTCGAAATATCCATTGAAATATTAATTAATTAAGAAATATTATATAAAATTTTATTAATTGAAATAAATTTAATAACAACATATAAAAAGTTACTTATTCAAGTAAATAATTAACCAAATATTTTTATTCAGGAAGATAAAGAATGAACGTGGGGGATCCAACATGATGTAAGGGAATTTATATCAATTTCCATTAATTAAGGCATGTTTCAATGATATAAACCTATATTTTTTAAAGTGTATATAAATCACATTTGGTATATTAGATCTTGAATTTATTTATTGTCAATATTTTCAAATCCATTTTTAATGGTATTCTTTCTTGGGGACTACGATTCAAAAGTTTCCAATGTGGTAAGAGACTTCTCATTAAAAAAATCCCCTATTAATGTTTTACTTAAAATAATCTTTATCTTACATGTACATGTTATTAAAATTATTTTATGAATGTAATATATGAACATGAGAGTCTTATAAATGTCTATTTTTCCTTTTAAATTCTTTCAGAAAAAAGGAATCTTTATATGGAATGTTTGACTTTTTTTTATAAATGACAAAAGGAATGTACTATTTTAATTTGTATGAGGACAATGAAAATTTATACTTATATAAAAAATTATTTAATGATTGGTTTCATTTATAATATATCATGTTTTCTTCACATAAAAAACATATTTCCTTTTTTTGGTTATTTTTGTATTGAAAATGGTTTTTTAAATGAAATGGGTATTTTGATATCAAAAGTGTTTTGAAAGGTTTTTATGTTGAAAATGTAACATATCATGATTTATGATTATTTTATGGATATTGGGAATTATTTTTGATGATGGGTGGTTCTTTTATAAACCAAGGATGAGTGTTTATGTTATAAACCAATGGTGGGTGGTTTTATTATAAACCAAGGATGGTTGAATTTATTATAATCCAATGACGTGTGGTAACGTCATAAACCTATGATGAGTGGTTCCATTATAAACAAAGTATGGGTTGAAACATTATAAACTAATGATGGGAGGTTCCATGATACAACAAGTATGGGTGGTTCTCTGATAAACCAACTACAAGTGGGTCTATGATAGCCCTCCAATGCAATGGGTACTCTATTGATTAGAGTAGATGATATCGACTATTCCATTTATAAGAGTGATATTAATGAGGAAATCCTAAATTTAATTTATTATTTATATGTTCACTCTTTCGGTTTTAAATTATTTATTTGATAAAAAGGTGTGTGTGATTTCATGTGAAAATGTTTTTTTTTCATTTCACTAAAAGAACAAGGATATAAAGGTAAAAATTATAGGGTTTTTCTGTTTTTTCACTGGACTAATGAAGTTCTACATTTTATGTCCCTTATTGATATTTTTGTGCTCATAAAACATTAAAAAAAATTCATAGGTTTAAATTATGGGTAAGGGAAATAAAGAGGTCAATTTTAAAGGCTTGAAGATTTTTCAGGAAAGAAATCATGTTTTATTTCAAAAGATTTATATTATGATAAAAATGGATACTGAGTGTAAGTGTCCAATTTTTATATATATGGTTCTTTAATGTCATTTTTAGGACTTAATTCTCAAAAACACTAAACCTGAAAAGATCCTCAAATGCAATAGAATGAGTTCTTGACATGAAAATCAAGATTATGTAGTATTTAAGGTTGTGTCCTTTTATTTCGAATCATTGGTTGGGGAAGATAACTATAGAATTTATGATAATAATAATAGCATACCCTTTAAAGATTTAAATTTATAGTTATGTTGAAATGATATTGAATTTAAAGATAATTATGTTTCTTTATTTAAACTATTACTATTCATAATGTTTTTTTGTAGATAAAACACATAATCTATATTTGGAAGGTATAGAGAGTAAAATATTCTTCCAAATCAGTATCTTGAGATGGTTGGAATTGGAATAAAAAAGTTTTTTTATTTATTTTTCAACTAAAAAACTATAAATAGTGGTGGTATCCATTCTAGAGATGAACAAAATCTAATAAAAGGGAACATGTATGTTGTGGAGATTTTCATAAGGAAATGTCCCCAATCATTTAGTGGATCATATGACCATGTGGTAGCTAAAGGATAAATCAATGCTTTGGAGAATATATTTGAATTAATGTGATGATTATAATGTCAAAATATAACTATTCTCATCTATCATTTTGAAGGTAAAGTTTATCAAAGGTGGTTATAGTTAATAATACTATAGAGAAATATTCTCATCATACCATGGAAGCGTAAACATTAATGGTTATTTACTTTGAGAAATATTTTCCTTATGTTTTTCAACATTGGATGGGAAAATAATTCCTTGAACTGAGGCATAAGGATGAATATTATATGATTTCGTATGAAGAGAATGTTACATGACTAACCAAGTGCGTAAGGGATTTTGTTTGATACATTGATTGTAAAATTAAAAAACTTAATTAAGATTAAAACCAAGTTTATAAAGATTTTTTTTCACATGGAAATTTAAAATCTAGGAGAAATTTGTTCATTATACTGAGAAAGTGTTGATAGAGTTTTCTGACACTTATGTTCTTTGAGATGATAAGAATAAGAAAATGTCATATTGGAATGAAATGGGGAAGAGTCTATCAGAGAAATATGGAGGTAAGAAAACCAAGTTCTCATGTTGTGATAAGTATGATAAAACGTATCCTGGTGAATTTCATATAATGTTAAGGAAGTGCTTCTTATGTTGTTAGTTTACACATATGGCTCAATATTGGAAGGAAAATGAGCTGAAGAATAATGAAAAAAACAGATAACAAGATTCTTCAGTTGAAATGAGTTGGGGAATTATGCTAACGTGTATCCAAAGTTAGTCACTAAGGAGGGAAATCATCACGGACAATGGTAAAATGGCAAGGAAAAATATTTTTCTACTACTATGGTTAACATTGGGCCATTGAGTGAATTGGTGACAGAAATGTTACTTATTTTTTCAACTTATTATAATACATGCTTGGACTATAGATATTTTCACTCTTTCAATCCTGAGAAATTTTAAACTAAATTTGTGATATTACCTCATGAAATTAAGAAAGAAATTTTTCTTTAAACTCCAGGTGGAATTATTAAATCAACCAAGATTTATAAGAATCTTCATGTTTTCATTAGTGGGATGGTATTTCCTGTAAATAATTTTTAACTAGACAAAGTAGAGTTTGATATATTTCTTAGTATGGATTGGATTTAAATTTATCAAGATAATACAGGTTTCATGGATAATAAATTTATAATCATTGATTACATGGCTTTAGTAACATACAAAAAGTTGATAAATTGATTAGACATGGAAGTGAATTTACCTAACTCAAATTTTTGAAAAAAGAAAAACTATTCAAATTTTTGATGTGTTGTTAGTGAATGAATATATGGAAGCATTTATTCATAATGTTCTTGGTGTTATTATTCATCAGGAGTTTGATTTTATTATTGAATTTTATCTTGATGCTAATCCTATTTCTAAATCACCTTATTGAATAATTCAAGTACAACTTTTAGTATTGAAGATCCAATTGTATGAGTTATTAGAGAAAGGTTAAATTCAACCTAGAACTTCACTATAGGGTACTAAATTTTTGTTTTTTAAAAATAAATATAGTTTAATGACACTTTTCATTGATTATAGATCTTTTAATAAATTCACTATTATAAACAAATATATATTGCTACTTAATAAATATTTTTTTTATTATCTCTAGTGAAGTGCTCAGATCAGTGTGAATCACTGAGAGGGGGATGGGGTGAATCAGTGATCCCTTAAAACTTTTTACTAATTGATTCCTTATCAATTAAACCTCTATGGCTGGTTAAAGCCTCGATCCACTCTTCTTGTATCTCTCACCTTTCCACGAATGATGCAGTAAATGTAAAGGCACTGGACACAAGGATTTACAAGGTTCGGCACCAAAGGCCTACGTCCTTGCCATGTTGGTTATACACACCAACATGGTTTCTCCATTATAACTTGTTAGAATTACAATGGTCGATACAGCATCCCACTGTATCTCTCCTGAGTCCCAAAGGAGGGTCTTTATACTGCGTCCCACAGTGTTACCAGAGTCCCACTGGCCTGCTCCAGAATCCCACTGAAGACTTCTTCTCCCTGAGTCCCACAGGGTCTTCTCCTGGCTCCTCGAGTCACACGAGTAGCTCTTCTTCTCTTTAAACTTCTTCAAGTATCTTCAGCAGTCTGGGATAAAGACTGCTGGACTTGCTCTATACCTCTGATCACTTGTGATGATCAGGTCTTCTCGTCTTGCTCGGGCTTTATCACCTTCTTCTAAGGATGACCCGACTTCTCTCCAGCAATTGAATACTCAGACAACTGATATCTTTAACTTCAGTCTGGTCCAGTCTCACTTCACATCAACTTCATGCACTGCGTGCATGGCATCTCTGCATCCTCATGCACTGATTGCATGGCCTCTCAATATTCTTCAAGAACTCTTGGTCTTGGACAACTCAGATGCACACAACCTGATTTAGCTTTGTTCACGTGTGCATGTGCATACATGCAAGCATGCACTCCCCTTTTTCTCCTTCTAGGTGCAGTAAACCCTCAAAGGGTGTAATTATTTCAGCACACACACCTTCTCTGAACTTCACACACTTTATTTCTTTTGATTACACACTTAAAAGTGTGTTATACTTTAGTGTGGATGTCCTCTTCCTTCAACTTCTAAATGCGTACACTTTGTACACACCTAGGTTCGGCCTTCTTTGTTACTTGTTCAAGTACACATAAATTGTTCTTTGTTTTGCACACACTTGACTTGGGCCTCTTCCCACTTCTTGTTGCACACCCTTAACCCGTAGGTTGTTCTTCAATTTTTTACACACAAAATGTGTCTTCACTTGGTGCACACACAAGGCATGAAAGCCTCGGGTCCTCTTCTCCACTTGGCACACACTTGGCCTCGGCTTACTTCCTTCACTTTAGCACACACACACAATGGTGTGGTCTCGGCCTTCTATTGCTATTCCACCCGAACTCCAAAGGAGGCATGCAAGGGGTGCGGCCAACTTATCTTCTGTCGCGCAAGCACTTGGGTGCATAAAGCAGGCGCAAGTGTCACTGCCACGCAAGACTCCTCAAAGGTGCAAGGCACCTCGGCCGCGCAAGCTTCAACAAACCACGAGAGCGCGCAAGTGATGCGGTTGCCTCGGGTCTTCCTGCCGCGCAAAGGGAAGGCGCGCAGGGGACCTCTCAATTCTTCTTTCGCGCAAGAGGTGCGCAAAAGGATCCTTACGGAGCTAATGGGAGCTCCGGGCTTCTGCCGCGCAAGTGTTGCGCGCAGTAATTCTTCGCGAGGCACAAGAGCTCTCACGGGACTTCTCTCGAGTTTTTCAGCAAGCACTCCAAGTGCTCGGGCACTCTTTTTATAGGCGAGGAGAGCCTCGGTTCATCCGCGTGTTAAATCTTGAATCACCGAAGATTTCAGATCTTCAAAATCTTTCCAAATTTTTGCGTTTTCTCTTCGGTGCACACGGGTTCTTTTATTTATTATCTTCTTCACGTGCATGCGACTTAGAACGCATGCACGGCCTTCGTTTAGGTCCAAACCATGCAGAAAATAAATCACGTGGCCTCGCACCTCCAGTTGCTTCGGCCAACCTCGAAATCTCCCATGTGTGGCATGCAAATGTATTTTTAAGCATGAATGTGATCAGTAGAGCCAGACGATCTCCATGGAGGTCTCGGTTTGCTCGGAGGTGGCCGGGAACTCTAAAACCGTCGTCGGGATGCCTCTGGTTCAGCGGCGGCTTCGCGGGGTGGTCTTCGGCTGAGCTCGAGGAAGACGATGTGGCAGCCGTCGGATCAGATCTTCGGATGGCCGCGATCAGATCATCGCGTGCGGGATGCGATGAGCGGCTGTGATCATCCGCGCGATTGGATGGGCGGCCAGGATCTCTTCCGCGGCAAAATCCCGCGTCCCACATCGAAACAACTCGCGGAATTTCCATGGTTTATCAAACATCCGCTGCCCCCTTCACCGCAATTGAACTTCCCCCTCCACGGTGCCGCCCCGCACCGTGTTCTCTCTGCGGGCGCGCTCTGCGCCCACTCTGCTCCCTGTGGGCGCGCCACTGGCGCCCACTATGCATCCTTGAGCGCGCTCCTCGTGCTCACGCTGCGCGGGCTTCATCACCGCGTGGCTTCGGGGCTTATACACGGCCCCGGCCTCTCGGGCTGGCCCCATGGGATCCCCTTGGGCGTGGTGACCTAGTCCCACATGTGCCTTGGGTTGAACCCTTAAGGCTGGCCCTTGGTGGCTAATTTTTTGCTTGAATATACACTAAGTGTACAAAGTACTTAAGTGTAAAATGCCAAATGCCACTTCTCTAAGACATCCTTCTTCTACATTTCTTCTTCACTTGAATTCTTCAATCCTCCTCAACATGTATTCAGTACTTAGGAAGGTTCCTTCTCCAACCGAGCTCCTGAATCAATTAACTTCTTCAATGTGCTTCGTTGATCTAATCAGAGATCAAGTTGGATCTTCTTCAATTCATATGCACTAAGTGATAGTGCATGGACCTCTTCAGCTCACGTCATCCACTTAGAAGTAGTGGATGGTTCATCTTCATCTCCTCATGCATTGTCTTAACAATGCATAGTCTTCTAACATTGTTGTGACTTTGTATCCAGTTGATACAAGTTCTTGGAACTTTAAGAACAGCTCAACAATCGTCTGATTTCCATGTGAATCTCCTAAGTGACATGCATCTTAGTACCATGGCCATTCTCCTTCACCACCAACACCATCACAACCTTTGGCATTCACATCTTGACAATTCTTGACATCCATTCATTCTAAGACAACAACATGTCTCATTGACAACAAATGCAACACAGTGCACTTCAATCTCCCCCTTTGTATTTGTTGTCAATACACTCGAGCACATATGAATGGGTCAATATGTGTGCCAATATTTCTCCCCCTTATTGGAAATCAAATGCAAAGGTGTGGTGTGGTTCTCTTTCAAAAATCTCTTCCTCCCTTATAAAAGCATTTTCTTGAAAAACACTGAGAGAGGGATGATGTCACATGTTCTCTTTAGCAAAGAACCTTTAGTGAATTAGCTCTAAGTCTACTTGGGCTAACCCGGTGTAGAAAACAAGAGTGATATGACCAAGGAATTCAAAGCTATCCATAATTCTCTACACATGTGAGATCATGCTTAGGGGTTTGAAATTTTTCAGATATAACAATGAATTGCTGAATCCTGCACATACTTCACAAAACACATTAGAATGTTCAGGTGCAAAGATAAAGCTCCCCCTTTCATCTACTTTCTTAAGATGATATTAATTTCAGAACATCATCTTCTCCAGATTGGCTCCCCCTCAAGGGGTGCACTCCATTCTGTCCAAAACATCCTCCAGTTGAGAATGATCATCATCTTCAATTCCCTGCAATGTCAGCACATGTAAATACCAATAGTATAAGGGAATAAGATGGAACCTCCTTGGTTCATCAATGTGAACAACAAGGTTGAGAAGATTCTCTCAACCGAGATGTCCCATTTTCACCAGTCTTCACACTTGCACATTTGATCTTCATTAATGATTGTGCTGGTGTGGTTCTCAAAACATCTTCATGTGAAACCTTTTGTTTCCTTTTTGCCTTAGAAATTGCCAGTGCTTTATCTTCAGCTCTTTGAAGTTCTCTGGCAAGTTGAAACTGATTTGGACATATGACTAACAAGTCATTTGGAAGTGAGGCCTCAGTTTTGGAAATCCCACATGGTTCTTTTGATACTGTTAAGCCACCTTTCTTAGGCAACTTATTTTCAACCAATCCCTTCTGCTTCTTCTGGATTGATTGTCTGTTTGAGTGCAGTTGGATTCTATTAAATTTCATGGCTTGTTTACAAAGATCCATGGTATGGCCATTCATTCCACAGTAGAAGCACTTCTTGGTGGTCCTTCTGGATGCATCACCCTTCTTGGACTCAGACTCCAAGGACTTCTCTTCATTTCTCAAACACTTCTTGGGAGCATTTTCTACTTTCTTCTTGCTTCCCAAGGAATCTTTTTGAGCCAGGTTCTGTGATCTTTTCTTCTTTTGAGCTCTGGATACAGTTGGGGACTGACATGTATATTTTTGACCACTTTTGCAATCATCCCAGATGTTGTCAAGTAATCCAAATCTATTTGCAGTAAACAGATGTCTCTGGACCTATGGATGCTGCTTCTTTTCTTCTGGCTTGCTCCCCCTTGGAATGGGCTTCCTTTGTGCTTTGACATTCAGTGGATTGTACCAACAATCCTTTGCACAGTGCCCATACTTATTACAACACCAGCATTGTCCCACGAATCTTGACCTCTTCAGTCCTTCTGATTGTAGGGTACTTTTCTTGACCTGTTGTGCTGTTTCAGGAGAGCTCTGCTTCTTTACTGTCTTCATCCATATTTGTTTGGAATTATTCTTCCATCCTGCACTTTTTGTGGAAACACAATTAGAAGCATCAGTACAAGATGGTATGGATGGTACCTTTTTTATAGAAGATGTTTCACTTTTATTAGAGGATGTCTTTCTCTTAGAATCATCCTGCTCAAAGCATACTTGTGTAGCAACATTTCAACTTTCAGCTGACTGGGAGGCTTCAGCTTTGGGTGATTGCAGATTTTTCAATATCACCTCCAGTTCAAAGCATTTCATATTGAGGGAGTTCTTCTCATCCTCAACCAATCTTAGCCTACCTTCCCAATTCTGTTTCAGCTGTTCCATCTGGTCATCATGCACTTTCTTTATTTCATGCAATGAGTTGTCAAGCTCCTTCACCCTGTTTACTTTGTCTTCAAGTTGAGCATCTTTAACAACCATTGATACTCTATGCCTCTTCTCCAGTGCATGGTAAACATCTTTGATTATTACTTTAATGAATTCTTTCTCAGAAAGGCTTCTTTGCAATTCTTCAGCAGTGTCTTTATATCTTTCATTGCAAAGAGAAACGGTTTCATCTTTAGCCTTCACCAGCTTTCTGAGAGTGTTGGTTATGCCAACCCTTTTAGCCAATTGATCTTCCATTGCATTGGCTTCTTCTTCTAACTGTGATTTTTCTTCTTGAAGATCAAGGATGCCTATAGCTATACACATTTCCACTTCCTTGGGGACTCTCTTATGAAGATATTCAATTGCACTTTGAAGATATTTCATTGTTCCAACTTCATCACAGCTAGGACAGGCTTTCTTCAACTTCTTGGCCTGTTTCTTCATTCTGTTTTTAAGAGTCTTGGCAGATATCTCCATTTGAGGCTGGTCACTCATTTCCTCAAATCTGCACTTCATAAAGACTCCCTTGGATCTTTTAGAGGTAACCTTCCCTTTGATACCAATTGAAGTGCCCAGATCAGTGTGAATCACTGAGAGGGGTAGGGGGTGAATCAGTGATCCCTTAAAACTTTTTACTAATTGATTCCTTATCAATTAAACCTCTATGGCTGGTTAAAGCCTCGATCCACTCTTCTTGTATCTCTCACCTTTCCACGAATGATGCAGTAAATGTAAAGGCACTGGACATAAGGATTTACAAGGTTCGGCACCAAAGGCCTGCGTCCTTGCCATGTTGGTTATACGCCCCAACATGGTTTCTCCATTATAACTTGTTAGAATTACAATGGTCGATACAGCATCCCATTTTATCTCTCCTGAGTCCCACAGGAGGGTCTTTATACTGCGTCCCACAGTGTTACCAGAGTCCCACTGGCCTGCTCCAGAATCCCACTGAAGACTTCTTCTCCCTGAGTCCCACAGGGTCTTCTCCTGGCTCCTCGTGTCACACGAGTAGCTCTTCTTCTCTTTAAACTTCTTCAAGTATCTTCAACAGTCTGGGATAAAGACTGCTGGCCTTGCTCTGTACCTCTGATCACTTGTGATGATCAGGTCTTCTCGTCTTGCTCGGGCTTTATCAACTTCTTCTAAGGATGACCCGGCTTCTCTCCAGCAACTGAATACTCAGACAACTGATATCTTTAACTTCAGTCTGGTCCAGTCTCACTTCACATCAACTTCATGCACTGCGTGCATGGCATCTCTGCATCCTCATGCACTGATTGCATGGACTCTCAATATTCTTCAAGAACTCCTGGTCTTGGACAACTCAGATGCACACAACCTGATTTAGCTTTGTTCACGTGTGCACGTGCATACATGCAAGCATGCACTCCCCTTTTTCTCCTTCTAGGTGCATTAAACCCTCAAAGGGTGTAATTCTTTCAGCACACACACCTTCTCTGAACTTCACACACTTTATTTCTTTTGATTACACACTTAAAAGTGTGTTATACTTTAGTGTGGATTTCCTCTTCCTTCAACTTCTAAATGCGTACACTTTGTACACACCTAGGTTCGGCATTCTTTGTTACTTGTTCAAGTACACATAAATTGTTCTTTGTTTTGCACACACTTGACTTGGGACTCTTCCCACTTCTTGTTGCACACCCTTAACCCGTAGGTTGTTCTTCAATTTTGCACACACAAAATGTGTCTTCACTTGGTGCACACACAAGACATGAAAGCCTCGGGTCCTCTTCTCCACTTGGCACACACTTGGCCTCGGCTTACTTCCTTCACTTTAGCACACACACACAATGGTGTGGTCTCGGCCTTCTTTTGCTATTCCACCTGAACTCCAAAGGAGGCACGCAAGGGGTGCGGCCAACTTATCTTCTGTCGTGCAAGCACTTGGGTGCATAAGGCAGGCGCAAGTGTCACTGCCACGCAAGACTCCTCAAAGGTGCAAGGCACCTCGGCCGCGCAAGCTTCAACAAACCATGAGAGCGCGCAAGTGATGCGACTGCCTCGGGTCTTCCTGCCGCGCAAAGGGAAGGCGCGCAGGGGACCTCTCAATTCTTCTTTCGCACAAGAGGTGCGCAAAAGGATCCTTACAGAGCTAATGGGAGCTCCGGGCTTCTGCCGCGCAAGTGTTGCGCGCAGTAATTCTTCGCGAGGCACATAACCTCTCACGAGACTTCTCTCGAGTTTTTCAGCAAGCACTCCAAGTGCTCGGGCTCTCTTTTTATAGGCGAGGAGAGCCTCGGTTCATCCGCGTGTTAAATCTTGAATCACCGAAGATTTCGGATCTTCAAAATCTTTCCAAATTTTTGCGTTTTCTCTTCGGTGCACGCGGGTTCTTTTATTTATTATCTTCTTCACGTGCATGTGACTTAGAACGCATGCACGGCCTTCGTTTAGGTCCAAACCATGCAGAAAATAAATCACGTGGCCTCGCACCTCCGGTTGCTTCGGCCAACCTCAAAATCTCCCATGTGTTGCATGCAAATGTATTTTTAAGCATGAATGTGATCAGTAGAGCCAGACGATCTCCATGGAGGTCTCGGTTTGCTCGGAGGTGGCCGGGAACTCTAAAACCGTCGTCGGGATGCCTCTGGTTCAGCGGCGGCTTCGCGGGGTGGTCTTCAGCTGAGCTCGAGGAAGACGATGTGGCAGCCGTCGGATCAGATATTCGGACGGCCGCGATCAGATCATCGCGTGCGGGATGCGATGAGCGGCTGTGATCAGCCGCGCGATTGGATGGGCGGCCAGGATCTCTTCCGCGGCAAAATCCCGCGTCCCACATCGAAACAACTCGCGGAATTTCCGCGGTTTATCAAACATCCGCTGCCCCCTTCACCGCAATTGAACTTCCCCCTCCACGGTGCCGCCCCGCACCGTGTTCTCTCTGCGGGCGCGCTCTGCGCCCACTCTACTCCCTGCGGGCGCGCCACAGGCGCCCACTATGCATCCTCGAGTGCGCTCCTCGCGCTCACGCTGCGCGGGCTTCATCACCGCGTGGCTTCGGGGCTTATACACGGCCCCGGCCTCTCGGGCTGGCCCAATAGGATCCCCTTGGGCGTGGTGACCTAGTCCCACATGTGCCTTGGGTTGAACCCTTAAGGCTGGCCCTTGGTGGCTAATTTTTTGCTTGAATATACACTAAGTGTATAAAGTACTTAAGTGTAAAATGCCAAATTCCACTTCTCTAAGACATCCTTCTTCTACATTTATTCTTCACTTGAATTCTTCAATCCTCATCAACATGTATTCAGTACTTAGGAAGGTTCCTTCTTCAACCGAGCTCCTGAATCAATTAACTTCTTCAATGTGCTTCGTTGATCTAATCAGAGATCAAGTTGGATCTTCTTCAATTCATATGCACTAAGTGATAGTGCATGGACCTCTTCAGCTCACGTCATCCACTTAGAAGTAGTGGATGGTTCATCTTCATATCCTCATGCATTGTCTTAACAATGCATAGTCTTATAACATTGTTGTGACTTTGTAACCAGTTGATACAAGTTCTTGGAACTTTAAGAACAGCTCAACAATCGTCTGATTTCCATGGAGAATGTTTCAACCACAATTTCCAATACCACTTAGTGAATCTCCAAAGTGACATGCATCTTAGTACCATGGCCATTATCCTTCACCACCAACACCATCACAACCTTTGGCATTCACATCTTGACAATTCTTGACATCCATTCATTCTAAGACAACAACATGTCTCATTGACAACAAATGCAACACAGTGCACTTCATCTAGGGAGTAGTATTTTTCAATGGTTGTTCATAATTTGGGGTAAGATCTGTTTAAAGTGAAGGAAGAAGGTATTTTTAAGACTTTATTTTTAGATTAGATACATGCATTATGAGTTTTTAGTTATAACCTTTGTGTTGTCTAATGCACCTTCTGTATTTGGGGAACTTATGAATAATGTTTTCCACGATATCATGGATAATTTTTTGGTTGTGTTTATTGATGAAATTTTGGAATTTTATATTTTTCAAGGGGAACATGATAGTACTCTAAGGATTTGTTTAAAACCTTAGAATAAAAAAACTCTATGTAGCATTTAGTAACTGTAAATTTATGTTGCAACAAAATTCTTTCCTATGGGTCATTGTTTCTAAAGATAAAATAAATGTTTAACCTAATAAAATAAATGTTCTTGAAGAATTTACATGACCCAAAAATAAAAGAATGATTCAAAGTTTTATTGGTTTATTTAGTTAATACTGGTGTTTTGGTGAAAATTGTTCTTTCTTATCTAGGTCATTGAATTTGTTAACTCATAAAGGAGTTAAATTTATCTACACAAAATAATGTGATGATTTTTTTCATAAACTTAAAAGAAGATTACTGAATGCTCTAATTTTTTCATGTCTTCTAGAAATGAAAATTTTTTCATCTATAATTATTCTTCTTTGAATAGACTTGGTGTTATAATGATGTAGAATTATCAAGTAATTTCTTATGATTCACATCATTTAAATCCTCAGGAGTTAAATTACCCTACACATGATATAGAATTATCTACTGTAGTTTTTTATTTAAAAATTTAGAGGCATAATTTTTATGGATTAATGTGTGAAATATATAATAACTACAAAAATTTTAAGTATATATTCACTCAGAAATAAATGAACAAGAGACCAAGAATATGAAAGTAACGAGTCATGGACTATGAATTCAAGATTTATTACAATCCAAGAAAATAAGAAAAATAGTTGATGCTCTATGTCGAAAAAAATGATATATTTACGATGTTATTTTTGGATTAATACCCATTTGTTAATGACTTATGGAATTTTGGCATAGAAGTTGTGGAAGAAGGTTTATCTTCTCTTTTGTTTAGGTTTCAATGTAGTCATCTTTGTCAAAAGAATTAAGAAATCATAGAAAGAGGGTCATTATATATATGAAAAGGTAGATCTCCTAAGAAGGCGACATTTGTGAATTTTAATATTGATGAAGAAGTTGTTTTATAATTTGGAAAATGATTATGTGTTCCTTTTTATTCACAGTTAAAGAACTATTTGTTGAGGGAAGATCATCGTTCTCATTTTTTGTTTATCCAGGAAGAAATACAATATAACCTTTGAAGTATTATTGGTGGGATGGAATGAAAATATATATTTCTAAATTTACCAAGAAATGTCTGAATTTTTAGTAGGATAAAGAATAAATAAAATTATAATTGGGAGTTCTTTAACCTTTTCCAATTCCAGAGTGGAAATGAGAAAATTTATCAATGGATTTCATAGTGGTATTGCCAATGACTACATGAGGTAACAATGCATTTTGGGTTATTATTGGTCGATTAACTAAATATTCACATTTCAATCCAATTCAAGATATTGTTTCTATAGATTATATTTTTCAATTATATCTAAAAGTGATATTTATGTTACTTGTACTTCCTCTCTCTATTGTATTACATCGTAATCCCATATTATTAACAAATTTTCAGAAATGATATTATAATTCACTGGGTATGGAATAAAATTTTAGTATATATTTTCATCCTTATTATGGTAGCCAGTCTGAGTGAATGATTCATACCATAGAACATAGTCTTGGTTCTTTTCCAATGAATTACAAGGTAATTTAGGATCAATATATTTATATGGTTGATCTTTCTGATGATAATAGTTTTCATTCTAGTATACCAATGGATCCTTTTTTATGCATTATATGGAAATTCATGTCGAACACCATATTTTTTTGGATGGATTAGGATAAAGTAAGTTTATGGGTTCATATTTAGTATAGTAAATGGTTGAAGAGTATTAGTTGATTTAGAAAAATATTATTATGGATTATATAAGTTAGAAATGTTAAGTTGATAAATGGAGGAAAGATCATTCTTTCGAGGTAGGTGATCATGTTTTTCTTAAAGTATATCCATGGAAACTTGTAATGTGTTTGGGAAAAAATTTGATGTTAAGACCATGGTTTATTGGTATATATTAAATCCTCGATAAATTTGGAAAAAAATCCTACTGAGTGGATTCTCCCCTAAGTTTATCTCTGGTCCACACTGTTTTTTATCTCTTAATGTTAAGATATGCACCAAATTCATCTCATGTTTTGAGCCATTAAGTAATTCTGTAAGAATATAATATTTATTATGAGTATTATCTTGTTCATATTATTAAACATAGATACAATTTCTTGTAGTAAGGTAATTTACCAAGTTATGGTTTTATGAAAATACCATATGCTTGAAGAAGTAACAAGGTAATCATAAACAGATATGAGAGAAAGATATCTTCACCTATTTAACAAGTGAATAAAATTTGGAGGATGAAATATATAAAATAGAGGAATAATTTAACAACCAAGGTAAAGATTTAATAAATAATTTTCATCAAATAGAGAGTTATATTCACTATGAAAATATTAAGTAATGTTTTTATTAAAAAGGAAATAATTTTAACATATCTATTTTATTATAGGGTTTTTACTTAAAAGATTGATTTATAAATTTATATTTTTAATTTGAAAAAAAAATAATTTTTAAAATAATTATATTATTGTCAACTCAGGGTGAAATTTTGGGATTTTTTATAAAATATTGATTTTTCGATGAATAGTGAAAATGACACTTTTTGTAAAATATTCATTTATTTTAAATTAATTAATTCATTTAAAAGAACCATTATGGTTTTTATATAATTTAAAGTAACATAATAATTATTTAGTTATTTTTAATCAACTTAATAACTTATAAATAAACATTATATTGGGTTTTAGTATAAGTTTATTTTTAGGTTTAAAAATTGGATTTTCTGAAAACTATTTTAAAGTGAAAAATATTTCCCCATTTTAATTAATTAAGATAATACCATATGATAAATGTTTTGAATGATATTTATGTATTATATTTCTTTAAATAATACTTTAAATTAAAACAATGATTATTATTATTTATAGAGTTAATATAAAATCATTTTTTTCTAGAAAAATACACTTCTTAAAAACAACTTTTTCAACGCTTCTATGTGTTTTTTTAAATTAACTTTTTCCTCCCCTATGAAATTAATTTGTTAAAATGTATTATAATATTTTTATTCATCATAATTTATATTTTATAATAAGTTATACTTATTTTTTTACCATAATGAATAGTGAAAATAATAAAAAATAATTTTTATGGTTAAGGTGAAAACTGGCTTCCATGGGGCTTCAAATAAAAATATAATAGTTAAAATATACCAAAAACTGGTCCAAAATATATTTTATGTACATATTTTGACCATATAATTTATAATTCATGATAATGGAATATTTTTTAGTCTTTTTTTGTCTGAAAAACATTGCTAGACCTTTTTCTTCTCAAAAATTACCAGTGTGCCACTCACCTCACTTTTAAAAGGCCACACCCTCTTCTATTCTCTTCACACATTCAATGAAATTTTAATCATTCAATACCTACAAAAATATCTTCATTATTTACTTCCTTATGACTTATATCCCATAGTTTTATCTTAAATCCATCCTAAGATGGATTTGGTGCTTACCTAAGGAGGTCGTCTGGAGAATAGGTCTCGTGCTTAACCGAGCGTCTTTATTTTCATTATTATTTGAATTATTTAAAATATTCTTAAATTATGATTATATAATAATAGAATTATATCCCATATATTTAGATGTTATTGTATTAATAATATAAAATAAAATATTTCTCCACTTCCATCAAATGGGATATGAAATCATCATTCATGTGTAAGGCAGACTGCTACCTCGCGAACTAATATCATTTGTTTTAAATAATCACCACTCATTTATTGTTATAATGATGGATTGAATTTATATATATTATTTTTAACGTATTTTTACATTTGTAGTTATTATATCACATGTAACATCTTATATTCCACTACCTAGTGGATATTATAACATTTCCCGTGTGTAAGGTGGACTACCGCCTTGTTAAGCGATGTGATTTTTTTCACTAACACTTTACATGGAAGTTAATAAGGATAAATGTATTTAATATATGTGAAATAAATGAAATAATTATTATATTCATGAAATATTAATCATTCAAAAAGTATAATATAAAATTTTCTATCATATACTGGAAAATGATAACGTTAATCATGCGTACGTGTGGACTACATCCTTCACGAAGTGATGTGACTCTCTTTTAATCACTAAATAAAATGGAGTATATATAAGTTTATTTAAAAAATTAATGCAGTATTTATAATATTATTATAATTCTATAAATATAAAATAATATATACCTTCCTTCTATAATGATCATTGAAAGATGGAAACGTTACTCATGCGTACGTACAACCTACCATCTCTATGATCGTAACATAGATCATTTTTCATAACCATAATTCAATAAATTTTCTTCAAATTATGATTAATGTATAAAAATAAAAATTATGACATAATTATTATTCTTTTTATGTTCATATAATGGAATATTTTATTGTAGTAATCCTACCAAAGTCATTTTTGTATATATAATCCAAATAACAAAAAAATATCTTATATATGATTAATTGGTTGAGTAATTGTGTATTAAATTTTAATAAATTAAATAAATAGAATAATAAAATTGAAAACGGTTCTTAAGATGTTAAATAATTATCATAATTTTATTGTAAAGGAAGATAAATAGTGAGTGTTACGAATCGAACTCGTGGTAAGGGAATTCATCTCAATTACATATTTGGAGGAATATTTCGATGTTATGAACCAATATTTTTTTATTTGGTATACATACATCCCTTTTAACATGTTATATTGAAAATTTATTTATTATCATCACATTTAAATCTTTTTTAAATGTAATTATTTCATGGTTCCTTCAATTCAAATGTTTCCAAAGTGGTAAGAGTATATTATTTTAAAAAAATTAATTTTTTCATTAAAAATATATTTCTATTACATGTACATGTTTTTAAAATTATTTTATGAATGTAATTATGTAGACATAATTGTTTTATAGAGTAAATTTTACTTTTTCTTTCAGATTTTTTAAAAAAAGGAATCTTTGTATGGAATGTTTGAATTTCCTTACAAATGATAAAAGGAATGTTCTATTTTAATGTGTATGGCGACAAAGACATTTCCCACCACCATATACATTATTTTAATTTTGTATGACTTTCAAATATTTGATTATTTATTCAAAGACTAACCCTCTTTCCCTTTTTTGGGTATTTTTGTGTCATACTTTTTATTTAAAAAATTAATATTTTTTATATTTGGAAGATTTTTTCATGTGGGAATAAAAGATTTTTTAGAGTGTTTTTTGATTAAAATGAAATATTTCATGATTTATGATTATTTTATAGTTCATGGTAATTTTTTATGGTGACTAGCTGTTCCATTATAAACCATGGATGGGTGGTTATGATAAAAACCAATGACAAGTGGTTCCGTTATAAACAAAGGATGGGTGGTTCTATTATAAAATAAGGATGGTTGGTTCTACTATAAACCAATATGGGGGGTTATGTTATGAAACAATGATGGGTGATTACATTATAAACTAATGACAGGTGGTTTCATGATAAACCAAGAATGGTTGGCTCTATAATAAACATAGGTTGGGTAGAACCGTGATATTCCACTAATGCATTGGGTGATCCAGAGTTTGAAGTTGACCACATCAATTATTCTATTTTTAAGAGTGATATAAATGATGATATATGAAGTTTCCTACATGATTTATATATTCTTTCCATGTGTATTCAATGATTTCTAAGGAATTTTTAAAAAAAATTAGATTTTTGAAGTAATATTTGTCTGGTAGAAATTATCAATATATGTTATTGATGAAATTTTAATGTTAAATTGATTGAGGTATCAAGTTTCTATTACCAAATCAGTCTTTAGAATTATTAATTTGGCAAGGTTATTTTTATTCAAAGAGTTACTTTAAATGAAACAACATTAAATATGATGAATTTTTGAAGTGATATTAATGAAAAAGAAATGTTTCAAAGGTAAAACCATTGTTTACAAAATTTCATTGAATATTTAAGTATTCCACAAAATATGAATTTTGAATTCCTTGAAGAAACAAAGAGTTGGAGTTTCCATTTAAAAGGTAATTATTAATTCATGAAGGGTGTTTGAAGATTATTTTCCGGTTTTGGATTTGAATTACATTATAAGGACATTATATTTAAATTTATTACATATAAAATTTTTAAGTATACAATTTGGCCTTATATAAAAATTAAGCTAGCCTAAATAGCCAATTGAGGGAACCCTAAGAAACCCATGAAGAGGTGGAAACTAGGTCCAACCTCAAGCCATCAATTAAGAAAGCTAATAAGTGTTGGTGAACTAGAGAACTCATAGAGAGGATAATAGAGTGGTGGTGCCACCATGTGGGGTGTAACGATGGAAAAGGTGTAGGACATCCTGGGGAGGTTCTAGTGAGTGAGGGGTGTGTTTGGTAACCATTTCAGTCAGGATATGGATATTTCTTATGTCAAAAATAAGTGGGATCAATGATTTTTTTTGATGTGGGATGGGTGAGGGAACTATTCATACACTTAAAAATATATCCAAAAAACCATGATTGTCTGAAGAGTTGATCAGTGTCGTCAGATTGTGGTGTAAATATCTTCATCTACCTCGAGCTCTATAATTCTCGGACCCTAGTTACCCAGAATCTGTGCATTATTACATAACATTTTCATGATCACAAGAGATCAAGTCTCGAAAGATCAAATAGTTTAGTAGTCTTGGAAGTACTAGATATATATATATGTTTTACATTGCATCATGAAATGGGAAAACAACAACATTTAGTCCCCTTTGAACTCCCTCATATCCGTTAGCCTATTCCTGTAGGTTAATCTTAATATACTTCTTCACATCCTGGGAAAAATAAAACATATAAAGGGGTGAGCTCAGATGCTCAGTAAGGATTACAATATTGCAGTAACTATCATAAATAAGAATAAACATTTAAGTCAATGTATAAGACTAAAACAAAATCCTTTTAAACATAAACATTAGAATAATATGGAAAAGACAAATCAAATAATTCTACTTATTCACATGGATATTCTACTATTCGAATAATCAGATGTAATATCAATAGCTAATTTCATAATGATGGAATTCTTAATGTCGGACATCATAACCACATAGTCAAGGCCTTATTCCAAGACAAAAAATAAGATTTTGTGAAGGCCTTGTTCAAAGACACTAGTTCGTCTCATGAGACCTATCGATGCATCGAGGAGTTATAACGGGCTCCACCCGTCACTTACTAAGTCCAATTCATTTCTCATATGAAAAGTTTGAAACATAACATAAACATTCGTATTAAAACTATCAGAGAAAATGTTAATAATTTAACCATAAACCATGAATGGTATAAAAATAACACATCCACAATAAAACATATCACAAAACCTTCAATATAAAATGGAAGATTGTATCATAATAAATCAAATTCAAACAAGTGTAAAATCCATCAAAGGATGTAGACATAGATGAAATCCAAACTATTTGAGAGAAATATCTCATTGTATTTTGAAATCATTTAATAGTCACATAATTATAAATGAAATCATTTATTTTGGAAATATTCTTATAATCTTGTAGAGGAAGCTTCGAAGGTGTTATAACGGCAGAAAATAGCCACACCCATCGTATAAGTTAAAAAACATTCCTACCTTACTTTGTGGACAAGGTCATAAAGTACCTTCTTTTGAAAACAATAGAAATATTCCTTTCAAAAAAATTTATAAAAAATCCAAAAAGGGTATAAATGTATTTAACACATACTCTAGGAAATAGTAAAAATGTTTTTTAATACATTTTTATGAAACATGGATGTGGATGAAAAAGAAGTCACATTAGATACTTTCATAAAAACCACCACGGATAATAAAGAGATTGTAAAATTAACCCTTACCTTGTACTTTTCCTTTGTCAAGGGTACTTTAAACTCCTGAATTATAGTTGAATAATTGTTTTTAAATTATAAAAGAACCACATACATAAATATGATATCATTTATGATCTTCTAATATTACATTGTTAATAATATTTCAGTAGTATCATTGTTTTGGGTGTTAAATGATTCTTTTTTGATTATATGTTTTGTTACGTAAGTCATGTTTGTTATAGATAGGATGTATTTGAACCATATCCAGAATTATTTTAAGTTCTGAAAAATTATTTTTAATCGTAAAATGAAAATTATTCTTGAATGGTTATGATGGGGAAATTAATCTTATCGCGTTCATGGAGATGGTAATCCATACGTACGCACTAGCGTCAATATCATTCTTTTGATGGTAAAATTGCATGTAATTGGTTTTTATGTCATATATAAAGAATAATTAACATGTTATATTTATTATTAACATCAATTATACTCATTTTTACACTCATACAAATAATGATGTGTTAAATAACAAACTACGCTACGACGTGGAGAGGGTAAGTCGTACGTATGAACGTATGGTGACTCTTCCATTCATTGGATGAATATAATAATGAATATAGTTTTACCATATTTATAATAACATAAAATTATGTGTAAGGTACTAGGGATATTATTTTGGTGTGGAAACAACAATGAAAGAGTAAGTGGAAGAAGAAAAGAACTTTGAAAGAGCTGATGAAATTATTACCTCTTCTTTGGGTACTTCGTTTTGATTTGATCAAAAGGGCTCCTTAAGTAGGATTTATTATCAAAGTAAGGCAACTGAAATTAAGTGAGGGTATTTGGTAGAATATTTGGGTAGGTTTTGGCTCATCCAAATGGAATTTATGGGGTGATATTAAAAGAAGGGAGAGTACCCTTTTATAAGAGAGGTGAGGGTCACTTTTTTAAAAGCTAGAAATATTAATTTATTATAAAATCATATTTGGTTTATAAAGTATCAAAAATGGTTTATTTAAAATATAGGTTAGGTCTGGGTAGAAAACCCCTCATGAAATAGGTTTTATATAGGTTTATCTCACCATATTAACCTTATCTTTTAGATTTAACTCTTAGTTAAATAGTTTAACTTTTACCATGTATTGTTGTATTATTATAATAAATAGTTAATAAACATACTATAAAAATACAAGAGAACCCCAAGTGGTTAATTATTGATATATATAACATAATATAAGTCATTTGGTTGAACCTTATATTTTTACTAAAATTATATCAATTAATAATATAGTATTTGTTTTATAAACTCATTTATATCAATTTTGACACTATTTAGTATTTTGTTCTTGTGAAAGTCATAAAAGCTGTATACCTTCAAAAAAAATATTTAATCAACCTTAACATTTCATATTAACCTATAAAAATCTTGAAATACATCAAAAGTCTCAATTTTAAATTATATTAAAATTTATAACATCAATTTTTTTAATCTTTCAATTATAAGGTAATTACTGCATCATCATTATGTCATAAATAAATTTAATTATTTTAATGTATAAAAATTTAATATAAAATACCATTATGTAGGAAATATTTTCATATTTATAATGAAAATTTATAGTCGAATATATCTTATGTATAACTCTGTATTAAAAATGTTTTAGTTATTAAAATTTGAATTTGACACTTTTAACTCTTATTTAAATAAAATAATAACAAATGTCCTAATCTAATCTAAGTGGATAAAACAAGATTATATTTTATTCCTAAGGTTGATTTTGGTTTAAATACACTTATACAATAGAATTATGACATGTGTTAGGGTAATTATAGTATCATTTTTACCTTTAATTACCCTATTTACTTTTAATGGTGGTAAATAAAATTCAAATGTTACTATTCACCAAAAATTATTTTCATCTTATAAAACCACATTTTACTTATAGATGTCAACTATTTTTCTTAGATTTTTAAAAATAGATTCACAGAAGTGTTAAAATTATTTTTTATGCAAATGTTAAAATATGCCTAGAAGGTGGGTAAAAGATGTTAAAAAGTTCAATAAAATTTTGTACATCTAATCTTATTATAAAATAACTCCAATGAATTAAATTGAACTAAAATAGGTATTATGTATCTATTTTGACTTAAAATATATTTAGATAAAATAAATAATTTTTTAAATAAAAAGTCAGTTTTAAACAATAACGCAGTGTTTTTCACTATTCATCAAAAATTGAATGTTTTCAGAAAAAATACCTAAAATTCACCCTAAGTTAATTTTGATATTCTGAATAAAAAATGAAGTCCATTTTTAAAAATAAAATTTATAAATTTTCAAAATGTGGGTATTACAATTCATAACGGTTTGTTTGATTTGTTGTGGTGTGCTAGAAATTGAAGTTGCGTACAGTTCAAGCTATTGTATTATTCAAAGAGGAACATAACGTGGATGATTTTGGTGTTACATTACCTCCCCCTTCAAATAATTTTGTACATGAAATTTCTAGAATATTACTGTATAAAAAAGATTCGGGTGGTTCGTCATCAAAAGTTCCTCAGGTTCCCACATTGCCTCTTCCATTTTATGGTTTCTTCATAGAACATTCACCAGACGAGTCGTCCGGTTTCTCAACACTTGTTCTCTAGTATCAAAAATCAAAATAGGCTCTTTACAATAAGACAGATCTTGTTCCAGTTCTATTTATTCATAGGTGAGTACATGTTTTGGGTTAGGCTTGTATTTCCTCATCACTCATACATGGAACACATCATGAAATTTGGAGATACTTGGAGGCAATTCCAAATGGTAAGCTAAAACACCAATTCGTTCTAGTATTTCGAAAGGTTTGATGTACCTGGGACTTAATTTACCCTTCTTACTGAATCGTATAACACCCTTCAATGGAGATACCTTCAAGAAAATATGATCTCCTACATGAAATTCCAAATCTTTCCTTCGGTTATCAGCATAGCTATTTTTCTTTCTTTGAGCTGATTTGATGTTGGTTTGGATAATCTTAACCTTTACCATTGTTTCCTCAAAAATTTCTAGGCCTATGAGTTTTCTTCCACCAGTATCCTCCCAACAAGTTGGTGTGCGAAATATCTTAACATATAACACTTCATATTGTGCCATCAGAATACTATAATGGAATAAATTGTTATAGGAAAATTTTACCAGAGGTAAATACTAATCCCACATACCTTGAAAGTCAAGTGAGAAATATCTCAACAATTCCTCTATTGTTTGAATAGCTCATTCTGATTGTCTATCAGTTTGAGGGTGGTAGGCAGTTCTCAAAGGAAGTTCAGTATTTAGGGCTTTCTGAAGGCTTTTCCAAAATTTTGATGTAAATCACAGATCATGGTCAGAAAAAATCGATAGGGGTACACCATGAATTCTTATAGCTACATAAATATATAGTCTTTCTAAACGTTCAAGTAGTATCCACCAATCATTTGTTTGATTTTCAAAAGCCGGTTAAAGGGGAACTAGAACCCCAAGATACAACCACAAACTCAAACCGATCACATCCATAAAAGGATCAGACAACATACCAACACAGATTTACATATCATCCAAGCCAAACTCATCTCCGCTTCCCCTTCCTTACTCATCATCTCCGGTAGCCGTGGCTGTTTCCCATCCTAGAGTCCTCTAGTAGTGAACACTATTGGCACGGTTCCTGAGCTGATCTAAAACATGATAATATGGTGCTGTCATTTTGATCTCACTATTCTTTGCCCAGGTCACAGTCACCTCTTCATTCCTCTTGGAGGTGGATCGAGTCTGCATCAGCTGCGGGAGACATGAGTAATCCCTCCTTGGTCGACGTCTAGAGGTGGCAGAAACAGGTCCTTCAACTGAAGCAGTTCTATGTTTCCCACATTGAACCACTTCACTGAAAGAGCGCTTCTCCCCTCCTTTACCGGCCTGCTCCTCCGAGCCCAAAATAGGAGAACCTGCAAAAACTTTTCTTTCTGGGGTCACAACCCCCATAGCAGTATCATCCACCAGCAAAGGCAGGGGCACAAAATATCTTCCCAAATTTCAAAATCCCATCTTCATATATGAAGGCGATCAATCTCCCATTGTTTACAGCTTTAATTTTATTTTGAAAATCCTCATCATCAGTCTAAGAAATTTTTATCCTTTCTAGTAAATATGACTTGGAAACCATTTAAAAATGTATTAATTTTTCTCCTTCCATGATTATTCTCATACCCATATTTACTAGATCCATGAAAATAGGATCCCTTTCAACTATCATCTTGTTTAAAACTCCATGATAATTTCTGCTCAAAGCATCTTCCACCTTCTTTTCCTTCCTCGAGTGGTAGTGTATAGTGAAATCATAATCCTTGAGTAGTTCAATCCATTATCTTTTCCCCATGTAAAGTACTTTCTATGAGAAAACATACTTCAAATTCTTGTGATTAGTATATATCTCAAATTTATCACCATAGAGATAGTGTCTCTGTATCTTCAAAGAAAATATTACAACTGCTAACTCAAGATCATGATTGGGATAGTTTTGTTCATGAATTTTTAGCTGTCGTGATGCATAGGCAATAACTCTATAATACTACATAAGGACACAACCATGTCATTTCTTTGAAGCATCACTATAAATAACAAACCCATCATTCCCCGATGTTAGAGTCAAGATAGAACCATTTACTAATATTCTCTTCAGTTCTTCGAAACATTCTTCACACTCTTCTCTCCAAACAAATTTAACCCCTTTATTTGTGATCTTGGTTAATGGGCTAGCTAATCAGGGAAAATTTTGGACGAAACACTGATAATAACCGGCTAAACCAATAAAACGGTGTACCTCAGTTCTACTCGTCGGTGCTAGACATTCTTGTATTTATCTTACCTTATAAAGATCAACATTGAATCCATCCTTAGAGACAATAAGGCCAAGAAAAGAAACCTCCTGAAATCATAATTCACACTTTCTAAACTTCCCATATAATTCATTTATTCTAAGAGTCTTTAGAATAGTGTGCAAATGATTTTCATGATCATCATTGATTTTGGAGGAAACCAAGATATCTTCAATAAATACCACTAAAAATTCTCCAAGAAAGTCCTTGAAAAATCTATTCATTAGATCCATGAAGACAGAGGGTTCATTAGTCAGTCCAAAAGGCATTACTGTAAGCTCGTAATGGCTATACCTGGTACGAAATGTTATCTTTGGAATGTTTTCCTTCTTCACACACTACTGAAGATATCCCGATCATAGGTCAGTCTTTGAAAAATATTGAGCTTCATGAAGTTGATCAAACAAATCATCAATGTGAGGTATGGGATACTTTTTCTTTATTGTTATAGCATTGATCTCCCTGTAGTCAATGCACAACCTCATTGATCCATCTTTCTTCTTAACAAAAAGTGCATGGTCTCCCCGTAGAGAAACACTAGGGAAAATATATCCTTTATTACTCAATTCCTCTAGTTTTTTATTTAGTTCCACTAATTCCACAATGGTCATTCAATAAGCGGTATTAGATGTGGGCCTTGAACCATGAATTGAATCAATGGAAAACTCAATTTCTCATTTTGGTGGATGTCCGGATAAATCCTCTGGAAACACATCAACATAATATTTCACAACAGGTATGTCCTCTATTTAATTTTTTTCCCTCACACATAGTTATTTAATTCTCTTACTCCCCAATAATTTAATTTAGTAGAGATACTGGGGGTGGACCTCGATAAGAATCCGATGGTGACGTTTCTTCTCTAAAGAAAATGTATTCCTTATCATCATCAAAAATTGTAACCTTCTTCTTCTTACAATAAACTTTCACATCGTGGTCTGAAAGCCAATCCATTCCTAGGATTATATAGAATTCAATCCTGGGTATGACAATGATATCAGAAAATAAAACATGTTCATATGCCCTAATGGGAACAGATTCACAAAACTTTGTTTCAATGATACTTACCTTATGAGTTTTGACTAGAAACGCATTTGTTAAATCGAATTGGAAATATCTAATTTTATTAGAAAACTAGGAAGATTTGAAACAATGTGATGCTCCAGAATCAAATAAATCATAGGATAAATTTGAGTAAATCATAAAATTACCTGCCACCATGTCATTTGGATCTTTAACCTCAGCAGTAGTGATTGCATAAGCATAGCCTTGCTCCCTTGGCCTTTTATGAGGTACGCTTCCCTAACGCTTACGAAATTCATTTTAATAATGACCCATTCCTATAAAATTGTATAATTAAACATTAACATACTCTTTCCTTCTCTTTCAATCACGATCTTGGCGGTCTTTTTCACAACACTTGTAATAGACTCACATTCCCTTGAGGCAAGTACCGGGGTGTTTCTTCCCACATTTACTATAGGATGGAAATTCAACTTTTCCCTTCTTCTCCTTATTTCTATTTCTAGAGTATTCAATAGATCTCTTACTCTCTTACTTTTCATTAATGTTATAAGACTTTGAGAATTCATTTTCTATCTTGATAGCACAAGAGACAATGTCTTCGTATGATGAGAAGGATTGTGAGACTAATTCTAAATGGATAAATGGTTTTAACCCATCAAATAATTGATCAATATTACTCCTTGGGTTATGTATATAATCTATTTCATGCCTTTTTAACTCTATAATGTTAGCCTCATACTTTGCAACATTATCATCCTCCTTTTTCTCCAGACTCAGAAATTTTCTTTCAATATCTGCTCGATGGTCATAAGGAAATAATTTTTCTAAGAAAATCTCTTTAAACTCCCTCTATTCAATATTTGATACTTCTTCATCCTCCTTTGTGTTTTTAATTAATTACCACCATTGATATGTATCTCTTGTGAGGAGAAAAACTTCCATGACAACATTTTCCATTTTTCAATTCAATAAAGCATGAAATTTATTCTCTAAGGAACTTATCCATTGCTCAGCTAAAAATGGATTTGTAGTCCCATTGAATATTGGTGGTTGTATCCTCATTAATCAGTCTAACATTGATCCTCTATGTTGTGGATCAGGGTGATCCATACAAGTAAGGTTATTATTCATAACTTGAGTGAGTTGTCTTAGTATGGTTATAAGCTATTCGACACCAGTTCCATCACCAGCTCTACTATAATTATCTTGAGTAGGAGGAAAATCCCTACGTGGATTGTGTGCATTGATACGGTTTCCATTCCTTCCACTAGGTTCCATTTCTAAACAATTGAATACACTAGATTAGTTTATGAATTGAAATACATAATTCCAAATTAGTAAAATACCTAACATAAATTGAATAGTTTATGCATATAATCCATAATCATAAAAATGTTTTCATTGAGGAGGTATTTACTCATAAATCCTTCATAATGGTTTGTAAAGAAAATTTGAATTATCCTAGGCATATCCCTTGGGAGTGTTATAACCAAGAGTACAGCAAGGCAGGTTGTCGTGTACTAGAATACCCTAGGTCAAGCCCGAAACTCCTTGTCGGAGTTTTCACTCCTAGGTACATCTGAGCCAGAGCCACCTCTACCTACTTGTATCCAGACAGGGATGTATAATTTGGAAAACTCACAAAATATCTACATTATCAAAATTATAGGAAGTTCTTATATACAAATCCTAAAAGTTTATCTTAGGTTAATGTTCTCTATTCATAGTTTTTCTAAATCTAGATTCCAAAGTTTTTATTAATCCTACTATGATACCAAATGTAATTCCCCGACCCTATTTACCCAGAGTCGGTGCATTATTACATAATATTGGCATGATAAAAATAGATCAATACATGAAATAACGATTATTTTAGTAGCTTTGGAAGTACTAGATATATACATAAGTTTTACATTATACCATCAAATTGAAAAACAACAACATTGTGTCCCCATTGAAAACACTCATATCACTTATACTATTTCTGTAGGATAATTGTAAAACGCTTCTTCACATCCATGGAAAAATAACACATAGAAAGGGGTGACATGAGATGCCCAGTAAGGATAAAAATATAGATGAAACTATCATAAATAAACATAAACATTAAAGGTAATTTGTAAGACAAAGACACAATCCTTTTAAACATAAACTTCATCATAATATGGATTAAACAAATCAAATAATTCCATTTACTTATTCAGATTGATATTCTACTAGTCTAATAATCCCATGTAATATCAATAGCTAATTTCATAATGATGGAATGCATAATTAAGGACATCATAACCACATAGTCTAAGTCTCATGCCAATACTACAAATAATATTTTTTCCAGGCCTTGTACCAAGACACTATTTTGTCTCATGGTATAAGGACCCGACCTTAAATATTACATTTTTTTGAAAGAGAGATAATATTAATGATGAAGATCAGCAGCAGTACATAAGAAGATCCATGAAGGGAAATTGTCTAGCCATAGCTGGTTGACATCGAAGGGGCTTGAGGTCGCAAGCTGATGGTCTGCATTGTTTCCTTCCCTTTTGGTAAAGGAGAAGGTGCAGCAAGAGAAGCCTTGGAAAAGTGAGCAAATTCTCCTGATGATGAGGCCAAAAGGATGGAGTCCAGTGTCATGGTGGTTAAAATGAAAAATCTTGGAAAATAGAGTCATGTCTAGTTCCAGGTTTTAGACAGAAAGACTTTTCCTTGATTTCATCCTTGACCATATTCATATTTATGTCCAGTGAAAACATTTCAAAACTTGGGATGAGCATAAAAAGCTCAGTAAGGGTTATAAAACAAAGAAAGAAAATGTTTGTTCATAATACATACAAAACATAAACTCTTTTACTTACCTCATGAAAACATAATATTTATGAATAACACATAGAAATCATAAATCATAAAGTTAACTTGTGGCATCCATATCATTCTTACAATATAGCTATCACAGTTATATAGGGAGCTACATGGGAATACCTGTCACAATATATTCCCTAAATCTATTAGGAGAAACATTCATGTTTACCTCCGTCACTTAACCCAATGCATTGGAGAGCTATCTCAGGCTCACCCACCCTAGGATTATCACGAAACCACCTGTATACATAAATAATGCCCACGAACCATAACACATAACATAATCATAAATGAAAGATAACATTTCCACATTACAACAACAAAATATAATTTCAATATATTGAATTAATAAATCCATTCTAAAAAAATTTCAATACCAAAATACATAAAAAGAGTATATGGTATTTATTTTTTTCTTTTAAAAACATTACGGCTTGTTAAGGAATCCAAATATCAAATAATACCCAAGGCGGTGGAAAGGACGTTGTCACCACATACGTTAAAAAACATTTCTTTTTTTTCGTTTAGTAAAACACTTCGTATAAAACGATTCCCTTTGAATGAAATGAAAAGTAAAAGGGGTTTATTCACTGTATAAAATAAAGTTGTGTATAAAACTAAATATGCCTCAATGAAAGGAGATTGAGATAAAGTCACTTTCCTTGTGTCCGACTTGACTCGATCGTTCTTTAATCTCCTTTATTTTGGGTAACTCCCTTTGATTTGAAACAAAGGACTTCTTGAATTTCCTTCTACCAATGTTAAGGCTTCTAGGAGGAGGAGAGGGATGTAGAGAGCTTAATTGGGTAGAGTTTGGATGATCCAAATGGCTTAAGAGGTGTGAGGAATTGGTTAGAAGTGGTCTCCTTTTATAAGGGAGAGGAGGGGCTCTTCAGGAAAGTGTGAAAACATTATTTAATTATAAAGATATCTTTAGTTTCAAAAGGTCCAAAAATAATTTATGTCAAAGATAAGATGACTAATTTTTTAAATAAAATCATCCAATAAGAATTGGGAAAGTTTTAGATAATATTTTAATCATTATAATCTTATTTATTTAAATCATTTACTAATGAGGTAAATACTACATCATTATTGAGTCATAAATAATTTAATTTATTTGAGGTCTAAAAAGTATAAAAAAATACCATGATGTAGTAAATCTTTTTATCTTTCCAATGAATATTTATAGGAATAAATATTTCTTATATAACACCATATAAAAATTAATTTACTAAATGATTATTTTTATGGCATTTTTGCCTTTATATTAAATTAATTAATCTAAAGTGTCATTATCTTTCCTAAGTGGCCCCATGGGGTCCCACAATAGACCCAAAGACGCCCATGGTCAGCCATTACTCATCCAATAAGATTAGGAAAAGTTTTAAAGTAATTTTGAATAATTATAATATTCTTTTTACCTTGAATTAACCAATTTACCTTTAACCACAGTAAATAAAAGTCAAAAGTTACTATTCACCAAAAATTATTTGCATCTTTTTGAACCACATTTTACTTTCTGATAACAACAATGTGTGTCATATTTTTGAAATTTAATTCACAGAAGTGGTAAATTTTCATTTAAATGAAAATGTGAGTTTTTTTAACTATTACTAAGTGGTTTCACTATTCATCAAAAAATTAAAGTTTTTTTGAAAAATAACAAAAATTCAGCCTAAGTTATATTTGATATTCTAAATTCAAAAATGATGTCTATTTTTCCAAATTCAAAACATAGAAGTGGAATTAATTAATTTTAAAATTAATTCTCGTTATCAAAATAAATAACGTGTTTTAAAGAAACAATAACTATTAAAATATTGACAGTTGTTTATGTCTAATTTCAATGTGAAATTATTTCCAATGAATAACATTGGATTAAATGGTAAAAATATATTCTAATTACACTTTAAAACCAATTAAAGATATAATCTAGGAATATAAATAAATTACATTAAAACACATTTCTGAATTAAAATACAATATTTTTCAAATTGATTAGAAAATGAACTTTATCAGAAAAATACTAAAAAATTACCCAAAGTAAAATTTGATTTCCCAAATTGAAAGAAGAATTTTATTTGGTCAATTAGAATGTATTAAAGTGACCAAAACTATATTTAAAGAGGGTTCCCCGTTAAAAGGTGGTAAATCGACCTTTTAATGTAAATTATTCTTAAAATTAGATTCATTCATATTTTAAGACTCTAACTTTTATTGGATAAAAGTAAATACATTTAACAAACATGTATAATCATGTTGTAGTTAGTTTTTTTCATTCCCACCAACACAATGTCTATGATTTAACTACCATTTAAAATAATAATATTATATTATTAGTGTGCAACGTAAGATTTAAAAGAAACCCATTGTTGCGTATCAAGTGCGCTATAGAACATAGCAACCCTTTTAAAGTAAAATTCATATTTAATTCAAAAATATTAATAAATATGCAATATGCCTTATTATTAATTTACCTGGGATGTTAGATCCTTCCCCACTTTTGGGAATTACGTCCTCACAATTTTACGTATCAAAATAAGTGGGGGTATTTAACCATCATAGCATTTTCAGATTCCCACTTTGCCTCTTCAACAATATGGTTTTTCCAAAAAAACCTTTACTTGGTGAATTACCTTATTCTGAAACACTTGCTCTCTACGGTCAAGAATCTGAAATGGTTTTTCTTCATAAGATAGATTATCTTCCAACTGAACTTCCTCTGGGCTCAAAACGTGAGATGGATCTGGCATATAATTTCTCAACATCAAAACATGAAAAACATTATTTACCTTGGATAAACATGGAGGTAAATCCACTCTGTATGAAATTGATCTAACTTTCTCCAGAATTTCATAAGTTCCAATGAACCTCAGACTCCACTTTCCCTTCATACCAAAACGCATCACACTTTTTCATGTAGAAACTTTGAGAAAGACATGATCACCTACCTCAAAAGAAATATCTTTCCTCTGGTTATCTGCATAACTTTTATGTCTGCTCTGAGCTGTTCTCATGTGATTCTGAATCAACTGATCTTTCTATGCCATCTCTTCTACCAATTCTAGTCCCATCAGCTTCCTTTCACCTACTTCATCCCAAAATGTTGGAGTTCGACAATGCTTTCCATATAATGCCTCAAATGGATCCATCGATATACAGGAATGAAAACTATTATTATATGAAAGTTAAACCAAAGAAAGATATTGGTCCCAACATCCCTGATAATCCAGTGAACATACATGTAGCATATTCTACAAGGTCTGAATTGTTCATTCTAACTGCACATCTGATTGAGGATGAAAAGTTGTACTAAAATTTAATTCAGTACCCAACGACTTCTAAAGGCCTTTCCAAAAGTTAGAAGTAATCATGGGATCACGATCAGATACAATGGAGAGGGGAACTCCATGCAACCTGACTATCTCTTTAACATACAATTGAGAAAGTTGATCTAGAGACAATGTATCACGAATAGGAAGGAAATGAGCAGATTTAGTCAATCGATCAACTATAGCCCAGATTTCATTATTACCTCAAGATGTCTTTGGTAATCCCACAACAAAGTCCATGGATATATTTTCCCATTTCCACTCTGGCACCGGTAGAGGCTGAGTATCCCTTTCGGTAATTTCCTCTCTACTTTAACCTACTAACAAGTCAAACACTTCACAGTAAAATAAAAAATATCTCTTTTCATTCCATCCCACTACTAATACTCTCGAAGATCTCTATACATGTTAGTCCTAACAGGATGAACTGAAAACAGGGAACTATGAGCTTCAAATAACAACTCATTCTTCAACTGTGAATCACAAGGCACACATAATATCTATCTAAACCTCAAAAAAAATCATTATCAACATTAAAATAAGGAAAATTTCATTTTTGAATCAACTCTACCTTTTTTTACAACTCCCTATCTTCTTTCTGTGCTTTCTTTATTCTGTCTGATAGAGATGACTTCCCTGACGCCTAAAACAAAACAAAGAATTTTCTGCACCAAAAATTTCTATGCCAAAGTTTATCTAATCAAAAAACAAAGGATCTTCTTCAAAACATAACATGGCTAATGAAGCACTACTTTTTTGACTCAAAGAATAAGCCACTTTTTTTTGCTTTTCCAGATGGTAATGGATCGTGTAATCATAATCCTTGATTAATTATAGCCATCTCCTCTGTCTCATGTTCAATTATTGTTTAGTGAATATATACTTTGAACATTTTTGATCAGTATATATTTCAAATTTTACTCCATACAAATGATTCCCCCAAATTTTTAAAGCAAAAACAACAGCAGCTATTTCCAAATCATATGTAGGGTAATTTAACTCATGTGGTTTGAACTGACATGAATCATAAGCAATTACCTGATCATTCTGCATTAGGAAACAACCAAGTCCTTTCAATGAAGAATCATTGTAGATAACAAACTCACCATTTCTGGATGGTAGTGAAAAAACATGAGCATTAAACAATCCCCTTTTCAATTCCTGAAAACAATCATCGCATTCTTTTGTCCAGATGAACTTAACTCCTTTTCGAGTTAACTTAGTCATTGGACTAGATAACCGTGCAAAATTTTCAACAACCCTCCGGTAATAACCTTCCAAACCAAGAAAACTACAAATCTCAGTTATATTTGTGGGTCTTGGCCATTCTTCAACAAATTTTGTTTTAGCAGGATCAACAGTTATGCCATTTTCTGAAACAATGTGACCAAGGAAAGAAATTTATTGTAACTAAAAATCACACTTACTGAATTTCCCATAAATTTTCTTTTCTTTTAAGGTTTTCCAGATGACCCTTAAATTACTTTCTTGCTCCTCATTACTTTTATAATATACCAAAATATCATCAATGAACACAACCACAAACTTATACAAGAACTCACAGAAAATTCTATTCATAAGATCCATGAATACAGCAGGTGCATTGGTTAAACCAAAAGGCATAACTACAAATTCAAAATGGCCATATCTAGTACAAAACGCGGTCTGCTAAATATCTGCTTCCTTTACTTTCAACTGATGGTACCCCGATCTCAAATCAATCTTCGAAAAATACTGAGCTCCCTGGATTTAATCAAACAAATCATTGATATGAGGCAAGGGATACTTATTCTTAACAATGATGTTATTCAATGATCTATAATAAATACAAAGCCTCATTGAAAAATCTTTCTTTTTAACAAACAAGACAGGATCACCCCATGGTGATGTGCTAGGTCAAATGAAAACTTTATCTAATAACTCCTACAATTTCTTCTATAACTCTAAAAGATCAATTTGAGTGACTCGATAGAGGGGTTTTGAAATTGGCTTAGCATCAGGAACTAAGTCAACAGTAAATTCAACTCCATGATTAGGTATAATAACAGGAAACTCATTAGGAAAAAAATCAAGGTACTCATTTACTATTGTCACATCGTTAATCTAAACAGTTCATTTATTTTCAACAATATGTGCAAGGTAACATTCATTTCTATCTTTTACTAGTTTCTCAGCTTCCTAATATGTTATCAAAATAAAGGGTTCATTTTTTTTATACAAAATGAAAATATTTCTGAAAAGAAACCTCTTTTACACTACTGTTAATCGTATCATGATAAAAATAAATCAAATCCATGCCCAAAATAACATCAAACTCTACTAGAGGAAAAACAATAAGGTTTGCAGGTAGATTCTTTCCGCACACAAGGACATGAATATTCTTATGTTTTCTTTTTCTCTCAACATTTCCTCCAGATGTTTTTACCATAAGTTCTGTATTCATATCTTGAGATGGAATTACCAATTTACTAGAAATCTTATTAGAAATAAAAGAGTGTGTAGACCCTGAATAAAATAACACATTGGGATAATCTGAACAAACAAACAATGTACCTGATAGAACTTCATTTGATGGCCCAACATCTACTGAAGTAGTTTAAAAGGGTTTAACCACCCCTTTCTTCTTGTAGTATAGCCACTTTCCTTTGGTTGAGTTCTTTGTTGGAAACTCATTTGCATAATGGCAAATTTTATTTCACTTAAAAACATTTTACTAACTGTAAATCAGATTTTTTCTTACCATTACCCTGATCTTTTTCAGTGCAATTACGAGCCTTATGTTCCATTTTACCACATAGGTAGCACTTACCAGAATTCAAAATACATTCCCCATCATGCTTTTTACCAACATTATCACAAACTATAAACTTAAGTTTCTTACCAACTGAATTTTTTGAAGAGTTCTTCCCTTTATCCTGCCACCTCGACCTCTTATTCTATTGTTTTTCAAAGAACACTTGATCATCGACAAACTCCATTTCCACCTTCTTCGCACAATGAACAAGTTTTTCATAACTTTTGAACTCACGAGAAGCTAAATACCTTCAATACTTTGGCATTAATCCTGAGTTAATATGATTGATTTTACTATTAAGATCTCATATAAAATTTGGAGTATTCCTTGCCATTCGAGTGAATTTTTCTTCATAAGCAGCCACTGAGTCATCCTCCTGGCTCAATTCCAAGAAATTTTTTTCCATCCTAAGATGAACCACCTTAGGAAAATATTTCTCAAAAAAACATACCTTTGAATTCATCCCAATCGAGAGCATTAATATCTTCACTATCTCTGATATTTTTCACCATCGACCACCACTGATCATCTTCACCTTCAAAACGGGAAACAACAAGACTAACCCTTTTTATGTTCTGAACACCCCATAACATGAAAATCTTCTCCAGTGCTTTAATCCACCCTTCATATAGAACAGGTTTAGATGATCCTCTAAATTATGGTGGATGTTGTCTCATGAAATGCTCCACTACTGACATGTTCATATGCGGTTGATATGGCTGATCTCTTACATGGATCCCACCAGCATTTATATCCTGAGTCAACTGTTCCATCATTGAAACAAACTCTTCAGTCCCAATTCTGACCATCTCAGGTTGCTGATTTGGAAGGTTGTCTTCCTCTTGATGTCGTCCCAACATAGCTGCCTTGTTTCCTCTGCGGAAAACAATTCTAAACACAAAAATATCATAGGTGAAGCAACATGGTAATCTTTAAATTCTATATGATTTCAATATTAACATAAATTACTTTATGGATATTAATTTAACAATACCCTAACTCCTAAAGTTATCTAAACTGACCTCTGATACTAACTATAAGGACCTAGCCATAAACATTACATAATATTGAATTAAATGAATAATTCACATTGAGGGTCTTTTTAGGTTTAGAGTTTTAGAGAATTAGGACCTAAATATTACATCTCAAAAGATTACAAAGTAGACACCTCTACACAGTTTCCATTTTTTTTCATAAAATAAAAACTCTTGAAAAAAAGAGTCATGTATCGTTCCAGGTTTTAGACAACATGACTTTTCCTTGATCCCATACTTGACCCTATTCATCTTTAAGTCTTGTAAAAACATTTCAAAACTTGGGATGAGCATGAAAATCTCAGTAAGGGTTATAAAACAAAGAATGAAAACATTTGTTCATAAATACATACAAAACATAAACTCTTTTACTTACCTCATGAAAAAATAACATTTATAAATAACACATATAAATCATAAATCATAAAGGTAACTTGTGGCATCCATATCATACTTACAATGTAGCTATCACAACTACATAGGGAGATACTTTGGAATACCCATCATAGTATATTCCCTAAATCTCTTAGGAGAAACATTCACGTTTACCTCTGTCACGTTACCCAATGAATTGGAGAGTTATCCTGGGCTCACCCGCCCTAGGTTTATCATGAAACCACCCATATACATTAATAACTCCCATGAACAATAACACATAACATAAGCATAAATGAAAGATAACATTCCAATATTTCAATAACAAAATAACATTTCAAGATATTGAAATAATAAATCCATTCTCAAAATCATTTTCAATACCAAAATACATAAAAAGAGTATATGGTATTTAGTTTTTTCTTTTAAAAATATTACGTCTTGTTAAGAAAGCCAATGATAAAATAATACTCGCTGCGGTGGAAAGGTCGTTGTCACCGCTTACGTTAAAAAAACATTCCTTTTTGACATTTAGTAAAACGCTTCGTATAAAGAGATTACCTTTGAATGAAATGAAAATTCAAAGGGGTTTATACGCCGTATAAAATAAATTTGTGTATAAAACTAAATATTCCACAATTAAAGGAGATTGAGACGAAGTCCCTTTCCTTGTGTCTGACTTGACTCGATCATTCTTTAATCTCCTTTAATTTGGGTAACACCCTTTGGTATGAACCAAAGGACTTCTTGAAGTTCCTTCTACCTAAGGTAAGGATTCTATGAGGAGGAGAGGGATGTAGGAAGATTAATTGGGTAGAGTTTGGATGAGACAAATGGCTTGAGAGGTGTGAGGAATTGGTTAGAAGTGGTCTCCTTTTATAAGGGAGAGGAGGGGCTCTTTAGGAAAGTGTGAAAACATTATTTTATTATAAACATATATTCAGTTTCAAAGTTTCAAAAAATCATTAAATTCAAAGATAAGATGACTCATATTAGAAATAAAATAATCCAATCATAATTGGACAAGTTTTGTAAAATATTTTAATCATTATAATCTTATTTATTTAAATCATTTATTAATGAGGTAAATACTGCATCATTATTGTGTCATAAATAATTTGATTTATTTGATGTCTAAAACTTATAAAAAAATACCATGGTGTAGGAAATATTTTTATATTTACAATTAATATTTATAGGCAAAAATAATACTTATATAACACCAAATAAAAATAAATTTATGAAAATATTTTTGTTTTTTTCATTTTCGCCTTTACAATAAATTAATTAATCTAAAGTGTCATTATCTTTCATAAGTGGCTCCATGTGGTCCCAAAATAGACCCAAAGATTCCCATGGTCGGCCATTACTCATCCAATAAAGTTAGGATAATTGTTAAGGTAATTTTGAATTATTATAATATTCTTTTTACCTTGAATTAACTTATTTACCTTTAATCGCAGTAAATAAAAGTCAAAAGTTACTATTCACCAAAAATTATTTTCATCTTATTGAACCACATTTTACTTTTTGATAACAACCATGCATATCAGATTTTCAAAATTCAATTCACAGAAGCGGTAAAAGTTCATTTAAATGATAAATTCAGTTTTTTTACTAGTACTAAGTGGTTTCACTATTCATCAAAAATTGATGTTTTTTAGAAAAATACCAAAAATTTAGCCTAAGCTATATTATATATTATGAATTCAAAAATGATGTCTATTTTTACAAATTCAAAAAATAGAAGTGGAATTAATTAATATATAAAATTAATTCCTGTTATCAAAAGAAATAGCGTTTTTTTAAGAAAAAATAAATATCAAAAGATTGACACTTGTTTATGCCTAATTTCAAAGTGAAATTAATTCCGATGACTAAAATTGGATTAAATGGTAAAATATATTCTAATTACACTTTCAAACCAATGAAAAAGATAATCTAACTATATAAATAAATTAGATTAAAACACAGTTTTGAATTAAAATACAATATTATTCACTATTCATCAGAAAATAAACTTTATCAAAAAAATACCAAAAAATTACCCAAAGTAAAATTTGATGTCTCAAATCTAAAGAATAATTTTATTTGGTCAATTATAATGTATTAAAGTGACCAAAACTATATTTAAAGAGGTTTCTCCATTATAAGGTGGTAAATTGACCTTTTAATATAAATTATGCTTAAAATTAGATTCATTGATATTTTAAGCCTATAAATTTTATTGGATTAAAGTAAATAAATTTGACAAGCATTTATAATCATATTGTATTTTCTTTTGTTCATTCCCACCAATAAAACGGTTAGGAGTTAACTACCATTTAAAATAATAATATTACATTACTAGTGTGCAACGTAAGATTTCAAAGAAACACATTGTTGTGTATCGGGTACGCTATCAAACATAGAAACCCTTTTAAAGTAAAGTTAATATTTAATTCACAAATATTAATAAATATGAAATATGCCTTATTCATTATTTACCTGGGATGTTACACATGATACCTACTGATTCATAGAGAAGCTATAGTGGGCTCCACTCGTCACTTACTATGTATGATGCATTCCTCATATGAAAAAGTTGAAACATAACATAAACATTCGTATTAAAAAAAATAATATGAAATGTATATAATGTAACCATAAACAATGAATGGAATAAAAATAACACATCCATATTCAAACATATCCCAAAACATTCAATACAATATGGAATATTTTATCATAATAAATCAATTTCAAACAAGTGTAAAAACCATCAAAGGATGTTGACATAGATGAAATAAAAACTATTTGAGAGAAATATGTCATTCTATTTTGAAATAATTTAAAAGTCATGTAATTATATAAGAAAACAATTATTTTGAAAATATTCTAATAAGCTTTTAAGGAAATATTCGAAGTTGTTGTAATGTCTAAACATAGCCTCACCCTCCATATAAGTTATAAAAAACATTCTTACCTTGATTTTTCGAAAATGTCATAAAGTACCCTATTTGGAAAATGAAAGAAAAATCCATTTCAAAACATTTTATAAAAAGTGAAAAAAGTATTTAAATGTATTTAATCCATATTCTAGGAAATAGTAAAAATGTTTTGAAACACATTTTTATGAAAAACGGATGTGGATGATAAAGAAGTCCCAGTAGATAATTTCGTAAAAACAACCTTTGATAATAAAAAGATTTTAAAATTAACTCTTTACTTGTACTTTTCCTTGGTCAAGGGTATGTTAACCTCATATATAATAGTGAAATAATTTTTATTAAATTATAAAATAACCATGTATATAAATATGATATCATATATTATCTTCTAATATTGCTTGGTTAATAATAGTTCTGTAGTATCATTGTTTTGGGTATTAACATATTTGTTTTCCTTTAAATGTTTTATTACATAAGTCATGTATTTTATGTAGAGGATGTATTTTAATCATATACAGAATGATATTAATTTCTTAAATATTATTTTTAATCATAAAATGAAAATTATTCTTGACTGTTTATGATGGGGAAATGAATCCTATCGCATTTGTGGGGACGGTAATCCATACGAACGCATGACGGACAATATCATTATTTTGACGGTAAAATACCATGTAATTGGATGGTATGTCATATATATAGAATAAATAATATGTTATATTTATTATTAACATCAATTATACTCATTATTACACCCATCCAAATAATGAAGTGTTGAATAACAAACTACACCACGACGTGGAGACGGTAAGCAGTACGTACCCACGTATGGTGAATTTGTCATTAATAAGATGGATAGAATAAGAAATATGGTTGTACCATTTTTATAATAATATCACAGTATTTATAAGGTACTAGATTTGTTATTTTGGTATAGAAACAACCGAGAAATAGGAAGTAGAATTAGAAAAGAACATTGAAAGAGGTGATGAAATTATTACCTCGTCTTCAGGTACTTCCTTTTGATTTGATCAAAAGGTCTCCTTAGGTGGGATTTATGATCAAAGTAAGGCCTCTAGGATGAATTTATGGATTTTGATATGATATTTTAGTAGGTTTTGGCTGATCCAAATGGCTTTGGAGGTGTTATATTAAGAGAAGGTGCAATACCCATTTATAAGAGAGGTGGGGGTCACCTTATGAAAAGCTTGAACTATTTATTTATTATATAATCATATTCGGATTATCAATGCTTAAAAAGTATTTATTTAGAGGATAAGGTGTGTATGGGTTGGAAAACTCTCAATAAATAGTCTTCATACAGGTTTATGTCACCATATTAACATTACCTTTAAGATTTAACTCTTCGTTAAATAGTTTAACTTTTACCATGTATTCTTGTATTATTATAGTAAATGGTTGATAAACTTGCTATAAAAACACAAGAGAACCCCAAGTGGTTTTTTTATATATCAAACCTTATCTTAGTTTTTTGGCCAGACCTTAGATTTTTAGGAATATTATATCAATAGCAATATAGTATTTTTTTTAAAAACTCATTTATGTCAATTTTGACACTATTTAGTATTTGGTTTATGTGAAAGTCATAAAAACTTTATAAATTCTAAAAAAATTATTTAATCAACCATAAAATTTCATATTAACCTATAAAATTATTTTAATATATCAAAAGTCTCAATTTATAATTATATTAATATTTATAATATCTATTTTTTTAATCATTCAATAATAAGGTAATAACTGAACCACCATTGTGTCTTAAATAAATTTAATTATTGAATGTTAAAAAATTATAAATAAAATAAAATTATGTATTAAATTTTTTTATCTTTCTAATTAATATTTATAGTCAAATTTACCTTATGTATAATCCTATATTAAAAATGTTTTAGTTATTAAAATTGGAATTTAACACTTTTAAGTCTTCTTTAAATAGAATAATAATACATGTCCAAATTGAATCCAAGTGGATCATGTAAGATTATATTTTATTCATAAAGTTTATTTGGGTCAAAATTCACTTATACAATATAATTTGGACATGTGATAGGGTAATTATAATATCATTTTTACCTTTAATTCCCCTATTTACTTGTAACCGTGGTAAATAAAATTCAAAAGTTATTATTCACCAAAAATTATTTTAATCTTATTATACATCATATTACTTACTCATGTCAACCGTGTCTCTTTTATTTTGTAAATTAAATTCACATAAGTTGTAAAATTACATTTTATACAAATTTTTAAATGTTCCTAGAAGGTGTGTTTAAGACGTTAAAAAGTTCAACAAAATTTTATACATATAATCTTATAATAAAATTAATCCAATGAATTACCTTGAACTAGTATAGGTATTATGTATATAGTTTTACATAAAATAAATTTAAATAAAATAAATATTTATTTAAATAAAAAGTTAGTTTAAAATAATTACGTAGTGTTTTTCAGTATTCACCAGAAAATGAATGTTTTCCGAAAAATACCAAAAATTCACCCAAAGCTAATTTTGATATTCAAAATAAAAAAATGAAGTCCATTTTGAAAAATAAAATTTTTAAGTTTCAAAACATGGGTATTAATATTCAGAATGTCTAGTTTAATTGGTTGTGGTGTACTAGAACTCAATGTTGCGTACATCACAAGCTATTGAATTATTCAAAGAGAAACGTATCATAGAAGCTTGGGGTGTTACAAGCTCACCCAAGGATTACATCTCATTGGGATTTCCATGAGAGACATCCACTAATTTATCAAACCGATTTTTCTAATCAATATATCATTATTTTGAAATATCTGAATATTATTGAAATTATATGAAGCATCATTTTCATGGTAAAAATATGATCAAACCGAATAAAAACTGAATTGGAGAAAATGATATTTTCATTGACGGTGATACCTAGTGATGCATAACATGAGAAAGAAAGCTATCAATTAGGATTAAAGGATGCATATTTAATAATTATAAAGAAATTAATTGGTAGAATCTTGGATATTAATACCACCGGAGTTTCTCATTTGCAGTTGTTAGTTTATCACACATCTAAGAGATTCTGTGAGATCTTGAGGGATAAATAGTGAAAACAAATTGCTCTATAATTTTTGAACAAGTTCCATCCATGGGACCCATTCTTATGATAACCTACATGTTCTTTGGTAATTCTAAAAACTAGTTTTGTGTGTTAAAATTGTTTTCTGAAGAATAATGGAGAACCCATGTATACATTATTTTTCAAAAGTGATACCTTTCCATGATCAAATTTGATACACTATGAATATAGAATTTCACATGTTTATTACATATAACATTCTAATGAACTAAAATTCTAATGAACTATACCTGTTATATGAAGAATATAAACTCAATCTTTGAGTCTAGTTTATGCGAAACGAACAGGAGATGTATTTTTCTTACATAAAGAAGACAGAGGTCTACATGCCCTATTCACATGATTTCCTCGTGAAAATATGAAGCAAAAATATGTGAAGGAGAAAGAAGGAACATCTGATTCATGTATACTATTACGAGAATATTAAATAACAAGATAGTAAATACATACACTATTATAAATATTTGAGTTGTGAAAAAACCCAGTGATATCAATACAAAGCATCTTTACATGAAGAGTATGTGAATGAGAAAGATGAAAAATCCTGTCTATACTATTACATGAAAAAGAAGTGGTATCGCGTACACATTTATGTGTAGTTGTTTGTAACACATTCATTAATTTATATTTTGATAGCTTGGGATTTTGATGGTATGTGAGATTGTGTGACTGTATGGTGGATTGGTATGATTTGATCAAAAATGGAGATAGTACTGACACTCATTCTAGTTTTCATAAAGATAGACCAAAGGTACTTATGTAGATGGTCATGCTAAATATACAGTGCATGTTCATGGTACCATTTTGTACTTACAAAAATAGGATAAAGAACGAAACAGTGTTGTGAATTTTTTATTTCACAAATAAGAAAAAAAATATTGTGGATGATTACATGAATTATGTATTTTCATGTGATGTTGAGAACCACAACCATGATGTTCACATGAAGTTGATGTGTGTAATAATTGAGTTTATCTGAAGGAATATTTTTTAGTAAATCATGGATGAATAACATATGCATATTGTTGATAAATAATCTATTTTTCATTCTATTAATACTGTTAGATGAACTGTAATTAATTTGTATCACTCATTATAAAGAGTATACCAAACCAAATTGCATGAAGTGTTGTTGATTATATTTAGTGGTGATTTAAGGGTTTCAATCGAATCTAGGAAGTCAATAATCTTTTTATCTCTATTCCTTCAAGATGATGAACAGTTCGGTGTTGTGGTGGAAGGTTGATGTTCTTGTGATCTTTCTCATTGTTTTATGTGTTGTATTTTTGAAAATCTGGTGGGATTCAAGTATAACAAACACTGTTGGGATACCAGTATAATTTGGAAACAGTTTACACCCACCCACCATGGTTTTAGGGTAATACCTAACCAACCCACTTGTAATTTTTCATTGATTTCTAGAAGATAATTTCTGACATTAACCATCATGAAAATAGCCAGAACGTAGTCACCCAAATTTGGGGGTGAACCTTATAAAAATTTGGTTTGAAGAGATTTATTTACTTTATCTCTTTCTCATGGTAGAATTGCAATTATAAATAAGGATAATCCATTCACTCTGAAATTATAGAGGTTCCAACTAAAAATTTGTTGAAGAGATGGAAAGAATAATTGGTAAAACTTTTGTACATTGATTTACCCCCCCCCCCCCCAGTGTACCTACATGATTCATTGGACAATTCAATTGGTATAAGAGAAAATGTCACACCTCTGACTTGATCTATCTCATTATCCCAGTTTTTTTGAAAAATACTTATATAGAGAGAATATTTGAATTTGAATAAGTAATAGATTTGTCTCAGATGGAATGTTTGGGTCTTATCTCTTTTAGTGATGATAAGGGTTTTTTTTTGAAAAAAACCATGAAGAAAATACAAAACAAAAACGAAAGGAAGTTTGGAAAGAATTTGAAGAAGATAGAGGATACATCATAAACTGGATGTAGTCAAAATGGTTTAATATCAGTAGTATCAATTAATTATTTTAATAGAGATCTTTATTATCAATCTGATACAAGTAATGATGAAGAAGAATTTATTGATTCACTTGGTAAATTTTTATCCAAAAAGAAAAAATTATCAAAGAAGGTTCCTACTGAGGTAGTCACTTGCATAATTTCTTTTTTCAAGGGACTATATAATGAAAAATCACAACTTTAAAAAGGAAAATGGTGATATGGATCAACACTTGGAAAATCAGTTTCAAATATGTTGACTTCTAACACAAATTATTTAGTCCAAAGAAGAAATTGCAAAACTTTCAAATGAACATTTCTCCTAAGATTAAGAATAAATTCAATGAAATGTGTGTAAGAATTTAGTAACTGATAAGGTATTAACTAAGACAATTCATACACTTGAAGAATATCTTAAATATTCCTTGAGTATTAAGGACACTCAATTGGAAGTAAAAGACAAGGCTGAGACATTAATTCTAGATTAATAATCAAAAGAATATATTGCATTCCATTTCATTGAAAGATTCACTTTGGTTGAAGATGAATTATAGGGGACTATTTATGACAATTATGTGACTGAGAAAGATAATGCAGATGTGATCTGTGCATTAGAGAAACTAAAAAATACATTTTTGAATGTTAAAGAAACATAGTTGGAGGTCAATAAAAATATAATTAATGGTTTAAATAATAATTTACTAGAGGAAAAAGAAATTCCTTATAGTCAAGTTCAGAAAATGAAGAGTAAATGGGAAGATATGGTGAAATAAGTTGAAGATCGTAAGGACTCTCTAAATCTGAAATATCTTGAGTAAGGGTAAAAGTTCAGAAATTCGGAGAACATCCAAGAAAAATCTTCACAAAATGTTGAAATAAGAAATGATTCCAAGAGTAATTCTAAAAATATTCTTACCTCAAAAAATAATTATTCAAGTGTAAAAAATATATTGATACTATCTAAAGATAAATATATTGAATTCTCATTGGAACATGTAACCCTTATTCCAGAATATTCTATATTTACTAATATAATTTAATCTATAATTATAGGTTCCAAAAAGAATTATGTTCAATCATGGGAGAATAAGAGTGACGAAAAATTCACTATATTGTCAAATTTTTATTTGAATAAGAGTTTGATTTATTATTTCCTACAAATATATAAGATTAAAATTCATATTAAACAAAAAGAAACAAGGTGTAAAATCTATCCATGTTACAGTGTAGAAGAATAAATCAAGATTTTTTTTGAATTTATTAGTATTTGGGCATTAGGAAATTGACTGTTGGCATTGTTTTTCAGTGCATTTTAATTAAAGAAGGATAGTATTAAGGGGGGTCATATCATATGTGAAGATAAATCCTTTATAATTGAATAAAAATTCATAGATGAAGAATAATATGTCTATAAATAATATATTTGATTGTCTTTAAGACTTATGTGGTTATTTCAATAGAATTGGTCATGGTTATGATGAGTTCTCGTTTGTACCAACTACAAACTATTCATTTTCTTATATTAAGAAAATACCACCACAAATATAGAGGAAAACGAAAAATATAGAAAGGTATTCAATGGGGTATAAGAAAGATAAGAAAGTTAAGAAACTATGATGAAAGCTACACACAATAAGAATGATTATATTAATATCATACCAATGAAAATATGATTATACTATGAAAAAATAAGTCATATAATTGATCTTTGTAAATAGATCATAAACACCAATACGAATCGAAGAAAGATTAATAAAAAGAATAAATTAGGCTTAGAATAAAATAAAATGATTGATTTGGAGCATGAAAATAAATATAAAAACATTGATTTTCATGATAGGTCGTCTACAAATGATAACCTTATGACTGAAGGATATTTCTGTGGAAGGTGATGAATGTCTGGGAATATTGTTGACAAATATATGATATGGTTTCTTGGATAGGTAGAACTATGAAGAACAAAGTAAAAGCACTAGTGGCTTCTTATATTAAAAATTGTACTATGAATAAGGTTTCTATACATAAGAATAAAATTGAGAATATACAAAAAGAATGATTAGTTATATGGCCTGATTATTGGGAATTGGATAAGAAGTTAGAATCAGAAGAGACAAATTAAAGAGATTTACTGTAACAACCCAAGATTTTATGAAAAATATTCTTTTTAATTTTATTAATGTCTTGTGTTGTACGCTACACCAAAAGGAGCTTGCACAACATGCAACCCTGACTTGCCATGCATTACACGCAATCGTGACCTTCCTCGATAGCATGTGTATTACGCAATAACGAGTTTCACTAAACAACGATATGCTATTAAAATATTATTAAAACTAGCCGTTATGAATAGTAATAACCAATTTTTGAAATTTTGTAAATTCTATTTTTCAAAATGGAATTCATTTTTGGATTCTTAATATCGAAATTAGCTTAGGGTGAAATTTTGGTACTTTTCGGATAACTTTTATTTTCTGATGAATAGTGAAAATTACTAAATTTTAAATAAAAACATCTTTTTTAATCGAAATAATTAATAGTGATAAATTATTAATTTGAGTGGTTTTAAAGTATATTTAGAATATATTCTCACAATTCAATACAATGTTGGTCATTGGATATAATTTCACATTTACACCAGACATAAACAAGTGTTAATCTTTTGATAGTTATTATCTCTTAAAAACACGCTATTTGTTGTGACAGCGGAAATTAATTATAAAATTAATTAATGAAACTTATATGTTGAGAATTTTGTAAAATAGAAGTCATTTTTTAATTCGGAATATCAATTATAGTTTAGGGTGAAATTTTGGCATTTTTCTGAAAAACTTCAATTTTTGATGAATAGTGAAACTACTAAGTGGTAGTTAAAAAATTAATTTTTTCATAAATCATAATTTTACCACTTCTGTGAATGGAATTTCAAAAATCCTAGAGACACAGTTGATGTCATTAAGTAAAATGTGGTTCAATGAGATGAAAATAATTTTTGGTGAATAGTAACTTTTTAATTTGTTTTACCACGGTTAAAAGTAAATAGGGTAATTAAGGGTAAAAGTGATATTAATATTACCCTAACACATTTCCTAATCCTATTGGACAAGTTTATCTCGACCAAAAACAACCTTAAGTGTAATATATTATCATTTAGGCCCACTTGGATTAGATTAGGACATTTATTATTATTTAATTCAAAGAAGAGTTAAAAGAGTTAAAATCAAAGTTTATTTACTAAAACATTTTTAATATAGGGTCATACATAAGATAAATTCGATTATAATTATTCATTAAAAAGCTAAAACTATTTCTTACATAATGGTATTTTATTTATAATTTTTAGACATTAAATAATTTAATTTATTTATGACACAATGATGATGCAGTAATTATCTTATTAATGAAATATTGACAGAATTGATGACATAAACACTAAATTTAATTTAATTTGAGACTTTTAATGAATAACACTAATTTTATAGGTTAATATGACATATTAGTTTTGCTTTAATCAACTTGGTTCGAACATATAAGTCTTTTATGACTTTCACAAAAATCATATATCAAATAGTTTCAAAATTGACACAAAATAGTTTTTAAATAAAATATTATATTATTAATTGTCATTTAATTCCTAAAATCTAAGGTTCGGCCAAATGACTTATATAAGGATAGATATATTAATAATAAACAACTTGGGGTTCGTTTGGATTCATATAGTAAGTTTATTAACCATATAATGTAAGAAAACAAAAAGACACGGTAAAAGTTAAATTATTTAACTTAGAGTTAAATCTAATTGATAAGGTTAAAATAATAACCTAAACTTGTCTAAATACTATTGGATGAGAGGATTTAGACCCATCCCCACTTTATCTTCGAAATAAGACCATTTGGAACCATTATAAACCGAATTTGACCTTAATATAAAATAATATTTTGAGATTTTCCTAACATGCCCCTCTCCTCCCTTATAAAAGGGCACCTCCTACCTCTCCTCCTCACACCAATTTTAGCATTCAAGCTCGGCCAACCCCTGAAAATATCTCTTGTCCACTTCCCTAGTATCATCCTAGAGGTCCTGGTCTTCTTCAAAGACCATCCTTAGTTCTTTAAGTGGAGGTTAAGTGAAGGCGCGTCAAAAAGAGGTAATATCCATTACCGATCTTTTTCAATTTCTTTCTTCTTCAACTTCTTCTTCTTTAGTTGTTTCATGATAAAGTAATAACATAAGTATTTCATATATACTGATATATTATTATAAATATAAAACAACTCTAATTAACCTTCTATCCATCCTACGGAAAAAGGAAATCACCACGCGTGCGTACGTACGGAATACCGTCTCCACGCCGTGGTGTAATCTATTTTCCGCCACCACCTTAATTGGATGGGTATAATGGTGTAATGAGTAACTATATATTATTATTATAAAGTTATATTGATACTGAAATAGTATACATACACTTCAACACAATTCCACGACCATGGGAACGATATCATCGCTCGTGCGTACGTACGGACTACCGTCTCCACGACGCGATGAGATTCATTATCCATGTTAACCATTCCAGAATGATTATAAAGTATATATAATGAATAATAATGGAATACATGACATGTTAAATCTACTGGATTTATGTATATATATATATATGTCATCTACTTACTTCCATTCAAGACAATAAGGAAAGGAAAGCAGCGTTCATGCGTACGTACGGACTACCGTCTCCATTAACGGTGTGTTTCCTTTCATTTATCTATCAATTATATATATATACTGAATATATATGATATATAAATACTACTTCATATTATGGAAGTAAGTAAATCATGATATAAGTAATAATAATGTCAAGAACAACAAGTCCAAACACCTACGATAAATGAGACGATTTTACCCAAAACGCTACTTCAACATGAATTTACAAAAGAACGGGTAATATAAAGTCATATATGATATAATAACAATGAATATGATTCTGGAATAAGTCAATAACATGATTTAAATCATTATACATGAGGTTCGGACACGTACAAAGCAAGTCAGACCTAAGGTAAGGAAAATATCACAATCTCATTTTTATCTGAGATTGTTTTTACTTTGGCATTTAATGGGGTGCATTTTATCATCCACATCCATGTTACCTCAATATGTAATATTGTTTCCATCCACATACAATAGTTTAAATCCAATTTTACCCTTCAGTGTGTTTTTAGTAAAAAATATGAAAGGAATCTTTTGTCATTTTTCGTACAAGGTACTTTTTGTCTTTTCTGACAAAAGTACGAAGAATGTTTTTTTAACTTATACGGCATTAATGGATTTTTAAAACATCATTTCCAAGAAACTTCCTCTACAAGTTTTCAAGTTTATTTTTAATCAACTTATTTTAAAATTGTATGACATGTTAAGAAAGTAAAAGTGTTTTTGAAGTAGAAAGGATATTTTCTTCAAGAATGGAGTTCAAGTGTTTTATCAAAATTATTTTCCATCTAAGATAATAAAGGGTTATATTTATATCCCTATTTTTACATTGATTTGATTATGTTGTGGTGGAATTATTTTTATGAATTTCTTTATCTTATATGAATTGTTTTATGATGTCACAATGTTTAAGATTCCCATTTTTATTACATGGGTTATGCAATGATGTATGATTTAATATTTTGTGGCACACATAAGAAAGGTATCATTATGAGATGGGTGGGACCTATATATCCCTCCAATGAATTGGGTGAAGATTTTATATCTCATGAGATAGACATGGCTGAAATGGTAGGTTATATCGGTTCAGTGAAACAGGACTGGAACGAGGTTGACTCGATTCAGAAAGGGACTTTGTCCACTAATATAGTCTTGGCAATGAGTTTTGACTAACAAGAAATGATTCTCTATGATTATGTGTGTATTACACAAAGTTTCCTGTTTTATGTTATGATTATTGGGATTACATTTCACTTCTATGATTTATCCCATGTTATGATATTATGAGCTCTTTTTTGCAGGTTAAGATTTCCAAAAGCTATGTTCTTATGTATATGATGTGATTGATATTTCTTTTGTTTTCCCTTACTGAACATTTGAGCTCACCCTTTTATGTTTTCTTTTCCCCAGGATATAAATAAAGGTTTTAGGTATAAAGAAAAGAAGATCTTTATGGGAGATGTTGAAGATCTTTCACCACGATTAGAAGATTATATTCCGAGTTTCCAAAGACACTAAACTATTACGGTCCTTGTGTGTGTGTTTTTGTTATGTACTAAGTATTCCGAAAAAGTAATGTAATGTCCATGTAAGTCAAGCTTCGGGTCTCTACAGTTGGTATCAGAGGAAAGGTTTAGTCAACCTTTGGAAAGTAGGATGCGAAAACGTTAGTGAGATCCCTAGAGATATTTCTAAGGTATGTCTAGGGATGTCCCTAAGGTTAAGTATACGTATAGGTTATAGTACTAGAATTACTCTAACGATCATAGAATTAAACCTAAGATGTTAGATATTGAAGGTACTCCCCTTTATTATGTTGTTTTCCCTAGCATGATTTTTGCCTCTCACACTATTCTTTTTGGGTTTTAGACGATGGCTGGAACCCGAAGGAACCGTGTTGATCAATGCAATGGACAATGCAATGATTTTCCTCCTGAACAAACAAATGTTATGGGAGATGGAGTGCAAAATCTTATTGCTATACTTACACAAGCTATGAATCATTCTGGATTTCCAAATGAGCAGAGAAGGGAACAATATTCTATTGAATCCTTCATGAGGCAACGTCCACCTTCTTTCAGTGGGTCTTCTGATCCGCTTGTTGCTGAACAATGGATCAGTACCACTAAAAAGATATTTTCAGTTCTTCAATGTTCTGAACATGATAAAGTCATCTTAGCAGTTTATCGTTTGGAAGGTGATGTTGATCAATGGTGGAATCTTATTAAGAATACAAGGCAAAGGGATGAAATTGTGTCCATGGAATGGGACGAGTTCAAGAACTTATTTTTCAATAAGTACTTCCCTCGTATTCTTTGAACAAAGATGGAGAAGGAGTTTCTTGAACTAAAGCAAAAGGATGATGAATCTGTTGGTATATACGAAGTGAATTTTACAAGACTTGAAAGGTATGCATCTGGCATTATCATCCAACCTGAAAGTAAAGTTGATCGATATTTTAGTGGCTTAAAACCAAGTCTTCGAAGGGAATTAGCTATAAGAGACTTCAGTAGCTATGAAGAAATTGTGCGTTGTGCTATCAAGGTAGAAATGGAAGTTGGTGTTACATATCCATCTCATGGTTTTGACAAGAAATGAAAGATGGAGTTCAAGGAGAAATCTCAGAATAATGGTGAAAAGAAGATGAATGTTTCCTTATGCTCAAAGTGTGGAAAGAAGCATGGTGGAGATTGTCTTAAAGGGACTAGAAAATGTTTTAAGTGTGGAAAAGAAGGTCATCGAGCAGCTGAGTGTCGAAGTAATGGAAAAAGGGATTATAATGATGTGAATAAAGCAAACACTGTAGAGGACGCACCACCAACACTTCAATGCTTCAAGTGAAAGGAAATGGGGCATTATGCTAATAAATGCCCTAATCTAAGGGTTAGTGATGATCAACATGAGAAACCACTGAAGGCAAAGGACAAAGGGAAGTCACAAGTGATCACTATTGGAGATGTTGAATATGACAACGATGTGGTGGAATGATTATGTGTTTATGTAATGGGATTCCAAAATAATGTGGTATCATAAAGTATTGGAATATTTATGTGTTGGTCTAATATGGTATTCAAAGTGATTGAGATATTTTTTGGAAATAAGATGATATGCGCATAATGAAGGGAAAACGAGAAAATGAAATGTTTAACAGTATTCATGAGCTCGTGATTGATATAAGGACTAAGTGATATCATGGTTTGCGTATATAGAATTTTGAGAATTTTGGTATGCGGAAGGTGCTAACTTTTAACTGCATTCATGTTTTCACTAAGTTTTTCAAGAGAATACATGATTAAGGACTTTGAATGTTTGGAATGTGACCAAAAAAACATGTCTTATGATATATGGGGATCAACGATGGCATTATATCTCTGGTAATCGTTTTCACTTAGTTACGAGAGTGGACTGTAGTATTATGGATAAGCCTAAAGATTTGAATGAATTATGTTGGACATAAGTTAGTATTGTTTAAGGATAGAATTTTTTTTATATTATTGATGGGATGTTATAGTAATATAGTTTTAGAAAAAGGACAACCTGCAGGACGGGCGACAGCCCATCGCGTCGGACAAGGCTATAGGAATCGAACCCACAACCGAAGTGTGACTGGCCTTTATCGCCTACCACTGGCCTACAGGAAGTCCTTGTTTAGTAGAAACTAGTTTTATTATATTAAGCAGTATGATATATGATGTATAAGTCCATTTTAGGAACCATATATGATTAATCTCACTATAGAATGACTTATGTATATTTAATAACTTTTGCTAACCTTTTGTTTGAGACAGATGGAACGACCTGTAATTCTATCACAGGATCTGCTAACACTTCACGAATAACAAATTCAACTTCATTTATTTAAGATATGAAGTGGAAATTGTTCAAGGCACGAACAACAGTGAGATTGTACCAAAATAAAGTAAGTATTTATTCTAATTCAAATTCTTCAACTTTAGGGAAACGATATTGAAAACCAAAAATGTTGTCCTAGTGATCTTATATCTGATGAATCATATGGTACCTTAGATCGTCACAAATTTTTGGCTTTGTGATTGCTGGCTTTTCCATAGCCATGTTCTCTACCACTCCCCATCAGAACATGATGGTTAGATTTCTCTTCCATATCCATATTTTCACCTATGTGGAAACCCAGTGATTAGTTTATTTGGGTAACCGTTAAGTTTCATACTTTTGTTTTTAAAGATTGGTTTTGGTAATCCTTTTTAAGATGTGGGTTTCTATTAAAAAAAACTTTCGAATAGTAAACCATTTATAACCCTGACGAATTTCGAGGGCGAAATTCATTTTAAGGGGGGTAGAATGTAACAGCCCAATATTTTATGAAAAATATTCTTTTTAATTTTATTAATGTCTTGTGTTGTACGCTACACCAAAAGGAGCTTGCACAACATGCATCCTTGACTTGCCTTGCATTACACGCAATCGCGACCTTCCTCGATAGCATGTGTAGTATGCAATAACGAGTTTCACTAAACAACGATATGCTATTAAAATATTATTAAAACTAGCCTTTATGAATAGTAATAACCACTTTTTGAAATTTTGTAAATTCTATTTTTCAAAATGGAATTCATTTTTAGATTTGTAATATCGAAATTAGTTTAGGGTGAAATTTTGGTACTTTTCGGATAACTTTCATTTTCTGATGAATAGTGAAAATTACTAAATTTTAATTAAAAACAACTTTTTTAATCGAAATAATTAATAGTGATAAATTATTAATTTGAGTGGTTTTAAAGTATATTTAGAATATATTTTTACAATTCAATACAATGTTGTTCATTGGATGTAATTTCACATTTACACCAGACATAAACAAGTGTTAATCTTTTCATAGTTATTATCTCTTAAAAACACGCTATTTGTTGTGGCAGTAGAAATTAATTATAAAATTAATTAATTCAACTTATATGTCGGGAATTTTGTAAAATAGAAATCATTTTTTAATTCGGAATATCAATTATAGCTTAGGGTGAAATTTTGGCATTTTTCTGAAAAACATCAATTTTTGATGAATAGTGAAACTACTAAGTGGTAGTTAAAAAATTAATTTTTTCATAAATCTTAATTTTACCGCTTCTGTGAATGAAATTTCAAAAATCCGAGAGACACGGTTGATGTCAGTAAGTAAAATGTGGTTCAATGAGATGAAAATAATTTTTGGTGAATAGTAACTTTTTACTTTTTTTTACCACGGTTAAAAGTAAATAGGGTAATTAAGGGTAAAAATGATATTAATATTACCCTAACACATGTCCTAATCCTATTGGACAAGTGTATCTCGACCTAAAACAACCTTAAGTGTAAAATATTATCATTTAGGCCCACTTGGATAAGATTAGGACATTTATTATTATTTAATTCAAAGAAGAGTTAAAAGAGTTAAAATCAAAGTTTATTTACTAAAACATTTTTAATATAGGGTTATACATAAGATAAATTCGATTATAAATATTAATTAGAAAGCTAAAACGATTTCCTACATAATTGTATTTTATTTATAATTTTTAGACATTAAATAATTTAATTTATTTATGACACAACGATGATGCAGTAATTATCTTATTAATGAAATATTGACAGAATTGATGTTATAAACACTAAATTAAATGTAATTTGAGACTTTTTATGAATCCCACTAATTTTCTAGGTTACTATGATAAACTAGTGTTCATTTAATAAACTTTTTTCGAACATATAATTCTGTTATGATTTTCACAAAAATCATATATCAAATAGTGTCAAAATTGACACAAAATAGTTTTTAAATCAAATATTATATTATTAATTGTTATTTAATTATAAAAAATATAAGGTTCGGAAAAATGACTTAGATAAGGATAGATATATTAATATTAAACAACTTGGGGTTCTTTTGGCTTCATATAGTATGTTTATTAACCATATAGTGTAAGAAAACAAAAAGACACGGTAAAAGTTATATTATTTAACTTAGAGTTAAATCTAATTGATAAGGTTAAAATAATAACCTAAACTTGTCTAAATCCTATTGTAGGAGAGGATTTCGACCCATCCCCACTTTATCTTAGAAATAAGACCATTTGGAACCATTATAAACCGAATTTGACCTTAATATAAAATAATATTTTGAGATTTTCCTAAGATGCCCCTCTCCTCCCTTATAAAAGGGCACCTCCTCCCTCTCCTCCTCACACCAATTTGAGCATTCAAGCTCGGCCAACCCCTGCCAAAATATCTTCTCCACTTCCCTAGTATCATCCTAGAGGTCCTGGTCTTCTTCAAAGACCATCCTTAGTTCTTTAAGTGGAGGTTAAGTGAAGGCGCGTCCAAAAGAGGTAATATCCATTACCGATCTTTTTCAATTTATTTCTTCTTAAACTTCTTCTTCTTTAGTTGTTTCATGATAAATTAATAACATCAGTATTTATAATATACTGATATGTTATTATAAATATAAAACAACTCTAATTAACCTTCTATCCATCATACGGAAAAAGGAAATCACCACGCGTGCGTACGTACGGAATATCGTCTCCACGCCGTGGTGTAATCTATTTTCCGCCACCACCTTAATTGGATGGGTATAATGGTGTAATGAGTAACTATATATGATTATTATAAAGTGATATTTATACTGAAATAGTATACATACACTTCAACACAATTCCACGACCATGGGAACGATATCATCGCTCGTGCGTACGTACGGACTACCGTCTCCACGATGCGATGAGATTCATTATCCATGTTAACCATTCCAGAATGATTATAAAGTATATATAATGAATAATAATGGAATATATAACATGGTAAATCTACTGGATTTATGTATATATATATATATGTCATCTACTTACTTCCATTCAAGACAATAAGGAAAGGAAAGCAGCGTTCATGCGTACGTACGGACTACCGTCTCCATTAACTGTGTGTTTCCTTTCATTTATCTATCTATTATATATATATATATATATACTTAATATATATGATATAAAAATCATACTTCATATTATGGAAGTAATTAAATCATGATATAAGTAATAATAATGTCAAGAACAACAAGTCCAATCACCTACGATAAATGAGACGATTTTACCAAAACGCTACTTTAACATGAATTTACAAAAGAAAGGGTAATATAAAGTCATATATGATATAATAACAATTAATATGATTCTGGAATAAGTCAATAACATGATTTAAATCATTATAGAGGAGGTTCGGACACGTACAAAGCAAGTCGGACCTAAGGTAAGGAAAATATCACAATCTCATTTTTATCCGACACTGTTTTTACTTTGGCATTTACTGGGGTGTATTTTATCATCCACATCCATGTTACCTCAATATGTAATATTGTTTCCATCCACTTACAATAGTTTAAATCCAATTTTACCCTTTGGTGAGTTTTTAGTAAAGAATATGAAAGGAATCTTTTTTCGTTTTTCGTACGAGGTACTTTTTGACTTTTCTGACAAAAGTACGAAGAATGTTTTTTTTAACTTATACGACATGAATGGATTTTTAAAACATCATTTCAAAGAAACTTCCTTTACAAGTTTCCGAGTTTATTTTTAATCACCTTCTTTTAAAATTGTATGACATGTTAAGAAAGGAAAAGTGTTTTTGAAGTAGAAAGGATATTTTCCTCAAGAATGGAGTTCAAGTGTTTTATCAAAATTATTTTCCATCTAAGATAATAAAGGGTTATGTTTCTATCCCTATTTTTACATTGATTTGATTATGTTGTGATGGAATTATTTTTATGAATTTCTTTATCTTATATGAATTGTTTTATGATGTCACGATGTTTAAGATTCCCATTTTTATTACATGGGTTATTCAATGATTATGATTTAATATTTTGTGGCACACATAAGAATGGTATCATTATGAGATGGGTGGGACCTATATCTCCCTCCAATTCATTGGGTAAAGATTTTATATCTCATGAGATAGACATGGATGGAATGGTAGGTTATACCGGTTCAGTGAAACAGGACTGGAACGAGGGTGACTCGATTCAGAAAGGGACTTTGTCCACTAAGATAGTCTTGGCAATGAGTCTTGACTAACAAGAAATGATTCTCTATGATTATGTGTGTATGCCACAAAGTTTCATGTTTTAAGTTATGATTATTGGGATTACATTTCACTTCTATGATTTATCCCATGTTATGATATTATGAGCTCTCTTTTGCAGGTTAAGATTTCCAAAAGCTATGTTCTTATGTATATGATGTGATTGATATTTCTTTTGTTTACCCTTACTGAGAATTTGATCTCACCCTTTTATGTTTTCTTTTCCCCTGGATATAAAGAAAGGTTTTAGGTATAAAAAAAAGAAGATCTTTATTGTAGATGTTGAAGATCTTTCACCACGATTATAAGTTTATATTCCGAGTTTCCAAAGACACTAAACTATTACGGTCCTTGTGTGTGTGTTTTTGTTATGTACTAAGTATTCTGCAAAAGTAATGTAATGTCCATGTAAGTCAAGCTTCAGGTCTCTACAGTTGGTATCAGAGGAAAGGTTTAGTCAAACTTTGGAAACTAGGATGCGAAAATGTTAGTGAGATCCCTAGAGATATTTCTAAGGTATGTCTAGGGATGTCCCTAAGGTTAAGTATACGTATAGGTTATTGTACTAGAATTACGCTAACGATCATAGAATTAAACCTAAGATGTTAGATATTGAAGGTACTCCCCCTTTATTATGTTGTTTTCCCTAGCATGATTTTTTCCTCTCACACTATTCTTTTTGGGTTTTAGACGATGGCTGGAACCCGAAGGAACCGTGTTGATCAATGCAATGGACAATGCAATTAATGTCCTCATGAACAAACAAATGTTATGGGAGATGGAGTCCAAAATCTTATTGCTATACTTACACAAGCTATGAATCATTCTGGACTTCCAAATGAGCAGAGAAGGGAACAATATTCTATTGAATCCTTCATGAGGCAACGTCCACCTTCTTTCAGTGGGTCTTCTGATCCACTTGTTGCTGAACAATGGATCAGTACCACTGAAAAGATATTTTCAGTTCTTCAATGTTCTGAACATGATAAAGTCATCTTAGAAGTGTATCATTTGGAAGGTGATGTTGATCAATGGTGGAATCTTATTAAGAATACAAGGCAAAGGGATGAAATTGAGTCCATGGAATGGGACGAGTTCAAGAACTTATTTTTCAATAAGTACTTCCCTCGTATTCTTTGAACAAAGATGGAGAAGGAGTTTCTTGAACTAAAGCAAAAGGATGATGAATCTGTTGGTATATACGAAGCAAATTTTACAAGACTTGCAAGGTATGCATCTGGCATTATCATCCAATCTGAAAGTAAAGTTGATCGATTTTTCAGTGGCTTAAAACCAAGTCTTCGAAGGGCATTAGATATAAGAGACTTCAGTAGCTATGAAGAAATTGTGCTTTGTGCTATCAAGGTAGAAATGGAAGTTGGTGTTACATATCCATCTCATGGTTTTGACAAGAAACGAAAGATGGAGTTCAAGGAGAAATCTCAGAATAATGGTGAAAATAATATGAATGTTTCCTTATGCTCAAAGTATGGAAAGAATCATGGTGGAGATTGTCTTAAAGGGACTAGAAAATGTTTTAAGTGTGGAAAAGAATGTCATCGAGCAGCTGAGTGTCGAAGTAATGGAAAAAGGGATTCTAATGATGTGAATAAAGCAAACACTGCAGAGGACGCACCACCAACACTTCAATGCTTCAAGTGAAAGGAAATGGGGAATTATGCTAATAAATGCCCTAATCTAAGGGTTAGTGATGATCAACATGAGCAACCCCTGAAGGCAAAGGACAAAGGGAAGTCACATGCGATCACTATTGGAGATGTTGAATATGACAACGATGTGGTGGAATGATTAAGTGTTTATGTAATGGGATTCCAAAATAATGTGGTATCATAAAGTATTGGAATATTTATGTGTTGGTCTAATATGGTATTCAAAGTGATTGAGATATTTTTTAGAAATAAGATGATATGCGCATAATGAAGGGAAAACGAGAAAATAAAATGTTTAACAGTATTCATGAGCTCATGATTGATATAAGGACTAAGTGATATCATGGTTTGAGTATATAGAATTTTGAGGATTTTGGTATGTGGAAGTGTTAACTTTTAACTGCATTCATGTTTTCACTAAGGTATTCAAGAGAATACATGATTAAGGACTTTGAATGTTTGGAATGTGACCAACAAAACATATCTTATGATATATGGGGATCAACGATGGCATTAAATCTCTGGTAATCGTTTTCAATTTGTTAGGAGTGTGGACTGCATTATTATGGATAAGCCTAAAGATTTAGATGAATTATGTTGGACATAAGTTAGTATTGTTTAAGGATAGAAATTTTTTTTCGATATTATTGATGGAATGTTATAGTGATATAGTTTTAGAAAAAGGATAACCTGCAGGACGGGCGACAGCCCATCACATCGGACAAGGCTATAGGAATCGAACCCAAAACCGAAGTGTGACTGGCCTTTATCGCCTACCACTGGCCTAAAAAAGTCCTTGTTTAGTAGAAACTAGTTTTATTATATTAAGTAGTATGATATATGATGTATAAGTCCATTTTAGGAACCATATATGATTAATCTCACTATAGAATGACTTATGTATTTTTAATAACTTTTTCTAACCTTTTGTTTGAGACAGATGGAATGACCCGTCATTCTATCACAGGATCTGCTAACACTTCACGAATAACAAATTCAACTTCATTTATTTAAGAGATGAAGTGGAAATTGTTCAAGGCACGAACAACAGTGAGATTGTACCAATATAAAGTAAGTATTTATTCTAATTCAAATTCTTCAACTTTAGGGAAACGATCTTGAAAACCAAAAATGTTGTCCTAGTGATCTTATATCTGATGAATCAGATGGTACCTTAGATCATCACAAATTTTTGGCTTTGTGATTGCTGGATTTTCCATAGCCATGTTCTCTACCACTCCCCATCAGAACATGATGGTTAGATTTCTCTTCCATATCCATATTTTCACCTATGTGGAAACCCAGTGATTAGTTTATTTGGGTAACCGTTAAGTTTCATACTTTTGTTTTTAAATATTGGTTTTGGTAATCCTTTTTACGATGTGGGTTTCTATTAAAAAAACATTCGAATAGTAAACCATTTATAACCCCAACGAATTTCGAGGGCGAAATTCTTTTTAAAGGGGGTAGAATGTAACAGCCCAAGATTTTATGAAAAATATTCTTTTTAATTTTATTAATGTCTTGTGTTGTACGCTACACCAAAAGGAGCTTGCACAACATGCATCCTTGACTTGTATTGCATTACACACAATCGCAACATTCCTCGATAGCATGTGTAGTACGCAATAACAAGTTTCACTAAACAACGATATGCTATTAAAATATTATAAAAACTAGCCGTTATGAATAGTAATAACCACTTTTTGAAATTTTGTAAATTCTATTTTTCAAAATGGAATTCATTTTTGGATTCTTAATATCGAAATTAGCTTAGGGTGAAATTTTGGTACTTTTCGGATAACTTTCATTTTTTGATGAATAGTGAAAATTACTAAATTTTAATTAAAAACAACTTTTTTAATCGAAATAATTAATAGTGATAAATTATTAATTTGAGTGGTTTTAAAGTATATTTAGAATATATTTTTACAATTCAAAAAAATGTTGTTCATTGGATGTAATTTCACATTTACACTAGACATAAACAAGTGTTAATCTTTTGATAGTTATTATCTCATAAAAACACGTTATTTGTTGTGACAGCGGAAATTAATTATAAAATTAATTAATGCAACTTATATGTTGGGAATTTTTTAAAATATAAATCATTTTTTAATTCGGAATATCAATTATAGCTTAGGGTGAAATTTTGGAATTTTTCTGAAAAACTTCAATTTTTGATGAATAGTGAAACTACTAAGTGGTAGTTAAAAAATTAATTTTTTCATAAATCTTAATTTTACCGCTTCTGTGAATGGAATTTAAAAAATCCGAGAGACACGGTTGATGTCAGTAAGTAAAATGTGGTTCAATGAGATGAAAATAATTTTTGGTGAATAGTAACTTTTTACTTTTTTTTACCACGGTTAAAAGTAAATGGGGTAATTAAGGGTAAAAATGATATTAATATTACCCTAACACATGTCCTAATCCTATTGGACAAGTTTATCTCGACCAAAAACAACTTTAAGTGAAAAATATTATCATTTAGGCCCACTTGGATTAGATTAGGACATTTATTATTATTTAATTCAAAGAAGAGTTAAAAGAGTTAAAATCAAAGTTTATTTACTAAAACATTTTTAATATAGGGTTATACATAAGATAAATTAGATTATAAATATTAATTAGAAAGATAAAACTATTTAATACATAATGGTATTTTATTTATAATTTTTAGACATTAAATAATTTAATTTATTTATGACACAATGATAATGCAGTAATTATCTTATTAATGAAATATTGACATAATTGATGTTATAAACACTAAATTAAATGTAATTTGAGACTTTTTATGAATCCCACTAATTTTCTAGGTTACTATGATATATTAGTGTTGATTTAATCAACTTGGTTCGAACATATAATTCTGTTATGACTTTCACAAAAATCATATATTAAATAGTTTCAAAATTGACACAAAATAGTTTTTAAATCAAATATTATATTATTAGTTGTTATTTAATTCCTAAAAATCTAATGTTCGGCCAAATTACTTAGATAAGGATAGATATATTAATAATAAACAACTAGGGGTTCTTTTGGCTTCATATAGTAAGTTTATTAACCATATTGTGTAAGAAAACAAAAAGACACGGTAAAAGTTAAATTATTTAACTTAGAGTTAAATCTAATTGATAAGGTTAAAATAATAACCTAAACTTGCCTAAATCCTATTGGATGAGAGGATTTCGACCCATCCCCACTTTATCTTCGAAATAAGACCATTTGGAACCATTATAAACCGAATTTGACCTTAATATAAAATAATATTTTGAGATTTTCCTAAGATGTCCCTCTCCTCCCTTATAAAAGGGCACCTCCTCCCTCTCCTCCTCACACCAATTTGAGAATTCAAGATCGTCCAACCCCTGACAAAATCTCTTCTCCACTTCCCTAGTATCATCCTAGAGGTCCTGGTATTCTTCAAAGACCATCCTTAGTTCTTTAAGTGGAGGTTAAGTGAAGGCGCGTCAAAAAGAGGTAATATCCATTACCGATCTTTTTCAATTTCTTTCTTCTTCAACTTCTTCTTCTTTAGTTGTTTCATGATAAAGTAATAACATCAGTATTTCTTATATACTGATATGTTATTATAAATATAAAACAACTCTAATTAACCTTCTATCCATCCTACGGAAAAAGGAAATCACCACACGTGCGTACGTACGGAATACCGTCTCCACGCCGTGGTGTAATCTATTTTCCGCCACCACCTTAATTGGATGGGTATAATGATGTAATGAGTAACTATATATTAGTATTATAAAGTGATATTGATACTGAAATATTATACATACACTTCAACACAATTCCACGACCATGGGAACGATATCATCGCTCGTGCGTACGTACGGACTACCGTCTCCACGACGCGATGAGATTCATTATCCATGTTAACCATTCCAGAATGATTATAAAGTATATATAATGAATAATAATAGAATATATGACATGGTAAATCTACTGTATTTATGTATATATATATATGTCATCTACTTACTTCCATTCAAGACAATAAGGAAAGGAAAGCAGCATTCATGCGTACGTACGGACTACCGTCTCCATTAACGGTGTGTTTCCTTTCATTTATGTATCTATTATATATATATATATACTGAATATATATGATATATAAATCATACTTCATATTCTGGAAGTAATTAAATCATGATATAAGTAAAAATAATGTCAAGAAAAACAAGTCCAAACACCTGCGATAAATGAGACGATTTTACCCAAAACGCTACATTAACATGAATTTACAAAAGAACGGGTAATATAAAGTCATATATGATATAATAACAATGAATATTATTCTGGAATAAGTCAATAACATGATTTAAATCATTATACAGGAGGTTCGGATACGTACAAAGAAAGTCGGACCTAAGGTAAGGAAAATATCACAATCTCATTTTTATCCGAGATTGTTTTTACTTTGGCATTTACTGGGGTGTATTTTATCATCCACATCCATGTTCCCTCAATATGTAATATTGTTTCCATCCACTTACAATATTTTAAATCCAATTTTACCCTTCGGTGAGTTTTTAGTAATGAATATGAAAGGAATCTTTTGTCGTTTTTCGTACGAGGTACTTTTTGACTTTTCCGACAAAAGTACGAAGAATGTTTTTTTAACTTATACGGCATGAATGGATTTTTAAAACATCATTTCCAAGAAACTTCCTTTACAAGTTTTCAAGTTTATTTTTAATCAACTTCTTTTAAAATTGTATGACATGTTAAGATAGGAAAGGTGTTTTTGAAGTAGAAAGGATATTTTTCTCAAGAATGGAGTTCAAGTGTTTTATCAAAATTATTTTCCATCTAAGATAATAAAGGGTTCTATTTCTATCCCTATCTTTACATTGATTTGATTATGTTGTGATGGAATTATTTTTATGAATTTATTTATCTTATATGAATTGTTTTATGATGTCACAATGTTTAAGATTCCCATTTTTATTACATGGGTTATGCAATGATGTATGATTTAATATTTTGTGGCACACATAAGAATGGTATCATTATGAGATGGGTGGGACCTATATCTCCCTCCAATGCATTGGGTAAAGATTTTATATCTCATGAGATAGAAATTTCTGGAATGGTAGGTTATACCGGTTCAGTGAAACAGGACTGGAACAAGGGTGACTCGATTCAGAAAGGGATTTTGTCCACTAAGATAGTCTTGGCAATGAGTCTTGACTAACAATAAATGATTCTCTATGATTATGTGTGTATGCCACAAAGTTTCATGTTTTAAGTTATGATTATTGGGATTAAATTTTACTTCTATGATTTATCCCATGTTATGATATTATGATCTCTCTTTTTCAGGTTAAGATTTCCAAAAGTTATGTTCTTATGTATATGATGTGATTGATATTTCTTTTGTTTACCCTTACTGAGCATTTGAGCTCACCCTTTTATGTTTTCTTTTCCCCAGGATATAAAGAAAGGTTTTAGGTATAAAAAAAAGAAGATCTTTATGGGAGATGTTGAAGATCTTTCACCATGATTAGAAGATTATATTCCGAGTTTCCAAAGACACTAAACTATTACGGTCCTTGTGTGTGTGTTTTTGTTATGTACTAAGTATTCTGCAAAAGTAATGTAATGTCCATGTAATTGAAGCTTTGGTTCTCTACATTTACATGACAATGTGAAGGTGACTATTCAATCTAAGATGAAAGTTGAAGAAATCAAGTAGTATATTCTTCCCTTAAATAGTAAAATTTGGAAAGTTTAAAAAGTATAAATCATGAGGATGTTTTATAAATCTAGAGTAAAATTGAAAGGATTTTTGGGGAAGAGAAATAAATATCATCCTTATTACTCTAAATGGAAAATCATTAGAAAACAACCTTATTCCCATGTATATTTTATTTTTGTTTCTTTCATGTGGGGAATTGAAGTTGAGGCATATACTCCTGGGGAGTCCTAAAGATACAAGTTTTTTGGAAGTATTATAATGTATTTAGAAAGTTATCAATCATTGTGTTCTTTATTTCAATTGTTGTTAAAATTGTTCTTAAATACAATTATTGAAGAAATCCAACCTTGATGAAGAAAATGGATAAATCTCATCCTTCTAAGGGAAGTAAATAAGAATAATTACTAGAGTTGAAAATCTCAACTAGTGTCATTTAATATTTGATTTTCTTGTACGAGATTTTTCTGTTGATTTAAAATTATGTAAATTGAAGCCTTTCATTAAAGATTTATGTTCTCCTATCTTAATGTTAATGATATTTCTGAATAATAAATTGGAGAAACATAAAATTTTATGAAAAAAGTAAAATGGATTGAAAAAGAGAATTAAATTCTAATATTTTAATCCTTTTAATCTATTTTCAAGATGAATTCATCAGATTAGTTGAATTTATTTTGAACAACTTTTTCAAAAAAAATTAATGTTGGCAGCATATTCTGAAGAATTTATTGATATATTTATTTTCTAAATTTATCACACTTGTTTTCTACATCACGTTATCCCATGTAGATTTGGATATGATTAATTAATGACTCGTTTCTTTAACAAAATTTATTATTTATTACTATCAATTATAACAATTTAAATTTCTCTTAGGGGGAATATTTTTGGAAATGGGGAGATTGAAGGAGATAATTATAAAAATTAGGTTTTTATAGAATGATATGAGTTCAATTCACTCCCATACTTATATATATTTTTGTATTGTCATGTATGGTGGATAAAAAAATATTTACTTTGAAAGTGAAATGGGTATTGAAAAAAAATACAAAGGGGAGATTGAAAAACCCAAATTTTTTAATTTAATATTTAAGTTTTATTTTTTTTCAATATAATTATTTAATGAGAATTAAATGTTATTGGGATTGAGGTATGGAGTTTCTTTCTCTAAATCAGTATTTATAATTATTAAGTTGGTGAGGTTTTTATTATTTGATTAGTTTCTTTAGATAAAGAAATATTAAATATGATGATTTTATGAAGTGATGTTTGTGATAATGAGAAGAAGCAAATGAGGACACATTGTTAACAACATTCCTTGGAATATGTGAGGATTTCATATAATATAAATATTTTAATTCATGAAGAAGCAAAGATTTGAAGTTTACATGCAATATAAAATTATTAATTAATGAAGGTTGGTTGTAGAGTATTTGAATTGTTTGGATTATAATTACATTCTATGGACTTTTTATTTCATTTTAATACATATAATTTTTCTAAGTATAAAATTTGGCCTTAAATTAAAATTAATTTAGTCTATAAAACTTTCTATGGTAACCCTATACAACCACTACTGAGGTGTGCACTTGGTTCAACCTCAAGCTAGCCAGTAAGGAATTTGATGAGTTTGGGTAAACCAAAGCCCCTATAGAGACTTATAGGGAGTGATGGAACCACGTTGTGGTGGAGCACAATACTGGAGATAGAGTCCATCATTGGGAGGTTCCAATGAGTGAGGGTATTGTTCAGTAACTATTTCGATCGGGATATAGATGGGGCATGTATTAATAAGAAGCATGCTTCTAGGATTTGTTTCGGTGTGGTATTTGTGTAATAACTGTTCATCTACCTAAAAATATATGAAAATAACTACAACCATCCAATTATTTGATCTGTATTTTTTTATTTTTGGGTAAATATTGTCTTCCACCCTGATCCCAAGGATTGATGTTTGCCAAGATTTACATGAGTGATGTCCACTAATCAATCAAACCAAGTCCTCTAGTCATAATTTCATTATTTCGAAAATACAATGATGAACAAAATTATATATAACATCATTTTATTTGAAAAAATAAGATCAAAATAAATAAAAACAGTATTATATAAAATGATATTTTTGGTGTCGGTGATAGCTCACAACACATAACATGAGATAGAAATCATATAAGTAAGAGAAACATATGGTTTACCATGATTTGTAGATGACTGAGTTAGTAGAAGATTATTTATATACACCATTTGAGGCTCTCATTTTTAACTGTTAGTTTATCTCACATCTAAGAGATTTTGGTGAGATCTCGAAAAAGAAATTAAGTAAATGAATTGCCTTGTATTTCGGGATAAAGTTTTATGAACTCAATCCCTTCTTTATACAACCTACAGGTTGAAATTATGATTTCAAAAACTTGTTACAAGGTTTAACTTTTTTCCATGATGAATAACGGATAACCCATGTGTACTTTTTTTTTAAGTTATAACTTTGTAGAATTGAAGTTGATACTCGAAGAATATATAATTTCTCAGGTTCATTCCTCTTGAAAAACTAATGAACTAATATTCTTGAAAACTGACCTTGTTATATGAAGGATATAAGAATCTCTCTTTGATTCTACTATATGTGAAGCAAGCATGTGAATTATTTTTCTTACATAAATAAAATAAAGTACTTCATGAACTATTCATGTGATTTCATTATTCAAAGATAAAGAAAAAAATACGTGGAGGAAGCAGGAACATGTGAATCTAGTATATAGATACACAATGAAGAAATGAAAACATAAGTAACACAAATACTATTATTAAAATTTGATTTGAAAAAAAACACAATAATATCAATACGAAGATTTTTTATGAAAATAGTTTGTGAAGGAGAAAGTTGTAGTGTCCCATGTATACTATTATATGATAAAGAAGTGCTATCACATACATATTTATGTTTAGTTCTTTAAAACACATGCATGAATTGATATGCATAAATATTTAGATTGTGAAGGTATGTGAGACAATGTGAGTGCATGGTGGATTTCTAAAACTATCTCACAGAGGAATATTATAGTCACACCCATTAACATTTGTGAAAATATAGATAAAATTTACATACATTGAAGGAATTACTGTATATTCAATCTGTGTACATGGTATAATTGTGTACTTTCACAAATAGCATGAAAAAATATTCAGTTTTGTGAATTTCTTATTTTAAAAAAGAAAAAATAGTATGGATAATTAAATGAATTAAATATTTTCATGTGATGTTGAGAACTACATGAAGGATGTGAACATGATCTTGATTGGTTTAATAATTGATATGAGTTGAATGAATATTTTTCAATAAATCGTAGAAGAAGACAATGTGTAACTTGATAATAAATATTCAGTTGATCATTTTATTATTACAATGAGATGAAGTGGAAGTAATATCATTCACTCATTCAGAATAGTATAATGAAATTACTTGAATTAGGTGTTATTTATTATATTCAGGGGTAGTCAAAGATTTCCATTTGAAGTGATCAAGTGTAGAATCTGTTTATTTCAGTGGATCAAATAGGAAGATCATTTTTGTGTTGTAGAGGTAGCTTGAAGTTCTTGTGATCATTCTTATTGTGTTAACTTTTTTATTTTTGAAACACTGGTGGGATTCTAGTATAAATAATACTGGTGGGATACTAGTATAATTTTGGAAAAGGTTCATACCTCACCCCAATGGTTTTAGTGTGATACCAGACAAACCCACATGTAATTGTTGATTAATATCTAGCGGAGAATCTATGTCTCTGATTATCCAAGGAAAAGTAAGGATGTAGTCACCCACAATAAGGGAGAACCTTGTAAAAATATTGTACACAGTGCTTTATTTACTTTTATACGACATATGGTATAAATTTTCTTCTAAAAAGTAAGATCCATACTCTAACAAGTTAATAGGTTCAAATTAAAAGGGAAAATATATAAGAAAAGAATAAATGGTAAAACTAATGTACACTGATCCCCACCAGTGTACCAGCATGATCCACTAGGAACTTCAATAAGTATGTGTGATTTTATGTAAAAGTTATTTATTTAAATTTGATTATATAAAATTGATATAAAGGTAAAAAAAATTTTACTTTCATGCTTTTACTTGGGTTAATAAATATTTTCTTTTTTATGTCCCATTATGAGAATTTTTTTATCATCCCACATTTAAAAATTCTTTCACTGGATTTATGGATGGGTAATGGAAAGGAAGGGGAAAATTAGGAAATTCATGAAGATATGTCATAAAAAGAAATCATGTCTTATTTCAAAAGTTTTATATTATAGGGGAAATAGATATTGATCAGAAGTTTTACACTTTATATATATATATATGGGTTTTTAATATAAATTTTATAGCCTAATTCTCTAAAATTCTAAACCTGAAAAGATCATAAAATGAAAGATAATTAGTTATTAACTTAAAACTAAATATTGTGTAATATTTATAACCAGGTACTTATAAGACAAGATAAGAAATCATATAAGGTAATGTAGTTATAGTATTTATTACATGGCGTGGTACAAAACTAAATACCCCCAGGTAAGGAAACAAATGTTTGTATCATTTAGTTATTTAAGGAAATCATAAATTAATTAAAACACATGGTTTTGATTTAGTTTAATCTTGAAACCAAGTAAATCATATAAATAATATAATATACTTATTTAAAATTATTCTTTTTATGTATTTATATTCATAAAATTTTTATAACAGACTAAATAATTTATCAATTGAAAAAGGAATTGTTTTATTTAACTAAATTGGTTGTCATTATATTACAAGGTTTTATTAAAAACAAATATGTATAGATTTTTTAAATTTAATGTTATAAAGTATAATTCATTCATTATATCATCTTATCAAATTTATCTTAGGGTGAATATTTCAAATTTTTTAAAAAAGATTGATTTTTGTGTCAATAGTGAAAAAAATGATTTTCCTAAAAACAAATTTTTCTTTTCAAGTATTAAAAAGTAAAATTTTATTTTGGATCGGTTATAAATTTAATTTAGACTCATTTGAATAAAAATATTATAAATAACTTTAAATTAATCATCATTATTTTTAATTATGGAATAAAATCATTTTTATTCTTAAAACTACATTTTTAGAAAAATTGATTTTTTTTGCAGTGTGAATTGTTATTTTAAAATTAATTTATTTCACTTAAAATAATTGAATCATGGAGAATGTGTTTCAAATATTTTTATTATAAGTTTCAAATTTGGTAATGTTTTCAATTTCATTTTTGGTAATTCTGAATATTAACTTTGGTTAAACATTATCACTCGAATAAAGGTTAAATGGGTTTAACAGGGTAATTTTGGTATAAAATAAGTGATAAGACCAAAAAATGTTATCTTAATTCTTTTTTTATGATTTTATTTATACCTTTACCTCCTTATATTTTAAAATTTATAGTTTTAGGGTCTTTTCTCCATTATTAATACTATTTTTTATTTTAAAACTTTGAAACATTACAAGTGTGTCACACCAATCCCTTATAAAATGGAACCACATATCCTAACTTTTTCACACACATTGATCCATTTATCTCAATCAATACATAAATATATATCTTCCTAAAATATTTACTAGAAACTTAGAGGTCTTATTATTCTAAAAATATCCATCCTAGATGGGTTATTATTAAATCCAAACGGAGATATCGGAGGAGGTAAAAGGCCTAACTGGCCAATTTCAAGTGAATGTCTTCTTATACCTCCTTAAAATATAATCTATAAAATATAAAATAATGAAATAAATTTATTATCTATAGATGAATGTTGTTTTTTATGAAAAAAATATTGTATATCTCGTCTCCATCCTACAAGATATAAAGAAATTGCTCATGCATATGTGTGGATTACCATCTCTATGAAGCAATGTGTTTCACTTTCCATCATCGCTTCACATGGATGGTTATAAATATAGAATTATTAAATATATACTATTTTTATGAAATTATTATGATTATTTATACAGAATATATTAATTAAATTTTTATCATTTCCATCTATTTTAAATTTATAATGTTTCCCATACGTACTTGTGGAATACCACCTCCCTGAACTGATTTGTTTCATTTTTAATTATTTCCTCAAATGGTAGGTCAAAATGATGAAAATAATGAATAAATATAACATTTATAAAATATTCATAGTTTTTGGAAGTAAAATATTATCTACTTTATTTATTTTTCACTCATTAAAAAATGAAAACATCATTGATGTGAACATATAGACTACAATCTCCAGGAAACAACGTGATCTAGTTTTCATGATCACCATAATTGGTTAGTCTGAAAGGGTATTTAACGTATAAATATGATAATTTTAACACAATTAATAATATATATGTAATTAAACAATTTCCCATTTGAATATGGTTAATGCACTAATATTTTTGTAGGTTATAAACTGAATGATCCAAAACATCCATTGTGGCTTAACCATTCTTTAACTAAGTAAGTCATGGAAATAAATTAAAAAAAAGAATAATAAAAAAATTAACATAAAAAAGGTTTTTTAGAATTTAAAAAAATAAAATATAATTTTATTATATAGTAGTAATAGAATGGATGATTCTACATGAGGATTATGGTAAGGGAATTTTATTTAAAACAAGGGTTTAAAGTATTCCTTTCAAATATTTCTCCTCCATATCTATTTTCTATAAAATGTTCCCAAAATTTTCATATTTATATGTAAAGAAAATTTACTATTAATTTTCAACTAATTTTAAATTTCATTTTAAAGGATAAAAATTAATCTTTTAAACATTTACCATACAATTCATTTTTACATTTTTATAAAATGTCAAAAAATGGCTTTTTATTGTTTATTGATTGGCCTATTTTTCCAACCAACATATCCAATATTTATTATCCAAATTCCTATAAAATTTTCCATCCTTATTTTAATGTAAAATATATCTCTTAGTATTCTAGTAATTTTTATTTTAAAAAAAATATAAGAAAAAAGAAACTTTTTCTCACCTCAAGGAGACAACTTAAATTATTATTTATGATAGACTTGAATGAAAATTAAGAAAGGTTTTATGATTAAAGTTCAAGATTTGTGTGTTTTATTAATTATATAGATTCTTAAAGTTTATATGAATTATGGGAAAGCCTGATATAGCTCTTTTACCCATTGGATAAAGTGACATAATTTACTACTGATTGGTTAATCCTTAGAGATTTTGGAATTATCTTGTTAAGAGGTTCCATTGTAAGTGTTATTGTAAGAGTGAATGAATGGAAACTTTCTCAAGTTACCTACATGATATTATTTAAATGTTTTATAAATTATAACTTATTATTTTAAATATTAACAAAATGAGATTATGTTTTTTAGGAAAGTTGATTATATTTAAAAAAAATAAAGGTAAAAGGAATATTTTTCAAGGAAATGTATTCATGAGTGTTCATGTTTTATAAGAACCTTATGATTAAAAATTTTACATTTTGATTTAATATTATATGTTTTAGAAAATATATAAAGAAAATATTTTTTTAAAGTAAAAGTAAATGAGCATTTGAGTTCAAATGTTTATTTTGAAGAAAGCATACAACCTTATAGATTTTTCATGTTTACAAATAGAATAAAGGGTTTTTTTATTTTTTATCCCTTTTTGACTGTTTATTCTCATCCTAAGTTTTCAAATTATTTTTCATATGTTTTATTTATGAGTGGATATTTAAATAAATTTATAGTTCCAATTATGGGAGTTACCTTGAATGATGCAAGTGTGTATTTATGAATAACTTGTTTGTGGAGAAGAAGGTATTGTGTGGAAATTTCAACATTATTGTATAATTTTACTTACTTATCTAAAAATCCATACTGAAATAATACTAGAAATGTAATAAACCAAACTGATTATTATAAATTATATATTAATGGGTTGAATAAGTAATTTCCCTTTATAGTTGGCATCATATAAAAGGTTTAGATAACATTAGATGTTTTCATGTTGTTAAAATAAAATCTTAAGATATTATAATTCATAGTTATATTATCATAAGATATATTTATAATATTTTAACATTGATTCATCTGATCAATGCCTATTTAGAATGTTTTTGTATAGAAGAAATAGGGAATTTGAGGTAGAAAGGCATCAAAAAGAAAATAGCCCTCTAAACTAGCAACCTAGAATAGTTGGAACATAGAAATATCCAGTAGTATTAACCCATTGGATTTAGTTTATTAATGATGGAACCCATGAAAGAGAAAGACCAAATTATCTATACATGAACATTTCTATAATAGTGGATTTCATGCAATTGCACCCTTTATTTTTAGGAGGATCGTTGGACCTAGTGAAATCTATAGGATTGATTAACGCTTTATCAAATATATTTAATGTTTTTGGATGTTTAGAACATCAAAAGATAACCATTATTATTTACCATTTTGAAGGTGAAGTTAATCAAAGGTTGTATTTGATTAATAACAGTAAAGAAAAGAAATAAAATTATTCCATAGAATAGCTTTTATTTAAATATCACTCCCTTGAAAATTATTTTCCTAATGTTATTAAACATATATTAGAAGGTCAATTCCTTGATTAGAAGCAAAAGGAGGAGAAATATGTTGCTATCTATGAAGCTAGTTTTACTAGGTTGGCCAGGCATGAACTGAATTTCATTCTAGACCATCATTGTAAAATTGATCTATATTAATCAATATTGATGCCATGTTTACAAAGGTATTTGGTTAATCATGAGTTCAAGTGTTATGGGAAAATTGTGTGGTGTGCAGTGAAATTAAAGATATATTTTTTTGAAATTTTATAACGATGTGGATAATAAGTAATCATGGTGGAAAGATATCAAGAATCATTCATTGAATAAACCAAATGGTAAGAAAATTAAATTACCCTATTGTGATTAGTGTGTAAAGTATAATATTAGAGAATATTATTTTATGATAAAGGAGGGTTACCAATATATAAATTGTGGAAAAATGGATCATGACTACAATGAAAATAATAAATAGTAATGGCCAGGCTGGTAATAAAAAGGAGGCAGTGAAAGTTTTTAATTTCAATTAGTTTGTACATTATGCTAATTCATGTCTGAAGTTATTTAATTAATTTGTAATTCATCATAATCATGGAAATAAAGGTGTATTAATGTATTTTTCTACTACTATAATAGATTTAGGGCCCTAAAATGATGTGGTGAAAGATACATTACTTTTTTATTTAGATTATTAAAATTTACTATTTGGTTTGGGATATGTGAATTATTTTATGTCTAATAAAGTTTCAAGTAAAATAGAAATACGATCATAATAAATAAAGTGATTAATCTTGACAAAACTCATGGGGTAGAATAAAGGCAAAAAGAATTTATATAAATATTATTATTATCATATATATAATGATATTTCTTAAAAATCCCATTTTTCACATTATAGAGTTTGATGTTATTCTATGTATGTATTTAATTTTAGTTTATCAATGTTTGGTAGATTGAATATCTAAAGATGTTAGTTTCAAAATGATTTTTCCATTTGTATATAAGAATAAATTCATAAATTTGATAATATATCAAGAAGATAATAAACTAAAAAACTATAGAATTGAAATTTATCTTGCCCATATTTTTAAAAAGAAAGTAACTATTAAAATTAGTGATGTTCCAGTACTAAATAAATTTTTGGATGTAATTACGTATGATTATATTGGTGCTATTATTGATTGAGAAGTTGATTTTATTATTCATTTAGTTTCTAATGCTATGCCAATTTCAAAACCTCCCTATTGAAATGATTTGGTTGAGTTATTATAATTGAAAAATAAATTAAAAAATTTCTTGATAAGGGTTTCATCAAACCTAGTACCTCATATTAGGGTCATCATATTTTATTATTTAAAAATAATTATGGTTCAATGAGACCCTTCATTGATTATAGAACACTTAATAACATCACTATTAATAATAATTATCCTTTCCCTCATATCAATGTATTATTGTATCACCTATATGGAACATTGTAATGAGTAGGCCCATTAGGGCATGCCTGGATAGTAGGAGATCGGGGTTCCACAACCACAATCCTACCTCTATAAGCTTGAGGCTAGTGAAAAGCACTGAAAGTCAAAAAAAGGGAGGTATTTTCAAAAAATACATGTACCCACCCACCAATACATCTCACCAAAAGAGTACTAAGGAATAAGATTTAAAAAAGTAACATTTATAGTAAAATCCATTCATGTAATAATCTCTTAGGAATACAAAAGGAGTACGATATATTAATACAAATGGAAAGGGAAAATACGCACCTACAAAGAAAAGATATACCAACCTGACAATAACTGTAAAAGAACATTCTGAGAGATTTTATCCCCAGATCTCAAATCCTAACCAAAATATTTGGTCTATGACTGAGTTGTTCTGAAATGATGTTTTTCTTCCCTTGGAAGGTGAACTTGTGGATGAGTTCCTTTAGGGGGATTCTCTAAGAAAATGGTTTTTACATCAGGTATGGATCATTTATATTTTGTTTTAATTGTTTATAATGGTCCTAATATGGATTCTCAATGAGTTCATAGAGGTTATGGGGGTGTTTGTGTTTAATTTAGATCTCGGAACCCCATTCGGTGTAAAAATTAACTAGTTGCATGGTTATTAAAAAACTATGAAATCTAATCTACATGGTTTCCCAAACCTTGTGGCCTAAAAAGGTGGGGACCCTCCTGATATAGTAATCCATGAACATTTGGCACACAGTTTATCTAATCGTGCAGCCAAACCATGGGCCTTGAAATTTTTGGGTGAGATGACCAAATTTCCTATAAATAAATTTAATTCCATCCCGCCTCATTATTTCTAATTTTCTCCAATATATGATGGGTTTTCTCTCCCATTGATCTTCCACCTTGGTTCCATCTGGGTTCTTCAATAATTTATGTATCTGATGTTTATTCAGGCTTCTATTGGCCTCATTAGATTCCCCTAGGTAAAATATTCATTCATGTTGAGTTATTCATCATTTCAATTCTCCTTAACATAGTAATTGATGTGTAGTATCATATGAACTATTTTTAGGGTGTTGATTTATTCTTCTATTTTTCATCAATCTAGGTAAATTAAAGGTATAATACTTTATGATTACTCCTCTATGAGCTTAAGGAAGGTGGTCAAGAATTTATCCCTTAAAGTCTTGATGTTTTATAATATGTGATATATGTCGTGTGCTAGGTTCACTATGTGTTTCCCTTAAATTGAATCTATCTTAAATTTTTGGTCTATCAGGGAACCCAATTACTTGTTAGAACCCAAGTTCAAATAGAGATTTTCAGCCTCAGAGTGATCAATCACTTTGGGTGTTCCCTCTTACATGCCTAATTTTATTTCAAGGAATTGTATCTGAAACACCTATTAGAGTGTTTTTCATTTCTTTTAAATGGTGAAATCTTGTTAATAGTGGAATAATGTAATGTCATATCAAAGATAATACGTGCCAAAATTAAAATTAATTGAAATAATTGCGATTGGTAAAAACACATCATGATAATTAAATGGAGTAGTGGTGAGTCCCTTGTTATTATTAAATGTAATGGAGTTATAGATTAAATGTTGGATCTTTATGAATACTTAGTTACTTATTTTAGATTATGAATGTGGGCATAGACACCCTTGATAAATATGATAAATGGGCATGATGACCCTTATGTTTTTTACTTACACAGGCATGGTGTCCCATTATAATTATAATATGGCCATGGTGTCCCTTTGTATATGTGAAACAGTCTTGGATACCCCTATTTTTATATGTTGTCATGATTACCCTTACTGTGATACTGGACATGGAATCCCTATACTTTGATTCTGGGCATGGTGTCCCTATACTTTGATACTGGGCAAGGAGACCCCTATACTTTGGGAATGACATCCCCATTTTTTTTATATTGTGTATAAATAACCTTACCGTGAAACTTGGAATTGCTTCCCCTATACTACTATGATACTGGGCATGGAATCCCTTATAAATGTGATATCGGGAATTACGTCCAACATACTTATTGAAAGATATTATGGTGTGGGATGAAGAAAGAAGTGTCATCATAGTTTTCCTTCTGTAACCAGAGATGACCCTTTTACATTTATTATTACTAGTTTTTGTTATTATATGTGCATGCTTCCATGTAATATAAAAGGGCTGAATATAGATAGATGTCATTGGCAGTGGTCTAATATGTTTATCTCAAACCCTATTTGGGATATTGATAGTACTCGAGCAGACTATAGTCTTGTAGTTGTAGATAAAGTGTCCTCTTATATATTTGAGACTTTTGTATGAATTGGGATGGAATCTTGGTAGAAAACGACTAGGAAGGAGCTCGGGATACTTGGACTGAATTTTTCTTTTTTTAACTTTTGTATAGCATGTACTGTATTAATTTTCTACTTCCATGTTATCCAGTTTTGTTGAGATGTGGAATACATTATCATCAGTTTTTTTATATGATTCAGTTTCTATATTTTAGTATTATTTTCTATTACTTGAGTTGATTTTCATTGTTATAATGCTTCTGCTAGGGTAGGTTACTCATTTAGTTGTCATAGTGTCTATTTTTTATATGCCATATTTTTAAATATGCTTCCATTATTTACTTCTTATTATATATGATGTGCTACACTATGGTAATCAGGTAATATTCCACCATGGAAACATCTTATACCCTCGCTAATAGTCGTTATCCATCTGTATACAAGGAGGCGTTCTTAAGGCCATGTGACCAACCAGCTTCGGGGAACTTTTGAGTGGCCCTCGGGTCAGGACATATCATCGAGATTATAGACTATATCAAAGTAATAGTCCAAAAGGAAATAAAATCAGCACCTATTTATAATGATCATATCTATCTATGTGAATACATACTATATATTCTGATGGTCTGAGTAAACAACAAAGTGATCTCCCAGAAGCTAGTGCATCCCCATCCTCAGTGCGAAGACTACCACTACCAACTCCAGGTCTTGAGATGCATAGTTATACTAATGGGCTCTCAACCTCCTCAACCCATATTCTATCTCTTTATAGAATCTTCATCAACACATATTTGATCCTAGCTTCAAATCCATGACAATACACTATGAACTTCAGGCCCTCCTCAGGTTGTCTCAAAATAGGTGCACTATATATCCTCATCCTGAAATCCTCAAAGGCTCTCTAACACTACTCGGTCCAGGTAAAAGGATTACCTTTATATGTAAAATAAGTAAAAGGGGCAGTAATATTAGAAAATCCTACCATAAACCTCTTTTAATACCCTTCTAATCCAAGGAAACTCCACACATCTCACAAATTCTTGGGTTCCTCCAATGAAATCACTTCATTAATATTCACCAGGTCCAAAGTCAATCCATGCTCCGAAAAGTAATTCCCATAAATTAGAACTCATGGATAAAAAACTAGAACATTGAGAACTTACCAAAAAGATGATTCTCATAAAGAAATTCTAGTACAATACTCAAGTTCTCAAGATTCTCCGCCTCTAATGTAGAGTAGATGAGTATGTCATTAATAAATAAAACCAAAAATTTGTTTGGTTATGTCTGGAATATCTTGTTTATAAAATCTATAAATATAGTGGGGTGAATTTTCATAATAAAAGAAATAACCTGGAACTCATAGTGTCCATAGTGGAATCCAAATACGAGCTTCAGAATATTAGCTTGAGGAGCCCTCAACTTGTGTATGAAGACCTAATATTGATCTCTAAGTACCAAATTTATCAATGAAACTAATCTAAGTGGTCATCAATTCTCATCAAGTTGTACTTATTAGTTATCATGGTAGGATTTAGGTGAGAATAGTTAATAAAAACAATAAAGAACCTATCCACCTTTTTCATGAAAAACTTAGAGGTTCCCATGGGGATACACTACGTTTGATAAAATCCATTCTCCCAAAGGACCTCCAATAACAACCTCAGCTCCAAGAGATCAATAGGGTCCATATGATATTTTTTAGAAGATATTTGAGTGGTCTTGGGGTGAAATTTTATCCAAAAATCCATCAACTGGTTCTATGGTAGTCTCAGAACATCCTTAGGGAAGACATCTATATAATCCTCCACTAATAAAGGAACCCAGATGCCTAAAGATCCTAATGCATCAAGGGATAAACACACCAATTGATGGGTTATGGGTTGTAACTTCATATTTTCCGGACCCACTTGCTTCTCCAAGATATCTCTCACACACACAAAGAACAATCTTGTCCCATATTTCTAACAGAATTTCAATCATCATATGTGATAGTCAATCTTGTCTTGGACCATGGAACCCATAACGTACACAAGATCATGTTATAAGGTCTTACTGTGATGTTAAAGAGGTCCTAGGAGAAACATTCTCCACCAAGTGATATCTTGCACTGCTAGAAGATAATAGATATCGAAGAAGTGTTCCCCATTGGAACCTCAAGCCAAAACTTCAAGAATAAGGACTCAAATGGGATCTCTATGTACCACACTAAGAGTATAGATATAAAGTAATGACTCAAACCTATGTCTATTAGTACTTTACTTAGATTATATTAAATATAGATCATACCACTAATCATCACATGGGATATCAGGTCATAACCCTCCATATCATGTAGTTACAGAGGCCCTGAAATCCATATACCAAAGACTAACCTAGGAAATATGGTGCTGGTGGTGGTGAAATTAGCTAATAGTGTCTCCCTCAACTAATATCTCCTCCTCCTGAAGTCCCAAATGTCATGTGAACTTTACCATTAAATACCTAGCATTATCCCTTGTTGGGAAAAAATCCTTCAATGTATCATTGAAGCATTTTTAAGGTGATTGTGTTTGTTGAAAAAGCGGGCCTCCATGTTATGTTTGTTCACAAAGCAGACCACAATGTATAATTTATTGAAAAAGGGGGTTTACATGGTGGTTTTTTGGGTTAAAGAGATGTGGTTGGAAATCCATTTTTTATTGAAGAACCTCGACAAAGGAATTGATGATCATGAGGCGGTACAAAACGAGTAGATACAAGGTGCCTCCATTTTCCAATGTTTTCCAAATTTTTGGGCCTGAAAATCGGAAAATGGAGAGATGTGTTTTTGGAAAAGGGAGGTGCGCAAAAAAGGAAAGTGGAGCATGAAACATTTTCATGGTGCGTGAAAAAAGGAATTGGTGCGCGAAATATTATTGCGATGCGCAAAAAAGGAAAGTGGTTCGCGAAATATTTGTGTGGTGCACAAAAAAGGAAAGTGGTGCGCAAAATATTTGCAAAGTCCACGAAAAAATAAATTGGAGAAAAAAATATTTGCATGGTGTGTGAAAATGGATAGTGGTGCACGAAATATATTCATGGTGCGCGAAAAAGAAAATGGCGTGCAAAATATTAGCGTGGTGCGTGAAATAGTGGATTGGTGTTTTTCATGCAAGAGGTGTTTCGAGATCAGAAGCTTGAAAATTGGTATAGGCATGAGGTGCGCAAAATATTGGGTGGTACCTGAAAAATGATGTTGCCCAAGAGATATGTTTTTCACGCTCAAAGTGAATTACGCGCTCAAGGAGATTTTTTTGCGCAAGGGTTGATTTTTCCAATAAATATGAAGTGACCCCCTCATTCGAAGTAGCTCAAGACTTAGAGAGTATCTGAGCTATGGTGCGCGAAATTAGAGTGCCCAAGAGAGTAGTGCGAAAACAATAATTTTGCACATAAAAGAACTTTTTGCATGCAACGTAGAGGTTGCGGGGGAAAAGAGGACTGTTGCACGAAAAGTGGATTATGCACAAAAGCAGAAAATTACACGCAAGGCAGTATAGAGGTTGTGCATAAAAGAAGTGGTTGCACGTAAAAGAAGTAGTTGCACGTAAAATAGGTATGTTGTGCGTAAAAGAGGGTTGTTGAGCAAAAAGGAATTTGTTGCATGTAAAAGAAGTAGTTGTGCATAAAAGATGTCTATTGCGCGTAAAAAAGGGTTTTGCGTGTAAAATAAGTGTCTGCGCATAAACACATGTTTTAACTTAAAGAAAAGGTTGCGCGTAAAAGAAATAGTTGCGCGTAAAATAATCTATTGCGTGTAAAAGAGTTGTAGTGAAAAAATTGTATTTCATGCAAGTCAAGGGAATTACATTCAAGGAGTAGTAAGGTCTGTGCGCAAAAATAGGGGTTGTATGGTACACCCAGTGCAAAGTGAGATTCATCTGTGGGTGAAAGTGGGACGTCAACAGAGCATCTATTAATAGTTAAGGATACAGATTTCATTAGAGATAATGAAGGGACCTACAAGTCTTCAAACTGTGAGTAGATCTTCTGAAGAAGTAGTGAGCACACTTTAGTTGAGAGAGTGGTGAGATTTCATAATGTGAGTGGTTATAAACCAGGAGGGACAGGGAGTCCGCTCTGAACTTGAAAACAGCAGTGCGCTTATAGTGTATTTGGTACAACGACACATCTCCAGTGTATGCTCCTTGGATGTAGCCCAGTGAGGGTGAACCAAGTAAAATTGTTGTATCTTGTGCAAGGTTTAAGATTCATTTATACACTACAATGGGAAGGATATAGAGAAGATGGTTTTGTCTAACAACAAAAGAAGATCAAAAAGGGAATTTGTTTTAATTTGTCATACCATAATTCACCCCCCTCTCAGGGTATATATCCTAGTGGACCTAACAGCCCCCGATGATCTTCCCTAGTTTATAGTGAGGCCCAAGTGCCACAAGACAACATTATTGATTCCAACAAGAAGAATAAATCTTATACTAATAACCCTGAGGATGGAACCTTCTAGCTATTGTAGATGACTTAGACCCATGATTCCCACTACCATCTATAGCTTCATGGTGCCCCTCCGATAATAATCTCTTTTTCACCAACACCCTCTCTAATACTCTAGTATATGAGGGAATGCATAAGGGCACCATGTTGTCATGGATGTATCTACAGAAACCCTAATAGAACTTCTGTAACTGAATTTATTCATCCATAATCATGTCGAGGGTGTATCTTGAATGGTTAGTGAACCTAACGGCATAATAAGAAACTATCATCCCTCCTTTGTACAGCTCTAAAAGCATTTGGATCTAAACAGATCACAAGAACGAAGAGTAGTACACCTCACAGAATAGCGTCTGGAAGTCTTACCATGAGAGTTCTCACTCATCATGTGTTTTCATAACAAGACTCCACCAATGCCCATCTGCATCTTTGAAAAATGGGCTTCCATAACAAACATTTGATCAGTTGGGGTCCACCCCATTCTAAAAAATCAATTCACAAACTCAAGTCAATCCTCCATTTACTAGGTAAATTTATCATTGTGGAACCATAGTGACATCTATAGTTGGAACTCATGGAGTGCTCCAGGCCTGCATGCATCCTCATCCTACTCTACTGGTACAATTTTCTACTTGATATGTGGGGGTACTGCTACCTTCTCTCCTTGATGAATTACCTTAAGTGATGGCCCTAGTATTGAGGCCACACCACTCATAGGATCATATTCTCCATCAAAATTTGATAACTTGTTTGGATGGATTAGTGGAGTCATTCTGAAAGAAATCAATACATTCCACAAATGCATGAGAATATATATATTGGGTGTTAAATCAAGGACTGTCAAGGGACTCAATCCTATTTGATGCATGTACCAATGCTTCCTACAACCAATGTCTCAGTATGCTATGTCATAAAGAAGGTAGTGAGAGTATTGTTGTAAAGATGTATCAGTGTTTTCAACAAAACTTGGTTCCCCCACCTAAAATCATCACTTCAGATTCTTTTTCATAGTTTCCTAAAGTCCCAACCAAACCTCATAGTGGGGAAAAACTCAAAAACATTTTCCCAAGGTTGAACTACCTCTAATGCCAATTTTTAATGACCAAACCCACCAGGTTCCCCCCAGGACAGTTGAAGACTAGGCCATTTGAACCCCTATCCTACCTCCATAGGACATGGGCTAGAGAAAATCAATAAAAGGAATAACTAAACTAGGAGTCCTTTTCCTAAATAACTTTTACAGATTCACCCATCCATCTCTATAAATAAGTTCATAGGAATAAAAAAATATAGAATAAAATTTGTGCATATAATAATATATAGGTAATACTTAAGAATTATGATAGAGTAATAAAAATGTAATGGTAAAAATATAGTCCCACCAAGAAAAGATTTCCCAAACTAATAATTACTAAAAAAAATACAATGTTGTGGGATCCAGGTTCTAGATATCCAAGAATGACCACCGTACATAGTCTATGAATCCAAGTACCCATATGATCCTCTAAAATCATTGTTTACTAGTGCAGTATTTATACAATACATGAAACATGTGGGAAGATCTCACGTAATGGTGAGTATATACATATTCATTTTGATGCCCCCAAAATCAAAGAGAGAGAAATATGAGTCATGATAGAATTAGTCAACTCAACCTAAAGCAAGATGTAAATGAAACCCAATGCATAGATATATATGGTTAGAAAATAATCCTAAATGGTAGGTAAAGTGGATATCCATCTCATAGACTATTCAAATATGATGAGTGTACCTATAGTTCTAATAAGTCTATCGTTAATTCACAACATCTCATGTATCTTTACAAATAAGTAACCACATGAAGGACCAACACCTTAACACTTCTATACACAGTCGAGGGGAAACAATCTTAAAGAGATAGAGGAACCATTACCTAGTATTATAAGAGGGTTACACTCAACATGTAGAGGAACCGTTCCCCGATACAATAGGAGGTTTCCACTAAGTAGGTATAAGACCCTTTCCCTAGTACAGTTGGAGGGTTCCAATTAGTAGGTAGAGAAACCATGCCCAAATACCATATAAGAGTTATACTCAGTAGGTAGAGGAATCAAGCCCTGGTACAACATAAAGTTTCCACTTAGTAGGCAGACGACTCACTCCCTAGTATAACAGGAGGATGCCACACAGTTGGAAGAGGACGTATTCCCGGATATAACAATAGGGTGACACTTGGTGAGTACAAGTATCATTACCTGGTACAGCAGGAGGGTTCCACTCAGACCAGTATATGGAGTATGGGGGGCCCTCACCCTTGAATGACAAGAGGGTTGAAATCCCTTACCCCTCTCTAATGATCCTTCTGGATAACTTCCATCATCGAGTGTCTCCTAAATAATCTTCTCTAAAAACATCAACCATCATATCTAAAAATACACTATGAAGTCCACCATCACGTTCCACAAGGAAAAACACTGAAGATATGCTACTCGGGCTACAAAATCTGAGTTCAAATGAAGGAGATATGAGAGAAATAAGTTTTATAGTGAAGTGCACTACGTGTATTTGGGTCCAAATGTTAAGTAACACCACTGCATCATGAGGTCATGCCTCATATGGACAAGGTACAGAATCCAATACTCCGTGAATGGCATGTATGTCTAGAAAATGGAATGTGCAGTCACATTAGTTCCTACTTGTGTAAAATGAATATGTTCCCATTCATAATTTTCATGTTCCAGTGTATGGTGTGTCCCTCATAAAACATGGTGTGTTAGGATGAGTATATCAATCAGCATGTGTCATCTTCCCAAGCCTGTGTACTCTCTAAAGTACACGGTATATTCCCCTCCATACATGGCATGGAGAGTCACATGGGGTCCTAGGAATATTACCTCTATACATTCCATGTTGGGTCGCTATGTGTCACAGGGAATATTGACCATCCACATGGTATATTATATTTAACACAACATGAAATACTATCCTTCATAAAAATCCTCACTACATGATGTGTGTTTATTATAGTACACACCGTGTATGTTCTGATTTTTTAGAAATAGAAGTCTACTTCACAAAAAATCTAGATCCATCTTCATCACCACTTACAGTTCCTTTTGACCACCTATAATTGAAGGTAGTCATCAATGTCCGTCGATTCCAGTCCTTCGGTGGTCAAAAATTAGATTTCATTGATCATCATAAAGCCCATATGAATCTCCTCTCAACTGTCGATCATTCCTACATCCTAGATCTAAATGAATCATCACCCTAATCCCAAAAATAAATCACGATCCATTCAAAAAAAATCTAATCCAGTCATTGTACGACCATCCAAATTAATTTTGGGGGTCCAATCAAGCCTAGATCCACCTGAATATAGTCGAATCGTGAACCTATGATCCAAATATGAGAACACAAATAAAGGGTGGGTAAAGGGCCAAAACAATGGTTAAATAAACATTGGTCAAGATTTCTTGGCCAAAAATCATTAAATCATGGATTTATGAGGTGAGAAACATGGTCTAGTGTGAATAATCCAAATTACAAAAATTCAAAAATATAGAATAGGCTCATATGAAGGTTGGAAACACTAAAAATCAATGAAGATAGTTTAATCCTAATGTAATTAATTAAAAAGGTTGTAAATACAAAAAATAACATTCCATATATCAATATTGTATATTTTTTGGTGAATAACACATTCTACAGTGATGAGGATGCTCATATGGATTTGTTGCCTATCGATTCACCTTGATCTCATCACTAGTCATCTCCAAATCTCGATCTGCTAATAAAGAATGGTGGAACCTCCTATCAATGCTCCTAAGGTTATGTGGCTAACATTGGTTATTTTACATAGAAGTGTTTTTATAAATTATATTATGTATTGTGTATTAAATTGATTAATTAAATAATATAATTAATTAATTCACTTAACGTACTCATCAACAATTTCCTCATCCGAACAACCAACGCCGACCAAGTTTAGGTCTCACCTAGGGTAAACCCCATGTTTCAGATTCAAAAGTGGTCTCAAAATTTGGATTTGAGACACCATTTATGAAATAATTCATTATTTAAAAAATAATTCACAAGTGATATAAAATATATTTAATATTTTTAAAAAATTAATTTTGGGCTCACTGGCCATCAGAATCTCACACTATCCCAGAGCCTAGATCTAAAAATATTTTTTGATATTTTCAAACTCTTAAAAGGAAAAATATATTCTCTACAAGAATAGTATTTTTTAAAGATATATATAAGGTCTGAGAACCATAAGCTAATATCAAAGGAAGATGATATTTGGGTACTGGTCTTTTGAACATGGTATATAAATTGTGAGTTTTGGGTTACACATTTCATGTTAACAAATGAACCTACAATATTTATCGATTTAAGTAATAGATTATTCTCTGAGTATTTGGATAAATTATTTCTTTTTTTATTGATGATATTTTGGTATATTCTAAATTTTTTGAAGATTATGAGAAACATTTAAGGATTTTTATAAACACTTTAAAAGAAAATAATTTTCACGGAAAATTCAGTAAATGTGAATTTTCACTATATAACATTTCATTTCATGGGAATATTGTTTCTAAATACTATATTACTATTGATCATAATAAAACTAAAGTTGTGAAATAGTGTAAAAGGCCGATAAATTTCACAGAGATTTGAATTTTTCTTGGATTATTAGTCTACTACTAATGGTTTGGTGAAAACATTTCTTGTTTATCTATCCCACTAACTAAGTTAACTGGAAAAGGATTAAACATAACATGGAAAACGTAATTTGATGAATGATTCAAAGAATTGAAAATAATATCAGTTAATGGTCTAGTTTTAGCCATTAAAACAAGAAATGGAGAATTGTTTTTTATTCATATTTAAAGGGACTTGGTTGTGTCTTAAGGAAGAATGATTGAGTTATGACTTATATACCTCATAAATTGAAACCTTTTGTGTAGGATAGACATATACATAACCTTGAGTTCTGTACAATAGCTTTCACATTTAAATTTTGTATGCATCATCTATATGGGGAGAAATGTAAAATATATAATAATCATAAATATTTAAAATATATATTCACCTAAAAATAGTTAATCATTAAGTGGAGAAAACATCTACAATTTATTAAAGAATGTGGTTGCACAATTTATTTTCATCCACTTAAGAAAACAAGGTAGTTGAGGCCTTGTGTTAAAGAGATAATGCATCATTAACTATGTTTAATATGAAACATGATCATTTTGATAATGATTAAATAAATTTTTCCTTGAAAATTTTTTATATATAAACTCTTCTTTTGATTTAGGTATCATTGTATTCATCTTTTAAAAAAAAAGCATGCTCAAAAGGAAGATCGCAGTTTTTAAGAAAGAGTAGAATTTGTCAAAAATATTATGTTTTTTATGTTTAATGTGGATAAAGAAGGTGTTATCTGATTTTTAAACACGTTATGTGTTATGAGTGATTCCAAGTTCAAGAAGGATTTTTTAAGTAAATCTCACATCTCTCTATTTCCTATTCTCCTTGGAACCACTAATATGTATAGATACCTTTGAGAATATTTTCGGTGGGATTGTATAAAGATTGATATAACTGCTCTTAATAAGAAATGTTTGCATTTTTACTAGGTTAAAGCTAAATAAAATCTATATAAAGAGATTATTCATCCTTTTTAAATTCCAAAATTGAAATCAGAGAAAATATCTATGGATTTAACAGTAGAAATACTAAGGACAATTCAATGTAATAATGCGGCTTGGGTTATTATTGATTGTTTGGATAAATATGTTCATTTTATGTATATTTGATATACTATGAATTTGTATCATATTTTATTAATTTTTATAAATGATATATTCATTTTATATGGATTTCAACTCTCCTTTGTATCTAATCATGATCCCATGATTCATTAAATTTTTATGAATAGGATTTAAAAGATGATGGGTACTGAATTGAATTTTAGTGTTCCATTTCATACTTAATCTAATGGAAAATAAGAGTGTAAAATTTAGAAATTATAGGATATTAATTGATCTTTATCATTAGACTATTAGTTAATTTGGTATTATAATCTTCATTTAGGTTACTTTTTTTAGGTTAATAGTTTCATTCAATTATAAAAATGGAACCTTTTGAGAAATTATAAGGAAAACGGTGTCAAAATACATTATATTGGGATGAAGTCTTTAAGTGTAACACCATGAGATTCTAAAATAATAATAATAAAAGTCATATCATATGTGATATGCAACACCAAGCATAACAACCAGAAAAATATATTACCTTGAATTTAAATCATTTTATAGCTTGTGGAACACGCAACCCCGAGTCTAAATAAACCTAGACATTAAGTTGGTGGTTATGAATAGTACTAAAACAATTATCAAAATCATGGTTATCTATTTATTATAAATAAAATAACAACCATTGAAACTAGAAATATTTTTTTCTTAAAAATAGGATTTCTCTAACAGACAGTTTAGTCACACTTTTTCACATAATTTAAAAATAATTTTTACAAATTTTTTATAATTTATTTGGTAAAATTAATTTTTTTTTGAATTAAAAATATATAAATTATATTAAGTTTAATATTTGGGATTTTATTAACATATTTCATTTTTTATGAATAGTGAGAAATACAAAATTTTAATTGAAAACTACCTTTTTATTTAACTAATTCATCATGTAAAATTATATTTTTAATTAGTTTAAAATTAAAATTTTTTATATTATTATAAATTTATATAATTTATTTAATTTTAATAATTTCCATATTTAGTCTTGATTTAAAAACATTGTAAAATTTTAATCATTTTCTCATTGAAAACTTGATTTCTCATAACATCTGTTGGATTAATTTTAAATTAAACTTTCAAACTTCTATGAATAGAATTTGGAAAAATATATTAAATAGTTTCAATAAGAATAATTTATATTATTTAGTAATTTCAAATTTATTTGTTACCATAATTAATAGTAAAAATAGTAAAAATTATTTGCATAGTTAAGGTATAAATGAATTTACCGGTCGTGAAACTAAAAATATAAGGATCTCAATGACCAAAAATGTATAAAATAAATTTAACAGAAATTTTGTGAACCAATAATATCTTATTCTCAATAATACTATCATTTTCTACCTTCTTGATGGTGAAAAATTTTGGGTATACCTTTTTGTTTTCAAAAAATACAAGTGTAATACTCACCTATCTTATAAAAGTCCACAAAATATCCTCATTTATTAACACCTTCAAATAATTTTGGTTCATCCAGGAAATAAAAATATCACTTTTAAACTTCCATCCTATAAACCTTGAAGAATTGTTTTGGGTATAATGACAACCTTCAAAGGATTTTGGTAAAAATCTATGGAAATTTCCTAAGGAAGAGGTATTGTTCTTCAAAGAGTGATTTTATGTTATTTCATCCTCCACCTCCTTCCATTGTTATAAAAATTATATGATATAGTACCCTGAGATTATTAAATATATTGATATGTTTATATGTTACTTTAATTACCTTTAACTAACTCCACTTCCATCAAATGGGTCATGAAATCATTATTCTTGTGTACGATAGACTACCACCTCATGAACTGATGTCATTCACTTTTTCATTACCACCTCTCATGAATAGATATATTATGAATATAATGTAAATAAATAATATTTATTATATAATTATACTACTTGAGTAATTATATCATATATAACTTTTTATTTTCTATTCTGTATGTGATACGATAACATCACTCATGAGTACGGTAGACTACTGCCCGGAAAAGCGATTTGATTCCTTTTCCCCAACTCCTTACATAGAGGGTAATAAAAATAGATTAAATAATTATTTATTATTTAAATGAAATAATTATGATATTAGTGACATTATTATTATTATTAAAGTATAATATATCATTTTTTTCTAACCTATTCAATCACTTAAAGATGATAACATCATTCATGTACGTGTGGACTCCCGCCTTCACAAAGAAATGTGACTCTCTTTTCTTGAACACAAAATATGAATGATATATATAAGTATATTAAAAGGAATAATATGTTATTTATGATATTATTATTTTTATGTAAAGATAAAATATTACTTACCTTCCTTCCATAATGATCGATGTAAAATTCAAACGTTACTCTTGCGTGTGTACGACCTACTATCACCATGATTGTAACTTTGTTCATTTTTCATAACCATATTTCATTATTGGTTTTATAGGTATAATTGATGTATAAATATAATTATTATTTCAGGATTATAATTTTGGATATGATATAACTATATAATATTCACAAGAACTAGATCTTTCACAATGAAACACGAATGAGAAAACATGGCAACTAACACTCGAAATAATGAATATAATGAATAATTATTAACTAATGGGTGATAAGAAGTTATAAAAGGATCATATATGATATTATAAATATTAATATGGTTCTATTGCAATATAATGGCATGTTTAAACCACTATACTATAGGATAAATCATGTTCAACCAAAATAAAGCGTGACGTAATGGTTTTTATAACTCCATTTCTATTCATTGGGTTAAACTTATAATTTATTGATTATTCCATGATAAGATTATCTTTGTAATAAAAATAATTATTATCTATTTTATTTAAACTTTTTTATGTATACTTATATTTGATATACATAATAAATTCATTTATTAATCCTCAACTAAATTTTATGATAATTGAAAGTGTTTATTTCACAATATCATTCTAATCGAGATTGTCTATTATTTTATCTATGACTAATAATAACAATTCCTATTTTCCTCCTATAGTTATCTATGATATTTTAAATTAATAGTTCCATTTTTATATTTGTTTTTACATTAAATTTTTAATAATATTTTTTAATAGAATCAAATTTCATTTCTCTCTTCGATCGGAAATTTGTTTTCTTCAAAAACCATGTTTTATGAAAATATATTATAAGATATTTTTAACCTTTTTAAAAAGATTGATTAAATAATTTTTTACCCTTTTTTACATTTTAAATAATTTGAAAAGAATCTTCGTGACATTTTCCAAATATTTAACTTTTTTATTTTAATGAAAAATGGAGAGAAATATTTCTTATAACAAGTTTGGTATGAATGAAATTTCCACACTTAATGACCACTCATTAGTTTAAAGCATGCATTATAAGTTTCAATGATTATTTTCAAATAAAATTATTTTCAAAATTATGTGAACATTATGTTTTAAGGGCTTATTTTGAAAATATGTAGAATAGTTTCCTCGTGAATGTTTTTAAAACTATTTTTTATGGGATTTATATTCATCAACGATAAACCATTTATTCTTAATTCAATGGGTATATATTAGATTGATACTATCCTTATTCTGTATATGGATGGTTTAAAATCATTTTGGCCATGGAAATTATTAACATTAATTTCCTTGAATAATTTTGGTATTCATTAACATTCCCTTAAAATATTATCTTACCTATGATCATTGGACATTAAATGTCCCATAAATATCCATATTATTTATCATGGATATATTTATTTCTTAGACCATATATCATTTCTATGTATAGTTTTCTACATTAAATATTTTTTATTTTCCTAGGGTAATATTGATAAATCTTTATTCTTTACTCAATATGGATATTGGTTGATAAGGCTCTTTTTTCATGAATTAAATTTATTATTAAATATATGTGGAATTCTATAGACATGCATACATATGTGGGGCCTAGTTATAAATATCCCAACGATACATCAATTGGTCCTATCAGACAGCTTAGTTATCTATCCTTAGTTAAATGGGTTAATACCTATTTTTTTAACTATATTGATCATAGATCTTGATGGTTGAGCTATCATGACCCCAATAAATGATTTATAATAATTAATAATTTTCTTCATTTAAATTTCAGTTATTACTATACAATAGTTTTTCAAAAAGATATTATATATAGCTGAATTTCATTTCTAGATTATTTATTAAATGGAATGTATTTTAAGTTATTTACCTTGACATATTGATTATGAATTATCTAATAATGATAGTTAAATTATATAAATGGAATGTGTGTTCAGTTATTTACCTTTCAATTTTGATTATGATTATACATTCACGATAGCATACAATGTACATAAATCTTACTATGAATTTGAGACCACTCTTATTTGTTTCCTTTCCCATGAATCCAAGAAGTATACTATGATTTATATACAAGGATATGTTGGAGTGAATAATGTTATTCTAAAAAAATGTGTTGTAATTTGTGTTTTCAAATGAACTTGATAATCACGTATGTATCCTATTTACTAAGACTACTAAACTATTTGGTCCTTCAGGAAGTTATTCCTTGTATCTTATGATAATGTAAAAACGTAGACATCGTATCTAGGCTGTTGGGTTCTGGGTCTCTACATTTCATATCATATAAAGTTTAGTAGAAACACTGGGAACTAGATTTAGGTCAACAATATATTAGAGAACATAAATATATGATAAACTATGAGGATAAGTATAGAAGAAAGACCAAAAATTTTGGTAAGGAAGATATTATGTGGTTTTTATTAGAAATACATCCATGTCAAGATACTATAAGTGGATGTGTTTCTAGAATAGATACAACTAAGGGTAATAACTATTAAAAGGGCATAATTGTATTCACCTGATCATCACCTGGTTCATAAAAATTGGGCTATAATTTGAATCTTTTTAACACTCCTGGTGGATATTCTTTGGATAATTCACATTTTCATTACAAAACAATATGACAGATTCGAAAATAACGATATCTAAAAAAGCTATGTTTATTATTTTGATATTATCTATGAATAATTTTTTTTTATTAATATTAATTATTTTACTAGTTTTGGAATTATAAATTATTTTTCATAATGATATGATCTAATATAGTGTATCACATTGTTTATAAATGGAAACTAATATAAGTAATGGGAGCCATATCAATTCACATAATAAAACGAGTAATAATGATCATTTCATTGTTGGGATTAAGCCAATATTTCAGAGGGAACTGGTTTCCCAAAAATAATCATCACATGAGTACATGGTATCATGTTGTAACAAGTTAGAGAAAAAATTGTGCAAGTATTATAGCTTCTGAGGGGACCAAGAGAAGAAGAGGATGCCAGAGAGAAATATAGATAAAGAGAAGTAGGGAGATAAGGATTGTCGCACATGTAAACATTATGGAAAGAAACTCCTTGGTGTTTTCATAAAATTAATCGGTGTCTACTATAAGTTTGGAGAGAAAGGAAACCATTATTATGGTTGAAAAGGTAATAAATGTTTCCAAAGTACAATGCTTCAATTTTTTCCAAAGTATAATGCTTCAATAATTATGTTATTTGATTATTTTATCAATGATATCCCTGTTATAAGAATTATGAAATTTATTAGGTTTGTACTGTATTACTTTTTCATTAAGGATTTGAAAGCTATATTGAATGGTATAGATGAACAAAAAAATGATTTCCTGGAATGATTAACTTCTTTTAGGACACATGAGTGAGGTAAAGATAAACATTAATATGTTCCTGATGTTGGGATAATGATGTTGGGATAAAGATATAATTGATATGGATAAAGTAAATTGGATAGTACCGACTACATTTGAACTGATTAATGATTTTTTGATAAAGTGGTTTATGTTATCACTGATAGAATTTATAGCAATTTTAAATTTATGTAATTTATCCCAAAATATATGTTTTACTTAAGTAATATGAAATCACGTGTGTTTTCAATAAATTTTCATTGTAATTCTTGTTATTACCATGTTTAAATAGAATATATGATGAAGTTATTCACGTGTTTTTTATGTGTTTATTGAGAGATATTTCATGTTTTTTGGGGTATTAATGATAATTTTATTTTGGAAATTTAGTGACCTTCTTTCTAATATTTTGGATATTGGTATTTTTTATAGGTCATAAGTTTAACAATTTGTGAAATGGTTTAGATTGAACATTGGATGAGCTTTTTGAGATTAATATATTAATTCACCATATGAATATTTATCTATATTAGATAACTTGTGCTAACTATGTTTTCATAAAAATAACTAGAGATTTAAGGAATGAATTATCATTATATTATATATATTAAGATCCATTAAAAGTGAATTTTAGTGCTTCAGACATAAAAAAATATTTTTTTATATTCATTTCATGGAGTAAATTGTTGATTGGAAATTGATCGAAGTACAACCAACAAATAAAATTGTGCTTATGAAATAAAAACATGTCAAGTAACTATATTTCCATATATTCATATATAGTAAAAGAATTACTCAAATTTAAGAAATCAACCTTGAATCAAAAATATTATACTATTACATTCATATCTAATGAATAAAATTTTCTTTAAATAATAATATATTTATGGTTTTTATGTCCTTAACATTCCATTGATCACTTAGTTTCTTGTGATCAATGACGTATATCATTATCTATAATTATTTACACTTTTATTCCATGTCCACATATTCAATTACCACAAATGTTCAGCTACATAGAAACCTATTTTTGTGTCATTTTATTTGAACTTTGTAATTTTATTTATTTCTTATTAAGAATATATTTTTTTAACCCTTTTTATAATGTAGTTTTTCAACAAAATAATTTTCAAATATCAAACCCTTGACTACGGAGATCAATTTTAAATTGAGAGGATTTAATTTATTTAAGGTGTGTGTAATGAAACACCCAAAAATTCTATAATAAGATCATTGTATTTCATAGTGAATGTGACACACTACATCAACCTGAATAACTCATGAAAAATATTTCTATAAATTAAATCTAATTGATATCTTACAGAACATGCATCCCCAAGTCGAAATGGACCATAATATAGTATACAGGTATAACCTAGTTATTAAGTTGGTGGGTATGAAGATTAATGAATAAATTCTTAAAATAATTGTTATATATTTATTATAAATAATATAAGTATCATTAAAAATAAAAAAATTGTTTTATAAAAAACATTATTTTTCTAACATACGGTTTAGTCATGATTTGCGCGCATAAATTAAAATTAATTTTTTTACCACTTTTAGAAAATTTATTTCATAAAATGAATTTACTTTTTTTAATCAAAATATAAAATTTATCTTATAGATATGTTTTGGATTTTCCTGAAATATTTCATTTTTCAATTAATAATGAAAAATACTAAATTTTAATTTAAAAATACCTTTCATTGAAATTATTTATAATGTAAAATTATATTTCTAATTGTTTTTAATGAAAATTTTGTTCAAATAGATACCTATTAAAAATTTTAGGACATTTTATTCATTTTCATATTGAATTTGATATAAAAACAATGTAATTTTTTTAACATGTTCTCTTGGAAAACATGTTTTCTCATTTCGTCTGAAGTAATTGTTTTAAATTAACTTTTTCACATATATGAATTTTTAATGACCCATATATTCCCGGGTATTTTCTTTGTGAAAATATAGTGTGTTGTGTTTCTAGGGGATCGTAGTGGTTTGTTTCGGGAGTTTACGAAAAATATAGTTTCACCAAACAATTTCACTGAAATGGTGGCACCGTAACGGCTGTACACTGAAATGGTGGCACACTGTAATAGTAGAACCAAAATGGTGGAACACCAAAATGGCGGTACCATAACTTTGGCACCATAATAGTGACATCTAAATGGTTTCACACTGAAATGGGGGCACCGAAATGGTGGAACACCAAAACAGTGGCACCATAATGGTGGCACCATGAAGACGACACACCGAAATAGTGGCACACCAAATAGTGTATCAACCTTTTCCAAATTTATAGTTTCTTGAGTTTTTCATGTTCCTACCCTCTTACATCTTATTTGATGTAAACCGAGTTTAAAGTCTTTTTTGTGCGTTTTTAAGGGCATTTCAAAATATATTAAGAATATCTTTAATATCCTAATGCTCTGGGGACTGTGGAATATTCAAAATGCATGATATTAAACAAGATCCCACATTAATTAACTTTGAAACTGTTTCCTTCCTTTGATATAGGGTCAAGATTTTCTTTTCTCTTGGTCCTCCTAGAGCCCTCCTCTCTAGACGAGTCATCTTTATGTGTTAGAAACCCCTCTTACTCGTTTTTCTTGAAGTTTTATTCTACTAGATCAACCCTATGTTTTTTTAAAGAGGGTTTTTTGTCACATGTTATTTCAGGTAGGAATACTTCTATCTCTCTTTTATTTTTGTATCATGTGGGGTGGGTGTACCAATGAATCTTTGTGCCGAACGGGTGAATAATTTTATTAAATGAGTAATAAATGATGGTGATATTATGATCAAAATATAACAGGGGTCAATGAAATAATGAGGGGGTAGTGATGTTGTTTCGTATTCTATTTTAATTTTTATCCATGAACCTCGTTTTGAATTTTAGGGGCTGTAAGTCCTTCTGAAAATCATGGCGTTTGGTGGTCTTTGATTGTGTACTGGTGGTGTACTATTTGTTTTTGTTGGGATGTTTGATAAATGGTTGTAACATGAAATATGTTAAATCACATAAACTTGTTTAAATTAAATGGATACCCCAAGATGAAAACCCTTGTGTTATCACCCCTGTTTATCAAAGTGAATTTAAAGAAAAGTGTTTACCAAATATGAATTCATCATTTTTGATAAGTGTGGCTATGTGTTGTGTTCTATTGGGTTTTGTGACTTTATGTGGGTTTCATGGTTCTATTGTTGGGAACACGTTTATGGATGTATGGGTGGATAGATTAGATGGTCCTGTGAATGGGAAAGGGTATTTTTGTGCATCAGGGTTGCTATTTGGTGGTGTTTTGCTGTTGGATTTGTGTACAAAGTGGTATAGGAGGTGTGATGGAATCTCAGTTTGAGATATTGATTGATTGTGGAATGTATTTATTGGTTACGTAGTGGGACTACATCTAGGAAGTGTTAGGGGAAGAAGGGCTACAGTACTTGGTTGTTTTGTGACTTCATGTTTATGGGTGTGTCGGGTGTGGTGTTGTTGTGATGTGGGGTTTCATGTTCTAGTTATGAGAGTATAATTGAGCAGGATTACTTGGAAGAGTGATAGTTGGAAGTGGTTGAACGGGTTTCTAGGAAAAAGGGTGTTTGCAGTGGGACTTCAGGATGGTTGCTCTCTGTTGTTTTATGAATGGGTGTTAAAACGGATTTTCTTACCTTGGTCCCTACATCCTTGTTTTCCTTGGAAGTGTTTAGTGGCCTTTAGCCTTCTAGAAATGGTTGAGTATGTTGTGCTTGGTAGCTTCCATGGGTAGTGCTAGAATAAATTAATGTGAACCCCTTAATTAATGAATAGTGGGTGGATAAATGAAAATGGGTTAGGCTGGTATTTTATTGTGACTATTTGTGTTGTTGTGCATATAGGGGTTGCAACAAATGTAGTTATGTGTGGGCTGGTTGTTTGTTTGAAAATCATAGGTTAGGCTTAGTGTTTTCCTACCAATATATACAAATTGTAGTTCCTTGTGATTTCTATACGCATCACCCTTGTTGAAAACCATGTGTCGAACACCCCCATTTCCTGGGGCAGGGTGTCTTTCCCAACATCCTAGTGGGAGGATGGATAATTGTTTACTGACTTTATTCCTCAAACCCTCTTCTGGGTTCTTACCGCTTGAGTCTATTCGGGCAGGCTATAATGCCTTGAGGCTTACCATAGTCCTAGATCCTTCGAGTAGGTTTGTTGTGGATGAGAAGCCCAAGTGTTTTCATGATAGGAATATTTTCCCAAGTGTTTTTCTGTTGAGGCTCATGTGTTTTCGGGCGAGAGGAATGGTTGTTGTTGCCCAAGTGTCTGTGGGTGGGATGTGTGGTGTGGTTGTGGCCTAGGTGTCTTTGGGATGGATTTGTGTGTGGTTTGAGGCTTAGGTTTGTGCGGGTAGGATGTGGTAGTGGGATTGCATTTTAGAAGAGTGGTTGCATTAAGACATTAGCTATTAGTAATGAGCAGTTAACCAGTGGGAAAGTAATGTGGGGTACCCAAATGTCATTGTTCTTATACTACTACTTTACTTTACGTGCATTATTTTGTGAGTGTACCTTGGTAAGGCTAGGCTTGTTAGTACTCCTTTGTAGGTGCTTTGAGGTTCTACTATTCTCTCATAGAAGTATTAGTATGTTCCCCCACTTGTGGATGAGTGGATCTATTTTTCCTACTAGGTATACTTGTATAATACCCCAAAATTTGTAAAACTATTTTTTAGATTTATAGGAGGAATTTTAGGATCATGATAGACTTTACTAGATCAGGCGTCAGAATAGTTGGTGTGCTGCTACTTATCCTTTTCTTTTGGTACCTTCCTGTGGAGTTTTGTTGTACTTTTGTTACATTTTATGTTTAAATTATTCATGGGTTAGATTTTGGTCTCCTTTATATAAATTTTTGTTTTTGATTTTGATTTTTACTATCTTATCTCCTGATCATGTTTCTAATAAAAAGGTTATTGCCTTTCATTTTTGTGTGAGATTATATACCCTTGGTGCTAGTCGTGAGTCTAGGGCCTATTGAAGGCAGGACTCGGGGGTCATTATCTCTCCATCAACTTGAAGAAGTAAGAGCGTGGAACTTTTTTAACCCTTACCTCATCTTGAAGAAGGAAGGTTGTGATAGAATGGTATCAGAGGTAGGTTGAGGGATTTTATGGAGTTCAGAGTTAATCATAGTGAGGATTTCATGTCATGGTAGAGAAATAGTGTCATGAAAACTTGGTGTGTGAGATGCACTATGTAAGACCCGCTAAGACACAGGATTTTAGGGCCCCTCGTGATCCGATACAAGGACCTTGATCCTACCAAACGACAAAGTGAGGCTACACTGATTGCATGGTAGATACCCTAGGAAACATACATGAATTATAATGACTTTTATTCTTGTGTTTCTTGAATGTTATGGGAATTTATAATAATTAAAGAGTTAAAATGAATTTAATAGAAAATTTCAAAACTACCTGGGCTTAGAGGTTCCTTGTTTACCCTTTTCAGCTATGGCACTCAGATATCGGCCACATGTGGTATGAGAAGTTGAGGCCCAGTAGGATAACTTAGTTTATCAATGGAGGGATGATAGAGATAAGGAATATGACTTGTTTCAAAATAACCTTCATTCATTCCAGCAGCAGACCTTAGGGAAGTACGAAGGCAACATTTCAGATTTAGAGATGGAAGGTTGGATTGAGGTGCTGGCAATCACCTTTACCTTGATATGTGCTTTGAGGTAGTACAAGGTTCCTCTGGGCGTGAGCCAAGTGTGAGGAGCGGTGCATCAGTGATGGATGCTTTATTTTAGGGACAGAAAGGAGACCGATGTCTCATGGGATGACTTTGAGATGGAGTTTCGGGGTGAATTTCTTTCCTCAATGATGAAGACTAAGAAAAGGCATGAGCTTCCCTCCCTTTATGTGGGGGGGTTTGTCGGGGATGGAACTAGGGATAAATTTCAAGGATTTCCTATGATTTTCCCTAAATCTCTTTCTAGATGAGGAGTCTCATAAGAGATGCTTGGATGAGGCACCTCGACCTTCTATTCAGTATGGCGTCACTCCCTTAGCCCTATAATCATACTTAGAAGTTTAGAAGAAGGAAGAATTAGTGGAGAGGATGAACCCACAAGGATGTGTACCATGATATGGGATCCAGCCAAGTTCGTCGATGGGGAAAGCAGTCAGTAGCAGGTCTCCGACATTAGGACCTTCCAGGTTTTGGATAGTAGGATATAGGCCTCAATAGTTATAATTCTGATCTCCTCATCCCCACCATTTCCCCATGGTCCTGAGACCAAGTTTCTTTGTCTGTGAATGTTAGGGAAATCATCGGAGCCAGTGCCTAGTTCTAGCTTAGTACGGTGGGGGTGGGCACATTTAGCACCCACCTCAGCAGCAGCAGTTGCCAGTAAGACCTTTCAAGCAGTTGGGGCAGTGGGCACCCACTCCACCGAGGGTAGACCGTGCTGGAGGAGGCTGACCACTAGGTCCTCCTCGGGGACCTTGACTAGGGTGGGGTCGAGGAGGTGGTTGACAGCTGAGGGGAGTGGGAGATGGGTGTGGGTAGTTGCACACTGTCATAGTAGTAGTTCCAGCAGGGATGGAGGTTGTTCGAGGTACGATAAGTCTGTTAAGAACTCTTTATTGTGCCTTGTTTAATTTGGGATCTTTTTACACCTTTGTTACACCCATTCTAGCCTATTCCTTATGACTAGATCTTGAGAGGTTTTTCGTGTCCCTGGTGTTGAGAACCCCATTTGTAGGTCAGACCAATCTGTTTGATGTTTTCTGGTGATATAGACTCATGTTGGGGATGCATCAATCTAGTGGGGATATCCTTTTACTATAGATGCAGCCATACTATATCATCCTTGGCATCAAATAGTTGTTCTATGTGCATGACATTACTGATTACTTCTGAAGGAGAGTCGGGTTTTCAGATATGGATGGTCAGCCGGTAGTTTTTGTTGGCTAGCAGAGCTATTTGGAGGGAATTCAGTGTGTGGAGCCTCTTCTCTCCAAGTTGGATGAACTGTTTGTAGGACCAGTAGACACAGAGATGGTGGAGGTTCCAAGAGTTTTCTGGGACTTCATGGATGTTTTTCTCAAAGAGGTTGTGAGGATGCCCCCTCTACGTGACATTGAGTTCAGAATAGACTTGCAACCCAGTGCCCATACGATTTCGATGGCTCCATATCGAATGGAACTTTTTGAGTTACGGGAGTTGTGGATTCCGGTTTATGACATGATGAAAATTATTTTTATCCAACTGAGTGTGCCACCATGGGGTTCTCTAGTCTTGTTTGTGCAGAAGGAAAATAGTGGATTAAGGCTGTGCATAGACTACCGGAGACTGAATCGGGTAATGACCAAGAACTGTTACCCTCTCCTGATAATATATGATCGTTATGACCATTTAAGGGGATAAGGTTGGTTCTCCAAGATCGACCTGTGGTTTTGGATATCACCATTTGAGGGTGAAGGAGGGTGAAATCCCACATACTTCTTTCAGGTGCAAGTATGGGAACTTTGAGTTCTTGTTCATGCCCATGGGTGTTATGAATTCACCATTCATGTTCATGGGGATCATGAAGATTATCTTTCACAAGTTATTGGACCAGTTCGACATCATTTTCCTCTATTATATTCTGAATTACTCAAATTCACAGGAGGATCAGGTTGAGAACCTCAGGACAGTCTTAGAGGGTCTTCGGCACCACCAGCTATATGTGAAGTTGTCCAAGTGAAAGTTCTGGATGCAAGAGGCGGACTTCATTGGAAATGGGGATTCTCAATAAGGAATAGTAGGTGACCCATCAATGGTAAAATAATTTGTTACTTGGGGAGGACCCAAGAACATGGTAGAGGTTCACAGCTTCTTGGGTCTAGCGGGCTATTATTGGAGATTCATACCCAAATTCTCTTGAGTTGCGGCTCCACTGACATCTTTTACCAGAAAAGACCAGGCCTTTGTGTGGAGTGAGCAGTGTTAGGAAGATTTTAGCTACCTTAAGGGGAAGCTGGTGAGTGATATAGTGCTTAGGTTTCTACAGGAAGGGGTGACGTTTGAGGTGTTCTTTGATGCTTCTGGTCTAGTCTTGGGATGTGTGTTGATGCAGCAATAGAGAGTGATTTATTATGGGACTATACAGTTACGGCCACATGAACATGACTATACTACCCATGATCTAGATCTTGTAGTAGTCGTATTCACGATGAAGTGGTGGCAACATTACTTCATTGGGGAACGCTTTCTGGTCTTCATGGATCACAAGAGTTTGAGGTATATCATCTCCTAGTGAGACTTGAACTTACAGTAGTAAAGGTGGATGGAGTTTCTCCAGGACTATGACATTAATATCTTCTACACCTCAGTAAAGGGGAAAATGGTTGCTGATGCGTTAAGTAAGAAGTCGTGGAAGGAGGTAGTTCAGGAATCCACGAATGCATGGAAGGTAATAGAGGATTTGGCCTCTTTGTGCATGGATGCGAGTGTGGGTTATGGAAGAGGCTATCTGTTTCATATAAAAGTGAATTCATCATTGGTGTGGAAGGTAGATTAGTCTCAGTGGGGAGACTCAGATACATAAGTGACGCGGGATCACATCTTCTAGGGTGATGCTCCGGAAGGGTGGTCAGAGGATTGTCGGAATCAGATGTTATTCTGTGGGAAGCTATTTTTTCCAGTGGCAATGTGTGAGGGAGTTCTTCATGGGATCCATAGCTTACCAATAGTGGTGTTTCCAAGAGTTTCTAAAATGCACCGAGGCTTGAGAGAATAGTTTTAGATGCCCATGGTGAAGCGGTCTGTGGCAGATTTTGTGGCAAGGTGCCTAGTGTGTCAGTTGGTGATGATTGAGCACAGTGTTCCTGATGGTCTCTTTCATACCTTTGACGTTCTCAAGTGGAAGTGGGATGAAATATCAATGGATTTAATCACATAATTACCCATGAATCAGGGAGGATGTGATTCTCTTTGGGTAGTAGTGGTTTGGTTGAGAAAGTCAACTCCCTTCTTAGCAATCAAGGAGTCTAGCATAGTGGATTTCTTAGCACCGAGGTGTGTGGATGAGGTGGTTCAGCTGCATGGAGTTCCAAGATCCATTGTCTTGGATCGGGATAAAAATTTTATTTCATGATTCTAGAGGGTATTATATCATGCCTTTGGCACTTATTTACGCCTCAGCACTACTTTCCACCCTTCGACAGATGGACAGACAGAGAGGGTCATCCAGTCATTGGTGGATATGTTACAGGCATGTGTTCTGGACTTTACTGGGTCTTGGGTGTGATATTTCCCCTTGGTACAATTTTATTACAATATTATATATGACTCTTCCATTGGTATTTCTCCATTCAAATCTATATACAAGAGTTTGTTTCGTTCAACCTTGTGTTGGACAGAAGTTGGGGAGGCACGTATTCTTGGTCCGGACGTGGTGCAGAGTATGATAGAGAAGGTGCAGCTTGTACATGAGATGATGAAGGCAGAACATGACTGAATGAAGTTGTATGCCAATCATAGGATGGTTCATTTGGAGTTTGAGGTTGGGGACCATGTATTCTAAAAGGTTTCCCCTCGACGTGGGCAACGAAGGTTTGGTAGAGGGAGAAATCTTTGTAATAGGTTCATTAGACCTTTCGAGGTTTTGGGACAAGTTGGAAAGGTGGCATATCATATATAATTTCCACCATGGTTGGAGAGGATCCACGACGTCTTTCATGTATCTCAACTTCAATGGTATCTATACAATGACTCCCAATTCATTGACTGGGGAGAGTTAGATAATGAGGATGATGTGATGTTCATGGAGTGACAAGTAAGAATCGAGGACTGTGAGGAGAAGGTGCTTTATGGATGGACCATTTCATTGGATCATGTGTTATGGAGGCATAGTGGCCTCGAGGAGAGTACTTGGGAGCGGAACACACAAATGCATGCCCAGTACCCAAAGCTGTTCTATGTTTTGTTTTTGTGTTTAACTTTGTTCTTCATTTTATGATTTAATGCTTGACCTTGTTCATTATAAGATGCATTGTTCCCTTGTTCTTTTTTTTGGAAATTCCTGACATGTCGATAGTGGACGACCTAATCCATAATTGAGACGGATTAATGTGGATGCAATTAAACCTATGTGGGTGAGTTAGTGCTGCCCAGAGCAGATAGTATCTTGACATGGAGTAAGGTATTCCAAAATCCATATGTCTGAGAAGTGGGGACTTAGTGTTTCTATAGTTGTTCAAGAGATCGATGTCAATGAGGCACTACTTAAAATTTGGTCTATAGCCATGGACCTATAGCCACAGTTTTATAGGTTCGTGGCTACATATTTTTTATTGCCATGGTTTAATTAAATCCCCGTGGCTAAATAAATATTACACAGCGGGCGTCGTTTTTTTCCAATATGTATTGGGCTCCTCCTCCTCCCCCAATCCACAGTCCTCCTCTTCTACCCACGATTCGCACCCCTATCACCGCGCAGCCCTCCTCCCCAACGACATCTCCTCCTCCCCACAGCCATCCTCTCCTCCTCCAATTCACAACCCTATCACCACGTAGCCCTCTTCCCCGATGGCGTCTCCTCCTCCCCGCAACCCTCCTCCTCCTCCCCCGATTCGCAGCCCTATCACCGCGCAACCCTCCTCCACGATGACGTCTCCTCTTCCCAACGATCTCACCATGAATCCTTCTCTCACAGCGGTGCCCTCCTCCCCGAAGAACTCTCCCACAATGGCCCCCTCCTCCCCAACAACCTCTACTCAGCAGTCTCACCATTTGTAGGTAGAATCATATCGCTCATCATGCAATTGAGACTGATTCTCTAATGGTCTTCAATTACCATTTTGGAAGGGGTATCACAATATGGACTATTGAATACACTATATGCAGAAGAAAATTTTTTATGCAAAACAAATAGGAGGTTCTTCATGATTGGCATGAAAGGAACACAGTGGAAGACATTCTAGGTTCAAAGGTGAATTATGAATAAGAGGTTACTCTATTCGCTGGTCTCAGATCACTTCCAGGGGAGGGGGAAAATCTGGTCATCACAGATGCTCCTGATCTTCACCATTACTAGCTGGCATAATTCCAGGTGAGAGTTTTTTGTCTTCCCCTTTGTTTGATTCTTTTCTGAACTTGGTTTGTACCTTCTCAGAACTCTTTCATTTATTTTAAAATGTAGTTTTTGAATCATGATTTATTCATCATTGGAAAATAGAACCAATCCACCTTTATCATATTTGATATCTGTAATAAGATGTTTATTTAGGGTCTTGTGTGAGGTACATCTTCTATCCAAAAACATGAAAATTGGTAATGTATATATCATTCAAAAAAACATTAGATACATTTTACTTCTGGTACTGTTTCATCTACTTCTATGACCATTGAGTAACTTCTTCTGATGTTTGATACTTATGAGAATATTTTTGTTCAGAACACTCACTTTCATCATGAAAAACTAAAAAACGTTTTTTATGTGATGGAAGATGTTTTAAGAGACTGATATCCCCGTTTATGGGTCTCAGGAGTCACCTTTCATTGTACCCTAGTGGCATAGTTGGAATCTTTGTTTCCATATGAGTAGTATATTATTATCCATGGGCCTTTAAATTTTATCATGGTTTTATCTATTAATTTGGTTTACACATAATACTACCATAATTTTCATTCATTACTAATATGATGTTGGGGTGTGAGGGTTGATAAAGGGGTGATTAAGCATTCTCAATTACCATGGGTAGGTGAAAGTAGTGTATCGAAAATCATTTTTTTCACTACCTAACCTAACACACTAAAGAGAGAGAGAATGGATTGAGATCTTGGGTCATTCCAGGGTATTATTTAGGGGGTTGAATTTATTTTATAAGAGATTTTTATATAATTAATGATAGAATTATATAAGGACACCCTTCATTATATTCATCATTTTGCACTTTTATTTTATTTCTTCCATACACTTGTGGTTCCGCTCCTTCATTATTTCATTACTTTCAAATTAATAGTGTTATATTAGTTTAGGTGCGAGGAGAATGAATGATTATTTTTTTCCATGCACTTGTGGTTCCCTATCTCTTTTCACCATAAAATGTAGTATTTTTAATTTTCTATTGTATTATATTTCCAAATTGGAGTTTCAAATTAGTGGCAATCATGTTTTGGTTCCCTATCTTTTTTCACCATAAAATGTAGTATTTTTAATTTTCTATTGTATTACATTTCCATATTGGAGTTGCAAATTATTGGAAATCATGTTTTGACTTATTAATCAGATCTACCTATTGAATTAGAAATCACGAGTATTTTTCATGCTGCACTTTGATCATGCTTTTGGAATCATGATTTTGTTTAAGGACATTCTTATTGAAGACTATCTGTTAATGCTTATCTGATAGAATGATTTAAATTTCTGTTTCATATAATCATGCTTAGTTGAATCTGCATTTGATTAACATGGATTGAGGGCTGTACAATGCTTATTTTCATGATTTTCAGGTTGGTTTAAGAGGAATATGAAGACTTTTTCTTGATGAAGTGAAACACATCTAATTATAGAAGAGCGAAAAAAGTGGATGGTGCAATAGGATTTCCTATATGGAGTTTTGTTGCTCTTTCTGGCTCATATAGTGACTCATTTTCATCATTATATGAAGATTTGTTATAAGTCAGGTTTATATCCTCTTTCAATTACTTGATGGTGCATGCTCATTGCACCTCATGTTTTCACTGTATCTTGAACCTTCAATTATTTTTCCGGGGGTATGTGTTGGAAAACCAACTCATTTATTTTTTCACTATTGTAGTTCATTCATTTTTCATTTAATATTTACCTATCATAAATAGTGATATTAAAATGGGTGTTGTACAGCCTGTGGTCAACAGTTTTCATTGCTGGCTTCAAAAGGGGAATTTTGATTTCTAATTGTCTGTCTGTACAATATCAACTTTGTAATTGATATGTTGTGAAACCTAAACCAGGTTTGATGTAAAATGATGAGTTAATGATGATGAAAAATATGTGAATAGGGGGAATTTCAACACCACTGAGGGCCCATGAGGTTAACATATTTTATTCTACTGTTTTTGGAGAAACCTGGTTATGGTGATTCTTTCTCTTCAATTCTACAAAGCACATAAAAATATCAGTGTATTTTTTATGATTTCTTTACATATTTATATTGATTGGTTTTGTTGGAGATCACTTCTATTTGATCTTTTTTTCTCATATTAATCATGATTTTTCATTTGGTATTAATCAAAATGGTTATTTTAGTTTCTGTTCAGCATGTTAAGCTGCTATAATTTTTACAGGAATCTTTTCCATGTAATGTCTTATTCTTGTGAGTTTATATTTTTGAATCAATATGTATAGATTTCATTTTATTGTAATAAATTTCAGGATTGGTATTATTCAAGTATTCATAGTTCTATCTTCTATTTATATAATAATACCCGTTTTGAACTGTTGTTTTGAAAATTTCAGGGGTGCTGGTGCAGGCTAGGGGGCTGGGGGTGCAGGGGGTAGGGGATGGTTGTGGGGGAGGGGACTGGTTTGGGGGGTCAGTTTGGGGGGGAGGCTAGTAAAGGGGATGGGGTGGGGTTGGTGCAGGCTAGGGGGTTGGGGCTGGTGCAGGCAAGGGGGCTGGGGGGTGGGGGGCTGGTTTTGGGGGGAGGGGACTGGTTTTGGGGGGAGTCTAGTACATGGGAAGGGTGGGGGTGGTGCAGGGGGGGAGGGTTGGGGGGGCTTGTGCAGGGGTGGGGGTGTGGGGGTGTGGGGATGGTTGTGGGGGAGGTGACTGATTTAGGGGGGAGGCTAGTACATGGGGAGGTGGGGGGAGATATCTTGGATAGACATATATTTTAGGTGGCTTGTTCAGATCAAATGCTCGGGGATGCTAGGAGATTCATTATAGAGCATGTGGATTTGTGATATTAGTGGTCAACAATACAGATAAAGAGTGATTGAATAGTATGTGAAATGTGGAGAATATTCTCAGTACTTCATGTCCTATATAATTTTCATATATATATGTCTTGTTTTCCTTGTATTTATCTCATGGGATATATATTTTAGTCTACTTTCTCTCACATATATTATATACAGTTCAGTTGATTATATATATTCTACTAGTATTTTGGATTTATCTTTTGTTCAGTTGATTATATATATTCTACTGGTATTTTGGATTTATCTTCTCTTTGGGTGGGGGTGCAAGGGGGTTGGGCTAGGGGTAGTGGGGGAGGGAAAACTGGTGGGGGGATATTGTAGGTGGGAAAGAGGCAGGGGAGGGGGCAGGGGGAAAAGTGGAGGGGGGAAGGGGGCAGGGGGGATGTCTGCAGGGCAGGGGGGAGGAGGAGGGGGAGCTCTGCATGGCAGGGGGAGGTCTGTAGGGAAAGAGGGAGGGAGGAGGGGTGGGTGGAGGGGGCATGGTGGAGTGGGGAGGTCTGGAGGGCAGGGGGTAAGAGGGTGGTCTTTAGGGGGGTCTGTATGGCAGGGGGGAGGGGGGTTGGGCAGTGGGGTAGTGGGGCAAAGGGGGTGGGGAGGGGGTGTAGTTAGTCTCTATAGGTTTCTTTAATCTTAGATAAGGTTGAATAACCATTACAATCCATCTCTAACTCCCCCATTTCTTCATGATTAGGTTTCTCCAAATATTCCCTTCTATTTACAACAGATTGCTTTCACTAAATCATGGCTTGATATTAGTTTCCACAAATCATATTTTGTAGGATTCCACTAGTAGTTATTGGTATGGCTTTAACACCTTTTCTTTTAAAAATCCAGGCCATTATGTCCACTTTTATCTTCTATCACATGTTTATTATTGTTTGAAAATTTCATATTCACTTGAGCAATTAGAGAACTCTCAATGTTTTTCATTTTTTTGGTTTATTATTTTATACCTCATCAGACTATATGATCAAATATTCTTTCTTATCATGTTCAAAATTCTTCATAGGTGTGGATCCATTTTTTGTTATGATATATTCTATTTGATTAGAAATTGTGTCCTCTAGTAAACTTTTATTATCTGGTGGGATAAAAACTTGTATCGAACAAAACCAAATTAAGATAATACTCATGCCAAACTGATTATATAGAATTAACAGGAAGAATAATTGTTAATTAATAGGAATGTACTATATGATAGTATCATTTTGAAACATGGATCTATTTCCCCCTTCCTTGCAGGAACATGATTTGACCCATGGGGCATTGTGGTTCATATATGTTGAGCGGTGATGTGTATAGTCACAAGAGATAGGTATGTTTTAGTTTAGTTTTTATTTTATTTTCTTTATCGCATTGGCCACTTAGTTATTTTACTTCCTTTTGTGGACAAAGGGTAATTATATTCTATGAAGGGGGGGGAAATGGGGTTCAGATTGATTCAGTCTGTCGGCTTTGATCCGAGGTAAGATTATATGGTTACTACTTGTCTCGTACCTTATGTATTTGGGGATTTCAGTGTTTTTGACTCCATATTATGTTTTCAGTAGGGCATTGGATCATTTCGTATTGGTTCGGGTGGATTTGGTTCTCCTAATCGAGTTAAGGCTTTAATGTTGTTGGTTGGTTTCTCACTGGTTATGTAGCATCCTTTATGTGTTTTAATGTTCCTAATATCCTTTGTGTAGTGTGTTTATCCTTGCTCGTTGGTTTCGAGTAGCCAAGTTAAGGGCAACTCGTCTGCGTGTGCATAGGTAAGAAAGTATAGGTATGTGGGTTCCCCCGTTACGTGTATAGTCAACCATGGAAGTGATTATGTATATATGGGTCTATGTGTTCCCATATATATATATATTTATATATATAAATGCATCCGCATGTGAGTGGAGACTGGTATATGCATATAAGCATATGTGCAAGGATCCCCTTGCACATGCTCATGGCGCTGTGGGTGTGTGCATAGGGGATCGATGTCCTTGCATGTGTGTGAAGGTGTGTATACCCAGTGCGGGAGCAAAAAATTTTAGTTAGAAAGCTCTAAGAGCTGAAGTGGATGGTTTGCTTCCACCTTGAGGTAGGATCCCTCTTCTAGCCTCTTTAATTCAAGAATGCTTTAAATTGAATTTAGTTTCTTTCTTTATTCAACTTAATTATATTGAATTGCATATCTTGAATAAGTTTTCTTTAATATAATTGTTTCATTAGATAAATAAAGTCTTGTTTTTATAATAAAACCCCTCCAACTGAGGTGTGTTGTCTGCGAAAACTCACAGTGATAGTTATGTTGATCTAGTTTCTTAAATTATTGCATTTGATTTGTGCTGAATGAGTTTTGAAAAATGTTAAATATAATTAAATGAATTGTGTGATAAAGAAATGCCATGATTTTATAATAAAACCCCTCCAACGGAGGTGCGCGGTCTTCTAAACCAAAGAGTACTGATAGTTATTTGTATCGTGTTTATATTTTGGTTCAGTCTTTCATATGCCTCTTGTTGGTGTTTGTTTTATGGCTAGTTAGTTTTTGTTTAATTTGATTAATAGAAACCAGCTTATCATACTCGTTTAACTCAAATGAAATTGCCTGAGTAGGCATATGCCTTGACCATGACACTCCTTTTCACGCTTTGAATATTATAAATAAAATTTCCATGTTTAGGAAAAGTGAATGAATTTGTAAATGGTTTGTGTAGGGTGTGTGATTCTTTTCTGTCGTTTTGTTTCCCTTTAGACGTTGTGTCATTGTGCTACTCACTACAACCTTATCTGGTAATCCCTTGTTATAGCATATTAAATAGTTGATCTGTTCTATCATCTACTGGTGGGGAGACAGTCGGAATGTTGACCCGCATCCTCCTGATCCCTTCACTCCTGGATGGTAGATGCTGCCCTGCGGATGTCGCTAGACCGGGCCAACACGCCGCAGTCACGCCGCGGTCACGCTGTTATTTGGCCCTGCTTCAGGACGACACCCTGCAACAGTTTATAGTGATAGTATTCCATGAGTCTTATGATCAATGTTGAGACAGACTAATCACAACTTCGGCTGGAGGGGCGATGAACAGAATGTTTCCCCGCCTCCTCCTACTCCCTTCGATCCTGGATGGAAGATGCTGCCCCGCAGATGCTTTTAGACCGGGCCCACACACCGCGGCCATGCCGCGGTCATGCCGTTGTCTCGCCACGGTCACGCCGTGATTTGGCCCTGCTCCCGGAAAACACCCTATGGCGGTTCACAATGATAGTATGCCATGAGTCTTGTGATCAATGTTGAGACTGACTAATCACAATTTCTGCCGGCAGGGAGGCGACCAGAATGTTGCCCCGCCTCCTCCCGCTCCCTTCGATCGTTACCAGAAGATGCTGCCCCGCGGATGTCTTTGGACCGGGCTAACACGCCGCGGTCATGCCGCAGTCACGCCGTCGTCACACCGCGGTCACGCCGTGATTTGGCCGTGCTCTAGGATGACACCCCACGGCGGTTCACATTGATAGTATTCCATGAGTCGTGTGATCAATGTTGAGACTGACTAATTACAATTTCCGCTAGCGGGGTGATGACTAGAATGTTTCCCCCCTCCTCCCACTCCCTTTGATCCTGGTCGGAAGATGCTTCCCCATAGATGTCGCTGGACCGGGCCAACATGCTGGGATCATGCCACGGTCACGCTGCGGTCACACCGCGGTCATGCCGTGGTCACACCATGGTCACGCCGCAGTCAGGGCGTGATTTGGCTCTGCTCCAGGATGATACCCCACGACGGTTCGCAGTGATAGTATTCCATGAGTCTTGTGATCAATGTTGAGACTGTCTAAACAAAATTTCTGTCGGTGGGGCGACGACCAGAATGTTGCCCCACCTCCTCCCGCTCCCTTCTCTCCTGGCCGGAAGATGCTACCCCACGGATGTCGTTGGACTAGGCCAACACGCCGCGGTCACGCCGTGGTCACGCCGCAGTCACGCCGCGGTCACGCCGCTGTCACGCCGCGGTCACGCCGCGGTCACGCCGTGATTTGGCCCTACTCCAGGACGACACCCCATGACAGTTCTCTGTGATAGTATACTATGAGTCTTGTGATCAATGTTGAGATAGACTAATCACAATTTCTGTCAGCAGGGCGATGACCGGAATGTTGCCCCGCCTCCTCCCGCTCCATTCACTCCTAACTGGAAGACGCTGCCCCGTGGATGTCGCTAGACCAGGACAACATGACGCTGTCACGACGCGGTCAAGTCGCGGTCATGCCGCAGTCACGCCTCGGTCACGCTGCGGTAATGTCGTGATTTGGCCCTACTCCAGGATGACACCCCTCATCGATTTGTAGTGATAGTATTCTATGAGTTTTGTGATCAATGTTGAGACTGACTAATAACAATTTCTACCGGCGGGGCGACAACCGGAATGTTGCCCCGCCTCCTCCTGCTCCCTTCGCTCCTAGCTGGAAGATGCTGCCTCATGGATGTCGTTGGACCAGGCCAACACACTACGGTCACGCCGTGGTCACGCCGAGGTCACGCTGCAGTCACGCCGCAGTCACGCCGCGGCCACGCCGTGGTCACACCGCGGTAATGCTGTGATTTGGCCCTGCTCCAGAACGACACCTCGTGGCGGTTCGTAGTGATAGTATTCTATGAGTATTGTGATCAATGTTTAGACTGGCTAATCACAATTTGTGTTGGAGGGGCGACGGTCGGAATGTTGCCCTGCGTCCTCCCACTCCCTTCGCTCCTGGCCGGAAGATGCTGCCTTGCAGATGTCGCTGGACCGGGCCAACACGCCGCGGTTACGCCGCAGTAATGACGTGATTTGGCCCTACTCCAGCCACATCATGCCCACACCAGCCCCCTTCCACCTTCATTTCAGCCCACTGACACCAGCATTTTAGCCCTTAACAGCCCCCCCCCCCTTCCACCTTCGAATTAGCCTGCACCATCCCCCCAGCACCTGCAACCATCCCCCTTCCACCAGCATTCCAGCCCCTTTCCACCTACATTTGGGCCCACACCAGCCCCCAGCCACCTGCAATCCAGCCCGCACCAGCCACCACACCAACCACCACCCCCCAGCCTCCTGCAAAACACTCATGCCAGCCCTCTGCCACCTGAAAAACAGCCCCAGCCACTAGTTCCAGCCCTCACCAGCTCTTAGCCTCCAATGTCAAGGTAGAAATCTCCAATGTTTTTATGGTGATGTCAAAAAGTCTTCTCGGTGGATATATTGTCCCATAAATCCATGGACACACACATTCATAAAATCACTCACAACCACCCACCCACACCCACACACACACCCACCCAAAACCAAGTTGTCAAAATCCATCACCCATCCAAAAGTCTAGCTTTATCCAAAGAAATAGAACCACTGAACCCCCAACCCCATGGCCAACATCAACCAACCAGACCAGCATCTCTATCCAAACAAAGCCTAGAGTGAAAGACCTTTAGACAACCATGTCAGCTAATGGCCACTACACCGACACCTACTTGCAAAAGAACCCTAAACCACACCAGATCCAACCACAATAAGCACCTATAGTAGACACAACACCCAAAATATTAGCTAGAAACCAAATCATCCCCAGACCACCGTCTTGCCCCATCCATCACCATCTAAACACCTTGCATCAAAATGGACCATCCTACCATAAGAAAGTCTAAAAAACCATCAGTCAACTAGTACCATCCATCCGAAGTGCCCCGCATCACCCACGCCTAACCCATAAAACAACCTAAAGAATCCCCAAGCAGTCCCTGATCCAAATGTGAGCTAATACCCATCTTGAATCCAACACCTCTAGACCCTCCAAGTAGTCAACATGCACCCACCCTAGAAAGAGAACCACCCATATACCAGAAATATGCCTTCCAACCTACTCCATCCAACTTCTCAAGGGAATTTTAGAACATCCACCATAGAAATCCATACACCATCAACAACCAGAATACACAAGATAGGGAAACCGAGCACAAGCCAACTGAACTTACTCCACTATGGATGGAAATCACATTACTACTCCAACCAATTCCAAGTTTATAAAATATAAATTCACATAAGGAAACCATGTGTCCTAGTTTCATGATATTAAACATTATAATAACTATGTTCCTCACCAAATGATGTTAAACTACATATCTACATTTGAGGCACACAACGCTAAACTCTACACAAGGTCTAACCTCTATGACCTTAAACTAAGACCGGATGGTCCATGAAACATGGCATTAAACTGTTTTCAAAAAGACCGAGTTCCATGACCTTAAAATAGGGAAAAAGTGGATGAGGGATGATTTTTGTGCTCGGTTCAGTGCTTCCCCCTTTAATCTGGTTCTAAAAAGCTAACCTTGGAGTTCGATAAGAGGGAATTTACTTCATTGGATGGTAGGGCTTGCTCGCTCGGTGTTCTAGTAGGGCCTGAGGGTTCCCCAGTTGCGAATTTTCCCAACGGCGTTCATTCATTTAAAGAGGTTCTAGAGGGGGTTAATCTTTATTATGAAAATCTCCCCAGTATCCGTTCTGTTTCGGTGTCTCAAAGGCGTATGGATAATGTAGACGGTTTTCCTACAAGGTATTTTTCTGCAGAAGAAATTGAAGGGGTAGTGGAATACCACGTTTGGACCCTGGTGGCTTCCTTTGGACGTGATAAACCATCGTTGTCTTTTTCAGATCTTTTTTCAACTCTTGGGGTCACCATCAGCAGGAGGAAGTTTTAGCATTATCCAGCTCTACCTTCTGCATCCATCTGTTTTCCAGAGAAGACTTCATGAAGGACTTGTATATAGAAGTAAGGATATGTGGTTCTTGGACATTCTCTCTTTCTGGATGGTCCTGTAACATGCACAATGGTAAGGAGTCCAGTCTAGCTTTGATTTGGGTTCGACTACCGGTGACTCTTTGTCTTCATTCGGCAGCTTCTCCACGGATCTACGTTGAGATGGATTTATCTGTGAAGTTCCCAACATGGGTTCTTAATAGAGGTGGTGAGGGTTTTTCTAGGTGGAAAAGAGTCTTTTATCAGGGTGTTCCAAGGTTCTAGACCCACTTTTGTCGGAAAGGGAACTCGCTGGATTTTTGTAGGAGGAACCAGGGCTTTGGAAGGCCAGTTGGGTTGAGTGCTCTGGGTTCATCTTCGGTAGGGATGTCATCAGGAGATCTCAAGGGGGTCTCGTCGGGAAGGGGACTAGTGCACATGTTGTCTATTGTGGATTCTGGGTCTCATAAAAAGGACTTGTCGTAGGAGCATGCATAGGAGATTGCGGCGGAAGATTAGGGTGTTGAGGGCCGGGTCCTCTAGATTTCAAATTTTGCCGACAAACCTCATGCGCCAGTTCGGTTTTCGAGTTTTTTAAACGAGGTGTCAGTTTTGGTGTTGGCTATATCCTTGAATCATTGTGCCACTGTGTCTCGTACCTCACCATCCGCTAGGTCCCTAGTACTGGAAACTAGCACATCCGATATATTTTTTAGCTTGGTTCCCACTCCAATGGAAGTTATGAAATCTTTTAGAAAATAGGATCCCACATTTTTTAGCATGGAGAATAAGGTGTTAGCATCCATTTCAAGTGGTGGTTGTGTGGAAGCACGCCGAAGAAGGACGTGAAGAAATCGGATAATGGGGTGACTCAAGATATCTCCCCTCCATCTAGCCATAAAAAAACATGCAAAACAGTGTGTAATATTTCAAAAGGCTCAGCTAGGGAGGGAGGGAATGATTGGGTTTTCTCAACAAATCGATTTGTGGTTCTGGGGGTTTGAGGGAATAGATAAAGAGGTGCCGGTTCTCTGAGCCATGAAGCGGAGGTTGTGTATTTTCCTTATTTGACCCCTAGTAATTTGGGTCCTGTTACCCATGAGTGATCTTTCTCACACTCTCATACTGGAATATCTACAACGGTTAGTTCAGACTATAATAGGAGTTTAGTATCGAGCTGCATGGCCACCCATTTATCCTATCAATGATTTCATTAATTGTATGGAATGGGATGGGTTTGGGTATGAGGGCCAAAGGTTATTACATCTATAATGAAGGTCTCCATTTATATGTATCATTGCTCACTATTTTGGAATCTAAACAACGGGTCGATCGTATCAACTTTGTACATCGTATGGGTTTTTATAGCTGTTTTCATGAAAATCCATGCAATTGTGAGATGTGGGTGTTTGGGAAACGTAACATTGAGGTGGCAAGGGTTGATGTCTCAACTCAGTACATCACTGTGAATGATAAAGTGGGAGTCACAATGTTCTTTGTATAATTTGTATATGCTAACAATGATTTCATTGGCAGGAGGGAGTTAAGGCAGTCTTTAGAAATGTTCTGCACTGGGAATATGTCTTGGTTTGTGGTATGTGATTTTAACACTATTTCTGAGGCTTGTGAGAACAAAGGGGATGCAGATTATTCCAATTTTTCCATGTAGGACTTCAAATTCTTGATGGCTTCAAATTGATTATTCAATTTGTGGTATTAAGGTGGACGTTTCACTTATATGTTGATCAAGAACCTACCTAGAACCCTCTCAGATCATTATTTGGTAGTGATCAATATAAAAAGGGGGAATATGGGTCTTGAACCCTTCATCTACTTAAGAATTTGGTCAAAGATGGAAGGCTTCACACAATTTTTCATTGACTCGTGGTTGAAGCAAACTGAAGAGAGTCCATAGGAATGCCTAATGAAATGGTTGAAACATCTATGAAATGGACTTTTTGATTGGAGGAGTGGAAGAAGCAACAAGGACTATTCTCTAGTGTCGATTCAAAAAGATATTGAAAGGCATGAAGGCAGTCTGGAATAGAGTTAGGATGTTGATGTGTTTTCGGATCTCAGTGACAAGCAAAGGTTACTTAATGATAAACTGCTGGAGGTTGAGAGGACTTATAGGGATAAAGCTATAGCTCTCTGGTAGAAGGAAGGTGATCAAAAGATGGCCTATTTTCAAGCGTGTATTAAATAGAAAAGGGTTCCATGTAAGGTTAATATCAAACTGCAAGATGGATCCTTCACTAATGATGTGGTTATCTCTCGGAACATGGACCTTAATCATTTCAAGCCTCTACTAGAAGAACCATCTTAGTACCTAGAAATGAGGTTGGATTGGGATGACGAGGAGACACGATTCTAGCAGAGCATCCATTGTTTGATTAATGAGATTGACAATAATTTCTTTGAGGCATTGCCAACTAGGGAAGAGAAAAAGGAATCTATTTTCAGTATGAAAGCTGAGAGCACACCCGGGCCAAATGGATTACCTGGATCATTCTATATAGATGTATGGGGGATCATTGGAGGTCAAGTGAATGAAGCAGTTTGGTAGACCTTCAAAGTGGGGGCTCTGCTGAGAAAATCTTGTGCATCCAAGGTGGTCTTGATCCCTAAGATGGAGCAGCCTGAAACATTGATTCAGTATCACTCCCATTTTCTTATGCAACTTTTTGTAGAACATCTTATCAACAATCATGAATAAGAGGGTGTATACCTTTGTTATGAGATTGGTTTCTGAGGAACAAAATTGGTTTATTCATGGGAGAGGCATCCAAGATGAGGTAGGAATTGCGCAAGAAATTGTGGAGGATATCAGAAAAAAGTATCTGGGATCAAACATCATTATCAAAGTTGACATAGGAAAAGTGCATGATAGGATTGAGTGGTGTTAACTCATTAGAATTTTTTGGATTTTCGAGTTTAGTACATGGGTTTGTGATTTGATGTTCAGGTGTTTTTCTTCCCTACAACTATCCATCTCCTTCATGGGGAAGAAATTTGGATTCATCAAAATGGTTCAAGGTCTCGGGCAGGATGACCCCATATCTTCTACTTTATTTATCATGGCTCATAATGAAATATCAAGGAATATAAAACACAACATGGAGGAGGGGATCATCTTTCCTTATAAAAATAGGGAAGGAGATAGTATGATATCACATTTCATGTTTGTTGATGATATTATTTTCTCCATTAATGGTAGGAAGCGCTGCTCCATAAAAGGATGGGAAAATTTAATAAAGATATATGGGGAAAAAATTGGGTAGAGGATGATCTTAGAAAAGATCAATGTTTACATCTCTTGAAAATGTGGGGCACGTCGAGCCATGGATATCTGTAATAATTTGGGTATACATAAGAGATCTTCTTATGATTTATTTGGGTGTACCCATTTTGAACCGCAGAATCAATAAGTGTTTGTTTGAAGAGCTGATATATAAAATAAAAGGTCAAATATATAATTTTGATAATGTATTTCTATCCATTGGGGGTCTCATAACATTGATAGACAGTGTGCTATCATCTAAGGAAATGCATGTGCTCTCCATTATTAGGGTACCAAACGGAACGATCAATAGAATTAAAAAAAACATGAAAAAGTTTCTTTGGGATGCCAACAATATGTGTAGATGCCAACGGGTGAGCTACAAGTGGTTCGCACTACCAATTGATGAAGGGGTAGTAAACTTATAGGATATTTCAGAAACCATGCATTCCATGAAAGCGAAGCTTTAATGGGAGATAATTTAATGAGATTCTAGTTGGGCGAGATTCATGAAGCACTGATACATAGAGATGTGGAATGACTGGACCTGTGGAGGGAGTTTTGAGATCAGTTACTGGAGATACAACTTGAGTGGGGAACCCTTATTCATTCCAAGCTGCTCGGGACCAGATTTATCCTTCACAGAAGTAGCTGGGTATCCGACTCTCATCCAGGTAATGCTCAACAATAAAAAATGTGAGATTTTTTACAATATTTTATTGAATGAGGAACTGTATAAATGCATCCTTATAGCTCCAAATTCATGATGTTTTAATGAAAGTGGCCTTTGAGAATGTTTTCATGTTAGGAATGGAAATGATGAAAGGGAAACAACGCTCTGGTGAAAATGTGTCACATCGAAGCTAAATTTCCTAGTTTGGAAATTGATGAATAGGTCTCTTCTAATAGAGGACTATATATAGAAAAATGTCTATCACTATCCTCTCATTTTTGGTGTTGTGACAAACTAAATCGTACAACATACACAATTGTACACCACTGAGCAGCGCTCTTGACTCTACTCCCAAAGAGTTCCTAGGTCCATAATATGCACTAAATCCCGAAGTGACTGAACCTTTGTTATACCTTATCATCCCTCCACCTCTCATAAAGCCATCAACACATGACCCATCCACGTTGAGTTTTATCCTAAATGACCATGGGTTCCCACATACCCACGCTCCCCTATTGGCATTTTTATTTTCATCTTCTAATATAACTACCCTTGGAATAAACATCATATGAGATGGGTAGGCATACCCATCAACACAGAGACTCCCTAGTTTATCCACCTGGTTCTGTATCCGCACTTGTATCCTAGATTGAGAGAACTATTTTACCACCATTTGTCCAAAGACTCCCAAATAACCCATAACCCAATAGAGAATTACATGATGTGCGCTTTATCCACCTCACCACATGTATATGTCCCCTGAAACCAATTAAAAATTCATTAATCCATGGATTCACCACCTTCATTCACATCCATGAAGCATGCCGTAAATCTCCATAATCCAGCGAAAACATCACTCTTAAAGGAAATATTCGAGAACGACTCTTGACTTAGTGGAAAATGACTCAAAACTCTAGTGTAAATGATGGAATTGAGGATGAAGGTACCATGGGAGATGAATTATATAATCAATAATGGGAGGATCTTATTGGATCCTGAAGATAAGGTCGGGCATACACCACCTGAAGACCCACCCCAAACTATATCCACCACACTAGAAAATCGAGAGAAACAAAAGCCTACAATAGAAATCTAAAACAAAGAAGAAACACCAAAAATCCAACACCAATGCACCCGAAACAAGTTACCAACCATAGTAGAAATCACAATCCAACCAGCACCATGAACCATGTAATTGTATCTTGTGCTACACCATGCAGAAAAATCCAAACAGCAACACCCCCTGCTAAAACCCATCTTCAAAGGTCCTATAATTCCAAACAGCAACACGAAACTCACAACCTCACCTCCTAAATCCTCCACAAGAAACCTATAACCCCACAACGAGAATCTCTATAAGTCTCTATTGGATAAACCCAGCATCTCCTAGCCTCAAACTTAAGAAGCATCCAAATTAAGGGGGGATGTTGTCCAGGGGGTCCAGTAGGGGGGCAGCTATTCAGGGTGGTCCAGCAGGGGGGGGGCTCTCGTCCAGGGGGGTTGCTGTCCAGGGGGTCTGGAGGGGGGGGGAGGGGTTCTGTCCAGAGGGGGCTGCTGTCCAGGGGGGATCTAGGGGGGCTGCTGTCCAGCGGTGTCCAGCAAGGGAGGGCTACTATCCAGGGGGGGTCCAACAATGGGGGGGGCTACTATCTAGGGGGGCTGTACTATTCTTGTTTATTGAGTTATATTCTTTGTGAATACTCTAAGATGTTTTGTTTTACCATAATTTTAGGGTATGAGCACTACTATGTTCAACCTTGTGTTGTAGGTACTTTTGAGCTGGTTCCATACTTCTTTGATAGTTTTTATTCTAGAGAGACTCATGTAAGTGTAGTTATGTGTTTTTTTATATTTGGATTTGTTTAATTCTTATTATGCAAGTATCTTTTGTGTATAATTTAATTTGGAGGGGAATGGCATGGGGGTAGGGAGGAAACTGGCAGGGGGTGCAAGTGGGTGCTGATAGGGGGTGCAAGTGGGGGCCGGAAGGGGCAGGGGGAGGGGAAACAGGTGGGGTGGGGGTGGGGTGGGACTGGGGGGTTTGGGGGGGGGGGGTCTGGGGGGTGAACAGGTTGGGGGGGGGGGGGGGTCCAGGGTCTGTCCAGGAGGGTGGGGGTGGCTGTCCAGGGGAGTGGAGGTCTGGGCTGTCCAAGGGGTTCTGTCTAGGGTCTGGGGGTGTCTCGGCTCTATCTGGGGGGTGTCTAGGGTCTATCTGGGAGGTGTCTAGGGTCTTTCTGGGGGTGTCCAGGGTCTGTCTGGGGGGGGTGTCTAGGGTCTGTCCGGGGGGTGTCCAGGGTCTGTCCGGGGGGTGTCCAGGGTCTGTCTGGGGGGGTGTCCAGGGTCTGGGGGTGTCTAGGGTTTGTCCAGTGGGGGTGTCCAGGGTCTGTCCAGGAGGGGGGCTTTGCAGGGGGGTTGTCCAGGGGGTGGGGGATGTCCAGAGGTGGGGGGGGGGGTTATGTAGGGTGGGGTGTCCAGTGTCCAGGAGGGAGGGGTCTGCAGGGGGGTCTATCCTGGGGGGGTGTCCAGTAGGGGGGTGCAAGGGGTGTCCAACAAGGGGGATATAGCCTATATCCATGGTTTTTGGGCCTATATCCATGGTTTAAAACCATGGATATAGCCAGATTTTCTAGTAGTGAGGTGTTCTTGAAAGTGGAGTTGTTTTCTCCATTTTTCGAACAATGCAGGGTGGTTTTTCCCTAAGAGGTATCTTACAGGGTGGCTGTTCGGACCCCTCTTTTTCTGAGTTTGGTTTTAAATTATCAGGAATGAGAATAGTTTGAGAGGTATTTGATGTAATAATCCAGATTTCCCTAGGACATTCCTTTGTGAAAATCCAATGATTGTAGTGTTCTTGGGGGTCACAAAGGTTTTTTCAAGACTTTTAAAAAAATCTGGTTTCACCAAACAGTTTCACAAAAATCGTGGCACTATAATGATGGAACACCAAAATTGTAGCACTATAACAATGGCACCATAATGGTGGCACACAAAAACGGTGGCACTAAAATGGTGTCATACCATAATAGTGGCACCCAAACGGTGGCACACTGAAATGGTGCCACCATAACGGTTGCACCGAAACGGTGGAACACTAAAATGGTGGCACCTTGATGGTGGAACTATGATATTGGAACCATGATGTTGACACACTAGAATGGTGGTACACCAAATGGTGTCTCACCCATTTTCAAATTTCTAGTTTCCTGAGTTGTTCTTGTTCCACCCCTCTTATGTCTTTTTTGACATAAACTGAGTTTAAATCCTTTTTTGGGTGCTTTTAAAGGAGTTTAAAAGAATATTAATAGAATCTTTAATATACTAATGCACTGAAGACTTTGGGATATTTAAACCACATTATTTGTACGATGATCCAACATGAGTGGCCTTTAAACCTGTTTCCTTTTATTGATATAGGATCTTGATTTTTTAAAGCTAAGGTCCTCTCTTCTCTTTTCTCTTGGTGCACCTAGATTCCCCCTCTCTATATGAGTCGGGTACCTGTGCTAGAGCCCCCTCCTTCTCAGTTTTCCTAGAGTTTCCTACTACTCATGCGACCATATGTTTTTGGTGAAAAGATGTTTCTTGGTCACCTTTTGTTTCATGTATGGATTATTATGTCTCTCCTTTATTTGTGTATCATGCGGGGTGGGTTTAATAATGATTATTCATGAATAATGGGTGAATATTTTTATTAAACTAGTTATAAATTTTGGGGGTATGATGATCAAAATATAACAATGGTGAATGAAATAATGGTAGGGAATTGATGATGTTATGTATGTTGTTTTAATTATTATCCATGAACCCTGTTTTGAATTGTATGGGTTGTAAGGCCTTTAGAAAATCATGGTCGTTGGTGGTCTTTTATTAAACACAGGTTGTGTTCTATTATTTTTGGTTGTGATGTTTGATAAATGGTTATAACATTAAACTTGTTTAATCACATACACTTGGTTAAATGAAATGGATTCCCCAAGATGAAAACCCTTTTCTGATCACCCCTGTTTCTCATAGTAGATTTAAATAATAGTGTTTACCAAATTTTAATACATCATGTTTGAAAGGTTTGTTTGTGTGTTGTGTTTTGTTGGGTTTGTGAATTTGTGTGGGTTGTATGGTGCTGATGTTGGGAGCATGGTTATGGGTGTAGGGGTGGATAGAGGATTTAGTCATGTGAATGGGGAAGGATATGTTTGTGCATTGGGGATGCTATTTGGTGGTGTTTTACTAAGGGCTTTGTTTATCGTGTGGTACATGAGTTGTGATGGAATCTTAGTCTAATATATTGATTGATTGTGGAATGGATGGACTTGTTTTACAGTGAAACTACATCTAGGTAGTGCTTGGGGAAGTGGGGCTATAGGATTGGGTTGTTTTGTGACTTCAGGTTTATGGTTGTGCTGGTTGTGGTGTGGTTGTGTAATGGGGATACCGATTCTAGTTTTGAGAGGATGATTGAGCTGGATAACATTGAAGAATGAAAATTTTCAGTGGTTGAATGAGTGTCTAGGAAAAAGGGGGTATGATGTGGGACTGTAGTTTGGTTTTTCACTATTTTTTTAAGAATGGGTGTTAAAATGTATTTCCTTACCTTGGTCCCTAGTTCCTTGTTTTCCTTGGTTGTGTTTAGTAGCCTTTATCCTTCTAGAAAAAATTTTAGATGTTGTGCTTGGTAGTTACCCTAGGTAGTGCTGGAATATATTATAGTGAACCCCTTAATTAATTAATGGAAAGTGGATAAATGAAAATGGGTTAATCTTGTGTTTTATTATGTCTATTTGTGTGGTTATGCATATGGGGGTTATAGTAATTATAGTTCTGTTTGGGCTGGTTGTTTGTTTGAATCCCATAGGTTGGGCTGAGTGTATGTTTACCTACATGTAAAAATTGTATCTCCTTGTGATTTCTATATGCACCCCACCCTTGTTGAGAATCATGTTCTGAACACCCCTATATCATGGGGGAGGCTATCCTTTCCAACATCTCGTGGGGAGGATGAATGACCAGTTACTGACTTTCTTCTTTGCACCATCTTCTGGGTTCTTACCGCTTGAGTGTATTTGGGAAGAATGAAATTGATTGAGGATTAATATAGTCCAAGATCATTTAGGAATGTTTGTTTTGAATGATGGGACCAGGTGTTTGATGGATAGGATGTTTTTCATAAGTTTCTTCAGGATGAGGCTCTGGTATTTTTGGGTGAGAGGCCTAGTTGTTGTGGCCTAAGTGTCTATTGTTGTGATATGTGGTGTGGTTGTGGCCCAGGTGTCTGCGATTGGGGTTTGTGTATGGTTTAAGGCCCAGGTGAGTGTGGTTTGGTTGTGGTAGTGGGACTGCATATTGGAAGAGTGGTAGCATCAAGACTTAAGACATTTTGAATGAGAAACTAACCAGTGGGAAAGTGGTGTGGGGTACCCAAATGTTTATGTTCGTATTCTACTACTTTACTTGAATTGCGTTATTTAGTGACTGTTCCTTTGGGAGGTTGGGTTGGTTAGTACACCTTGGTAGGTGCTTTGAGGTTCTACTATTATCTCACAGGGGAATTAGTATGTTCCCCCACTTGTGCATGGGTGGATCTAGTTTTCCTACTGCGTATACTTGTATACTCACCCTATGTTTTAAAACTATTTTTCAGGTTTCTAGGATGAATTTAAGGACTATTCTAGACTTTACTAGCTCAGGAATCAGGATATTTGTTGTGCTGCTACTTATCCTTTTCTTTTGGTACCTTGATTTAGAGTATTGTTGTAATTTTTTCATAGTTTACATTTAAATCATGCATGGGTTGGATTTTAATCTACTTTATATAAATTTTTAGTGTTTGGGATTTTTACAATATTATCTCTTGATCTTATTTTTATAAAAAATGTTAATGACTTCCATTTTTTTTGAGATTCTATACCCTTGGTTCTAGTCACCACTCTAGGGCTTATTAATGTCTGGACTCGGGGGTCCGTATCTCTCCTTCATCTTGAAGAAGGAAGGGCGTGACACTTTATTTTCCCTTCCCTCATCTTGAAGAAGGAGGGTCATGACAGAATTTAATTTAGAAAAATGGATTGAATATTTGAAATAATCCTAATTTATATTATCTAATATGTTCAACTTAATATTTCACTCTAATGAATAGTAAAAACAATGAAAAACATTTATCATAGTTTAGGTAAAAATGGATTTTCTGAGGGTTGAAGTAAAAAAGATAAGGGTTAAAATGACCTAAAAAACTTTTCCAATATCTATTTTTTGAAAATATTTATACATTATCATGTCCAATTATTTATAATAATCAATTTTGGAGCCTTTTTTCTTGTAAATAACGTGGGTACACCTTTTTCTTTTCAAACATTACAAGTGTGTCTCTCACCTCACCTATGAAAGGCCATCCACTATTTTCTCTTTTTCATACCTTAATCCCCTTTTAGTTCAACTAAACCCTACCCAAATTACTTCCCAAATTACATCATATAATAACATAATCCTTATATTTGGCATAAATCCTACCTATGAAAGGAATTTGGTGCAACCTATAGACATTATCAAATAATATGTAATGTTCTTTAATGGGTGTTTTTATTTTATTAATTCATTGACCTCCTTATATTAGCATAAAACCATCACGATATGATATCCTTAGTATATTTCATATAAATTTATTTTTTGTGTTAAGTTCATGACCAAAAATCTTCTCCAATTCTATAAAATGGGTTATAAAATAATCATTCGTGCGTACAATAGAAAACCGCCTCACGGATCGATGTTACTCATTTTTTCATTACCACCTCTCACGGTTGGGTATGATAAGGTTTATAAAGTATATATATGATATTTATAAAATATTTATATCTCTCGAGTCACTATATAATATATATCATTTTATGTTTCATTCTTTTGGGGATACCATAACGTTGATAGTGTGTACAATGGAGTACTACCTCACGAAGTGATGTGATTCATGTTTTCATTAACACATTACATAGAAGGTAAAAAAGGGTAAAGTTAAAAATTATATAAAATATAAATGAAATAATTAGGATATTCATGAAATATTTATCATTTTTAGAATATAATATATAATTTTCGATCTTACCTTTTCATTCAATTAAACATGATAACATCATTTGTGTACTTGTGGACAATCACCTTCATGAAGCAACATGACACTCTTTTCATCACCAACACAAATAAATGATATATATAAGTATATTTAAAGAAATAATATGATATTAATGATATTATTATTATTATAGAAATATAAAATATTAATTACCTCCTTTTTATAATGATCAATGGGAAATGGAAACGTTTCACGTTCATATATACGGCCAACCTTCTCCATGAATGTAACATAGTTCATTTTTTCATAACAATCTATCATGAATGGTTTTAAAAGTATAATTTATGTATAAATATGACATAGTAAATTTATGTGCATATTTTTAATCAAATAATTAGTATTTTTTATAGTTTTTTAATGATAAACCCCATGTATTGAAATGTTTTATTAAAATAGTGGGTAATTTGAATTATAGAATGAAAATGAGAAAAATTGTGAAAAATGAATAATTCTGGGTTTTGGAAAAAATTTGACCACAATGGTATTTTTGTCATTAGATATAAAATATAATTCCAAATTGGGTGAATCTTATTTTTTTGGAATCCTTATTTTATTTCCTCAAATTTGGCCTTCTAGAATAGGGGTTGATTCGGCCATCTATTGGGTTTAAAAAATTAATTAAGTGGAATACTTTTTTGAGCCGACAATGTGGACCCCACCACTGTAACAGAACCACATATCCGCCTAAAAATCATCAATTTATGTTATTCTACATGGTATAGCTATAGGACACATATTTAAGGCTCTTAAAACAAATTTGGGGGGAGTTTTGAAGTCATTAAAGTTGCCAATAGATGTTATAATTTTGAAGGATGCTTCCTGGATCCAGCGTCCATAAAATGAAACCGCCAATGAAAATTTCATAACTAATTAATACATTATCCAAATGGGCTGACATTTGTAGGTTGAACATTAAACAAATTTATAAACAACTTCTATGAAGGGGTAGACGCGTTAATAGACCATAGTATGGGCCAAAACGTGCAAAATTTCAGAGAACAGAATTCTATCTATAAAAGGAGGCCCTCCCCTCCTTCCCAAATCATCAGATCGAAACCCACATCCAAGGAGGGATCCCACCGGGTAATGGGCTGATTCTTCTCCTCTCTTCCCCCCTCATTTCTTTATTTTATTTTATTTCCAATTTAGTTTTGTTTTAGATTTAATTCAAATTGTAATTTGAATTTATTATAAATAAATCTATGCATTTTTATTTTGGTTTCCACCATTTAATTTCTTCTATAATAATACTAATAATAATAATAATAATTGAAAACAATTATTATTATTATTATTACTATTATTATTATTTATAATATCTCAATCCTAATTTCAAATTACTTTACTTTCTTTCTCTCTCTTATTTCAAAAATGATTTTCTTAATTTATTATTATTAAAATTATTATTATTATTATTCTCAATTTCTTTGTAATTTATTTATCTCTCTATATCTCCCTCCTATCTCTCTATCTCCTCCAATACATCAACCATTGTGGTCTCCAAATCTCGGAAGTGAGAGGTTGAACCTGAGGATTGGCTTGGGGGGATGTCAAGAAGTTCAGGCGTTTTCTTTAATGTTTATTCTAAATTTGTGGTAGACTTGAGTAGAATGCTTGGGCAAAGAGAATTTCCATGATTGGGTGATGGTCCCCATTGACATGAAACTAAATCTATTTCTATTCTGGAAAAGAATTTTAATTCAAACATGATATTTCATGTTTGATTTATGAAACTATAATCAAACATGTAAAGGAGAATAACGATCAAAACTGAGACTAAACCCCAAAAACAAGTACTTTCTTCCTGACTTCATTTTTTTAGACTCACATCTTACTATAAATTTAAAATTAATATTTTAAATGTCATTTTTTTAATGATAAAAAACCAAAAAAAGTGATATATTAGGTTAATTATATAAAGTAAGTGAATTACATTGGGAAGGTTCCTCAATAGAGACAACCTTGGCCAGCCACTATGCTACATAAGGAAAAATTATTATTGCTTTTGTTCACACCCTCTGATAGGCATGCGTCAAAACTGACACCATTTTCGGGGAGCAAATCAATAGTTCATTTGATTTTTTCTAATTTCACATCTTATATTGTTTTAATTTGTCTTTATAAAATAAAAAAATAAAAAAATATTTCCATGATGAATTTAAATGATTATTATTCTGCATGGACTAACAATTACTCACAAGTGAAATGACAACAATGAGAAGATGAATATTTTAGAAGAGCTCAGGTGCATGAACTTTGAGAAAAGTTTGAACAACTGATGAGAAAATCTGAAAGATAATTTTACTATGATCATGCATTAATGGATCAACCCAACCCTAAGAAGGAACAAGGACATGAGGTGGGAAAGGAGGAATACTTACCTGTTGAGATACAAGTGGGAGATCAAAAAAGATTGGATGAATTCTTGATTAAATGTGTGGAACTTCCAGATATCCCCATAAAATAGAAATTAAAACATCCAGAACCACTGAAGGAAGAAACCACACAAGTGGTGAAATTTTAATTCAAGAAAGAGGAGCCTGACTACCTACCTCCATCTACTAAGAGTCTACTCCAAGATGCACTTACCAATGAGGAAAAGATTGAAGCTAAACCAAATCAGGGAGTTGAACCATTCTTTTACTCTATCTATTCTAATTTTATTGACTCTGATTTATACATCACTCCCTACTATTTTGATTTTATAGATTCGGAAAAACATTTCTGTGCCTTGGTGGAAGAAGATGAACCTATATGTGCACCTACTGAGGAATATATGGAGCTCCCTGGACATGTAGAATATTTTTTGAAGGAATCTCATGAAGATATTCTAGTGGATTTACCTAAAGAGACCAAGACCAAATCTTCTTAATTAGATGGGGTAGAATTTGATCTTGATACATCATGTTTTAATTTTATTCAAATTGAATTACACCATGACTTTCCCATCGATTATTATTTTGATGCACCATACCCTGAGGAACCACTGGATAGGAAGAATAGGTTTCAAAGGTAGCAACCAAGAAAGAGGATGATTCATTCATCATCTGACCCCCATCATGCAAGCTATACATCATTCTGAAGGGGGAGGATCTAGTGTACTCTACCCATGGATCGTTCCTCACCCAGAAGGATGAAGTAAAATATGGGAAAGACACATATGGTGGTTCAAATCAAAGAAGCTTCATACTTCATCAGACTTCAGATAATAGCTGGTAATGCCCTCTAGAGGCAGTAAACATTTAAGGCCCACTTAGGGGGATCATACCAATATTTATCTTTACATGATTTATAGGAATTTAGATGTCAATTTATTAGGAAGTAGTGTACCATGCATCTTAGTCCCGGTATATTTTTTGATCTTAAATGGAATTATCCTTATGCTTAATTAAGATTTTTTCTTTTATAGGATGATAATGGTAGAAGGAATCCCCCGATAGTGAAGGGGGATGACTAAGTTTCATGGGAAAAGGGAGTTAAATTTTACTATTTATCTTTTAAACTCCCTACTTTTTTGTCCACAACATAGTTTGATCTTTAAAGATAAAATTGCATTCCCATACTTGAATTCATGTTTTAATCGAATTATCAAGGATACATGAGTTTCTTAGGAATTTTTTGATGCCATGTTTTATATTTCAATGCTGATATGATTAAATGATTGAAATGAAGAATTGAATTTTTAAAATGAAGCAAAGATATTGAAATAATGACTCATAATTTGAAGGAATTAATAGATTCATGTAAATGAAATTTCCATACCATATTTCATGCTTTGAATTTCTGAATTTCATGTGAATTTATTTTTTATTATTAGTCATCCCATCATTTATTGTCTAATGTTATATTTCCCATTCCCGAGAGGATTTCTAGACCAAGTGCTTCCTATTTATTCTCGAGCATATTTCTTGAGTGATTTTGGGACATGAAACTAACCAAAAATTGTATTGAAACTTTTCAAAGCTATGAATATGAAAAAACACATTTAAAATGATTGAGGCATCCTTTGAAAAGCTGATTTTACTTAAAAGACCACCTTTACATCAATCATTCTTTTTTACCATAGATACCATGAATGAAAATTATAGGAATGATCCATGTTTCATACCATTTTTATCCATTCCTACCATCCTCTAATTATTTTAATTCCATTTTAAAGTTGAAGTGTGGGTGTAAAGGGAATCATGGTGGATGGGATCAAATACATTGCGAGGAAGAAGTGTGGTGGTTTTATTGTGGTAATTGGAAAAGGTTGTGGAATCATTCATTATACTCTATTATTTTCCCCTATTGAATTAAAATATGACAAAATGACAAAAAAAAACAAAAGAACGAGAGAAAATAGGTTGTGATTTGAGAAAACCAAAAATCACTGTTTTCTAGATCGAAAATCTTTTGATTGTATGTGGTTAGGTGATGGATGTAAGGTTTTATCTAATCATAACATTCAAAAAAATAAAAAGAGTAAAAAAGAAAAAAGAAAATATTCAAGAGGGTGAACACATCATTCATTATGCATAATTTGATCATAACTATTACTCTAAGTTTTGGGAAGTGGGTGTTGCTACTTTGAAGGGGAGAATTTAATTATACTTTTACTTTTGCAATCATGCATTTTACTTAAGATATTAGCCTCTTTATTTATCCTTAATTTTCAAAGCATCAAATCCTACCAACCTTAAGCCTTAGATTGATTTGAACCTTTATTGTAAACCGTCATGATTTTTTGTGCCTTTTTTCTTTACAAAGTGAAGAATGCAGTTCATTTACAAGCCTATGGATAAGGAGCATGTTCTCAAGATATGATCCTAACTATACTTGAATTTTATCATGAGTGATGAGAGAAAATAATCAAAAGAGAGTTAAATCATGAAATGGCATGTTTAATTATAATGAATCAGGGATCTTGAATGAATGAAAGGATAAGTTCAATCAATTTTCAAAGGGGAAAAGTAAAATATGTGAATTATTTGTTTCTTTGAAAAATGGGAAATTAAATTGATATTTTATGTAGATTTTTGAAATTTTGATTTCACATTTAAATTTATTTTGTTGCAATGAAATTTGAATATTGGTAACATTGGTGTCCTATGGTTTCCATGTTGAGATTTTATGCTTGAGAACAAGCATGGTTTAAGTGAGAGGGCATTTGATAGAGAAAATTTTTGTTCCTATTTTTAATCAAATAATGAGTAATTTTTACTTTTATTCAATGATTACCCCCATTTATTTAAATGTTTTATTAAATAATTTCTAATTTTAATTTTAGAATTTGAATGAGAAAAATTGTGAAAAAAGCATAATTTTGGGTTTTGGACAGATTCTGACCACAAGGGTATTATGGTGATTACCTTTAAAATAAAATTCCAAATTGGGTAAATCTTATTTTTTTTTGAATCTATATTTTATTTTCTAAATCTTTGTCTTTTGGAACAGGGTCTGAGGTGGCCATCTAATGAGATTAAAATATCAATGATGTTGAATATTTTTCCGGGAAGACAGCCTGGACCCCACCACTTTAACGGAACCACATCCTGGCCTACACACCTTCAATCGAAGTTATTATACTTGGTATAGCACGAGGACACATTGGTCCATCTGTAAAAAAAATTTGGGAGTTTTGAAGTCATTATTGTTGCCAATAGATATTATATATTTGAAAAAAGCTTCCTGGAACATCGTCGATGAAAAGAAACCAACAATGAAAAATTCAAAACTCATTAATCATGTGTTTAAAGGCTCTGAAAGTTAGAGGGTGAACGTAAAAAATATTTATGAACAACTTTTTTGAAGTATTCTACATGTTCATCGACCATTTAATGGGCCAAAAACACAAAAACCTTCAGAGCACAGAATCCTACCTATAAAAGGAGGCCCTCACCTCCTTCCCAAATCATCAGCTCAACACCCACAGCCAAGGAGGGATCCCACCAGGGAATGGGCCATTGTAGCTCCTCTCTTTCCCCCTCATTTCTTCTTTTTATTTTATTTTAATTTTAGTTTTGTTTTAGTTTTAATTCAAATTTTAATTTGAATTTATTTTAAATAAATCCATGCATTTTTATTTTGGTTTCTACCAATTAACTTCTTCTAGAAATATAAGAATACTAATAATTAAAAACTATTATTATTATTATTATTATTATTATTATTTATAATATCTCAATCTTAATTTCAAATTATTTTAATTTCATTCTCTCTCCTATTTAAATTTTTTTGTTAATTAATAATAATAATAATTAATATTAATATAATTATTATTATTATTCTCACATTATTTATAATTTATTTATCTCTATCTCCCTCTTGTCTCTCTCTCTCTTCCAATACATCCACCATTGTGATCTCTAACTCTTAGAAATGAGATGTTGACCCCAAGGCTTTGCCTGGGGGGAGGTCAAGGGGTTCATGAATTTTCTTTAACGTTTATTATATATTTGTGATAGACTTTAGTAGTATGCTTGGGTGAGGAGAATGTCACTGATTGGGTGATGGTCACCAACAACATGAAACTCAGCTATTTCTATTCTGGAAAAGAATATTGATTCAAACATGAGATTTCATGTTTGAGTTATGAGACTAGAATCAAACATATAAAGGATAATAATGATTGAACCTAAGACTGAACCCCAAAACCAAGTACTTTCTTCCTAACTTCATTTTTTTAAACTTGCATCTTAGTATAAGTTTAGAATTATTATTTTATATGTCATTGTTTTTAATAATAAAAACCCAGAAAAAGAGATAGATTAGATGAATTAGAAAAAGTAAGTGAATTACATTGAGAAGGCTCCTCAAGAGAGATGACCCTCGCCATCCGTTGTGCTGCACAAGGAAAAATTATTATTGATTTTCTCCCTGACCTATGATAGGCGTGCATCAAAATATTATAATTATTTCATAATTATCATTTTCGAGATGAAATAACTATATAATATCTGAAATAATTAGATCTTGTATGATGAAAAACACATGAGAATACAAGACAAGTAACACTTGAAACAATGAAAATAATGAAAGATTATTATTAAAAGGGTGATAATATGATATTAAAAGATATTATATGAAATTATAATTATTAATAATGGTTATTAAGTTAATTAAAAGACTAAAACCAATATACAAGAGTATTAATAATGTTCAACAAAAAGGAAGCATGGGGTATGAGATTTCTTAACTCAATTTCCATCCATTGGGTTAAACTTATACATAAATGATTATGTCACAATAAGAATATGTGTGTAATTAAGTTTTTGTTATTTTATGTTTTATTTACAATTTTTTTATGTGTATTTATATTTGATACACATAATCAATTTTTTTTATTAATCCTCACCTCAATTCTGTGATCATTGTAAGGGTTTATTTAACAATCTAATTTTAATCGAGATTATTTACTATTTGATTTTTGTTTAATAAACCCATTTTATTTTCTTCTCCATTAGTTATTAAATATATTTTAAATTAATATTACCATTTTTTACCCTTTGGTTCTTAAACTAATTTATTAATTTTTTAAATGAAAATTCACTTTAAATTTTCTCTTTAGTTGAAAATATGTTTTCTTATGAAAGCATATTTTACAAATGTGTTTATAAACTTATTCAAATGATTTATTAAAGAAATATTACACATTTTTATTTTTTAAAATAAAATAATGGAATCATAATGTCATTATTCAAAATAATTCCAATTTAGATCTTATTAGAAAACTAAAATAAGTATTTATTTTATCATGTATGGCATGAAAGGAATTTCAAACTATGATGACCACTCAATGTTCTAATTATTCCTTAATAAGTTTCAAATATTATTTTCAAAGAAAATTATTTTCAAACTTTTTTGTGTAATTTTAGTTTCGAAATAATATTTTTTAAAATGAAAATGATATTTTCCTCAACAATTTTTTTAAAGATATTTTTATGATATTTATATTCATTAATGATAAAAACTTATTTTTTTAATTCAAAGGGTATATACAGGATTGATACTATGATTATTATTTATGAGGAAGTTTTATGGTAATTTTGATTAAGGAATGAATTTTATTTAGATTCCTTGATTCATTTTTATTTTCATAAACATTCACTTGAAATATTATCTTACATATAATCACTGGACAACAAATTCAACCATAATATCCATATTTTTTATCATGGATATATTTATTTTTTAAACTGTATATCATTTCAACATATTATGTTATATATTGTAAGGTATTTTTTTATCTATGAAAATATTGATAAATCCATATTATTTTCTCAATAAGGATATTTGACGATAAGGATAATTTTTCATGAATCAAATCAATTATTTGATATATGAGGTATGCTTTTGACATGCATACATGGGTGGGTCTTGTTATAGATATTCCATCAATGCATCAACAAGTATTAAAATGTGAATCGGTTGGATAGCCTTAGATAAATGGGTTTCTACCCATCAGTTTTAAACTATCATGAGGATATATATTGATGGTATAGGTATCATATTCCTGAGATATGACGTATAATAATTAATCATTTCTTTCATTAATAATTCATTTATTAATATCCAAGTGATTTTCACAATGATATTATATCTAAGTGCACCTCATTCCCATTTTAATGATTTAATGTATTGTGTTTTCTGTTATTCATCATTCAAAATTGATTATTTCTGATATTATCATGATAGAAAATTTATTTAAATGGAAGGTGTGTTTAGTTATTTAACTTTCAATTTTCACTAGTTTTGTTGATTCATGATTGCTTTGGTTTCACTTAACCCTTACTAATAATTTGATCTCACTCTTATTTTGTTTCCTTTCCAAGGAATCCAAGAAGTTTACTATGAATTATATTCAAGGATATTCTAGTGGGAATAATGTTATTCTAAAGAAAATGTGCTGTAATTTGTGTTTTAAAATATAATATTTGAATCATATATGTATCTAGTTTACCAAGACTACTAAACTATTCAATTCTTCAAAAATTGATTCCTTGTATTATAATCCATTGTAATAAAGTAAAAATATGGGTCCAGTTTACTAAGGTCAGGGTCACTACGGTGAGACTAAATTGTTGGGATAATAATTCATATATGATATATTTGAGAAATTAATGATAATTCAATGCCACATGAGAGCATCACAAAGCAAGAAAAATATTTTTTTAGATAACCAGAGGAAATACCTTTCAAATTATGTAGGTGACCATGTATTTCTTAAAATATATCCTTATTAAGGTGTAATACATTTTTCTAAACAAATTGAATATTGATTTTTGTGATTCATCAGACCCTATAAATTTTTTATAAAGTGGGATTAGTTTTTTATTGAGTTTCCATACCTCTCAGTTTATCTCAAGTGTGTGATTCGTTTCATGTTTCTTCTCTAAGGATGTATGTTCTTGATGCATCTCATTTTTTGAGTCCTAAATTTGTACTTTCAAAGGATAATATCTGTTATGAAGAAAATTTTGATCAGATTTTGGATCTTATACAGAAGGTACTGTGAACTAAGGTAATTCACTTGGTGAACTTCCTTTGGAAGAATTACTTTTTTGAAGAAGCAACATGGGAATCAAAAAACTCTATGATTTAAAAATACCCTCACTTGATTAAGTAATCAATATAATTTTGATGATGAAATTTATTAAATGAGGGGAGAATGTGAAAACCTAGGTAATCCAAAAAATAAATTAATGTTATTATTTTAATGTATTTATTTGATGTATTTATATTTAAAATAGTTTTATAAATTAATTTATATAATTTATCAATCAAAAAAGAAATAGTTTAATTTAACTAATTTATTTTCCAATGTATAACATTTTTTTATTGAAAAGTTAATTTTCATGATTTTAGAAATTTAATTTCATAAAATAGACTTCATTCTTGATATCAATGAATGAAATTTTTCTTAGGGTAATTTTTTTAAATTTTCTTGAAAAGATTGATATTTGGAAGAATAATGAAAATACCGATTTTAATTAAAAACTTCATTCCTTTTAATGTATTTAAAAAGTATCATTTTATTATATATTGGTTTTGAAGTGAAATTAGGACCCTTTTAAGAAAAATAATCCTATAAATCCCATAGTAATCACCATTATATTGTATTTTAGTATAAAATCATTTTTATTCTTAAAAACGGCATTTTTATAAAAACATTTTTGTTGTGATTTATATTTTATATTAAAATTTCTTTTTAAAAATTGAATTTTTAAAAATTAATTTCATATTTGGAACCATGAGGTTCAAATTTATTAATATGATAAATTAAAATTTTATTTATTATGAATAGAAATCTTGGTAAAACATTATCACCCTAGTATGGGTTAAAAGGAAAAACAAGATAAATATGGTAAAAACTAAGAGATAATGCCTTAAAATCATAAAAAAATCATTATTTAATGATTTATTCTCAAATTTTTTACCTTATATTAAAAATGGGATATTTTTAGATCTAATTTCTCAGGAATAGGACTTTATATTATTTTAAAAAATTAAAAAATTACAAGTGTGCCACTCCCCTCAATTATACAAAGGGAATCACATCTCCTCACTTATTCACACACATTGAGACCTTTAAATCTACCAAGAACTACCCAAATACAATACCAAAATCCTTAAACATATTTTAAAGGTCTTTTATTCTCAAAATACTAATACTAGAATGATTAAGGTTAAATCCAAATGGAGATATCTAAGGAGGAGGTATAAGTCTCAACCGGCCCTTTTCAATATTATTTATTATTCTACCTCCTTAAAGTATGTCATAATTACTAAAACATAATTAAATAGGTATATTATATATACATAAGTTTTAATATGTTTATTAACAAAATATTTTTGTTATATTTATTTCTTTAATGAAATGAAAACATAAATTGCGGGTACGTGAGTACTACCACATCCAAAAACCAATATGTTTTCTTATACATCACCACCTCACACCTTTGGTTATAAATATGGAATTAATGAATATATAATATTTTAATTAAATAATTATCATTCTATAAAGATAACATATTATTTACCTTCTTTACTTTATTTCCATTGGATATTTATAATGTTGCTTGTGCAGATATGTGGAATTCCACCTCCCTGAAGTGATATGATTCACTTTTTCATAAATCCTCACATGGTTGGCCATAAGGATATAAATAATGAATAAATATTGAATTTATTACATATTTTGGATTTTTTATAATTAAAATAATATATACTTTATTTATTTTACACTCATTATAAAAATGAAAAAACCATTCTTGTGTATGTATGGACTACCATCTCCATGAAACAACGTGATTCATTTATCTTTGGAACATTACATGGTTGGTTTGAAAATAAAATTTAATGTATAAATATAATGATTATAAAATGTTTTATATTCTGAATTCAAAGTAATCATAACACATTTGACCAATGTCAATGCACCTATATTGTTTTGACGTTATAAATTGGAAAACCGTAAAACATCCAATGTGAAAATAACAATTTTAGTAACTAAATAAGTAATGGTAATAAATACCATAAGAGTTGGGGTCAAGCCCCTTAATTAAAAAAATAAGAAAAAGGAAACATAAATCCCTTTTAATATGGGTAAGGGAAAATCCATTACATGCCCATGGGGCCAAGGGATTAACCCAAAATAAAAACTACAATAGCCCGAAATCCCAGAGGAAGATAACCTATTAAATGCACGAAGGCCAGAGATCAAATCAGAAAATGCGAATGACTACATCCAAACCATTCAATGATGAAACCAGAAAACCAAACGAAACCCTACAAGAAGCGCCGCCGCGAAGAAGCAGTGGTAACCCATCCTCTCCCACAAACCCGCAGCCTTGCTCTGCTGAAAAGTGAGACAATAAATGATGCCATGGCGCTGTAAAGGACCGTCATAATCTTCCCAACAAACCGAATTTCCTTTCTCCCCTGTAAATCCAGACGCTATCACATAGAAATGAGATCCTCTGCCAAGATTGAGACGGATTCAAGACCCAAGCTGAGTCGAGACCAGGACATCGTCACGAAGGGATGACCGGGAAGCAAGAGCCAGCTTCCAAAACTGTTGATGCAGCGATCACCTTCACCACTATTGAAAACGTCAAGCCGAGCCGAGATCCATCGCATCCCAAAAGATCATGAAGCCCACCACAATGCCCCGCCTCGGAGAGAATGGAGAAATTCACTGCTGAAATCCTAACTCTGAACTGAAAATCAAAGCGCCAAGAACCCTTGCCGATGCTAAAAGCCAAAGACCGAGAACCATCCATGCCACCGCCGCTGAAAGCTGGCTGAGTGATACCGTCACTCGAAGACCTGAGCTGAGTCGAGAAACACCCGCAGTCGGAGAAATCCACTGAAGCCGAATCCCAGACACGCGCCGCCTTGGACCCGCCACCATTACCGCCGAAACCCTAAAATTGCCAACAACCTGCGCCATCCCCCTCAACTCACACCGCCAGAGACCTATTGTCGCGCTGGATCACCTAACACAGCAAAAACCCTAGGCGCTCCCGAGAGCAGAGCTCCCGAGAGTGCCCTCTCATCTCAAGTAACTATCTAAACGAGTTATCAGTTTAGAGGGTATTGAGGTGGCCTTACCCCACCCCCTGTCGCACGTCCCCAGCTAGGCCCAAGGTGGCCAACCTGGGCTTGGGTCAGTTCCCACGGAGTCGAGGGGACGAGAGGATCGTTGGCGTATGGTGCATGTTTCCCTTGCGAGGACTCGAACCCGGAACCTCAACGACGGGACGCCACCGCCTTGAACCAACTCACCCAGCCCCTGTGGGAAAACGTGTTATCGGTTTAGAGGGTATTGAGGTGGTTTTACCCCACCCCCTGTCACACGTCCCCAGCTAGGCCCAAGGTGGCCAACCTTGGGCTTGGGCCAGTTCCCACAGAGTCGAGGGGACAAGAGGATCGTTGGTGTATGGTGCACATTGCCTTTGTGAGGACTCGAACCCGGAACCGCAACGACGGGATGCCACCGCCTTGAACTAACTCACCCAGCCCCCATGGGAAAACATGTTATCGGTTTAGAGGGTATTGAGGCGGCCTTACCCCACCCCCTATCGCACGTCCCCAGCTAGGCCCAAGGTGGCCAACCTTGGGCATGGGCCAGTTCCCATGGAGTCGAGGGGACGAGAGGATTGTTGGCGTATGGTGCATGTTGCCTTTGCGAGGACTCAAACCCAGAACCTCAATGACGGGACGCCACCGCCTTGAACCAACTCACCCAGCCCCCATTGGAAATGTTAATAAATAAAATTAAATAAATAATAATAATTAAATTTCTATTAAAAATTTCATTATTCAAGTATAAATCCAATATATGTTTATCATTCAAGAGTTAAAGAACATACGAAGGTAGGGGGACTTAAGGTGATATATTTTTCTTTAAAAAAATATTCTAATGAATTCTTTTAAATTATTTATCCTGTATATCCATGTTATCCAAAACATTTTAACAATTTTATTATTTATATATCAAATATTTCAAAAAAATTACTTTCTACTTTATGTTTGATAAAGGAATATTTTAAACATGTATCATATGGTTCATTTTGATGCATTTTCCAAACTGAAAACAATGTTTTTTAATGTAAAATACTCAATTGTTTTTTCCCGCCATCATTTCCATTATTTGTTATCAATATTTCACTACAAGTTTTCATGTTTTAAAAAAAATTATTTCTCTCAATATTTTGACAATTTTACATTTTTAAAAGTTTTTCTATGGAAGTGGAAACTTTCTATCATCATTATGAGATAAATTAAAGTGTTATTACTTATAGTATTGAATACCCATTCAAATGGGTTTTATGATTAAATTGAAATATCAATTTTTTAAAGTAATATATGTTTCTTTTAAAATTTATATTAATGATGGTTGAGTCTGATATATCTCCAATGATGGGTGATCCCAATATGGATCTCCAATGTGTTGGGTAATATGATGAAGTTTCCCAATGATAGGTCACACCTAAGAGATATGGTAATTATTTAGTTTATTAATTTCATTGTAAGGTTTCTTATAAGGATGGATATAAGGATAAATTTTCAAATCACCAACATGGAATGCCTAAAATGGTTTCAAAAGGAAATATTTTGATTTCAAAAGTTAAGTAAATGAGATTAGGTTTTTATAGATTGTTTATGATTTTTTTGTAAAATCAGGGTGGGATGATTTTTTTCAAGGAATGGTATTCATGATTTTTCATGTTCTCTAAGAAAATTTTTTGAGTATGATTTACCTTTATGATTTAATTTTAAATTGTTTCGAAAACTATTTATAAATTACGTTCCTTTTGTGTAAAAGTAAATGGAAATTTTAATTGAAATGTTTATTGAGAAAAAAAGAAAAAATTATTATCATTTTTTTGGTAAAAAATTTGAATAATGGGTTTATATTTTTTGCATCCCTTACTAACATTTTTTTTCTCATCCCAGGTTTTTGAATGATTTTTGCAGGACTTAAGTATGATTTGAAATGTTAATAAAGTTAATGTTTCAATTATTGGTGTTACCTTGAATGAAGAAACTCTGTCTTTATAAAAACTTATTTTGTGGAAAAAATGGCCACTGTGTTGAAATGTATACTTTTTTTGTAATGTTATACCAAATTCTATAAAACTCTATGTAGATAAGATCCTAGAAATGTAATAAATTGAAACCATTTTAATAAATCATGTATTTATGGGTTTAATAAGGTATGAGTCATTATATCACTCATCCCAAAACCATTATTAAGATAATCCTCTAAGAATTAGAAATGTGTAAGGGGTATTCCTATAAAAATAAATTCAGAAAGCCTCCTTAGGGTATTTATAAGAAGAAGGGTTCCATCAAAATATCTTAAATTAAGAACCTATAGAACATTTGAATTTAATGAATCAAAACTTCATTTTAGGGGAAAATATTTTGAGAATAAAAACATCATGTTTACCAAATAATCATCAAGTTATAGCCTCTAAAGGTTAGAGAATACAATAAAAAATTATTCAAAAGATCTTAAAACCCTTAGATTAAGAGAGGACAAGTTTAAAATTCTCCTTAAAAATAATTAAAAAAAATGGTAGATTAAGGATGGTCCATAGACTTCCCTCATTGGAATACATCCCTTACGACCAATCCAAGCTTCTAGTATAATGGGAAGAAGGTGGTTCATCCCAGGTAAATGTAGTGGATAAGAGAGTTTTAGAGTTGGGTGTCTAATGACTAAAAAGGGGGGAATCCATATTTGGGGAATTAAATTGAGTTATTTTTTGTTCAAAAACAAAAATATTTTTTTTATTTAAAAATAATACTATATTCACACTTGAACTCAAATAGAATACCATTGAATTTACCTTATAATTGTATATAGCATCTTCTAGCCCCATTATAATTTCAATATACTACCTCTAAGCTTCTGTTATGTTATCTACTTCTAAGAAAATTAACTATTTCCCAAAAAACATAAAATTGTCTATGTTTCCGCCCTGACTCCTTTAAACATAAAAAACTCGGTATAATACATTATGAAATGTATTAAAATTTAAATTTCATAGAAAATAATATCTTATATTATTCAATGTTGTTATAAAAACCTCACTCTAGGGATTCTCATGCCCAAGAAGCTTTAACCAAATTTTTTAGGGCATAACATGGTATATTTTGTTTTTTTTCGACCATTATCTCCTAGGTTTTATTCTAGAGTTTCACATGCTTCTGCATTACCTGAACCAATGGATTGATCTTTCCTTGTAACACCTTATAAATTTTCTTCACAATGCATACTAAATGTTTTTTATATAATTCATTAACATTATTCTCAATTCCATTTTATCAAAACATAATAGAAGTGTTAGGAATATACTTATTTATTTGGGAAACATGGAACATATTATGTATTTCACTAAATTTAGGAGGTAGATCCAGGTGTTAATCAACCTCTCTATCATAATCTAAAATTTAAAAAGGCCTAATATAATGAGGATTTACCTTCCATTTATTTCTCATATATTAGTGACCAATTATTAATGATACTTAGAGAAAGACATAATCACTAAACTTCAATTATAAAGGTTGACTTTTCCAATTTGTGTTTATATTTTGGTGAGTTTGAGTATTTGAAAGTCACTTTCAGATCATTTTATCCTTATATTTTATCTCTTAGATGATGTTAGGTCTAATAAACATAGATTCACCTATATCTAACTAAAAAGGGAGAATAAAATGGTCTCCCATATGGATATTCAAATAACATCATATGAATAGAATACTGATGGCTATTATTTTATGATAAGTCAAACAGGGAATAGATAAAGTCCCATGAGCCACTAAAATCAAGAATAAACGAAAAGAGAATATCCAATAAGATATGAATAGTCTTCTTGGAATGACCATCTGTATATGGCTGAAACAAAATACACAACTTCACCAACAAATAAAGTGCTCGTTGTAACCTTTTTTAGAATTGAGATATAAATACAAGATCCCTATCAGAGACAATGTAATTAGGTGAACCATGAATCTTTATGATCTCCCTATCATATAGAATCTGGATCTCATTTAATAAATATGATTCTATGATTGGAAAAAATTGATTCGTCCTAGTTAGATTGCTAAAAATCACACATAATATATCACATCCCCTGGATTTTATCATAAAAATTCTCATTAAATCCATGTTAATATCATCCTATGTCTATACCAGTCATTTAATTGCTTCTATAGTACACATATGCCTTTGGTTATTTAAAATTACCTGATAAAACATAATTTATTTATCCACAAAGCAGACAATCGTTTTCTTTATTACATTCTACCAAAATTATTGTTTGATTTCATTATAAATCTTCTAGATTAGAGAATGTGTGGCCCATAAAGAAGAATTATATTTTTTTCATAACACTATTTATTATTCTATTTCGAACAAAAATAATTCCAAAATCATATAATTATGGTTAGGAGTCCCCAAACCAACCATTATGGATCTCCCCTCCATAAATTTTCCATGGAATAATTTCACAATCTGGATCAGAAAACTAAAAATAATTCGCATTCTCTATGAGATATAATGAAAGGTCCATATGAAATAGTTTCACAATACTACAACCATCAATCACGAAAAGGTAATTTAATCCATAAGAGGTATTAACCTCCATTAATTCTATTATTCCATCATCTTATACGGTTTAATTTCACTATTTAGGGTGTTGAAAACAATATTTTCCTTCCATACCTGTACATAATATTGAAATAAACTAAATAGAGGTATTACACCCAATTGTGTTACCTATGATTAAAGTCTCATTAGAAGAAGATATATTTTAGGCTTTTATATTCCATGAACACCATAAAACATTCATTATGTAGATAGTGTCTCCATTACTTCAAAGAAAAGAAAATAGTGGATAACACCATATCATAGGTTGGGTATTTCCACTCATGATTTTGTAATTCTATATAACCATACACCACTAGAAAATGATCTTTTATATAGAAAAATCTATGACCCACTAAATAAACATTATATAACACCTCTGATCCCTCATATGTACGAGGTAGAGTAAGAAGAATAGTTTTAGTTAGAAGATCCTTAAACTATTTAAGAAATTACTCACATTAGTATATCCATAAAAATTTAACCCGTGTCTTAGTTATGGCTATTATAGAAGAATCAAATGTGGAATATTAGATTCCAAAAACACTGAAAAACTTAAAGGTGTTCATTAGGACTTTCCAATAAATTATAGACCGCACCTTCTCAGGATATACTAAAATAAAATGATCAAATATAACTCTCCTATGGAAGTTAACCTCTCATTTTAAGATGGTTCATTTAGATAGCATATAACAAATACAGTGTTAACATTATATATCTTGAATTATATAAAGATACTGAGCATGATTATTATGAAACATAGATTATATGATGATATCATCCAAAAATAAAACAATTAAAGTGTCTAAGAATATATGAAATATATCTCTCATTGAATCTATAAACATAACATGAGGACTCATTATGCCAAACGAAATTACCAAATATTCTAAATGATCATACAATATTTATAAATTTTTATTAAGAATAACATATGCCCCAACTGGAAACTGATGGTAACCTGGTCACATATCGATTTTTTAGAACCATCTCTCCCCCTTCAATCGATCAAAGAGATAAAAGATTCTAGGAAAATGATAGTGATTACTAACCATGACCCTGTTAATATTTCAATATTCCACACATAAACATGTGCTTTCGTTGGATTTCATAGCGATGAGGATGGGATCACAATAATTATATTTGACCAGTTGAAGGAATCCATTGGCTTCGAGCTCCTTTAGCTAAATAATTAAATCCCTTGACTAGGTTTCAGACATATGTCATAGTGTAATGAAAAGATTAATAGTTATAGGTACCAAGTAAATAGTAGTATCCATTTCATCCATAAGTGGTATCCCTAAAAAATCTTCAAAGAATACATCATGACTTATTTCCACCACAAGAATTAAGACTTATCACTCCATGGTATCCAAAACTCCATGAAAAAGATAATCAATAACTATTGTGATCAATCCTACCAATCCCTATTTAAGAACCACTCAACCATCTATAAATTTATATCCCATATAGAGAGTGTTTACATAGAAGAAAGAGATAAAAAATACACTCTCCAATTATATCGGTTAATACAAGTACAAAATTTTGTTAACCAGTCCACCCTAGGATGGAGCCAAAGGTTGATATATATGAACCCTTGAGATCTAATATATTTATGAAAAAATAAAGTTTTAAATCATAGAATAGACATATCTAGTTTTTTCGACCCCTTTTCCCAATTTTATATCAAGGTTTGTAAAATAAAGATAAATATTACACCTTCCTCTTGAGAAGAAAATCCATCCTCTCTACAATAGAAAATTTTAAAGCACCTATATCAAAGAAATAAAATTATAAATTAAAATATATAAAGATTTTATCTCTAACATTTTAATAATTACAAATATATTTATCCACAACTTTATTTTCTACATATATATTTTATACTTCCTTATAGAAACCATAAGGTTGAAATCCATATATAGAAGATTGTAAAGGAGATAATCAGTGATGACTGCCACATCATCCTCCTTGACTAGATCATACAAATGGTTATCAACTTCAACTAGTATAATGTACAACAAACTATATCTAATATCCTAGAGTAAACTAAGATCAATTTCAAACACTCTCAAAAATTCCTTGAAGGTATAAAATTTATAGATTATTGTACCGGTCACTATAATTCCACTTCTTTCCCTAGAATGTATTGTTAGCCCTAATATGGACAAGTAAACTACATTGGAAACATTGGATAGTTTACCTTCACATTATATGAGCTAAAATTGCACCAACACCCTATATTCTATGGTGAGAACCACACCAACTTTCCTCATCATGTTTTCACTCAAAACCACTCAAAGAATAATTTCATGTGGTCCATCCATATGGTGGTCCACATAACCTTGATCCTCCTTTTGAACTAGTCTCTATGAGAATGTATTTTTTAACCACTTCATTAAATTTTGGAAATTTCAAGAGTATGATTTGGATTTTTTGAGGCTCCTTAATACCCACCTCAAAATTCCTTTCCCTAGAGCAATCATCCCCACTCATATATGGAGTAAAGTGGCAGTGATCTATAAAGGTAGTGTCAACTTCTGAGATAGACATAGAACTTTTGTAATGGTTCATAAACTCCTTTATCATGACCCTATGTAGGTTATCTCGCTAAAATATAGAAAAAAAGATCTCATGAAAACAAACAGAGGTAAGTCCCCATTCTTTCGTAGCCTCAAGTATCACATCCCACCATTAATATGATACACATTCTAACATGAAAGTGGTTATCTGAAACTAAAGATAAAATGGAATCTTGATGGTTTCAATGATATGGTAGAGATGGTTAACCCACTCATTATCATTTTGAAAAGATACATCACCCCAAAACATCACAAATTGTGAAAATTGAAATCGTACATGTTTTATGAGGTATAGGATCCCTTCATAGAGTTACTTAACAAGTACCTTGGATATTTTCAGTGACCCCTCCTTGACCTAAGGGTTGAAAGAAGATAAATCTTGTGGTGAAAGATCACATTCTTCTTCATACTTAATAATAGGTGGCTTCCTTAGAAGCATCCCCTGTAGTAAAGTAGAGAATGATATCAATAATTTCATCGTGAAGAAAAAAACTAAGGCTTAAATTCATAATACTTGTCTATAAAAACATCATTCTACTCTCTTACATTCATTTATATATTAATATTTTTATTTTATATTTTAAACATCCTTTTTCAAGAAACTTAATCTTATTGAAAATCTAATGAAACCACTATAACTCTTGTGATTGTCTTGTCTTCCATTGGATAAGTCCACTAGACTTTTGGTGGAATCAACTAAATCTCTAGTGGCTCATACATCCACATCTTAATGTATTTTTTTCTTCCAAACGCACAATTTTGATATAAAATTCCTTTTAAATATAGATTTCATGCTCAAAACACACCATTGAAATAGTTTATCATGCTAAAAGATCCATGTAATAAAAAGTAAAGCCGTGTTTCAGTTATAAAAAAATAATCTTACTGATATTATAATATAAAGAGACTATCAACCTAATTAATATTTTGATAACTAATATTAACCTACTCATTTGAAATAAATATTTTTGAAAAAACTATTTATTTATTACTAATGTTTTAGATTGTATGTGTAGTCAACTGGTTAAAACAATGATATAATAAACAATGAAAATCATGTTGGCATCATGAAATAATATTCTACTTATTTATACCTAATAAAACCTACTATAATTCATGAAATATGATATATATGTAATGAATCAATGAAAATTAAATAATATCTTCGAATTATCATGGAAACTCAATATTCCACCATAATTAAGTGAGCTAGGAATATTTAGGGGTTACATAAAATTTACGGATAGTCCTATATAATTTTTAAACTTAAGTCTCATACCCAAGAATCCTTTTTTTGGATTTGATACTACATTTTAATTTTTTGACCCGAACACACATACAAATCCCAAGACATATCATTCAAACACATGAACCACACCAATATGTCATCAGATGATAGTGTAACCATTAGTGGTATGTTTACATGCATATAGGAGGCAAGTTTCCTTGTTTTCATAATTTGGAAGTTCAATCAATGTCCATATCAGGTACTGGAATGAACTATATAATAATATTAGTTATAAATAAACCCGAGTGAATGATAGATGACATGAAAGGAATAATTTGATATGTACATTAAATTCCACACATATTAAGTTAATATTTAACTCAAAAGATATTAAAACATGTGAATATTAACATAAAACATATATATATATAAAGCATGCAATATAAATTATTTTAAATAATCCAAGTCAATGCTCTCAAGTGGGAATCCTCTCTAAAGCTTTATCAAAAAAAACCACAGGAACTTGGCTAGTCTGTTTAGAAAAAACCTAAAAAATGAATACCCATTCTCTAAGCTCAAAGTTTGTGTATTTATCCTATAGTTAGGTATATTTCTCTTACCCAAAAAATGAATAAAATTTCCTATACATTTCCTGATACAGTTCGTTGAAGGATGAGACTATGATAACTCAATTGGTTATTACCACCCAACCCCCAATAACCTACAATAGGCTAGAGAGTATTAAATCATTGATACAAAGATAGAGTAACTACAAAGTAGAAGTAATTTGGAACTATAATAAGTTTATACATTATAATATATAACAAAAATTAACTCCCTAAAATGGGAGGGTCTATACCTACATACCATCTTTGGGCCTTAATTAAGGATCTAAGAAGTTTGTTTCATCCATACCCTATAGTAGGAAATAAGGGTACCTATAAAAATCTCATGCATGTTGTCATTTTCACCCACATATATGGGTAAATGTGTTCAAATATACTGGAGTCTAAGTGACCTATCCTAAAATGAATTAGCACAATCCAATCGAGGTAATCATATACCACATCTCATGGAATTGAAAATGGGTATATCGAGTCCTAGTATTGTCTTCCCATACCATACAATTAATCCATATAATTAGTCAGGGCCTAGAACTCATCCCAAGTGTACAAAATATACACTATAAATGGTGTAGCTATATAGCCTCCTGTATGAAATTATATGTGAAATTAAATAATCCCAAATTGATTAATAATCTAAAATGAAAAAAATTATAATTTATATATAAAATAAATTCAAAAGTATCACTAAAAATGAATTTTATTTAGTGAATAACATAATATAATGAATGACCTTATCACGGTTATGTTTCTATAACCAGGTCATTAAGAAGTATACATGTTATGTAATTATAGAAAATAAATTAGTTATAAATGTCATAACCTGAATGAAATCAAATTAAATACACCCAAGAATAGTAAAAATATATTTATGCATTTAAATTTTTAATGAAAACTTTATTATTTAAAACACATAGTTTTAATCTAGTTTACACATACCTAAACTATTTATAGGTAGACTCTCTATAAATAGAAAAGGTAAAGGGGGTTTTCCTACCAAAATAAAAAAATATGTCCACCTTGGGGAACTTGAAAGAATGCAATTGCAGCAAAATATCTTAATATGATCCCTTAGAAAACGTTTAATCTTTTGGAAACACATCAAGGACATAGGAAAAAATATTTCAGGAATAAAAACATCAGGTTTACCTTAGATATTCCAAGGAATTGACTCAGTAGTTTCTAGATGGAAAGTAAATCGAAGGATTTAGTAGATCTCAATAACCATAGATGAAAGTAGGAAATCTTTACACTTTATTCTATAAATAATTAAAAGTAAATAGATATTATGTATGGTATGTGGCCACACCTCACTAAATAATATCCCTTATGACTGATCAAAGCTTTCTAGACTAAGGGAGGAGGATGGTTCATCCAAGGAGAAGGGAGGGTGGAAGATAGATTTAAAGAGGGGTGTCTCAGGATAAGAAGGATAAAATCTAAAGGTTGGAGATTCAATGGGCTTATTTTTTGTTTTAAAATTAAAATATTTCATTTTTAATTTAAAAAAACTGTAGATTTATGTAATAAATCCAACGGGATCCTACTGAAGTTCCAATTGAAAATTTAGTAGCCTCTAATAGCACCATTAGAATGTTTATGGAAACACATTGGACTTCCCATGAGAGTTTTTCTACTTAGAAAAATTACCCTTCCCTAACTCATTTTCCTAAAATAGTCCTTTTTTATTTTTTAAATCCTTTAAATATCAAAAAATCTCTAAATTAAATTTATAAATTCATTCAAAATACAATGTTAAAGAGTAGACTAATAGGTTTATGTAAGACCCATAGATTTTAGAATTTATTTTCATTTAAATAAATATTATACTGAACATCTTATATCAAATGAAAAAGAGAACTAAAAATTTATGACATATTTTATTATAATTTAGGATAAACATTAATAAATTATTGGAATACAATGTGAAACATCATTAAGAAAACTACAAGAATATCAAAAACCTCAAGTACATAAAAAGATAATAATCTATTTAAATTATTTTTTATTATAACTTCTATTCTAATTCCATACATATTAACATTACCATTTTTAAAGAATGATTTTATGTGTGATAATAATAATTAATTCATGGTATATTTTGGTTAGAAGATAAATAATTAATGAGATATAATTAATGTAAATTAATGTCAAAAATGAATATCTCCAAAAAAGCATTTCTTACAGTTCGGTATTTTTATTTTAAATTAAATTTATCACTTTTAAAGAAATATTATAATAAGTTATATAGAAATTTTTTATAAATTTTACTTGATAAAATGAACAATATTTTTTATTAATCATGGTAAAATTGTATGGGGCTTAATTTTTTGGTTTTTTGAAAAAACATTATTTCTGTGTGAAATGTAATAATACAATTCTTATAAATACTATAAATTTTATTAATTCATCATAATATAAACATGGATTAAAATTATATGAAAAGTTATTATTCACAAAATATGTATCCAATGAGTAATATAATCCATTTAAAAATATAATGTTGAATTTAGAGACCTATGTTTGACATTTTGGGACCCAAGATATAGTTTATTCTTATAAAAAATTATTTTTCATCCTTTTCCCTTAGTAAAGTATTCACCATATTCAATTTAGTTTTGAATTTTTTTTAGATTCATATAACCCTCGTTTATTTATTCATGAATGTAACACCCCAATATTTTATGTTATGTATCTTATTAAATTCATTATCTTTGATTTCATATGTTGCACACAACACATGGCTTAAATGAACCACAATATACTATTAAATATTATTATTTTAAACTAACTGTTAAGTTGGAAGTTAGGAAAATTATTAACTAACTTATGAAAATATATGTTTGAATTCATTGGTTACAAATTTATTTGAAATGAATATTGGAACCAACTCAGTATATAGGAAATGTTTTTATAATCAATTATTTTTATGATCACAAAGTCGTTTTAATATAATAAAATAAATTAATTACTATTAGTGAATGATATCAATAAAATATATATGTTATATATTCAATAAAATAATTTTGATATTTATCCAACAGATTTTATAGGAATAAGATAATAATTAACCCAGTATTACACACAGAAACCTATATTTTTATAAAATAAGTTTGACCGCCTTTTAATAGAGAACAAATTTAAAATCCAATTTTTTAAAATTTTATAAAAATTATTTGAAAAAAAAAACTTAACCTTTTAAATCTGAATATAAAATTTTTTATTTGGTTTAATTTATAGTACTTTTATAAAAGGATTCATGTTTTCATGAACATAAAAAAATAGTAAATTTTATTTGAAAATAAATTTTTTGATCAAAATAATTAATAGTGTTAAATTATATTATTTAATGGTTTTAAAGTAAAAATAGATTATTATTTCATCATTTAACCCAATTTAGTTAATTTTAATCACATTGAATTTAGATATAAAAATGTTTCAATCTTTTTGATGTTTTAAAAATTCAGCTTGTTTTCTCACCGCAATCAACAATATTAAATTTCAATTAATTTCTAGAATTTTTGTGTTTTCAATTTTGGAAAATGGATTCAATTTTTTGAATCAGTGGTTTAAAATTTTTTAAATTGGTTTATTTTATTTTTTTATATGAATATTAAATTTAGAAATTTTTTATTACCCCAATTAAGGGTAAATTGGGTAATTAAGGGGAAAATAATATTATAACTATTATAAAATTACACAAACACTTTTCCAAATGTAATTGGAAGAGTGTGTATCAACTAAAACCATCCTTGTTCTAATATTATATCATTTTTAAGCCACTTGGATAAGAGTATGACATTTATTATGTTATATTTAAAGAAATGTCAATTTGGTCACACTTTTGTTTTTAATAAGAGAAATATTTTTAATGTAGGGTAATATAAAAAATATGTTTAACTAAAAATAGTATTTAGAAATATAAAATATTTACCTATATCATGATAATTTATATATAGTTTTTAGAAAGAAATAATAAAATTAAATAGTGACATAATAATGATGTAGTAATTTCTTAATTAATGGAAGAATCAAATAAAATATATTAAAAATATTAAAATAAATAAAATTTGAGAGATTTAATATGATAAAATAATTTTATCGATTATTTTTACATGTTATTAATTATTTTTTAATTATTTTTTCAAATTTGTCTTTTGTTTCTATTTTTTTATAAGAAAAAATTGTGAATAGTGTCAAAATTAACATTATTGATATTTTCAAATAAATACTATTTAATTAAATGATATATAATATCTAAAAATAAAATATTCAGCCTACTAATTTTGATAAATCTAAAAATTTCATCACTGACTCATTTAGTAGTCGTTTGGAATTTTATAGTAACTATATTAACCCTTAAAGTATAAGATACATGATATCATGGTAATAGTTAGATGGGTTAAATGAGGATTAAAAGAAAAATATAAGGAATGAAAAAATAAAACAAAATTACAAAAAATTAATTTTACTAATATTATTATAACCTTATAACATTATTATATAATTGGGTTTGTTTAATTTAAACCTTCTAATAAAAATAACTTATATATTATTTAAGTCAAAGATAGTTACAAAAATGTCACTATCTTTGTATTTCATACTTTTTATGTGTTCACATAGGGATAAAATCATGATATGAATGACCTTAAATATCTATTATTATATAAATTAAATTATTTTCATTATAAATTTTTATATTTAATTTTTATAAATTATATAATTATCTTAAATTTTTTTTCAATACTGAAATGGTATTTATTTAACTTATAGAAAAATAAAATAATTCATTTTAAAATTATTAATTTTGATATGTTTGGGATGATTTAATTTTTATAAAGAATTTTTATATGATATATTATAGAAGTTTAAAATCATTATATTCAAATTCCCACTTTTTCTGAATGCATTTAAAGTCAAATTAAAAGAATAGTATTAAATTTGACAATAATGATATTTTATTGAACTAAAATATTGTTAATTATTTAAAAATAAAAAAAATTGTTATTTAATAACAATGGGGTTAATATATGGTCAAAATTTTATTAAAATATTAATTTATATGACCTTTTAAGTCTATGGATCTAAGATATCCTTATTATATTTTAATATTTTGAGAGTTTCCAAAATTGTCTCTCACCTAAATTATAAAATGGAACCTCTTCCCTCACATCCTCATGCAACTTCGATCCTTCTAGATCAAACTAGTCCTGAAAAATTTTCTTCTAAAAATCCTTATGACATTTCTATAGTTTCTGGTCTTCCAAAAAGACCAACACTAGATCCCTTAAAAATAGATCTAAAGAAAGTCTACCAAAGAAGAGATATTCAATTTTACTTACTCATCCAAGTTCATTTCTTATTCTATATCCTCTTGATATGTTGTTTCCATTATGAAGAAATAAATATAGTATCATATATATTTTGAGATGTTATTATGATTTTGGGACATCCAAATTGCACCTTTTATCAAACCTACAAAAAAATCATCGTGTGTGCGTATGTACAACTTAACATCTCCACGATTTGGTGTAATTTTTTTCATCATCACATTATTTGGAAGAATATAATGACAGATATAATGGATAAAAATAATAAATATTACATGAAATTTATTCTTTATAATTAATATACCATCAAATTCATTTCCCTTTCAATATTAAGGGAATGATATCGTTGCCTATGCGTACATAAGGCCTTCCATCTCCACGACGCGATAAGATTCATTTTCCACTATAACGATTCATGAATGATTATAAAAATGTATATAAAGTGTAAATATAAGATATATTAACTTAATATAATTATTTATGTTAAATATATATGTCTTATCCATAAGAAATGGGACTTACATGACAAAACATACATAGGAAAATGAATCAGTTAACAAAGTTAATAGCGGAATATTATTAAAAAACGATATAAAAAGAACATATATGATATCATAAATATGTATATGATTATGTAATAAAGTAATAAAAAATTTTTAAACCTTTATATATGAGTTTAAATTACATTCCAATAAATTAAAGTTTAAGGTAAGGGTTAATTTTACAATCTCATTATTATCTGGGATTATTTACCCATAAGTATTTATTGGGGATTGTTTATTATCCATGTCCATGTTTCTTAAAAAATCAAAAATATTTTTACTATTATCCTAAAAATGTTTAAATTCTTTTTAACCATGTTCATGTTTTTATATAATAGGTTGAAAGGAGTCTTTTTTTCATTTTCCAAATCATGTATTTTATGACTTATTTTCCAAAAATACGAAATGAATTTTTTTAACTTATATAGAAAGATAATATTTTTCCACAATTATGAATCCTTATTGTCTTGATTCTTCCTTTAGAACTTTACATGATTATTTTCAATGAAAACATTTTCTTTTAAAATCGTGCAGCCTTTTTAAAAAATATGTTTCAATGTAAAATTGAGTATTTTCCTCATGAAATTTTAAATGAATTTAGTATTTTTTATATATGTAAACATCCATTGATGGATATTATTATTTATTGATTTTTCTCTCTTATGATTACATCAACCCAATTTTATTAATGGTTTTATTATCATCTTTACTATGGATGTGATATTTTGATACCATTCATTGTTTATTGTTAATGTATTCACATTTCATATGCTAGTTTTTTAATCTGAATGGTTATGCTGTTTATATTTTCAAATGAGGAATTCATTGGAATTATTAAGTAATGGGAGGGGCCTTCTATAGCCCCTATATGCATCAATGGGTCTCATAAGACAAACTAGATTGGGTATTGGTTGAGGAATTACCTTTTTATGTATAGTGTCTTGGCCAAATCCTTCATGGTATGTTTATGATGTCCAGTATTTGGCATTCCCTCATTATCAGATTAGTTATTGATATTCCATGTGATCATTTAACTACACTACTATAATTTGATGTTTTCCCAACAGATTTATACCAATGGTTTTTTCAAACCGTTGCTATACTATAAAAAAGGAAACATTTTCCAATGGTTTATTCAAACCATTGGCAATGTGTAAATATACTTAATATTTCCCAATGGTTTGATAAAACATTGGGGAAATATTTAGTTTGTATAATCTATAATTATATTTTTAATAATCCATTGTTAATGATAGGCTTTCCAAATGGTTTTTATAAACCGTTGGGAATGTTTTCCCCCAAATACCCAGCATCGCAGCTCCAACTCACCCGATTATTGACCCTAATCCAAAGCTCCTCTCCATTTTTCTCGGCCGCAAAACTCCTTCTATCCATATATCCGTCTTCAATAAAACAATGTTTTATTTCATCACATCAAATTCATAAGTTTTACCTTAGTTTTAATGTTCTCCCTCTATTTGTTTGCTATTTTGATTTCGGCTAAATTAGAGTTCCTGCTATTTGTGGAGTACAGAACCCTTAGATTTTTTTTTCTATTTTTGGATTTAAACTTCAAATATGGTAAAGGGTTTGTTTAGTGGGGTGATATGGTAGTTTCTATTGACTTTAGTTTAGTTTAAAATTGGGTTTGGATTTTGTATTTACAGTTTTTATTCAAAGAACAATGGGAAGGGTATTGATATTGAGGATGAATTGGCGTTGGTTGGGAGATGGATTGGAATTGTGAACACCCCCACCCCCCTAGACACCTACCACCCTTTGGATAGCCCCCACCCCCACCCCCTGGACACCCCCTAGACAACCCCCCACCCCCTACACCCCCACCCCCTAGACACCCCCACCCCCACCCTCCTTGGACACCCCACACCTCCATTGAACATCCCACCCCCTGGACACCCCCTAGACAACCCCCCACCCCCTACACCCCCACCCCCTAGACACCCCCACCCCCACCCTCCTTGGACACCCCACACCTCCATTGAACATCCCACCCCCTGGACACCGCCCCACCCCCTTGGATACCCCCCACCCTTTTGAAAGTCCCCTCCCCCCACCCCCTGGACACCCCTCACCCCCCCCCCCATGGACACCCCCATAGCCCCTTGGACAAACCACCCCCACCACCTCCACCACCCCTAGACACCCCCACCCCCTTAGAGACCCTCCACCCCTGGACCCCCCCCCCCCCCACCCCACCCCCTTAGACAGCCCCCTAGACACCACCACACCTCCTAGACACCACTGCACCTCCTAAGTGCTTGGCCCAATTTTTAAATTGGGATTAACAATGTAGTTGATTTCCCCTTTCCCCATTGACATTTTCTAAGGGACCCTTAGATCCTTAAAAATTGAATTTTTCATGTTTTGATAAATTGAATTTTTCATGTTTTGATAAATTGAATTTTTCATGTTTTGATAAATTGAATTTGTCATGTTTTGATAAGTTGAATGGGTTGTATGAAATGAAATGGATAATGCATGATGGTTTGCCTTTATTAATGAATATAATTATTTTAAATAAAATTACCCTAAGGGGTCATGGAGGAGGGGTAGGGGGTTGTCTAGGTGTGGGGGTTGTCAAGGTGGGGTGGGTTGTCCCGGGGGTAGGGGGCTGCAGGGGGTAGGGGGGATATAGGGGTGTGGGGGAGGGGGTATGGGATGCCCAAGGAGGGGTGTGGGCTGTACAAGGGGGTCAGGGTGGTGTGTCCGGGTGGGGGAGGTGGTGTGGGTGTCCAGGGATGGGGGTGGGCTGTCAAGGTGGGTTGTGGCGGGGAATGGGGGTGGGTTGTCTAGGTGGGCGTGGGGTTGGGTTTTCCAGCTGGTTGGGGGGGGGGGGCTGCAGGGGAGGGGGTTTGGGCTGTCCAAGGAGGGGTGGGATGTCCGGGAGGGCTGTCCAGTGGGGGTGGGGGCGTGGGTTGTCTAGGTGGGGGTGGGGTGGGCTATCCAGGGGGCTGTCGGGGGGATGTTTAGGGAGGGGGTGGGCTATCCAGGGGTGGTGGTGGGTGGGATATCTAGGTGGGGGAGGGGTGTGGGCTGTCTATGGGGGGTGGGGTGTTATTTCATGGTGGGGGTGGGGGTGTTG